>OX454333.1:63951590-65151590 GCA_949716465.1 Chalcosyrphus nemorum
AAAATTATAAAATTTAAAATAAATCAATTGAAGAATTCATGGTAGGTTGGGTTAGGTATGAGGGTTGGCAGAGGAAACAAAAATGCCTCCGCCGCACTCAGGTCAGCACTAACCCATTGTGTTACCCATACGGGGCTTATAAAAAGTACCCCTTGCCCATTTAACGCATTAATATCTGCAACAAACCTCCCATGGTTGTACTTACTCGTTATCCTTGTATACAAACCATCCTGATGTTCTGAAGAAGTTCAGTAACATGTCGGTATTGACATTGGAGAGTTCTTCTAAATCCTGAAAGAAGTGCTTTTCGAGGAATTTGTGCCTGGAATGTTGGAGTCCAGGGCATTGGCAGAGGAAGAGGGTAGTGTCCTCTATAACCTCCTCATCGCCGCATCCTCTACAGAGTTCTTCTGTGTGTGTGTTCCAAGAGCCTTAAGCTCTTCGCAACAGCACTTCACAAGCTTGGATTTTATTTCTATGGCAGTAATTGCTTTGATAGCTGCCTGGCTGTCGATAAAGAAAGTGATACCTTCTGGCGGTATTGCTCTTACGGCAGACTCACGGGCCGCTGTTGTCACTGCCAGGACCTCCGCTTGGAAAACGCTGCTGTGGTCTGGGAGTCGTATAGATCTGGATATACCCAGTGATTCGGAGAAAATTCCGGATCATACACCGGTGTCCATTTTCGATCCATCAGTGTAAACAGCTATGGATTCGGCATCGGGTATGCGGCTGTCTTTCCATTCATCTCTGCTAGGGTAAGCTGAGGTAAATGGTGTTTTGAAGTCAAGGTAGGGCGTAGTGTAGTCTGTTCAAGAATTCATGGTAATTCCACTTCATTTTGCATTTGACTTGCAATGTGAAAGAAAAAGTGGAAACATGAATTTGCGATGACTTTTGCTTCCAAATTTTCTTCACTTTAGCGAAATCGCTCTCGACCGGAGTCAACGATCAAATCCTCGTAATGTGGCAAACTTTATAGTAAAAAGAAAAGTGAATGCATTTTTGGTGTACCAATAGATACTACCGTTTTCACGTGATGATTCTTCTCAACAAGGTCGCTTTTTGTTATCAACAAGAAAAACGAAAGAGAGCAACACGAAAAGTTGCATACAGTGCAAAAAAGCCAATTTGCCAGATGTACAGCTCGACAATGACGAAGTGCGAAATTTGCCACATGTCACCGTAATATGTTTTGTTTTACTACAGAAATATTTTTCTATGTATTTATATGTAACCTACCTATCGAATATTTCGGTACTTGATCTAGAGAAAAAGGTATTCAAGTAAAAAGTATCCAAGATACGATAAAAAGAAAGTGCCCAGATTGACTCTAGATAATAAAGAACGTGTGAGGGTTAAGCTCCTAAATTGTCTTCATAAATATGTATATGTATGTATATTCTTCATATCAGATACTTATTAGGATCGAAAACTGAGTTATAAACGTCAAACCAATTATGATGGACATAAGTGTAAACACAAAATCATATAATTTTTTTAAGAAAAATTTATTAATATACATTTGCTACCATGCGGACCACCAAGGCTTAAACATACTTGAGTTTCTTCGTACATCCATATGAACATACATATGTGTTTTGTGAATGTAAATTTGTTCTTTTATTTTTATGAATAAACTTTATATGGAAAAAAAAAGTGTGTATGTATCTACGTTTCACGTTGGTGTTGAAAGTTTATTCTTCATCCATTGAAAGTTAACTAAAAACCGCTAGGAAGGAAAACTGTACTGACCACTTAATTAAAAGTCAGTCAACATCATAAGCATGCAAAGGGAAGCAAACCATCAGCATGACTGCGTGCTGTGCGTTAATGAAAGTGCAGGAACCGCACTTGTATGTACGTACTTAAAATAGCTTCAACAGAAATTTCCACCTTTCGACAATCAATTAATTTCTTAAGTAATGCACAAATCAATTAAATCCAAATCTCAATTTTTAAAAAAAAGTTGAAAGGAATATTCTTTTGAAATCGACTCATTAGCAATTTTACTCCCATTTCAATCCAATTAAAATTCCGACTGTCCTCATCGTCTCGGACTGGTTCGAAACTGAACCATCTTCCTCCACTGGTCTCATCCACCAATTAACCAAATCACCAAAGTCAATGAATGCGGACATTTTTGGAAAACCTCCAATTATCGGCTAATGGTTTTCCAGAGACATGACGATCGAATGAAAGATAAAATTGTATTTCCGTCCATTGAGAACGAGGCAAGGATTTGTCACACGACTACATAACGATGATGATAATAATATCATTGTGAATCCTGTTTGTATGCTAGTAACGATGTAAGTGACTTCAGTTATACAATTGGCCTAAAGCTACCTCATCTGAACGTTTAAGAGATGAAAACGAAGTGTTCAGCCTTCAAATGGGATTTAATTACGTAAATTGCTGGTCAGTCCTTAAATGAAAATTGCCATTCCGTAGATTTTGGGGAAAATCTTAATCGAGCAGTCGAGTTAATTTCCACTCATTGAAGCAGAGAAGTCTAATCAATTTATGAGTGCGGCGGATTGCTTTAATTCGAGTAGTTAGGCTTTTTTTTTGTAACATCAGGGTTTTTCTTAATTATAATTGGAATAGAAGTAGGGTAAGAATGTAGAAAGCAATTGCACTTTGAATTAAGTTGAAAATTTGAAAATGTTCTTTTTTACGGGAGTGGCCTTCAGGATACATTCTTGGTATAAGGGTTTTCATTTGGCGTGAATATAAGGTTTGAAAAAAGTAAAGCGATATGAAACCAAATTTTTTGGAGTGCCTTTGGCTTGCACACAAGATACAAGAACAAAAAAATCGGGCGTTTATATTTTGCGGGGTGTATTTTTTAGGAATAAGAATTTCTTTTGTTGATTGTACTTGTATTACATCATTGACGATTAAGTCAAAAGCAATATGATCAACATAGACTGCGTGCTATGCTTAAGATCATTCCATAAAGGAAATGGGCGCTATGCTAATGAATTAGAATATTACTGGTACATACATAGTAGTACATATGTATGTACATAGTAGCTCGAAATACATTTTTGAGAAGGAAGGAACTAGTTTTAAGAGTACTGTAACCAGCGTTGGCACTTTGGTCCAGAGCAATGTAGCATACTGGCAATAAAAATGTAGCAAAAGACAAATTTCAGTTAATTTCATTTTTTATTATTTAATTATTACACTTAGCCGTAGAATATATACATATGTACATTAGAAATTCATAACGAAAATCAGTAAATAAATAAATTGAACACAAAAGTAAGAAATATCCATAAATAATTATAAATTAATTTGATTTACGTTATGTACATATATATTATATGATACAAAAATAATAGGAATTCATTGGAAAATAAGAGGTTATAAATATTAATTTAAAATAGGGTCTAGGGACCAGACAGAAATTTTCACTCTATTTTATTGTATTTCCCGTCTCCAAATTTAAAATTTAGGCAAAACTTTATCAATTCGTCAGATGGACCAAATACTGCCTTACCTTTAAATAGCTCTTTAGCCAGTAAAATTGACTCTGCAGTATCTGAACTTAAACTGTTTCTCAAATCGCTTTTTATTTACCTAAATCGCTGTCTGTGCATACAGCCTGAAATAGTGCCGGTATCGAATTCATTTGATTGAACGGCAGATTGTATTGTATACAATACATAACACAAATTATTTCCGAACGTGCTTTGGACTGTGTATTGTCTTTTTGCTTTACCACTTTTTTTAAAAAACATTGGGAGACGCTAGGTACCGATTTTACTTCATAATTTGAGATAAGTATGTATCGCCAAATTTTTATGTCTTGTTAACAGTGATGCCGCAAGAGTTTGAAAAAAAGTATCTCCGCAGAGAAAAAAAAAAAGTATCAACAAGTATCATAAAAGGAATTATCTGTCAAACTGATATTAAACATTAAAAAATGACAGAACAATGACTTACAATTCAGTGAATAAAGGGATTGGCTGGGCTTTTATAGTGTTTTGTTGTCGGAATTTAAAAGTATCAACATAGGTTTTTTAAAGAAAACGAAATATCACGTCGAAATAAAGATAAAAAAGTATCACTTTTGATACTTTGGTATCATTGTGGCAACACTGCTTGTTAACAGCGTTTTGTTGCACACGAATGATTTGTGGCAAACGCCGCAAAACGGTATTTCTAACCACGAAAATTCTGGTCCCCACTCTTTTCTATATTTGCGTACCATGCTAAAGTTCAAAAAACATTTATTTTATTTCTATTCTATTTTCAATTTAACAACTTACCTTATTGTATGTACAAAATGTTAAATCTAAATAAAATAGCCGGTGTTGTTGAAATTTGAAATATAAAATAAAACACAAACAATGAAATTAAAATAACATTTAAACTGAATGCATTCGATTTTTACGGTGAGTGCATTCTGATCAAGAAATTGACTGAGTTCCAAACACTTCGCTAATATAGCTGCTGCCCTAACGAATCTAGCGGCCTCTGGGACAAAATCTGTCATCCCCGTACAAACATTTTCTAGCAGCTATATTAGCGAAGTGTTGGGAACTCGGCCAGTGATTTGCAAGAATGAATAAATATATTAAATTAAATTAAATTTTGATCGTTAGATAAAAATAATTCAAAAGTAGTAGAAATAATTTGCTACGTGCATAAAAATAAATTAATGAATTAGATCTACCACATACGTAGTAAATTCTCATCTTTTACTAAAATGCCGACGATGGAACGAATTCGAGAAGATAATTGGCGAGTGGTGTGGGACTTCCAATTTGGGGGTTTCAGGGTGGGTATTGACGAGTGTGTGGGTTTTGACGGTAATCTGAGCGTTATCATGCTGTAAAATCACTTTTTCGTGCATCTGTTCGCATTGCAGTCGTTTTTCGCGCAGTGCTCGGCTTAATCGCATCAATTTCAACCAACACCGTTCCCCAGAGATGGTTTCGTTAGGTTTGGTTTTAAAAGTTTCACACGGGTTTTCATAAAACAGTCCGCCTTGGAAGGATTTTGTCCTTCCTTCCCGCCTACGGTCATCAACATCGAAATGAGCATCTTTGAAGCCACGGAACCAATCACAGCATGTTGTTTCACTTAGAGCAGGATCTCCGTAAGCTCCTCAGAGCTCTCTATGCGCCGTTTTCTTCGAATGAAAGCAGAAAGTCAACACATCCCATCAATAACGATTATGTAGCTCAAAATCAGACATTTTCACAAAGTGCATATATGACGCCAAAACAAAATCACTTATGGGTAAAAAGGGTTTGTTTACCGTATGTCGAAGCTTAGTTCATGATGCTTGGATATGTCCAAGTCAACCAGCACTTACTGCTAGAGCCATGTATTGACAAACAACAAGAACTTAGCTAAACACCTAATATGAAGAGTGGTTAACATGTGGTTCCTCGAATGCTTTTCGACATAAAGTTTGACAGTATTCCAAACTTTCTCAACTTCTTTACATCGATTTAAATGAAAAATTGAAATTTTTGTAAATAAATGAAAAACAAAAGGTGGAAAACCTCCGAGGTTTCGCCATAAATTATTGTATATTCTTGTCTTTTTGTCCTGTCGTGTGTGTTGCGCCATAAGCAGATGTGCAGACGTGTTTGTCTCGTTCGATGTGTGTTGGCCGTATGCAAGGCCATGTATTTTCGACAACCAGTCATGGTGCGCATCGAGACGAGGACAGATATTTTGTCTGTCTTCTTTGGTGTATGTTTGGTCATAAAAGTCAATGGTTTGTTGTGTCATAAGAAAAAAAAACGCCTTGTCTGATTCGGTGTGTTGTCAGCCTAAGTAAGCCGATTCTTTTGTATGCGTCAATGATTGCTCAACTTCAGCTGGTTCTTTATTCTCTAAGGAATCGCTTTCAACATTCCCTCGGGGTGTAATGCTAGGTAATGTAATCAGAGTAAACGATATCAAAATCGCTGCCTAAGTCATTGAGTGCTTCAAAGATCGCAACCTAAATGAGAACTGAAGGGACATAGTTTACAACGAATGTCCTCTGCGAACCACATTGAATTTTTTGTAGGCATTCACTTCGAATACTCTATACACAGAACTTTAGACCAATGTGCAATAAATAATACTCATCAAAACGAAAAAATAATAACTGGCTTGAGTTGTTTGTACAATAGTTATTATAAATCAATAAAATGAATAAATATACCAATGTACATATATATAGGATATCAAAAATAAATCCAGATTATTGCGGCTATTATTTTGTGGGTGCCGTGGCGCAGTGGTTAGTGCGTTGGACTACTACGCAAGGGGTTCCTAGTTCGAATCCAGAAAAATACCATAAAAAGTTTTTTCACGTCCCCACCTCTTCCGAGTGTCTGACAAGCATTCAAGAGTATAACTGTCATGAGAAAGTTTCTCAAAAAACCCTCTGCCCTTCGGATACGGCATAAAACTGTAGGTCCCTTCTGTACATGCAGAAATGTATACCACGCACAACATGTACAGTTGTGAGAAGCTAGGTCTTGGCCCTCTATGGGCTGCTTACGGCCTGATATTTATTTATTTTATTTTTTATTATTTTTTTCAAACTGACACCTCCAATTTTTTTCCATTTTTAACAATGATACATTCCAACTAACAAACGATTTCTCTTTCTAAGTCAAGGCATGATTATACACATTGTTTATAACCACATTTACTAAAAAAAAATTGGGTAAGTGCGAGGAGGGCCTCGTGCAATAGTCTTCCGGACATTTTATATTGTCATTAAATAGAAGGCAATTTATTCATATCCTGCATAGGTACACCTAATACTGGTTTTGATATGAATAATGTAATGTCTTGTACGTAGGTATGTCCTAGTAATACTGAGCTGAGATTCCAGTCCATTTTAACTTACACTTTCAATATAAAACATGGCGTACCAAGCTTTTGGATAAAAATGAATGTAACGGTACTTTGCTTGTTAAATGGTTTAAGTAAAGCAAAACACTGGCAATACAATGGGGGGGGGACAACATTTTTCAAATGTTTGGCAAGCTTTTTTGTTCAACAAATTTTGCCAGAAAAAAATATTTCATACATATATGGAGCCCTTGCAAAATTCTCTTTAATTTGATATGCCACATGATGGGGAACAAAATAATTTTTTTTTGCCCTTCATACAAGGTGCCCAAAAAAGGGCTCCCAAAATGAAATTCATTGCCGCCATCTTGTGCAGGCTTCCACATAATGTATACATAGCGAAAGTTTCAGCTCTCTATGTCCAACGGTTCAAAAGTTACAGGGCTGTGACAGACTGACGGACAGACGGACAGACGGACAGACAGACACCGTATCAAACCCATAAGTGTTCCGTCTTACTTTTTAAGGTCCGGAACACTAAAAATAATCAAAAATATGACAGTAGCAATTTTCAATTTAATGTACCTACTACCCATAGGACGCTAGGTGTCAGGAGGGTACACAGAACGCGAAAGCACTTTAACAATTTTCAAAATCCCAAAACTGTATGTGTGTACGTTAATACAAACGCTTTACATACATACTTATACAAAATGAAGTCAACTAAAGGTATGTACATAAACTATGTATCTACACACCCATAGACCTCAGTGTATCAAAGGGTTTGCATATTTCATTTGAAAAAAAAGCATCGGCCTAGTCCAAAAAAAATAAAATGATTTCCCCTTGAATTTACTTTCAGCCACTGACCTCCAACGAGACTCAAAGGATAGCGAATCGTGTTAAGGTCATAAAGTCGCACGCTTTCGTCGCTAGTACTCTTTGCGCCCCTGGTGCAATAAAATCAGATGTACATCGTGACTGGAATATAAAAAAAGTTATACATACACTGTGTGTATGACATTAAAGGAAGAAGAACTCGTTGATGATGATACTGCTTGATGCCGTCAAGGTTTGTTTTGACATATCCTGTATGCATTCTATTTATTTTCCTTCTATCCCTTTGGAAGCGACAAGTAACGAGTTAGGAAAAAAACATTTAACGATGTTTACTTAGCTATATTTGTGCATGCCTGGAATATAGATACATTAGTCCGAAACTAAGGCATAGACATACGTACGTTAAGCTTTCTCTTTGGGGTTACGGACAACGTGAATGCATATTTTATGACACTTGAGTCAAGAAGTAAATTTTTCATTATGCATGTAATTTCGGTCTTACTTTCAAGGACACTTTCCGCAAAAGGTAAATATGTGTATGCATACACTCTTCTATTTGACAAGCTTTCCTAGTTTAAATTAACCTGAGGTTAATTAACTATTCTTAGAAATGACATTTTTAAATGAACATGTTAACCTCAAAACTCTGCCACTGACAAAGATGTTTAAAAAAATAAACAGCACATTTTTGAAGAATTTATGTATGTATGTACGTCCTGTTGCCCCCTACGGTACTGCTGATCAAGGCATTTCTTCGTAGGGGTAGGTTTTGACATCTTGTCTTCTTCGTTATGTTGCAGGGCTCCTTAGGGTTATCGCATTCCCAAACTCTCTTTCTAGAGTGTTTCTCGTAGACTCATACTTTTTGCACTCTCCAAGAACGTGTTCCGTGGTTTGGACTTTCCCTTCACAGTGCCGGCAGAAAGGATCATATGCGATGTTGTATTTGTGAAGGTATTCCCGCAAACTTCCATGTCCTGTTAGGAATTGAGTAAGGTAGTAGTTTATCTCGCCTTGTTTTCTTGTGGTCCACTCTTCCATAATTGGGAGCAGTTTGTAGATCCTCTGGCCATTTTCTGACGTGCTCCATCGTCGTTGCTATTCTACTTTTGCAGTCGCTCTTATGGTGTTTCTTTCGTCGTTGTCGCTATTCTGCATATATGCTACTATTCTGACCACCAGGTCGATAGGCATTCGCGCTGCTATCCCCCGAGACTGTCCTGTATGCGCAGCATATTCTGAGAGATTCTGTTCTGAGCACCGAATAGGGGATAACCCTTCATGTATGAATTTATGGCTGTAGCCGGTTCCCATATGGGGGCTGCATACATGAAAATTGACTTGCTAACTGTCGCAAGTATGTTTCTTATAGGCTGCTTTGGCCCTCCAATCTTGGGCATAAGCCTGGATATTGCGGCAACCACACGATTTGCCTTCGCGCTTGTATGGGCTAAGTGATCTCTAAAGCTTAGCCTATGGTCAAGCAGTACTCCCAAGTACTTTATGTAAGGCTTTGACTCGATAGTGTGTTCGCCTACCTCTATTGTCAGGCGCACCATTTTCTTGCGGTTGCTTTTGAGGACGGCCTCCGTTTAATTTTCTGCCAGTTCCAGGCCTGATGAACGAAGCCACATTTTCATGTCTTTAATTTTGTTATTGCAGTGTTGCATCACTTCCTTTAGTGTTTTAGCCACAACCACCACTGCGTAGCCGATTATACATATGTACTCCTCTTGATTTACGGATCCGTAGAACCCCATCATCCATAACGTTCCACAAGGCTGGGCCCAACATTGATCCCTGTGGTACTCCTCCTGTAATTTTATATGTTCTAAGCCCTTCTTCCGTATCGTAGTGTGGGGTCCTATCTTCAAAATAGTCCGTTATTATTCGGCGCAGATAGTTTAGGACGCGCATGTCCCTCAACGCTCTCATAATGCAGCTCCATTTGGGAGAGTTGAATGCATTCCTTACGACGGCTCAGTACTGCTTTTTTTTCTCCTTTCCTTTTGGTCCCCGATATGGCTTCGCGTGCTATCTTGCAAACTACTTGTATCGCATGGGTTGTGCTTCGTTTCTTTCTGAAACCGTATTGTAGGTTGGACAGTCCATTTTCTCCTTCGGTTTACTGGTCCAGTCTATCGCGGATTATTTTCTCTAGCTCTTTCCTACTGTATTTAGCATGCACAATGGTCTATATGAAGACGGTTGCTCTGGAGGCTTGTCGCCTTTGGGGATTAATACCAATCTCTGTCGCTTCCATTGTAGGGGAAACTTTGCTTCTATCATAGCGAAAGAAAAACGTTGGTAAAATCAAGTACGTTCCTTATTTGATTTTGCGTCAACCAATGGTCGTTGTTGATTGAACAAATGAAGCATTGTTGATTTTTTTTGAAAAACGATACAATGTTCCTTGGTTGAATTAACAACGCCATTATCAATTTCGTGATTAAATGATCACGAAGCATAGTTGAATCAACAATGTTTGTGCTAAAATCCGTGATGAAAGAAACACGGCGACAGTGTTACTTTAAACATGAACGTGTTTGTTCAAAAATACCTGTGTTTGAATTACAATGATCATTGTTAACCAACTATTGCATTGTAAAGATTGCGTGATTCGTTAAAAATGTCCATGCTTATTTTATCACGTTAGTGTTGTTATTTCTCCACGGCCTTGGTGAAGTAAAAATACTATATCTTGTAAACTTACTTATACTTACATTCATGGTTTTCCATCTGAAAATTGAATTAAATGCCATATTTTGTCTTATCACTTACAATCCGGTTTTATTATACACTATTCTAAGTATGATACATAGTTTGTAACAAAGAGAAATATTAAAGATAGACCACATAAAGTATATATATGTATAAATGATCAGCATCAATAGTCGATTAAGCCATGTCCTTCAGTCGGTCTGCCAACAGTTTTTAGGCTCGTTTCACACTATCCGGTTTTAGCCGTACGGAAAAAAACCGTACGGCGAAATTATTCTAGTGGCCTGAAGAAAAGCATGGCCCCTTTCACATTACACGGTTACGGCAAAATGCCGTCACGATGCCGTGTAGCAGCCGTCCACTGCCACTGCAACTAACGGCGACCGTACGGCTACCGATAACGCGGAAGTTATGCATTTAAGCGCAAGAGATGGGCAGATTTCCTCAGATTAGGAAGGCAACAGCAGCGAGCAAGACAAAGGCAAGGAGATGACACAAGAGATACGCAAAGAATTCCTAAGAAAAAGAAAGGAATTCCGAAAACTCATAAAAAGGAGTAGAACCGAATCCTTCCATTCATTAAGAGAATACCTCCAACGCAACCCGTGGGGAAACGCCAACAAGATAGTTATGGACAAACTAAAAAGCGCCACAGCAACCGCACCGACATGCCCGAGAATGATGGGCGGGCTATTCACCCATCACAACTGTAGAAGTCTTTAAGTAAGTAGATTCGATCAAGAGTAATACGGCTCCTGGAATCGACGGCATTCCTAACTTCGTCCTAAAAAGGCTAGTAAAGCACAACCAGAGGCTTTTCTTAACCTCTATACAGCTTGTATGCACCGAAAGAAAAAACATTGGTTGAATCAAACACGTAACATTGTTAACCAACAATGTGCTCAAAATTGTCAAATCAAATACGTATGTGATAAAAGCAAACAAGGCGTCATGTTTGAATGTTTGTGGCTCATCATCCTAACACCTGCTTCGTTTTGGAGAATCTGGGACATGTCCTCCTTAAATTTCATGGTCTGTCCATTACCCTTTTCAGCGCTATGAGCAGTTTTTCTTTGGCTGTTTTCCTAATCTTCTTGACATTTTCTCCAAGTTCTTTTAGATCAAGGTATGCTCTCATCCTTTTGAGAATACTTGCTCTTTTTTGTCCTCTTTGTTTTCTCCTTGGGCCTCTGTTTGATCACGTTAGTTAAGCTTTTGTTTCCTGCTGTTTTTTAGCGCCCCTTCTAGGTTCACCCTTTTTAGTTTTTCTTGTGACGCCTTCAGCGGGCGTTTGGGGCTGCTTATTGTTTCCGCCAGTGGCTCCAGTTTCCGTTCGGCATCATGTGTCAGTTTTAGCCATGGCGATGTTTGGGAGGCGTTGATTTTGCTAACAACGTTTCTCTCCCTATCTACCTGCGTGTGGTAACTGTACCAGTAACTCGTAGAGGGCTTTGATACTACCTAAAGCATCTCTCATTTGTTTGCATAGCTGTCTCGTCCCTTATTTCTCTTTTCGGGATATTACTTTTTTTCTCTGTGTAGTTCTCTGGTCTATCGGGAACTCCTGGGGAAAGGGTTCGCCTGGATCTCCTTATTTACCTCGTTTTGGTTTGATTTTGTTGTTATTGTTGTATTCATTTCTATGGGGTCCCCACTCAAAGCCGTTATCAATGTTCGGATACGTAAACACCAAAGAGATCTCATGGTTAACTTTGTAACAGGAAGGTCATGTAAGGGTTGACACATCGAGCGTTCTTTGAGAACTGCCAAGGTTTTAATGGTACGGGGACGTCTTTAGCATTAGCCTGAGAGCCATTTCAGCCGGATTTCGCTCCTGCCTACCGAGGTAACAGAATACTACAGACGTCAGCCCTCAGCTTCCTTATTCCGGGTCATTTTGCAGTATACCTTAATTAAAACCTTATTGGGCTCAGTTTTATTGATCAATAATATTTTAGAACGGGAGTTACCCTTATTTGAAGACGACACTTACTCGTCTTATCACAGAAAGTTTATTGGGACTTTTAAGCCACGCCCTTCTTTTCTGCCGCTCGTGGTCGGGGGCTGCTTATTGAGTATTCGCAACTTACCTGTATTTCTACTGGACGTTCACAATACGCCACCTGTGAACCCCACAGTCGCCTGAGCTTTTCTTCACCAGTCCGTCCGGCTTGGTGCCTGCCATAGTTTCCAAAGAGCATATTAAGCTTGACACATAGTTTAGAACATAAAGAAATATGCAACATGTATATGCAGAAGTCGTGACCGCATTATGTTCTGTACAAGCATTACAAATGGAATATTGACATCGTTTTTCCACTTTGAATCCTTTGCAATAGTCTCTCAAAACATTTTTCAATTGACAATTTATCAAGCCAACGCACAGTGGTTCCACTCTCATGCAAAAGTCGGTTATACAGGGTGTCCCATTTACACAGGTGTACCCAAAAAGTTTAAGACTTGTATGCGCTACTAAATTGTCTTTCCAAAATGTACAAAACCTTTTTTGTACCTTTAATAGTTTAGAAGTTATAGCGTTCAAAGTGGCTACACCTCCAAAATAGAGGTAACCCACTTTGGTGGGCTATAACTTGAAATAGGGTGAGAATAGACCCTCCTGCCATAAAATTGTTTGTTTGGCGGAACTTCAGGAATCTCCCCTTAAAGAATTATACTGGTTAGCTGGGACACCCCGTAAAGGGCAAGTATTGGATTCGTAAAAAAAAGCGAACTGGGGATTACATTGAATTCTGACACTACGATGATAGAGAAGCTCGAAAAAGTTAGTCTGTCGATTCTGTCCATCTGTCTGTCTATCTGTGTATGTATGCTAGACTGCAGCCTAAATGGCTGGGCCAATTTACTTAAAACTTCATATCTGAGGTCTGTAGGATCGCAATTCGGGGCGATATCGGAACTTTTGTTCTAGCCCTGTTACTAATGGTACTTTACTTAATGCCATTTACCCAAAAAGACAATTTTTCGAAAACGGCTCTAACAATTTTGATATAATTTTATATTTGAGTTAGTATAGACGAATGCTATAAGATGGTTTATCACGTTTTTGGCTAAAAATACGTATAATGGTACTTTTCTTATTAACGGGTTTTAGAAATATGGCCATTTATCGGTTAAAACCCAATGGATTTCGCTCAAAATCGAAATGCGGGCAAGATTTAAAATTTAATAAAATGTAGCAGTTAAACTCATGCAACATTGTTAAAAACAATGTTTCAAAAACTTTATACATATTTTTTTTATTCAAAATTAATTCACATTCACAGCATATATGTAAGTGGAAGTACGTACGATCCAGTCATGTACTTTATTTCTAATTACTTCAAGTCTAAACACACCATCTTTTTATCAACTTTAAGGCGCCCTATGAGAGAAATCATCAACTCGATCTCTACCAGGTGTTGGCCGAATTCTTGATACCGTCAAAACTTATCCACATACGTCGCGTAGCACGCAGTGCTCTGTGTCATTTGGAAACTTCTCTTTTGGGCTCTACCAAATTTGCACAGGATTGTGGTTATGAAATGCGTTGTCATGTAACTTCTTCAATATCGTGTTGGCAAATGTAAAGTTAAATTTGATAGTGAGCTTAGCTCTGTGAAGACTGTATCTATAAGCTTTCCTCAAGGTTCCGTGCTTTGTCCCTTACTTTTTTTAATCTTTATAAACTCCCTTTTACTCGCAGAAATATAAAAATAAAATAACAGCGTTTGCAGACGATATGGCGTGTGCTTTTTCTGCTGTTTTTATTCTGAATCTTTCTGCTGATATCATCATGATCTTGAAGTTCTTAGTCATAAGTTTAATATGCGCAAAATGGTAATTAGTGAAAAAATTAAAAGAACTTCTTCTTATGTTTCAGAAATACGATATTCGATTGATCTGTAACAAATGAACTTTGACGCTCTGACTTTTTAGAAACCTGAATACTCTACCATTGAATAATTTATATTATTACAAAGTTTTGAAAATGTTTTTGCTAGATCTGGTTATGTTTTAAGCAGAAGCTCTTCTAACTACCAACTAAGGATAAATGAACTCAATCTAGCCCAAGTTCCTGACCACACTTTTTTTATGTGTTGGTAATCTGCATTCGCTTCTAGTTCTTTATGAACTATAGATTGCAGACACTTTTTTAATTAATTTATGTAAACCTTATTACTGTTTTTTTCTTATTCTTGCATTTCTTAGAGGATCTTAGAATTAGCCTTTCATGATAATTGTAAATTAAATATTGTAGAATATTTACTGCCCAAGTATCTGAATTATTTACCTATTACGTATGTAATTCTCTTTGAGGTCATTAAACCTCTCTTGTCAGGCATTTACCATTAAAAAATTCCAAGAATATGTAAAGAAATAATTTAACCACAACTCGTATTTTACAAGAAATTATATTTCCGAAAAATTTAATTTATTTTATATTAGAAATTAAAACACATTCAAATGAATTTTACTTTCTCATGTATTCTTGGAATGCAGCGCTTAATACACTTCATCCAAATTAAAGTATCTCACATGAATGATACTTAAATTGCTGAAGTACTTCTAGGTAAAGCATTACAATATCAAGCTCCTTAGGCAAATACACACGTATAACAAAGTCAAATGTAAATGGTGAAGAAGAAATACGATAAAGAATTGAGTGTTGTACTGTTATGGCTGCTTAACCGGCACCTTAGGAGCAAATCTAACATTCCTGACACACATGCAGATGCAACAGACCGTTAAGCTGAGAATAAATCTATTAGACTTGAGGGTAGCTGTTGTGGCATTAGCTTTCACTGGACAATGCAGTCTCTACTGAAATGAAAGTTTTCATTGTCCACTAATGCGATTTGAAGTGCGATTGGAATTCAATCCAATCGACAAGGATTCGTATTTGGATGCAGGTCAGAAGCATCAATGCCAACCTCATATCGAAGTGTGGCTATGGAAGCCAGATGAGAAATGAAGGGCCAACAGAATTCTACCACGGGGACAGTTTTGTCGATATTGAATTTCTGTTCTTCTCTTGTTTCGTCTCATCCGTGGTTTTCCACGACAATGCCGATATTTGGACTTACAATTGAATCAACCCCATGGTGATGTAATAATGGTATTTTTTTACAATTGCGAAGTGGATTTTAATTTAATGCATGTTTATTGAATTAATTTATGTATATAAGACATAGGTTTTTAGTGGTCTGAAACTTTTTGGACTGAACACTTTTGGGCTTGATACTCTGTCTGTCAGTCAGTCTGTTAGAGCCTTCTATACTTTGAACTGATAGATATGTATGTACTTATGTAATACATTCTACTTATTTGAGGCTAGTACAGTATAGTGGCAATAAATTGCATTATGTAAGCGCTTTTTAGGGTACTTTCTATGAAGGACAAACGAAAACGATTTTCTTATCATGTGACATATCATATTTCCACAAAATATTGTTTACATGAAAAAGAAATTTAGGACATTTTTGAAATGCTTGTCATGCTTTTTTGTTCAACCAATTTTGTCAAACAAAAATTTGTTAAATATTCCTTACATACGAGTATATGGATTTGATTGAAAGCAAAATATTTTTTTTGTCCTTCATACAAGGTGCCCCAAAAAGTTGCCACAAAATGAGACTCGTTGCCTCCATCTCCGTTTTTTCGAATTTCATATGGAAATATGAATTTTGTGAAAAGTGGGCGTGTCAGTGGGCGGATTTAAAAAAAAAGTACACTTGTATTGCTTACTTATCCAAGGACCTCGTATACAAATATTCATCGACCTAGCTCAAAATTTAAGGCCCAAAAACTGGTGACACACAGCCAGACGGACGGACATAGCTCAATCGACTCGGCTAGTGATGCTGATCATTTATATACCTATATGTATGAATGTACTTTATTGGGTCTATCTGTAATATTTCTCGTTGCTACAAACTTTATATACCTACGCTTAGAATATGTTATTAAAAAAATATTTATTTATTTTATTTAATTTTTTATAATCCATACATGCAAGAGCGTAGACTTATGACTAGGTAATTAATATTTATGAAAAATATATAGGTAATTAAGAAAGCTAATTTATAATTATGTATGATAGTTAAAGGCGGTTAAAATAAAAGCGGTAGCTGGGTCTGCATATGTGTACCTATATGTATGTAGTTTACATTCGATTCACGCTATTCTTTTACTTCGTGTGTTTGTTGAGATACATACGTAGGTACATTGATCGTTTATTTCATGCGGTTTTAATTTAACAAATACCAAACTTTTCAACGGTCCACTGGAACGTCGGAAAGGTATTGTATTTACTGAAATAATTTCATTAACTTACAGAGAAAAATAAAAAAAAAAACAAACAACAACATTTCAATCCAAGGCAGCACTAGGATACATATGTATGTATATAGCAGTAGGTATAAAATCAACTTGAAAATTGAATCTGAAAAAGCTTTACAAATAATATTGGCGGTAAATTGCAGTGCAGTTTGGAACTTTTTAACATAATTTGTACATATAAATGTGTGTATGTTCATATGTATAAAGATATGTTGTAATACTTTCGCCAATAAAATTTCGCGATTAAATATATTCACGCAAGTTTTACGGAAGCACAAGTGCGTATTATTGTCAATCGAATACATGTAAATATACATATAACTATACACATCTGTATATATATATACAATATTGAAATAAATACGAATACGTACAACAAATCACGAAAAAATCATTCAAATTTCGGAACCGCTGCGAATGTAACCGCAGACTGTGTTAAAGCCAGTAGTCGGTATCGAATTATTGCATGGAAATGCATTCGAATTTGTGTGGGTATTTGCGCGGAAATACCTATTTAATTTAATTTAACTACGCTCACCACGTAATCATAATATGTACATGTACATGTACACAAGCCTATATACATCCATAGGTACTAACACATTGACTTTTATTTCCATTGTTCCTTTATTGGAGTTCTCTTATTAAAGTTGGCAATTTGAGTGCAGCGTTTGAGGTAGATATTCTCAATTAATTAACAAAATTGTGGTGGTACACATTCATTTTTAAATTGAGCTTAGCTCAATAAGCTCCAAATTGATCAGTAACTACTGAGATCATCGGATTTTATCCTAAATTTAGGGAACTAACGCAACCAGATTGTTCGATCGCTTAGTCCTAGCTAATATAGAAATTTAATTGGAGTACTTGTAGAGCATTTTATTATCACAAAGCCCCAATAAATATCACAATGAAATATGTACATATCTTAAAAATATTTTCGCTAGCAGTATGTCAAACGAGTCCGAATAGAAAGCCTTGAATTTGGAGTAGATTCATCCCCGGTCCTAAAAGATGGCAGGCCTACAGATGCAATACAGTTGTTAACTTAGAATGGCAGGATATGTGGCGGTTCGAGAATGAAAGTAGGCTTTTATTTATACATACATTTCCGGGATATGTATTCATATATGTAAATACAAGTACTTACAAATGTAGGTGGCATTTGAAAGTAATCAGGAAAAAATACAAGTTATCGTATATTACTCGTAAAAGAGTTGTCATAGATAAATTGAAGAAATAGAAAATAAAATGCACGACTAGATCGCACGTTCTTACACCTATGTATGTATATGCTTTTAGTTAATAATGAATACTTTTTTAATAAAAAACAAAAATTTAAGTTTTTGGAAAAATTTTTTTTTAAATTTTGTATAAGTTTAAATGTCATATATTATTAAACATTAAATCTTGTCCCCATTTCGATTTTGAGGGGAATCCATTGGGTTTTAACCGAGAAATGGCCATGTTTCTAAAACCAGTTAATTTGAAAAGTACCGTTATATGTACGTATTGTTAACTAAAAACGTTGGCAACCGTCTTATAGCATTCGTTTATACTAACTCAAATTAAAATTTGATCAAAAACAGTAAAGTACCGTTAATAGCGGGACCACCCGCCAGAGCGCAGATATGAAGTTTGAAGCAAATCGGCCCAGCCGTTTAGGCTGCACATACACACAGACAGAATTGGCAGACCCACTTTTTTGAGCTTCTCTATCATCGTAATGTCAGAATTCATTGTTATCTCGAGTTCGAATTTTTTCACGAATCCAATACTAACATCACTGTTTATTGTTTATGTTTATTTCATGTGATCCATTTCCAATATCTCTCTATGTTAGCAGAATTGTATCAATCTGAATATACTCGTATGTACCTTAAGGGCTACAGTAAAAAAATGACAGAATAAAACCAATAACATACACGACACTTACCCCATACCCCATACTATGTATAATCTTTTAAATAAGGACAGCGTAAATATTTTCTCTATTGCAGACCAGGATAGTCATACACTCAAATCTGGGTCGTTATGCCGATGCAGAAAACATAGAATGAATTTGTGTACTATTCCAGTGTAATTGAAAGTGAACAAGGACATCATTGCAAAATTGTGTGTACGGATATATAGGTACATCCATACATATGTATGTAGGTTAAACTACGGGTTCGTAATCGAACGTACATTTTTGAAATATTATGGGGAAATATCATTTGAGTATCGACAAGAGTCCTTGAAAGTAATAATTTTCGATGTGAAGTGGTCGATTTTCAGTTAGTTTTGACCATAAGTGGTGTAGAAAGTTTGGAGAGCATTTGAGATTTCCTCAAATAGGGACAGGGTACTTATGAATGTTCAAATTGAGTAGTAAATTTATCAAGTTTTCAGAGAAATTGTATTATCTGCAAGTTATATTGCTCTTTAGCAAATCACTATTAATCCTTTCTATGCAATAAAATCCAAACATGAAATATGTACATATTGCCAATGCTCAGTTTAATATATGTATGGTAGAAAATTAACAAAGTCCATGATATGACAAGATTTATAAAAAGATGTACTGATGATGACTTCCTTTATAGAAACTATATATGAATGTACATATATAAATATATATGTACTACATATATACAATATGTACTACATATATACAATATGTACATATATATATATATATATACAATATGTACCGCATTGTATAGTAAAGCTTTAAGTAATATTTATTTAGACTTCAAGAGGATGATAATAATAAAATTAATATCTAAGGTTCTAGTACGGGCAATAACTAATCCGATACAGGGTTCTTGAGCGTTACAGCTAAGGAAAAACTCTAGAAAATACCCTGGTCGGATTAGGATTAAGCATTTTTTTCTCAAATATCTTATAAAACTACTCCAAAATATGAATTTTCGCAATAAGTCGGCGTGTAGTGGGAGGGTTTCAAAAATTGTCCAACATATACCTACTATATTTTGTTCCTAAACATTTTATTTTATTTTTTTGTGTAACTGTCGAAAAACAGTTTTTTGAAAAAAAACGGCCCTACGTACATAGGTTGATAATTTCATTAATTAATGTGTTATAAAAGCATAATTTGCTATTTAGTTAACGCTGTTTTTCAACTTCTATTCACGATGGAAAATATATGTATTTGAAAAAATTATTAATCCCTCCCTCTAACTTGAATTTTTCCAAAAATCCCTCTAACTCGAACTAATTTTCAACTCCCATGAAAATTCGACTTAAAGGGAGTCAACTTTATGAATAACCATATTATTATGCTGGCATTCTCCTGAATTTCGGTGGTTAGATATTGCAGTGAGACTGCTTATTCAATTGCAGTCGCTACCTCCTCCCATATTGCAACCTCTTCTACAACTCCACTTCCTTCCTCCAATAATCTCAATCCCATCTCGATATCCCCCTCCATACTAAAGCCACCAACAACCACATCTAAAGACCCCATCAGTTACAAAGCTGTCACCAAAGGCGTTCAACACAAGGACCGAGGAGTTAAAGGTAAGGCCAGGCAGAAACATGTAGAGTAGAGATAGCATGGAGCTACTCCAAATAAACCTGCACCATGCAAAGGCGGCCTCTGAGTCTGCCTACTGCAGGTTTAACAAAAACAACGTGGACCTTATGGTCATCCAAGAGCCGTGTGTCTGCGGAGGCAAGATATGTGACCTCCACACCAATTAATGTAAGTTATTATATGACAACAAGCATTCATTCGCAGAGCTGCTATTTTTATTAATAAAATAATCAACTTTCTCCCTATTCCACAGTTCATCAGCAAAGACCTTGTTGCTATCATGGTACTTTGCTGATGACACTCGTTGAATGAAAGACAGGCCATTAGATAGTTTTGCGATGTGATGCTAACGCCAATCACACTATCTGGGGGAGCACCAACATCAATAAAAGAGGGGAGTCTTTACTAAATTTTATAAGCTCCAATCTTGAAATTCTAAATAAAGGCTGTGAGCCTACCTTTGCAAACTCAATCAGACAAGAGGTGCTAGATCTCATTTCATCTACTGGCATGACTCAAAAAGGCATATCGGAAGTGTGACTTTCCACAACCAACCACAAACATAAGTAAAGCTGCTTTCTTTTAAGAAATCAGCCCAATTATGTCATTGGTTAGATCAACTTGGAATATACTATTGCTGGTCACATCTGCGATAGCCGTTGGCTGCCAATCGGTATTCCTTACCAACTCGTGGTTTCTCAGATCGTCAATTTGATAATCCTCCACATTTTCGCAGTTTCCGGTGCTTATGATCCTAAGACATTTAATTCCCCAAGATTTTTGGAACGATGCCATAAACTGCAAAGCTGAAGGACATCTGTTATTTCCCCCTGAACTTCGAATTTCCCCGGAAAATTATTTAAGACTGTCCTGGTTTAGATGTCTAGTTAGTATGAAGTCGTATTGGCACTGCTGGAGGTGTTGCCACAGCGAAAATAGGGAAGATATATTTAACAACCAAATTTCGACAAAATAGAAGGTGTTGGTGATATCTTTCCCCTCAGGATCGACAATTTGTAGGGACCATGTCATTGCCATGTCCAAAAAATCTTCCTGCATTTTATTCTGGCAGAATGCTTGTTTTAACTCCTGTGCCTGTTTGACATTGGAGGTGTTAAATAAATCAAACAACTGATTAAAGAATTGTAATAATTCCGCGGTGTCGCACACAGTTTGCGAGCCTAAACCAAATTTGTCGAGGGTTAAAAGACCCGAAGAAACTGTGTTACTAAAAACCTGCGACGCATATTTTACTTTTATTCTCTGGAAGTTGTTTGGGCGAATAACTTTGGAGCTAGTTTGTAATTATTCTTGGAGTCATTTTCGTAAAAATTTACGACATCACTCCAAGAAGCCGTCTTTTGCTCGTCAAAAATCATGTTATTTTTTAACATCCAGTTCCTCGCACTTTTCAGTAGATGAGGAGCATCATACATAAAGAATAATCTACCCTCATCCACTAATAAGTAAGGCTTAGCTGGCTAATGTCGAACACCCTCGCTAAGCCCCTAAAATTTGAACCCTGATCGCATACAAACTGTACAGGAATTAGCTGGCTTTTCCGCAGAGCTAATATCATCTTAAATAGAATTTTTTTAAGCATATGAGAGGGGCAGCTGCATCGGACGTGGTAGTACACAATGGGGTGCTTCCACCTTTTCGCAATACCCTGCGCCATAAAGACCACTACATTGCGCGCGGGCCAGTTGGTACGGTGTTCATAATAACCAAAATTTTCTAACCCAACAATTGAGTCCGTTTTCATATTGTAGTCTACATGGGTTTTAAGAGCAATTTCGTCAGCTGCAATGGAACAGTATTTGTACATAACTGGCAGCTGACTCATTTTTAGCGCGAGGCTCTTTACATTGAATTCAATGTTGCCAGGTGTCTTTGGCCATGCTGATATAAGTTTTTTTTAAAGTGATTAGACTTGGAAGATGAAGTATGGGCCTTAGAAATCTATACCCCACAGGCGATATGAAATGTATAGACAGGGCAAATTACTTAGTTTCTTTATCATATCTTTGCCCTTGCATATGCCTAACTATGTTTTTTTGCATTATTAGCAACAATATTTTTCAGACCTTTTGGCAATGAATGAAGCTGGTCTTCTGCTTGATTCTGTTTGTTTTGCTGCATCTCGAGTAGCTTCGCTTTTAAGAGCGCTATCTCACAGTCTTTTGTTTTTGAATTTTATCTTTTTCTTTTGACATGTCCTTATATAAAGTTAATTTGTCAGCAAGTCTTACCTTTGTTGGTGTCTGGTGGCAACACCGCACCGGTGTTTGCGAGCTTTGTTCCGATTTTTGTAACGGTGTCTGCGAGCTGGAGCTTGCATTCGAAATTCCAATACACTCGCTTTCACCCAAAGCTAATGGCACAGCACATCTAGTAAGCATGTGCTTTGTCGGACTCACGATTTTGGAAAATTCAATGTCAATTTCCCTATCAGAAAAAAGACGAGGTCGCCCTTTGCTCTCCGCATTTTCGGTCGATCCCGTGCTTTCATGTTTTAGTACAATACTTCTTACTGTAAATAAACTAATGCCAAGTTCTTTTCTAATTGCACTATACTATACTACTATACTAAAGTAGTAGCGCCCTGTTGGCGCAAAACTACAGCTTGATTTTTAACACTAGTATCTAGCTCTTTTGTTCTACGAGGCATATTTTATTTGTTTTTTTGGAAACTTTTTTTAAAATCACTACAGACACGTCTTAACAGGTCAAGGAACTAAAACTACTGTTTTAACCTTTAAATTGTCTCCGGTACTTTTGCTAACGGCGGCTTTTAAATTAACACTAAGTGTTGCCAATACTTTTTTGACGTGTTAACTCCAATGTTTATTTTTTATTTATTAATCTGAATGTAAACACTCATTTCATACATATTTTTGCTCGTTATGTTTGAATAAAAATAGTTTTTATTAAAAAAAATATTGATAGGTTTAAATGAAGTAAGAAAATTTAAATTGCCAATACTTTTTTGATCCACTGTATATCAAAGATTGGTAAAACCGATCACAGTCAATCAACCAATAGTATTTAAGCATTAGCCACTAACCTTAAATCATCTTGGGGTACTCTGTAGAGCTTTCTATGTCCTTCGCAGTTAAGAACACATCTCCTTTTTTTTTGGTGCTCATAGTCTTCGCCCTCAGGAGTTTTGAAATATCTATAATAGATAGATGATGTTTAATACATTTCGATGGTTGTAAATAAAAATAGTGGCTTACGTGCATATCCTCGTTAAGTACTTCATCATTTATGGTGTTGGGCAAATCATCTTCAATGTTGTTGCTTATTTGTTCTAAACTTAATGAAATATAGGATAGATATGTACTCGTTTACGGTAAAGTATTACTTACATTTGTGAATGGTTCCTTTGCTCTTATATAGCCCGGTTCTTATGTTTAGAGCATAATTATGCTCCTGTTCACTTTTTTTTGGTGCTGCCTCTCTATACTATTTTCCATTTTGCACTTAAATAAATATTTTTATTATATTTTAGTCAATATTTAACAAAGTAAAATGCGGTATTACTTACAAATTCTGCTGCTTCGCGCTCAAAAATTAATTTATGAAGTTCAATTAATGCTTGACGTTTATATCTGCCCACTCTGGGCAAAATGTTTTGTGCATTCATAAATAATCGTGGTAAGGTCAATACTGAATATATCTTAAAACTTTTTTATATTTTTATAGATTCGAGAAGAAAATAAATAATAAAGTATATATTATTTTGTTACTTCATTTATAGTTTATTGCAAGCGTTTGATCGATTTTATGATTGTATTTTTTTGTAGTTTTTCTGGAAAACTACAAATGGATTTGATTCTTATTATACCCTATCCTAAGGGTATATTAAGTTTGACACATAGTTTGAAACATATAGAAATATTAAAGATAGACCCAACAAAGTACATATATAAATGATCAGCATCACTAGCCGAGTCGATTGAGTCATGTCCGTCCGTATGTCCCCAGTTTTTGGGCCTTAAATTTTGAGTTAGGTTGATGAAATTTTGTATACGAGGTCTTTCGAAAAGTAAGCAATACAAGTGTAAAAAATTTTAAAATGCGCCCATTGGCACGCCCACTTTTCAAAAAAATCACCTTTTTCACTATTTTCATATGAAACTCGAAAAAACTTACTTAAACAAATATGTAGATATCCACTTAATCTACAAATCGTCTATACATTGTTTGTGGCCACGTCCACTTTTTAGGGGCGTTTACTTCAAAAATTAAGTTTCGAGTAAAAATATTAGTTTATAGGGAAAGATAGAAAATTTTGTGAATACATTTTCCACCGCCCACTGACACGACCAAATAAGATAGGGATAGGGTATCATACGATCCGCTCCAGGCGGATTGTAGCATTTATTTTTCTAGTGTTTCACGTCCGTTTTTACATGCATTGATACCAAACACTGCTGAATAAATTAATTCTCAATCGACACTGCCCTAATTTTTATTCAATTATGCTGGCGAATGTACGTTTTCTCTTCAAAATAAATAAAATAAAGTGATATTAACAAGTAGTCAGATGTAAGAATTTAAGAGTTTATCGGGAACGAAAAGTTCCCCCAAAAAATGCTTCCAAACAACCAATGGGACATACAGGCAAGGCTCGATTTGCACACCATATAAAATTTAGGCCATTTGCGGAAATCGAGAAAGTGCACAATTGGAAAGCTCCCAAAATGAGTACAAAACAAAGATGATTTGAAAAAATTCAAAACTAAAAACAATTTAATTGTTTTGTATCAACATTGCGTTAACTGAACTAACGGAGTATTTATGAAAAATTATTATTTGTCCTCAAACAAATTTCCAATTCACACTAAGCGCTCTATTTCCGCACAATTGTGTGTGCAAATTGAGCGGTAGTGTTATATTTTCCGTATGCGGAGTTCGAGTATCTGCGCAAATCGAGATTTGCTTGTAATTGGAAGTACTTTTTCATTTCGAAAACCAGTGAAAAAGTGCTACAATCCGCCTGGAGCGGATCGTATGATGCCCTATCCCTATCTTATTTGGTCGTTTCAGTGGGCGGTAGAAAATGTACTCACAAAATTTTCTATTTTGCCCTATAAACTAATATTTTTACTCGAAAATTAATTTTTGAAGTAAACGCCCCTAAAAAGTGGGCGCGGCCATATACAATGTATGGACAATTTGTTGATTAAGTGGATATCTACATATTTGCTTAAGTAAGTTTCTTCGAGTTTCATATGAAAATAGTGAAAAAATGTGATTTTTTGGAAAAGTGGGCGTGTCAGTGGGCGGATTTTAAAAAATTTTACACTTGTATTGCTTACTTTTCCAAGGACCTCGTATACAAAATTTCATCAACCTAGCTCAAAATTTAAGGCCCAAAAACTGGTGACACACGGACGGACGGACGGACATGGCTCAATCGACTCGGTGACTGATGCTGATCATTTATATATATACTTTATGTGGTCTATCTTTAATATTTCTCTATGTTACAAACTATGTATCAAACTTAATATACCCTTAGGATAGGGTATAAACAGAAAGCAATTTCCACTCCGAAAATGTGTGCCGTAGTGTTAAATTTTATACAGAAATTGTAACACACGAAAATTATGAAATAAAAATCTGTAGTCCATCATTTAAAAAAAATGCTTATTTTTGTCAGTTTTGTATGCACAACATTTTTTTTGAGCTTTTAATAAAAAAAAACGGCTTCAAAAAAAAACTGTAAATGACTTACAAAATTACGAATTTGCCCCTATAATCGAAAAAAAATAGTTTGGAGTCACAGTTTTTTTCAAATAGAAATTTAACGAATATTTTCAGTGAAGTCACCACGAAAAAGTTCTGTATTTTTAAACACTTCAGGTTCGGCAGCCTGTCATTTCATTCACAACAACAAATTGTATGCACCCAGGATTTACAAAATGGCTGCAACCATAGATGTCAAAAAAATCGCCGGATTTTGTAATTGTATGTGTGAAATTAAGCGAGCTCCCATTTGATTTTGCTTGAACGTCAGAATACAATGACAAAATATTGCGTATTTTAGCTTGGGGGAGCGTATGTGTCAAACGAACCGAAGTTGTCTGTCTGATTTAGGTTTGTCTATGGTCAGGAGGCTATTCAATAAAGCTTAACGCATTAACTCCTAGAGCGAATACAAATTAGCTCTCACTACCTATAACTCTGCCATTAGAAGATCAAAAAAACGCTACGACATTCAATTCCATTCAAGCAGCTGCTGATGCTAACGGTATTGACCCATCACATGGATACGTTTCATGCTTAGTAGTAGAATCATAACTGCTAAACTTAGACAAACATCGCTATCCATTAAAGCAACCATAGGTTATCCGGAAGGAGGTGTTCTATCCCCCTTGCTATGGTCCATTGTGGTGGACCAACTCCTAAAAGACCTCAATAATTGGGTCCAACCCAAGGCTACGCTGACGACGTAGTCATAGCTATAAACGGCAATGAAAAAATCCGCATTAAAGATCAAATGCAACTTGCCCTGAACAAAGATAGCAACTGGTGTCAATCAGAACGGGTTACGGTCAATCCAATCAATACTGTCATCATACCCTTCACCAGAAGAAGAAATTTAAACCTCCAAACCTTAACACTAAACAGTGTTCAAATCAATTTCTCAAAAGAGACCAAATATCTTGGGGTAACTCTTGACCATAAGCTGCGTTGGAACCCGCACATAGTCAGTACCACTGAGAAGGCGACTAGATCCTTCTGGGCCTGCTCTAGGCTCTTCGGCGAAACATGGGAGTTAAAAACAAAAAAAAAAAAACCCACTAAACTTACCTTACAATCATCACTCCAATAACCCCCTACGCATCACTAGTATGGCGGTGCTTGTGCACTGAAACTTCAACTGCTATGCAACAACTCCACCCCTAACTTAGTTGAACACATGAAAATCATTTAACGAATTCTGCTGCTATTCTATTCAGTAGTATGCCTTATAGAGGATGCCGTGGCTCAGTGGTTAGTGCAAGGGGTTCTTGCAGTTTTTTCACGGCCCCAGCTCTTCCGAGTGTCTGACAAACATTCAAGAGTATTACTGTCATGACTTATGAGAAAGCTTCTCAAAACCTCTCTGCCCTTCGGATACGACATAAAACTGTAGGTTTCTTCTGTGTGTGCAAAAATGTATACCACACACAACATGTACAGTTGTGAGAAACAAGGCCTTGGTCCTCTATGGGCTGCTTACGGCCTGATATTTTAATTTTTTTATTTTTATGAAAGTGGCCTCATTTTTATGAAGAGGCTCATCTCTGGATGGTTTCGTCAACAAGCAAAATTTTCGAATTTGGGACGATAATAATTCACACAAGATCCACCGAATTGCAATACATTCAGAGAAAGTCACTGTTTGGTGTGAACATTGGACAGGCGACATCATCGGTCTATAGTTATTTGAGAACGAATTTGGTCAGGCCATCATTGTCAACGGCGAGCACTATCGGTCAACGATAACCATTTTCTTTTGCCGCAAATTGGATGATATGGATATGGACAACGACAGGACGGCGCTACGTGCTTCACAGCCCTTGCCACAATGGAAAATTTGAACGAACATGGTTATCTCACGCGGAGGCGATTTGAATTAGAAATTGACTCCGTAAGACTTCTTCGTGTGGAGTTTTCTTAAGTCACAGGTACAGTACCGAGCAAAAAAAAATGCAAACGAAATAGTATGGTCTTGTCTTAAATAAGAACTCAAGAGAATTATTACTGCAAGAGAATTATTATATTAAAAATGTTCTGAAATGCAGGTAGGCGAGCAAAAAAAAAGCAAACACTCAAAAAAACTGCAAAATTAACGGATTTATTATTATTTTTTTACCGTAATATTGAATCTTTTAAGTAAAATAATTCAGTACTTTGTTGCGTACCCTTTGTTAGCAATAACGTCGCGCAATCGGTTAGGCATTGAGTCAACCAGGGACACCAATAAGTCCGGAGATATTTTCTCCCATTCTGTGTTTATACGCTCCATCAGCTCGGTGCAATTTGATGGCGCCTGCTTCCTTATCTCCCGATCTACAAGATCCCATAAATTTTTTATAGGATTGAGGTCGGGAGATTGCGCTGGCCACTCCAAAACATTCACATTCTCCTCTTCCAAGAAGCTTCTAACCAACCGGCTAGTGTGCTTTGGGTCATTGTCATGTTGGAATAAGCTGTCTTCAGGCATATTCGACCGCAAATGTGGAAGCATATGATTTTTTAGTATTTCCTGATACATTTGGGCATTCATCCGACCGCTTACTTGGCACAATTGACTCACTCCTTGACGAGAGAATGAACCTTAAAAAATGCCTTATTAGAATTCTGATTTCCTGAAAATTTTAGATTGTTTACCCCACACCATTACTGATCCTCCTCCGTGTTTAATTGTCGGAACTTGATATCTGGGGCTGTACCTTTACACTTGCCCATTGCTCGCTAGTCCAATGCATGTGGCGCTTTGCAAAATCCAGCCGTTTCTTCTTATTGATGGAACTGATGTATGGTTTTTTAGCTGGTCGTCTTGCGTACAGTTTCGACTCAACCAATCGTCGCCTAACTGTATGTACTCCTACGTTAACCTCCAAATGTTCATTAACGTAGTTAGTGACTTCCACAGCAGTCTTCTGGGGATTGATTTTTACCTGCTTTGTGATCTCACGATCTTGTCGGGAAGTTGTTTTGCGAGGACGCCCACTACCAACTTTGCGATTGGTATGCCCTTTTTCCCGATACCGGGACATAACACGCGAAATTGTTGATGTTACAACCCCAAACTCCAGAGCAACATCCTGCATCAATCTTCCGTTATTAACAGCAACAATAATTGCTTCTTTGCACCCAGTCGATAGTTGTTTCTATTTATTGAATTTTTCAACTGATTCCAATAAAAAAAAATATTTTTTGTACTTACCTTCGTAGTCATATTTGCCATTTGCATTTTTATTTTTGCTCGCACTAAATTTCCTATTTACCAACTCTATGTTAATTTACAAACTCTAGCGGAAGAACAATTACGTACTAATGCTACAAATCAAATGTCTACACAATGGGAACAAATATCCCAAAAGGAAAAACAGATTGGTTACCGTTACAAGAGATAAAGAACGATAGTTGCATTTGGTGTTACCGTTTGCATTTTTTTTGCTCGGTACTGTATATGCCAATAAACCAACACTGCTCACTAATGTAATATTCTATACATAATGACATGCATAAGCCTTTAAAATAAAATAAAAAATTATTATATCTTACACATAGTTCATTTAAATATAACGATAGGAAACGCTTAATGGACCTTAACCCCACTGTCTATTCCTCATACTGTACTGCACCCATACATACAATCGTTAATTGTAAGCAACAGAAATTAGTACAAATGAATAAGCTGGCAATTTGCAGATTGACTTAAAATGGATTGAGACATTTCTTACATTCAAGTGCTGCCCACTACCTCAAAAAATTAATCTCTGAATCTCTCCAATCATAAACGTTCAGAGTTGGATATACAATTAAAAATTATTCTGATTTTTCAATCGCAAAAACAAATAAATTTTACGGCCAGGAAAAAACAATTCAAAGAAAGCGGAAACATTTTAAGTTTTAACCATGGGACTAAAATTTTAATCGGCCAAAAAATTATTCGGATAAAAATGTAGTCAAATAAATATTTAATCGTAGAAAACGATTAAATGTAGTCTAATGACCTATTCAGAGAAGTTAATTTTTTTTAAATGAAAAACATAATTCTGTTGGAATAGTCTTTGCTTTTTATCATCAGCTTCCTTTTCAATTTCCAATTTCCTTACTATACAATCCGCAAACATTTGTTATCACTTACACACTAGAAGGGAACTAAAGACTTACTTCAAACTAAGTTTTCAGCTATCATTCGTCAATCATTGCCAACTCTGGTAACGTTTCAGTACCTACCTAATCCCTAGAATACGAAACGCTCACATTTTTTTACAAGGTCATCAATAATATTAATTGTTTGTTAGGTATGTATTTCGATGTACATACATACAGACTTATGTACTACTATGATAAAAAAGTGGTACATTTTGAGTCCATTAAAAAAAATTGGGTAAGTGCGAGGAGGGCCTCGTGCAATAGTGTTCCGGACATTTTATATTGTCATTAAATAGAAGGCAATTTATTCATATCCTGCATAGGTGCACCTAATACTGGTTTTGATATGAATAATGTAATGTCTTGTACGTAGGTATGTCCTAGTAATACTGAGCTGAGATTCCAGTCCATTTTAACTTACACTTTCAAAATAAAACATGGCGTACCAAGCTTTCGGATAAAAATGAATGTAACCGTACTTTGCTTGTTAAATGGTTTAAGTAAAGCAAAACACTGGCAATACTTGACATGCGAAGGAATACAGCATTTAGAGTTTTAAAAACTAAAAAAAAAAAACTAAAAATATTTTTGAAAACAAAAACCAAAATTAAAAAAAAATTATGGTTTTTTAAACTTATTTAGTTTTCAAAAGCAGCATAGAGCTAACATATACGATCCATTCGTGCAAATGACTTTGTTTTTGAAAAATCGAATTCGAATGCAGTAGCAGCAAGATAAGAGCTTATAGGGAAGTCCATGCGCTCTTCTAAAATCTGTAACTCGGGAACTACTTAGCAGATTTAGATGAAACTTATAACTTGAGCAGATCGTAGTATCAAAATGATCTGCTGTAAAAATTATTTGGATAACATGAAAACTGGGGGAGATACAGTGGGGTAACTAGATGCCCCATTTTTTTAATTTTTCTCAGAAAATATATAAAATACAGGAATTTTTGTATTGTGTTTACAATCTACACTAAATTCTACGTATCTCCAATTTTTTTCATATTTTTACCATTTATGGGTCTGGCCGCTAGGGGGGGGGGGGGGGACAACATTTTTAAAATGTTTGGCGAACTTTTTTGTTCAACAAATTTTGCCAGAAAAAAATATTTCTTACATATATGTAGCCCTTGCAAAATTCTCTTTAATTTGATATGCCACATGATGGGAAACAAAATAATTTTTTTTTGCCCTTCATACAAGGTGCCCACAAAAGGGCTCCCAAAATGAAATTCATTGCTGCCATCTTGTGCAGGCTTCCACATAATGTATACATAGCGAAAGTTTCAGCTCTCTATGTCTATCGGTTCAAAAGTTACAGGGCTGTGACAGACTGACGGACAGACGGACAGACAGACACCGTATCAAACCCATAAGTGTTCCGTCTTACCTTTTAAGGTCCGGAACACTAAAAATCGTATTTGGGATTTTATTTCTTTATTTTTCAAAGAAACAGAAAATCTATGACATCTAAATCTGTCAGAAGTTATGATTTTGAATTTGTAGTAAGAGATGTTAAGAATCCTACCTATTCTATTGAAAAACAAAATCATAACTAGGTAGATATGTACATACATCCCGCATTTCGAATATCGTGAAAGTTTATTTGAAGTTGTAAAACAGAAAGCATTACATTAATTTTGCTAATGGATGTATAAAAAAGTGGTAATGATTTGTCCGTAATACTAGGTGCGTACCTTACCTACTTATCTTAATTAAACAGTTCTAAAGTGCCATTATATTTGTAAATACGTGATTATGCAACCCTTTTAAACCCGACCAAATGAGTACATGCAGACAAGAAAGAATGTGGCACAGTATGGTTTAAAATGCATTTAAGTTCATTCATTTCCCTTTGCTTCTATTCACCTAATCCCGACAATTAAAAATATAAACTGAATCTGTTCCAACAAGTTGTGCGTCTGCCCCCAACTTCGATTGCATTTTATAAGATACAAAGAGGCAATTCATCCTTTCATTTGCTTCATAGCAGCAAATGCGCCCACACAGTATAATTCATTCAGTAACACATAAAAAGAAAAAAAAAAGTGCTTTTACTCTAAGGCAAAAGGCGCTCACGCTTATGCAAGCATGTGTGTAGGTAATTAATTGCAGCACTCTTTAGTTCGTTATTCACTATCAACCACTGCGGTGGAAGCAAAGACAGCGTTCTCCACTTTAAAGCGCTAATTTCGAAGAAAGCTTTCAATTACATAGACATGAAAAGCAGAAAAAATATTTAAACTTTAACGCGAGGGCACCGCGTATATGTACATATTATGTACACTACACTATCTATATATGTGCACACTTCACTTCCCACTGTACCGAACTAATCACACTTTCTCAAACGTTTATACACTTTTACTGTGTAATTAAAAATACCGAGCGAAAATTGAGGCGCTCCTTTCTTACCTTGGGTTGCAGTGAATTTTCGAAATGAAAACGTACAGATGCAACAGGAAGTGCCATCAGCAGAGAACGACCTATTTTCGTGAGTTGTGCAATTCCGGAAGTATTAGCTGGGGCTGATGATGGCGAGAATTGTTGTCTACCCTTACGGCAGATACAGAAAAGCCAAAACAAAACGTAAATGTATCTGCATTTGTTTGCAGTTTCTGTTGAATTTCTTTTTTTCCGTTTCTTCTTTGCTGATTAAGGACACCCTGCTAGTGGAGCAGAGGTGTTGCATTCTAATTACTCGTATTCCACGTTTTGGGGAATATGCAAGTGGGTGGGGTGAGCAGTAACATTAATTAAAACCTCATCTCAGAGTAGTGGTTTTCTTTGATCGTGATTTTTAAAGGATTCCCTTATTTTGGAAAAGATTTTCTTATAAGTTTTATTATGGGACAGCAAGTTTAATGGTAAGTAAAAGGGGCGCATATGTTCATACCACGGCTGATACGCAAACATGTTTGCGTTTATACATATGTTTTTATAGACATATGCAGGTATGTATGTAATGTAGCCATAGTTGGTTTCTCTGGATGGGATATTACCGGACCATTGATGTCCACCCCGTTTATATCTGCCGAAAATCTAAGTGGTTCTTATGGCTTCAACTATTACATGACGCAATCACTGCGGTGACTTCAAAAAGACTTTAAAGTATACACTAAAGTCACAGAAGATTCCATTCAATTGAATACAATCTTTGACTTCAAAATGAATGATGAATATCAGTCCTGAATACTAAAGAAGTTAACCTTATACATGGGCCGCAGTTATAGCCTCGGTACGACTAAGGACTCGATTAGATGATAATACGATGATGAAAATGACCAGTGAATTGGACAGAAAATCGCTGAGTCTAATTCACAGAGTTTGTAATAGGTGCATGAAATTTTCTACATCAAAATTTTGGAAGCAGATTGGTACTGTACATAGGTATACAATAATACTTCAGAGACCATCTAAACGATTCTATCTTGCCCAACCCAGTCTAGATGGAGTAAACATAGGAGAGCATTGCAAAAAACATATCGCATAATTGTTCTGTATTGGTGGAGCAGTAAAGAAAATTGTTTGATTCCACTGATTTTAAATATTTTACCGCATTCAATGCTAGAACATAAATTTGTTTTGAAATAATATGATGGGTACACTCAAATTCAATCTGGTTACTTTCAGTATATGGTATGCAATATTCGTATCACATAAAATATGTCGCACGTAGCACTCGCAACAAGTTCCTCAATAAATTATTTCCAAAGCAAGAGCATCCATGCTGGCATGGTAGTACGAATATTTATTGATGGCCCCCTTTGCTCCATTGTATACGATTACGATTATGGAAGGCTGTAGGTAATTGTAGGAAGTTCCACTCTTTTTTCGGGTTAATGGGATAAAATCAATGATTGCCGCAATTTATTGGTTCCCTTTCAGGAAGTTTTTAAGTGCTTTTAAATAATTTGTAAGTGATGATTCGTATATTTTATGTATTAAGGGTGTTTCATTTGAAAGAAGTTCACTTTACATTTTTGTGCGTCTTAGTCTTAGGCAAGCAAAGTATACCATTTGCTGGCTTACATATACACATTTATTTTTAATATGTATATATTAAATGTACGATACGAGCTAGTGTAAAATAACGTGGTAGCAGAAAGTACCATACATCTAACGCATTTTCCTAACTACCATTTGCTCGATGTAACCTCCGGTGATGTAGGCTTAATTTCATACATACATATGTACATACATGCGTTTTCTTTTGATAAAAAAGGATTGTAAGTTCAGATACAAGCCTTAAGCTTAAAGCATCTGTCCATACATCGTTTTTGCTATTCATTATTCCCTTGTTATGAAAAAAATTAAAATCCACCCACTGACACGCTCACTTTTCGAAAAATCACTTTTTTCAGTACTTTTATATGAAACTAGAAAAAACTTGCATAAGAAAATATGTAGATATTCACTTGCTCTACAATTCTACCATACATTATATATCGCCACGCCCAGTTTTTAGGGGCGATTTTCTAAAAAAAAAAACGATCAAATAATATCAATTCTTAGGAGCAGAGTTGAATATGTTGAAATATTTTTATCTTAAATATTGAATAATCCGCCCACAAATTGGAATGCTCAAATTTTATTTTGCGGCGCTATTCTGTATGACATTGCTATTTCTAAATTCACTGTCATAGTCAGTGTTACCTACTTTACATTTCTTATGCGACATAAATTATGTCCTTGTTTGACCTAGAGTCTCTATTACACCTAAACGCCACCGTCACATACTTTTTTCCCAATTTAAAAAAAAGAAAAAAAAAATTGGGCAAGTGCGAGGAGGGCCTCGTGCAATAGTGTTCCGGACATATTATATTTTATATTGTGCACTTTTGATATAAAACATGTACATATTGAATTCGTGCAAAAATTGGAACTCGAGATATTAATCAATTCTGAAATTACGTTGATAGAAAAGCTCGTTATAGTTTGTCTGTCTGTATGACAAGTGAATCAATTTACTTCAAACTTCATGTTAGGGAGCTATTGCATGGCCACTAAAGGGGACATTGAAATTTTTGTTCTACCCTTCTCTTAGAGTACCTTCACGTAGCACAATTTTCACAAACACGGAGTTTTTCCAAAATGGTTTCAACGATTTTGATAAAATTTCATATTTTAGTTAGTTTAGGCGTACCAAGCTTTTGGATAAAAATGCATGTAACGGTACTTTGCTTGTTAATTGGTTTAATGAAAGCAAAACACCGGCAATACTTGACATGCGAAGGAATACAGCATTTAAAGTTTTAAGAATTTAAGAAAAAATATTTTTGAAAAAAAAAACCAAAATTAAAAAAAAAATTATTGTTTTTTGCACTTATTTAGTTTTTAATAGCAGCACAGAGCAAACATATACGATCCATTCGTGCAAATGACTTTGTTTTTGAAAAATCGAAATCGAATGAGGTAGCAGCAAGAGAAGAGATGACAATATAGGGAAGGCCATGCGTCCTTCAAAAATCTGTAACTCTGAAACTACTTTGCGGATTTGGATGAAACTTGAAATTTCAGCCAACTCTAATATCAAAATGATCTGTTGTAAAAATTATTTGGATAACATGAAAACTGGGGGAGATACAGTGGGGTAACTAGATACCCCATTTTTTTATTTTTCTCGGAAAATATAAAAGATACAGACATTTTCGTACTCTTTTCACAATTTACACAAAATTTCACGTATCTCCAATTTTTTTCATATTTTTACCACTTATGGTCTGGCCGCTAGGGGGGGGGACAACATTTTTCAAATGTTTGGAAAGCCTTTTTGTTCAACAAATTTTGTCAGAAAAAAATATTTCTTACATATATGGAGTCCTTGTAAAATTCTCTTTAATCTGATATGCCACATGATGAGGAACAAAAAAATTTTGCTCCCAAAATGAAATACATTGCCGCCATCTTGTGCAGGCTTCCACATAATGTATACATAGCGAAAGTTTCAGCTCTCTATATCTAACGGTTCAAAAGTTACAGGGCTGTGAGAGACAGACGGACAGACGGACAGACAGACACCGTATCAAACCCATAAGTGTTCCGTCTTTCCTTTTAAGGTCCGGAACACTAAAAATTAGGCGGATACATATCTATCAGATCAGGAAGAGACGGAGTGACGTGAGCGCAGTAAGTCAAGCTCGATTATAACTTTTTTGTTAGCACAAAACTTTGTTATATGTATGTCAAAATCGGTTTGTTGCTCAAAACCTGTAGCTTTCTGGTACAGGCTGGACTGTAAGGTCGTAAATCGAGGCGAAATCAGAATTTTTGTTCTAGCCCTTTTATTAATGGTACAATCACAATTGGTAATTTCCACAAAAAGACGACGATTTTATAAAATTTTATATTTGAGATAGTCTAGCTCTAAAAACGCTATAACATGACGTACCACTTTTTTTGGTAAAAATGCATGTAACAGTACTTTTCTTATTAACTTGTCTTAGAAAAATGGCAATTTCTCGACCAAAACTCAATAGGTTTCCACCAAAATCGACAAGTGGGCAAAGGTTATTGTTTTAGTTTTAGAGGTTTTTTTTTTAGCATTTTCTGAGGCTTCTTCTGCTACTTTTCGCAGCCTTTATAATCTCCGTAGCTCGTTGTGCAGTAATGTCACAAAATTACACATTTCCACCTAATTCTCGTCCGACAGCAACATGTGATAGAGGATTAGCGATGGACTGCGCAGAGTAGTTCTCTCTGTCATAAAGCGTGGGACGCAAAATACTGCATGCTCCGTATCTTCATCTTCAGTTGGACATTTGCAACAAGATGGTGAGCTGTCATGTAGAGTCTGTATCTTAACAAGAGTTTCCTTTAAGTTTCCCTCGTCTTTAATACATACGCCCAGATTGGGGCAGCATATAGCAGAACTGATGTGAAAACTCTTGAGAGTAGACTCATTTTTGCGCATCAAGGACCACGAATGTCGGTAAGCATGCGCAACATAGCTCCTTGCAGTTGTGATGTTTTTTTTTTTTTCATATAATAATTTATATTTGATGGGATGACCACACAATTTTTCGTATTTAGACATATGGTGGAAGAGTCATGGTGCAGGTTTCATTAAAACTTTTATAAGTTTTTGTCTTTGACGTCTTTGCCTTTTTGATGATCTCCGCCTGGAGCACATCTGGAGCTACTGGGAGTGCTAGACCTTTGTTTTGGCTTAGCTTAGGATGGGTTACTATTCTGGGTTGACCCTTTGACGACAGTGTTGGTATGATTTTGAAAGAGTAGCACCAAAAATATCGGTATGACAGCAGAACCGTTGATTGGTGGCCGAAAATCCAATAGAATTAAGGCAAGCAGTCGATGCTGCACTGCGGATATTCGCCATTTCCCCTGATATATTTGACGGCTTCAATCGAGAGTTTATTTGGCAAAAGAGGCATTCCGAATAAATTGAAGGCAATTATCAACACCACGAATGCAACAAATATTTTGCACTAAGGAATTTTCTCGGAATTCGAAATTCAGCCAGTACGGGATGCAGGACATACTCGTAGGTATGTAAGCTCAAGTATGTTGCATGCTTGCTATAGAATATTAGATAGTGTACATATGTAGGCATGCAAAACTATTTATGTAAGTATATGTGCATTTAAATTTTCCTCATCTCAAATTATTTTGCACAAATTACTCCCAGTCGCATATCAGGTCAATTCAGTACACTCTATTCCCATCAAGTCCAGACCATTGCATAATTATTTTTCCTTTATATGCTCTACAAATTATTATTAATCAACTCAAGACTGCTTGATATCAGATGGTCTGTGTGTCTGTACTTATATCCTACGCAGAATACAAAATTCCATATTTCGCACAACTATACACATTGGTTTTGTCGTACTCATATTCCTTTTAACGAATTTGAAGACGAAATCAGTGAGGGGAACTTCTGCTTGTAATACTTTGTTAATCACTTCATGAATCCGATTATTCCACAGCACGGAGAAACTTTATCGGGATTCCCTATGCTGCGTTGCAGCCAGACTGTTGTGATTATCCTCCCATGACACGCCTTTTACAACAAGCAATTTCGCGTACATATGTGTGTATCTCGAGTTTAGTATAGTTCCTGCTATGCTGTATATAGTATCCTACTCGGGATACATGTGGGCCACAAGCTCTTAAAGAAAGCTCCACCAATAGAATGAAAACCTGGGGTGCCAGCAGGAGTTGCTGGCTGTCGAAAACTGGTACGACGTGAATATAGCTTTAATCTGAAACTAAACAACTTTTAGTTCAACGATGTATGGTCGAGTGGAATGGCATCTACTCCTGCAGAGTAGTCCTTTCAGTATTCTCTTTCAATTTTGGTTACTCCATGCGTACGGGAAGTGCATCGTAGGAAGGAAGTACGTGTGTTAACTTTGTATACGAAGAAGTAGACATCATGCACCGTCGTTTACATGGGTTTCAGTTATTTCCGTTTTATCCGAGGTCCATGTGAGTTTCCGTAGAGTCCTTCATATGACGACAACAACGTCGTTGGTATCAATTTAGTCCTACTGGTAGGAAGGGAAAGCACGCCGTGTAACTTGGGCGAAAAATCAAATAATTGTTTACTATTATGCTCTCTGAACCTTTTCCAGGCAGGCCTACAGGGGCTTAAAATCCAATAGAAATAGCGATACCTATTGGAACAGTTTATCCGGAATATTACAAAGGTTGAGTGGAAATGTCAACTTTTGATAACGAATCTACATGCGAGAAGAAGTATGTGACGTTGTCGATATTCACATACATATGTATTTACGTTGTCTGAGGATTCATATTTGTGGGTAATTCGTGGACAGGCAGCAAGTCTGCGGAAGCGGTATTTTGTTGATTTAAATTTTGTCATCGATTACTTTTCATAGGTTTTAGCCAGAAACACATTGTTAATTATGTACTTTTGAAAGCCTTAATTTTTCTTACGTTATCCAAACCTGTGATATGAAAATAGAAGAATAAAAATCGGCGAAGTAAAAATTAACATCGCCATGCAAAATATGGTGGTGCTTAAATACTATAACTTGATGCTTTTTAATTTGGACCAAAGTTTTATGAATGTGTATTTTTGCATACAAAGAAAGAAACAATTTTTATTTGGTATGTATGAATCATATATCAGATTATGCTGGGTACTTGCACTCTGCGAAAAAAAACTATGGAAATGTGCTAATAAATTGATCACAACACGGAGAACTGCCACTAGCGAACAAGGTAGTAACATTGAGGCACTGCAAAATGTTGTGAAAGAAGGCATAATCAATTTAATTAACCATAGCCATACGGATCTAGAACTTGTGAGCGGAGCAGGGTCAAAAATCTGGGAAGATAGTCAACCCCGCACATGCAATATAAACTTGCATCTAGTGAAAAATTAATGTATGCACTTAGGTTTATAGTTGCTCAAAGAACGGGAAAATTAACGTTTCTACGAATGCGACACTGTGGATTTGCACTTTATAACATACTTTTTGGATTGGATGATTTTAATCCCTACATGCATCCACAATGAATGCCTTTATGTATGTATTTACTAGCTGGACATAACTCCGGTTTACCCGCAACAGCTCGCTACCAGACGACAATAATTTCGTGCACCTTGACAAATCAACTGTCAGATGTTTACACCCCCAACACTACCTATCGTAAAATACGAAAAAATAATTAGATATGTAGATGAGAAGACTTCGTATACAGGTACTGCAGAACTTACTGTTAGTGGTACTGTATGAACACGATTTGCTTACAGCTTAACGTTCATTACATAATTCGATACCAACTATAAAAATAACAAACTTCTACTGCAGGACAAACATTTACATTAAAATAAATACCTAACAATAAAATGACAATAATCGGAAAGTAACAATTATCATAGATCATAAGCCAATTACACTTCACAGATATCAATCTATTTGACGTCCATTGTGAACGATTTTAGACAAATTTTATCAAACTGCCTGTGCTGTCAAATTGAGTACGGATTTCTGATTGCAACAAGACAGTGTCTTTCAATTTGTCACTCCGAATGGATTTTTTTTCATGCTGACCCCTGTCAAATCTGATTGACTAACCATTTGGAAAAATTACAATTGCCACATAAGATGAAGGAAAATCAAATCAGGACACACAATTGCAATTTGGGTAATATCAATATTGAATGGTTAGTGAACATGTGAGTGACATTTGGGAAATACAATCCACCGAAATGCCAATCCTGTAGTACGTTTGACAATAAGCTATTGCGATGGACATATTTCATACCAAATATATATAATCTTACCATATTAAAACGAATGGTATAATTCTGCGTTGATTACGGATTATCAGCACGCAAAGTGAATTTTTCTAATTGTTTCCTGTATTAGATGAAGGATAACAGTGATGGCTGACCGTGATAGACAACGAATGACATTTTCAGGTTTTTTTTTTCTAAAAATAATGCCGATGACCTAACGTTTTAGTTAATAGATTACGCAATCACAATGCTGACCAAGATCCAAAAGTAATACTGGCATGAAGGGCTTCGAAAAATGTATCCATTTTAATGGTTCATTTCAGAAGTAATAAAAATTTAGGCGTAAAATTAGGGATAGACAGTTTAAGTTACCGTCAATAGATATATAATAACTTATAATCTCCTCCCAAGGCACACCTAATAAATTTACGATTGACACTATCATAGCTTTTCTATATCGATGATTGCCAGGTGATGCGCAGAGTGACAGAAGGTTTCATAGTACAAGAACCTGCTTGGGGGTATCCTGTGTCTTCTAGGCATTCTGATCTGATATAGGTCTTAGAATAAGTTAGATAAGAGTGGCTGGCTGAGGCGAATGCAGCAGGAGTTTCGAGGCCATTGATGTCTATGCCAGCGAGTTTACCTAAATTATCGAAGAAATGTTCACCTAGGTGAACTTACCTTAGCGTTGAACGGGAGGTCTAATCTAATAGCGTGCCTTCGAATGATGCAGTACCCAGTAATGAGACGTACCATAGTACTGAACTGATAAAAGATACACTCAGTTTTATTGAGCTGAGTTCGTTCGACCACCTAGCATATGAAGGCAGCAGTTAATTGAATAATTAGACAATTATTTTGACTTACCAGTCCACCAGTCACTTCGAGTATTTTTACTGGGCAGTTAACTAAAGTAGTATCTGGCTTATCTTACTTTGGTTCTGTGTTTTTTAAGACTGTGCCACCTGCAGTTCGTGGCGTTAATCGCCTTCTGTTTGATAAGAAGTGCGTATGTATCGCATCAGAGCTAGACAATTTTCGTAAGCTAGGAAAACAAAGTAATCATCAGAACAGGTTACAACCTTAATCGGCATTATCCTCGCTTCAGAGTTACTTCATAGCAATTGGGCTTCTTCACAAGGTCAAAGGAAGAATCTCACTAAAACAATTGCGCCATCGACCAGCTGGTATTACGAAAATATTACGAGAGATTCCGAAAGGCTCTTCAAAAAGGCTTCCGAAAAAGGGAAACTTGATGGATTGTGGAAACTGGCGAGGTATACGTGTTCCGTATTCAAGGAGCATTTAGTTTAAACTCTTGACGTCGAACAGTCAGGCTTTCGTGCTGGATCCTCCTGCGTCGACCACATTACGGATCATAATTGAACAATGCATTGAGTACAGGTCTCTGCTACATCTGCTGCTTATTGATTAGAGAAGGCCTCCGAGAGCTTGAATAGAGATGCTATCTGGTTGGTCCCATAAAAAAAAAAACTCATAACTATTAATAAGGTTCCGTATGAGGGCAGTAAGTAGCACGTTTTGCTCAATGGTAAGGTGTCAGTGAATTCGAAGTCCAAAGCCGATAATATCAAGGATGCATACTGTCACCGTTGTTAATTTTTGTGGTCATCATTGATGTTCTCCGTGCAACATTGAGGGAAAACAAATATGGAATTCGCTGGACTATGGCATCATACCATAAACACCTAGACTACGCTGACGATATTTGTCTACTTTCACATCGGATAGTAGATCTCCATCTTATGGCCCAGAAGCTGAAGCAAACAAAGTGGGCCTTAAACTTAACACACCCAAAACAAAAAACATGAGCACTTGTAATACCAGCGCCCAAATTAACATTACCGGACGGGAAGTTGAGAAAGTTGGCAACTTTCTATACCTAGGAAGTGTGGTCTCGGCAAACCGAGGTGGCACCGGACTGAGTGCGAGCAGCTGAATCGGGAAGGCCAAAGCTGCGTTCGGTATGATATGTACGATCTGGAAAAGTAATATTATGAGCTTATGAGCCAAGCTCCGACTGTTTTGTTCAATCTGTGTTACTTTATGGGTGTAGCACCTGGAAGAGGGACACCACTTACAAACGTAGACTGCAAGTCTTCGTAAATAGATTTTTAAGAACCATCTTGAGGATTTTTTGGTCGAACAACTTTATATGAAAACGGGCTAGGAACCTATAAACATTACTATACGAGATAGAAAGTGGCAATGGATTGGACACGCCCTACGGTGCGTAGACAACTCCATTATGAAATACGCCATGCAGTGGAATCCGCTCACCCAAGTAGGAAGAACGCCCTACGCAAGCGTGGCTTGGAATCGAGCTCTTTAGGCGTCTAGAACAGCTATATTATCTTAGGAAATAATATTGCTTACAGAATTTGAAAAAAATTTGCGGTCCAGCGCACTACTACTACCACTGATTCGCGAAAATTACTCTATTTATTTATTTTGATTGTTCATTGCTCAATAAGTTATATGTATAATTAAGAATATAAACCCACCCTTTGGACATCATGCAAATACATAGAACAGAACAACACCATTCAATCAACTGAAAATCGAATCAGGCCAAAATTAATCAAACACTTTAAAGTAGAATGACAAACAAAAGAAAACTCCGAACACGAAAATCCGATTACCACCGCAGTATCAGACTCTCCAAATGAACAAATATTGATTTTCTCTTCCACACCTTATGCAAACGAATTGCGAAAATTCATTATCAAGGACATGATTTCGCATTAAATACGAAAGTAATATAAAAATGAAAAGGCGCCCAGTAAAGAAGAGTTCTCGCTTAAAATTGTCAACAGGACAATAAATATAAGAATTCCAAAGGACATGATGGTGGAGAATCCACAGCATGTGCGCCATGCGAGAGAGAAAAATCTGAAAAGTATGTTTGCCCGCAGAGATTTTATGTCATCGCACGAATTGTATGGCCTCTCCCATCCTGTTGCCTGATGAATAAATGAAATGTTGTCGCAACATATGCATGACCCACAAACACAAATATACCCGTAGATTGGCATATCAGTTACAATACAACCAGCCTAAAGGATGGTCTGACATTCCCCGATTGGCCTTTTGGGAATATACCTACAGGAAAAACTCCAAGATAACTTTTCGATTTGCTCTCTCTTTAATTGCGATTTTTGTGTTTCCAACATCCTTCTGGGTTTACATTTAACATTGATTTGCTTGCCGCCCACCGCTAGGCTCCCACTACTGCCAAGTTTACTTAATGGCGTGCAATATTTCACTGCGATTTATGAGAGCCGCAAAAGTAGAACCGAGCACACAGTAGCGTGTAACTGGAGGCATGAAAAAAAAAAAAAATAATAAAAAAGAACAGTATAAAAATCATGCCAATGCTTGTAAATGTATCGTGGAACACTTAAACATACCTCGACGACTGGCTTCGTTGAACGCAATCGTAATTACTGCAGGGATATCGAAGTTTCACTGAGCGGTACAACAACGAAAACGTACGACTACCACGACGACAACAAACAAATTAACACGAATAACAATTAAAATTGCGCATACTACTTAATTGCTGTGTTTGTTTACTAATGGGGCGACACTGGGGAGATGCTGAGTGTTAATCCTCAGTGTTTATTCCACGCAAAAGCCCTTTAAGCCGCCTCCAGACCGAGAGGTAAAGTAATTGAGGACTAATTATTAAAAATGATGGCTTTAAATGGCTTCATGTATATTCCTACTGAATAGTGGGAGGAAATGGGTGTAACAGAATTGCACCCCCGAGGTAATGATTCCGTTTTTTTTTTTCACTTTCGTCCTTTTGATGTTTATCCACTGAAAAAGACTGTTTATTAAGCCCTCATACCGAATTATTGCCTCTATGTACATATGTTATGTAGATACATGCATACAAACATATACCGTTAATGACTTTGAATGAGTTCAACAAGAACGGCAGCAGATTTAGTGGGCGTCTATGTATCTCCTGAAACGGAATTATGGTGAAATATTTTTTGGTTATGGTTCGTTGGCATGCGACTGCAATTAAATTACTGTTATAGGGTATGTAAAGCAGCTCGTGCAGGTTCTTGAATATAAATGAGTGTGAATTCGGGCGGAATACACAGGAAATGAGTTTCAAAAGCTTATGTCGTTACAAATATTGTGAAGGTTGTTGACGAAAACGAATATAATATAATAAGATGGAATCAAAATTGCCCTCACAACACCTGTAAATAGATGAAAACAATATGTTAACAATCGTATGTTAATATCACGAAATGAGTACTTGTACCCCGGTACAAATATCTATACATATGTATGTACATATGTGTATTTTGAAATATTATTTAGACAACATGCATGATGAGCAAATGCTCTAATGGCATTTGTCCATGGAGGATTATGTAAAGTTTGTTTGAGTTGGTTTACTTTTTTTACTTCTATTCACTTAAACGTTATACGTATATATACGTACATATGCATGCCTTAGGAAAATTTGAGATTTTTAGAATTTGTGTTTATGATCTTTTGTTTCAACAAATTTCTTGGAAATAAATATTCGAAGATTAGAAGAAAGGAGACTATGAAGATAAGCAAAATAAGATGTGGGGTTTCGTTCTGAGAAAACTTGAAATCGAAGAAACTTTACTTGGGAAGAAGAATGATATTTAGTAGAGTTTTAAAAATATTTAATAGGTCTATTCAGAAAAAATTAAAGGAGCGCAAAGAACTTCTAAGAAAATCTTGAGCACGAGGTATTCTAATATGGGTACAATGTAATAGGTACCACTAGCATCTTTATTAAGTTAGAAGACTTTACGGACGCTTGAGGAACATGGGATGGGTTCAGAAGCAAGTTCTGAGTTCTATTTACAACCTTGCATGTTGTAATGCTATTACACTAGATCTATACGTTTTATGTGCACTTCAGATCCACAGAACGAAAGACCTACATATATATGTACATACCTGTATGTAAAATTATATTATGTTTATATTTTTTCTTAATTATTAAGTATGAAGTTTTTTTACAAGTAAAAACTTGTTAAGTAAGGGTATTAACAATGTTTTCCAAAATCGTGGTATGCGATCTAATAAAGCTTTATAAAATTATACCAAATTTTGGCCAACAATTTTTTAAGCCATTTTATAGCATTTGCGATTAGCGTGGTTCACATTATACAATTTTCATAAGCGATTTGCTTGGAGCGTGCTTGATGAATCAAATCGTAAATATGACCGCTCATTACGACTTATCGTATGGCAGTTAAATTTTTTTTAACTTTTTGACTTTATCGACTTATCGTAAAGTGTAAACACAAGTCGTACAACTTCAGAGAACGATGCTATTGAACGATGATGTCGAACGAGGAAAAATATATCTGGCTCGACTTCTTTGAAGTGCATAAGTAATTCCCAGAAGTGTAGAAAATTAAAAGCGATGAATATAAATATCAACCATTATCATCACAGCAACAAAAGCGCGTGCCACTATTATCTAACTTTAAAGTTTCTCTCACAAATGAAGTCTATCAAACACGTTGCAGTTATGAAAGCTAGTCATTATTTGGTTGTCAAGCAAATCGTTTAATGGGACCCCGCTAATAAAAAACTTCATCGTGTTCTTCGCTGACGCACCTTGTTCTAAAAGACTCCAATGTTGCAATCGCGAAGCAAATTTTCGAGGTTGGAATTATTTCCGATAAAATTTACTATTGTCCAGTGTTATTTTCATAAGTTTCTTATTTGGCATCTTTAATAGAGGTTTTTATAAGGGTATATTAAGTTTGGCACATAGTTTGTAACATAGAGAAATATTGAAGATAGACCCAATAAAGTATACATAGAAATGATCAGCATCCCTAGCCGAGTCGATTTAGCTATGTTTCAGCACAGCAAAAAAACATGAAAAATATGATTCGAAACAATCTGCCTGGTACTGCTCGTTAGATAGCCTACTCCAATACCTCTTTCTATACTCTTTGTATGCATGTCTGTGAGCTTATATTGGAAATTGTGCAATCAATGTTCTGTTTCATTCCTAGGAAGTCTTAATTTTCTAGCAAATTGCCAACTAAAAACTTGGTATCGTGAGTACCAATATGCCTAAATAATATGTACTAGCAAGACCCGGGAAACATTCGCCATCAGTTTAAGTTTCTTGCGCAATAATAGTTTGTGTTTAATGCGTGAATAAATTTCAAAACATTTTGATAAAAAAGTTAATACCTCGTAGTAGAATTTTGAATTGAATATTGCAACTATGAATTTAAAAAAATGCTGATATAATTTTCGAATGTATGGCTTTAAGTAGTTGAGTTAGTTACGTTGTTGGGATGGCTTCACGTAGTAAGTATCGATAAGCATAAATAATTGAAGGCACATAGTGGTCATGACAAACTAACTAATACATAACTACTGTATCACAACGGATTTTTTCAATTACATTGTACCTAATCGAATTGAATGTAAAAATTTTAATTTATTTACTTTTATTACTTTACGACGTGAATATAAACAAAAACTTTGAGTTCAGCCTTCGTCTCATGCATGGATTAGCTGTTTAATTGTAAAGATAGATATCAAGTGTTCATTGAATAAAAATGTTGAACATAAAACGCTTAAATCCGAATTTTTTATTGTAAGCTATTAAGTGAAGATTTTGTTAGCTATTTTTTTTTTGCAATGCAATTTTTTATATCCAACCGCATACCTATGTAGATATTTTGGTTGATAGTTTTATGGAAGAACAACATCATTGAAATGAACCTCCAGTGGACGGTGAGCTACATAAGCGATTTTGTAGGGCAGTGTGTTCGGCATATCATGGATGTACAGGTTGAATAACAGTACTGGCCCTTGGGGAAAACTGTTATTAAGTTACTTAGCCTTACTTGCAATATCGCTGATAAATACTTGAAATGACCTATTACTGAGTATTTTGTTTAAGTGGTTAGCTTATTTAATACATGGAACCAGTCTTAAAAGTTTAAGAATAATGTCACTCTGTATCGTCAGGACATGGCCTGTGCAAGTGCGACCTGGGTGAAAGCCTGCCTGTTCAAATGGAACTATATTAGTTATAACCCCTGCAATCTTATTATAGATGACACGCGCCAGGATCTTATAGAAAATGCTTAAGAGGGCTATTGGTCTATAACTGTCCGCTTTGTCCTCTGGTTTTTGAGGTTTCAAAATAGCAATTATCTTAGTTTTCTTAAACCCTTTAGGTAGGTTTCCAGAGAGTTGGATGTTGTTGAAGAACTTGCACAACCAAGCCTTTGTATTTTTTGACAGTTTTTTTTTTTTTATAAATTAAGAATACATTTTGTGTAGTTAGCAATGTCAGCATCCAGCGGACATTGGATTCAATTTCAGAGGCAAAACCTTGCAATCTTGCTTTTTTGAAATTCCATCTTGGTTGAGGGGTAGAGTTTATGATTGACATTTTTATGCCGGCATCTAGAAGGACTGGGCTATGTTGGCTACGGGGAAAGTCCTGTAGAACTCGTCTGGCTATTTGTTGTCGTCTGTCACAGCGATTGGATAAAGCAAAGCACTGATAAGGGTTGAGGCTTCTACGCCATCTCCTTGAATAGAATGTTCCTTTGCCCTTGGCGTCGAAAACAAGTGCCCAATTTTATACAGCTTTAGAAATCCCCTGCATAAATTGCCGGATGTTTATATACGGGAATCATCCCACTAGGCCATGGGATTCTCGGGGATTTACAGATATTCACAATTGTTAAGCCAGATAATACGATTGTTACCAAGAACAGCATAATGGGCAAGAGTAACTATAAATTAAAATTTCATGAACTGCAACGAAGATGTTTATAGCATGGATACAGATTCAAATCATTCCAATTCTTTGATCCATAAATAATGCTGTTTTTGGATTTGTACTCCAGCTCGGTTTTTATACCCACTTCATCGAAAACAAGGATACACTTTGTATCAAAAAGTTTTTAATATACCTACCACATAAAGTAAATATATAAATGATCAGCATTTTATCAAAAAGTTTTTAATAGACCACATAAAGTAAATATATAAATGATCAGCATCACTAGCCGATTCAATCAAGCCATGCCCGCCTGTTCGTCTGTCTGTCACCAGTTCTTAGGCCTTAGATTTTGACCTAGATTGTTGAAATTTTGTATACGAGGTCCTTGGAAAAGAGAGCAGTACAAGTGTAAAAATCAAAATTCGAGCATATGTATATAGGAAATGGATAGGGTATCACAAAATGCGCTCCAGATGGATTGTAGCATTTTCATATGTTTTTTTTTGATCAAAGTCGGGACCTTGAGCTTCTCGTTTCCATAATGGACAAACATTCTACTCTTATAAAACCTGGCATGCCGCAACTATCATCTGGTTTTTTCATTACGTTTTCATATCAGAGTGTTATGTAATTTATATAAAAGACAAAAAGGACTTTCCAACGTTCTGCCAAAGGAATTGCACTTCTGTTTCGTCACTTAGCTGTGTGTAGTGAAAAACAACGTCCATTCTGTTCACTAACTCTGGCCTTTTTCCTTCCACTGCTTGGTTCAAATTATAGGAGTGAGAGCAATATTTTATTGTGTTTGATTGCGTGGAAGAAACTAAAGATACAGGACACTTAGCCAATCCTACGCACCAAATGTTTAACATGACCTTTTTCTGATACAAGTCTTGTTTACGGACTAGTTGGGGTGTTTCGTAAGGAGCGCACCATAACCTTTCAAGCCGAATGTTGTTGATAACTACACTTTTTCATTTCCCGTAACCATTTTTTCAGAAAAGCCTCAAGCAAGTTCCATCTCAACAAAGTCTCACAGACTATTATGCGATCCAATATTTCCTTGCCTGCATCTTTTTAGTCTCTGCGGTTGTATAGGAGATGTTAAACTGCTTAAATATCTGCCTTATCATAGTGAATTGGTAAATGATGAAATCTATCATATGTGACTTCAATTCCTGCCGCTGCGCTGGTCCAATATTGCTCGCTTTGGTGTTGACTCGGAAGCGCTAGGAGAAGACTAGACCTTCAAGTTTTTCGACTTTATGTGGGTAGGGTAGTGGGTGATCCGTAATATCTACTCCACCCATGGACTTATTGTTCTGGCAGACAATTTCCGGCTGTTCCACATCTTCGTAAGTTTCTTGTTTCTTAGACCATCGCTTGACTTTTCTGGTCTGATGAATACGAATGAAATTGGAAGCCATTATTACGAGCTTGTGATCCAGCCATTTAGTCAAAACATCATTCTTATTTTCTTTCCTTCAAGAATAAAATTACTGTTCTTTAAGTATAATTAAAGGCTACCCTGCGTCCGTATTTGAACGACCCGTATTGACTGAAATACATATGTATTACATGTAGGTACATATGTACATACATACACTTTTTCATTTAAATTTTTTTGCAGAACTTACCTACATATATACATGAGTGTACATTTATGAATCATACCTCCCTCTACAGTAGACATATCCCAACCTAGATTTTTGTATGAACATATGTTGCTGTCGGCTATTTTATGCCTTCAACATAGACATTGCCCTTGGGCTATTTAATTATTGAAACAGTTTCACTTTGACGGTATTTGTATTGCACAAAGACATAACCTTTCAAAGACTATCTCCTTATTTCCTTGGAATCCCACTTTGTTTAACAAGGTGCCTACTTCAATATTGAATCAACTGTAAGAGAAATCATTACAATAAATAAATAAAAAAAAATCTTTTTAACATCAGTGCAAACTAATTAATTTCTGTTAATTCCTTGTACAATCACAATAATAAGATTCCCATTTCTCAGCCTTACTGACCTTTTTAAGTGTTCGGTAAATTGCTGGCCAAAGTGTTAAGGATTAAACTGTGTTAAACACTCCATTTATCACCGTTAAATTCTTAATATCTCTTTTGTGTTTCCGAAAAAAAAAATCTAGGGCGAACAAATTTTCCAACTTACTAAAACAAAATTGTTGCATGGTGTTTGCAGCTTTATCGGAAGCATCATCGAGCTGAACAACTCCAAAGTATACGAACATTGAAACTTTGGTAGTTCTTACATTCATGGTCAAATTCAAAAGAACAAAAATATCTTAAAGAGCTGAATTTCAAATAAAAAAAAAAAAATAGAATAAAAAACGATTACTTCATCTTTTGTGCCCCAAGGACATGTTTTTGTTGTTGTTGATATACATATGTATATTTGGCTTGAAGTTTTCCACTCTTCCATTTGTATGTTTTCAAGGGCAAAATTAAAAGGATTTGTTTCCATTACCAAACTTTCATCTCATGGGTAACGCATTTCATTAGGGTAAACATGCGTTGAACTTTTTTTTTTTATTCTCATCCAGCTTATAACTTATTTAAACGATGTAAAGTATCACAGCCAGAAGGGAACTACGGCAGCTAAGGACAAAAGCACAGAGGGAGCAAGTCGAAAGGGAGATTATTGCAAAAAAAAAAGGCTAAAAGTGTCCTTCGGATATGTTACTTGTGCAGAAAATTAATGTACCGTAGCCAACGAAATGCTTTGTTTCAAACTGGAAGGACAATTTCGATATCCTTGTTCATTTTGCTTCTTTTTCTCTTTATTTGATTTTATACTTCTTCCGTTTTCGACCGATTATTTTTCTCGCTGAACGACCGAGGACATACTATGAGAGTATGAAAATTTCTTTTCATTTCGGTTAACAAAAGTCAATAGTTATTGGAACGGAAATTTAGTTTTTATCTGAATTTTTTTGTTTGATATCAGTAGTCGAATACGGATATATAAATCTTAATGTTTTCGGATGTGGAATGAGTAAAAAGGGATTCAAATATCCCTTTTGGTGCACAGTCATTTTGCGAGACTAATTGGAATACTGCCGATGAATGTTACTTTTGTTCGTATTTAATTGACGAGCATGTCCTTCTGTTCGTTTGAAATATTCACAAAGAATGACACGTAGATACATATGTATATTTCCATAGTAGATGTCGGTCGATTGATTAATTCATGCTACACTTTAACCTCCAATCCAACTTTTTCCTTCTACCTATAATATTGAGTAGGACAAGTATCGTCTTCACTAAAATGTTCGATCTCGAAATATTGAAAAATTTCACAGTTTACAGATTTTCCTTCCAACGAAAAAATTACAGTGAAATTAACAAAACAAAAAACCGCACCAACAGATGGAAGGGAACCAAGAGCTATATAATCACACGGCCACACGTTCTTGGGAATGAAATTCATTTCTATGAACGTCGTGACTACACACCAAAGAAGTTTCATTAAAGAATGATTATGGATATTCGATATGACGTGACATTCATGGAAATGCAAATACGCCAATTATGAGTTTTGTATTCATTTGCACAATTTGAAATTGTCACCTTGGTGCTCACAAATAAAGCAAAAGATTTAGATCTCGATTTAGACAACATATAGAGCCGGAACCTGGCACCTATGTATATATGTATGTATGTAGCTGTAAGAAAAGGCTAAGAAGCATGTGAGGACTTCTTTTTTATAATCAGCACATGACAAAGTATCTTGTTGCTGACACGGGCGTTAGTTGAATTGGAAGAGAAGAAGGCATAAGAAAGAGTTGGCGCATTGGTATTTTGAAATTCAGGTTGTACTAAGTTTCAATATTTGTTTTCCATCGGTGGTGTCAAATTCAACAGGGGAGAATTGTGTGATGTTTTTGCATTCGTTCGTAATTCGTAGTATTTTTTTCGCGAATATACTCCAGACTAAATCACCAAGGCCTTTATCCAATGGCGGAATAAACTACACCTACCCCATGTCCAACAAGCTATGAAATACATTTATGCACATATAAACTCACTGTATCCTTCTAAAGCCATCATTTGCAATAGTCTTGAGTTTGTAAATAGATCGGCCTTTATATGCGAAACTCAGAAGCAGTTCACTGAGGTTTTGGGGGGTGTCAGTAGAGCGCTTGAATTTCAGAGTATAACTCTGCTACAGTAAAAGTCAAAGGAGCACGCAAAAATGATATTATCACAGTTTTGTCTAGAATTTTGATAACATAGTCATATACTTTTTCAAAAACGTCTTCTGCATAAAATTCTTAAAGGCAGGCTGCAAAACTTGTTTGTTCTAAGATAATATTAAAAATCCACTGCATTTGCAGCATGTTTGATAATTCAGTGTTTGCAGGGCAGATTTTCATAAACGCTATCTGCGCTGCAAAAAAGCAGCCAGAAATTTTTACTGCGTGGTAACAAATATTAAAATATAAATAAAATTTTGATTTTATAATCAATTCATTAATCGTATGAAATCGCATTCATAAAAATATTTATATAAAAGATTTGGAGAATGAACTGCTGAATTTATTCATAAGCTTATGAACTGTTCATAGACAGTCGTCTATGATTTTTAAAAATAAAAACATTGGATATCAATATCACTTGAGTATATTCGTAAGATAATTTTCAGTAACGATGGTGTCGTGGTAGTGTATGAATTGGCATAGTAAGTGGAATTTTAAAATTTAGTCAAAATACACATCAGGAATATTAGACCTATTATATATTAACATGTGAAATAATTTTATAAAATCGGTACAACAACGCTCCATTAGTTTGAACAACAACCAACTAATTCCACTATTTCTCACTCACCACACCATTGTTTGCCTGTGATGAAAATATGCTTGAGAACAATGAAACGATGTAACGTTTTCTTATGAATATATACATATGTAAACAATTAATACCATTCATAAATTTAATGAACAATTTATAGCTGTACGAATCTATATACATACACAGGGTGTCCCAGTTAAGCGGTATAATCCTTTAAGGGAGATTTCTGAAGTTCCACCGAACAAAAAATTGTACGGCGGGGGGGGGGGGTCTATTCTCACCCCAAACTGGGTGACCTCTAATTTGGAGGTGTACCCACTTTAAACGCTATAACTTCTAAACTATTATATGTACAAAAAAGGTTTTGTACATTTTGGAAAGACAATTTAGTAGCGCATACAAATCCTAAACACTTTGGGTACATCTGTGCAGTTTCAAAAAAGTTATGGCTCTTTAAACTCAAAATTATGAAAATTTGTTGTTCCATTTTTTTAATTAAAATGCGTTTTTCTCAAAATTTGTACTTAATATTTTTTTTTTTTTTTATGAAATTTTTATCCCTGAAAAATTATCTAAAAATTATGTTAAGCAACGTGAATCCATATAATTTAATTGCTGATGCGAAAGCTTGTAATCTCTCCTGCGAATTTATTTCTTCACCGATTTTAATGATTCGAAGTCTGATCGAAAGCTAATCTTTTGAACATACATATACATGTAAATTTCACATCACCTACACGGTTATAGCTCAATAATGGCTTATCGGATTTTTTACACAAAACCAAGTGAAATTAGAAAATTCGCCTTTGATTCATTCTTATACGTTGTCCTGAACCTAAGCAATAATCAAAAAATTTATTTAAATCATCGCTCACATTTTTCCTATAGTGGAGAGCTCTGCCAGCAGTCATACTACATTTATTATTTTCTCTTTATACTATTTAGCTATTATTGAAATGCTTCATTAAACAATTTTTTATTTCGATTTTAAAACGTTTAAGCGAACGATATTAGCTTAAATAAATCTAATTGCTTGCAGAATAAATTTAAAAAAAAAAACAAAAAAACGAAGTACTTAATTCTAATTAGAACTTTTTTTTAATTCTGGTCACTTACAATGATTAGTATGAAATAATAAAAGCGGATTTAAGGAAACTTTTAATACGAAATAAGTTTTTTTTTTTGCATGTTAGTTCTACAAGTTACACAAATATTTTTTTTATATAAATCATCTAAAATGCCGTTTAGAATACATATTTAATTTACAATTTATTTTTTACTTCTTAACTCCAACACGTTCAACCACAAAGTGAAGTCCTTTAACCGAAGTTACATGCAACGGATATTGATATATGACTTCTACAAATATGGTAATGTACTTGGTATATCATACAAATAACCATGTCCATTCTTTTGGTATGCAATATTTTTCTTTTCTGTAATAATGCTATATTTCATTAGTTATAAAAGTAATGCATTATGCATTTTCCTACTGGGCATGTTTTAAACTTCAGTGTTTGAATTCAATGCAAACAGGACTCAGTAAAGTGCTTTCCACGCTACATGGCGGAGTTTTTTCGCAACCGAATTCCTGGATTAGTTTGCCAATAGCTGCTGTCTTCATACAAATTCCCTATCAAATTCCAAAATTTTAGTTTTTTTTAAAACTGAATTTATACTATATTATTCTATAAAAAGTAATTGTTATTGATATTAAAATGTCGCTACGAAATACTTATGTTTATGAAACAAGTGAAATATTGATGGAAAAACAAAGATTATCATTTCAAAAATTCTTCAAAATATACATATAACTTTATGTGGCTTCGAAGTGATGGAAGATGCCACTAATACTAATTCAATAACTTCACTTGATGCTGGGGGTGTTGGAATGCCAATGTGAACTAGATAGTATATAATAAGATAATTTTGTTAATAAAAACGTTATTAAATGTTTACCCACACAAATTAATTAATTTGTATATGAAAGCCTTTTTTACAACGAAGTGGACAATATCCATATGTAGATATATAAGAATATAGATACATACCTCTTTTAATATTTGTGTCATTTAATTTTATATAGTTCCAATTGTTGCCACCAGAGGTACGCCTCCAATCGTCAATGTTTGTCACTGTGTGAATGGAACTATTTGAGCTTAATTAGATTAAAGGCTAAAGGCTCATTAGTTCATGGGACCTTGGGACGTATACGTAATTACTTTACGGAGACAAATGGTTAAGAGAGACTATAATTTCTTAGGCAGTGGAATATTATGTGATCCAGGTTTTCGACTGCTTCTGTCCACATTGGACAAATATGGTTGCATTCATGCCCAAATCCTTGGATTTAATCTCTAATCCATCCATGAACAATAAGCGTTAGGTAGATGCTTCGTATTGATACTTACTACTTTTGTAAATAAAACAAATTATTTACAAAAATGTTAATGAAAACCTTATTCTTGAGTAGTCGGCCCCCGACAAATTAAAAAATTTGGATAAGTTTAAATGCCACATTTTGTTAAACATTAAATCTGGGCCACATTTCGATTTTTATGGAAATCCATTGTGTTTTAGCCGAGAAACAGCCATATTTCTAAAACCAGTTAATAAGAAAAGTACCGTTATACGTATTTTTAGCCAAAAACGTGGTACGCCATGTTATAGCATTTTGCTAGACTAACTCAAATATGAAATTTAATCAAAATCGTTAGAGCCGTTTTCGAGAAAATCATGTTTTTGTAAAATTGGCCTTAAGTAAAGTACCGTTAATAATAGGGCTAGAACTAAAATTCCAATTTCCCCTCTGGAGAATACACAACAGACCCCAGATATGAAGTTTGAAGGAAATCGGTCCACCCGTTTGGGCTGTAGTCGAGCGTACATACATACAGAGTGACGGACAGACAGACAGACAGACAGACAGACAGACAGACAGACAGACAGAATCGGCAGACCTACTTTTTCGAGCTTCTCTATCATCGTAATGTCAGAATTCATTGTTATCTCGAGTTCGAATTTTTGCACGAACATTTTTCAAATGTTTGGCAAGCTTTTTTGTTCAACAAATTTTGACAGAAAAAAATATTTCTTACATATATAAAGCCCTTGCAAAATTCTCTTTAATTTGATATGCCACATGATGGGGAACAAAATTATTTTTTTTTTGCCCTTCATACAAGGTGCCCAAAAAAGGGCTCCCAAAATAAAATTCATTGCCGCCATCTTGTGCAGGCTTCCACATAATGTATACATAGCGAAAGTTTCAGCTCTCTATGTCTATCGGTTCAAAAGTTACAGGGCTGTGACAGACTGACGGACAGACGGACAGACAGACACCGTATCAAACCCATAAGTGTTCCGTCTTACCTTTTAAGGTCCGGAACACTAAAAACATCATTGGGAGAAAAAACGTATATTTATAATATGTATTTATTTTCAAATATGAAGAGAAAAACCATATACTCAATTTTAAAGTTTCTACTGAATATTAACGTACCTATGTATGCATATGAGCATATGCGAGTGCAAGTAAATACGTACTACTCTTTCGTGTACTTTATTTAATGTTACTTCGCAAATTTATATGTAACTGAACGTGGATATATTCAAATTATGTATTCATTAAATGGAATGAATCAATTGTATTATCGTCAGTATGTACATATGTCATTCGATTGTATGTTTGCATGATTAATTTAACAACTGGATGGTAGCTAGTGTGAATGTGTGTACATTGTGCATATGTATGTTTTGTGAATGTAGATATCTAAAAAATTATATTAAGCTGTAAAATGTAACAGATAATGAAATAAAAATTGTTATTACTTTAAGTGGGTATATATACAAAAGTTTTTTTATCATTAATTCCATAAAGTGATCAGCAAATATTGTTGAAGTAATATGTTCAATTTATATTGTATTCTATTCAACAGTACTTATAACCTAAATATTTAAAATAAATGAAATACAAATGATAAAGGGGATTTGGAAGCCGTACATTAATTTGCATATATTAAGTGACATGGTGATTGAGTGGAGTTCTTTAAGATTACTTTATTGCTATTAAGACCAAACATTAGAAAACTTTGTCCACACGAAATTTCAAAAAAATTAATAATTGAGTTTTATAATATCTGTTATTTTCATAAGAGTGACATGGGCTACTTTTTTTCTTTAAAGTTTTTCTTTTATTTACAAGAGAATAACTTTTTAATATGGGTACCCATATAAATTGATTTCAAACTTTAATCCTTAATTAATTGTGCTAAGAAAACAAAAACATCTTTTATTTGTAATTGTTTACCTCGATTAAATTTATCATCATTTCCCGATGAGTCTAACGATGCCACTTGTATTACAAACATTTATTTGTATGTAGTACTCAACTACATATTTGCATGATTTTTGTCGAAATACATACTACATCTATCGCTAACTAACTTAACCTTTATAGCAAAAAGAAACTTGTCATCACTCTAAATAAATACGATTCCACTTATGAATGCTTTTGCTTAACATACATTTTGACATCCATTCTTAAAGAACAGCTGATCGTTAACTTGCGCTGCAGGTATGAATCGATTTTTGAAGATACTGTCGAGTAGGATTTTACACTTTGAAAGAGGAGAAATACATATATCTACTAATTAAACAAATATTACATAAACCAAGCAGAAACATCAAAAGAAAACATATGGAAATGCTACAATGCCCCTAGAGCGGATCGTGTGATACCCTACCCCGTTCCTATATATAGACATACATATATAAATACATATGTCGATATGACTGTGCATTCTGCCACTTCCACTAGAAACTCTCATACATTTGAGCTTAAATATTTTTATATAAAATCACACCAAAACAATTATTTTTTTCAAAAAGTGGGCGTGGCGGTGGGCGGATTTAAAAAATAATTGAACATGTACACAAGTCTGCTCTTTAGCATAGATTTTATTTGATTGAAATCGAATTAAAACTGTTATTTTAGAAAACCGCCCCTAAAAAGTGGGCCATAAACAATATATGAAATATTTGTAGAGTAAGTGAATATTTACATATGTATTTGCTTAGGTAAGTTTTTTCGAGTTTCATATAAAAGTGCTGAAAAAAATAATTTTTTCGACAAGTGGGCGTGTCACTGGGCGAATTTTAAAATGTTTTCCATTTGTATTGCTTACTTTCCCAAGGTCCTCTTATACAAAATTTCATCAACCTAGCTCAAAATTAAAGGCAAAAAACTGGTGACACACGGACGGACGGACTGACATGGCTCAATCGACTCGGCTATTGTTGCTGATCATTTATATATAAACTTTATGTGGTCTATCTTCAATATTTCTCTATGTTACAAGCTATGTATCAATTTTCGTATACCCTTAGGACAGGGTATAATAAGAAAAGTGCAAAAAGTACAGTACAAAAATATCACAAGCAATGGGAAAACCAATTTTCGTGGCTGGAGCGCAAGTCTCCTTGTGATATCACAGGGCTGCAATACATAGCGTATAAACGTAAAGATTTTGTCATATTTTATTTCATACTCCAAAAGGAAGTGTCAATCTAAATTTTAAAAAATAACGTAAAATTGTATTGTCTTGTAAATGTTATGACTACCGAAGCCTTACATTGGCCGCTCACTATTACCTAACTTATCGAAATATGATTATGTATTTTAAAAAAAATAGATCGAAGTAAAGAATAGTAGAGCAGATATGTGTTTTCCAGATAAATCTTTAGAAAAAAACATTATCTTTTTATAACGTTTTCAAACTTAAAAGTGGTCAATGTAAGGCGTTTCTATTGAACAAGAGAAATTAACTAAAGACCGATATAATATCTAATGCCTACGTCTATACAGAAAAGCATCAACAATTTCAGATAACCCTTATAATGTAAAATAGTTTGAAAGCATTTGTAAGGAAATCGTGTAAGTTAAATACGATTCTATAATAGCAACTACACATATTCACGTAAGGAAAAATTCCTTTTTCCCAAAAACTGGAACCAACTAAGTAAATTAAAAAAACACCTCTTCAGTTTCTTAATATAAACTAAAAACCTAAAAGCTACACAAAAAATTTAATTACATTTAGGTAAGGTAGAATTTCTCGTATGTCTAATGTTTTAGGAACCCGTACTGTTCTTTGTGGCACCCGTGCGGTTTCCTATGTAATCCTTAGATGAATGCATGTATGTTTGTATTCTCTTTAGGGAAATTTTTCGGAGATTTTCTGTACTCAACCCGAGATATACTTGGATTATCGGGAATTATGACTTTACGAAAAGTTGGTAAGGAGCTAAGGAGGAGTAATAAATATTATCACTTAGTAAATTACTGAGAGATTACTTGATATTGTGTTTTATGAGCTTTGCAAAATACGTGAACCGCTTACATTTTTGCGTGGTATAATAGCATAGCATTGTTGTTTCTGTAGGAACTGTATCCAATAGGAGGAACTCATGGTCGTAAAATGTCAAGCCGTTAATAGTTTAGATTGAAAGTATCCACGGTTATCACGTAGAGAGGGTATAACTTAGAAATAACGACCTCATCTTTATGTGAAGGAAATAGTGCTGACATATTATAAATAATAAGATAGGTGTTATGTTAGGCAGGACATATACAAATACTTTCGAAAAAAGTTTGTGCCAACAAGAAATATGAAGACAAATAGTGCAAATTGTGCGGTTAAAACAAAAAATGTATTCTTAAATATGCTACAAAATTTATAAGTGCAATTTGTTACCTTAATTCGAATTCTCCTCGAATACAAACCCTTCCACAGTCAATAAAAACTTGAGTTACCCTTAGATACATAAATCTTTACACCCACGCCAATGTCCTTTTTTATTTGAAATTTGAAATCGATTGGTAAATACAACGACCTCATTAAAAATAATACAAGGCTCAGCTGTGATGGTTATTTTCATTTTATTTTGGTGAATTTTTTATCTAGGTATGCATATTAGATTCTTCTATGACATGCGGGCTATATATCTTTGTGCTACGTATTCCTTTTTCGACAGAATTATGTAAATACTGAATAATCGCTTTGAAATTGGAAGCAGCCATCCTTATAGGAGAAGTTGAAAAGCTTATTAAATATTAAGATACATATACATACTTTGTAATATCTCAAATCACATTAATCCCTTTTCACGCATTATTTCCACCTTTAAAAAAAGGTGAATAATGAATCTCATGCCAACCTAACGAACAATAAAAACACATCACATAACTCATACACATGCAAAGTTAATACCAGGACGCCGAAATTATTTATTCATACAAATTCCTCGATTAACGATGGCATCCCATTACCGCATCATCACCAAAGGAAGATCCCCAACAAGATAGAGACATTAATCAAGCGTTCTATTGGATAACAGGGGGTGCCACTGCCACTGCCACCGACACATACGCACACGTTAGCAAAAAGCCTAATAAATTTCACTTATACGAAGTGCTACTGCTGTGTGTTCCTTACTTCTAATAAAAATTACTCATGCACATCGCACGAGGAAATGGAATCACACGGATGGTAGCCAAATAGGAATGGGAAAGTATCTGATTGGAAAAAAAAGAGGAGCTCGGGTAAATTTTGTGTTTCGATGCTCCCAGGAGAGTGAGAAAAGAATATTCGCGTGGCTGATTTGTTCTATGCCGTAAAAGATCGACATTTTGTTTTACGAGGCTTTACAAATGATGAGTTTCGGTTGGATTCGGCGGACTTGGCTAGAATGTAATGCTAATAATTACGAATTGGTACCGCAGCAATGAAGTGTAAAAAGAATTGTAAGTTTAGTTTGTTTTAAAGGTCTTTCATCTCATGGGTAAAGAACGGTACACCCAAAAAAAAAGCGCTGTAGATTTTACAATTGAAGGCAGTAGATTTAACAATTCCTTGTAGATTTGTGTATTTAGCAGCGAATCTGGTTAAATTAACAAATTTTTGTAGATTTTACAGCGAATGCAGTCATTTCTACAGCAAAATTGTTAAATCAACTACAACTCCCAATTGTAAAATCAACAGCGCGTTGTCAATTTCGGCTGTTAAATCTACAGATATGAATTTGTAAAATCTACATCAAAATGCTGTAGAATCTACAGCTATTTACTGTAGTAACTACAGCAGGAGCTGTAGAAATTACAACAAGTTGTAGATTCAGCATCTATTACGAAAACGTAAAAAGTAGATACCATTTGAGAATATTTGCATGGTAATTTTCAGAGGCCATGGCGTTGTGGTATGTGTATGCAGTCGCAAAATGCTGTGAAATCTACAATTTTAGCTGTTATTTTCACAACTAGATTGTTAAATTTACAACCACCCCTCTGTAAAATTTACAACGAAAATTGTCGGATCGATTCTGACAATGAATGCAGTAGAATCTACAGCGTTTTACTCTATTTTTACAGCACCTTTTTTTTGGGTGTATAAACGAATCCAGCATAACTAGCAGTGCTCAAAACAATAAAGTTCTCATCTCAGTGTTCTCATATTAGTTTAGAGAAGAAACTGCCAGCAATATGCAGGATAGCTATGTACCTAGTCATCACGTTGTATCAACTGCTCCTGAAGCTTCTGCTTCTTACGTGCGTCAGTACTATTGACATTATACCGAACTAGGTTTATGTCAAAACTAGTTTTGTATGGGTTTCGAGTTTCGGGTTTTGAGAAAATCTTAAAACTAGTTTTGTGCGGTGAGAATCTTTCAAAGACGAAGAGGGGAATTCAGCTTTATACACAACCGCTTCTGTCTTCGTTGCTCCTTCCAAAGCTTCTAAAGTGCTCAGCATTATGTTCTCTGCTGTTAAGTCTACACCCGAAGAGACTGTCAACTGTGTGCAGTGGAATACATGTTAAAACATCCATCGCCAATAAACACTTGCCTCAGGTAGAAGTTCACCTCTTCATATTTCCTATTGATCCCAAGGTCAATATTGGGGATCAAACTCTGCGTCCATCTACCATTTTCAGAGGTTTTCACCATGCTATCTACGTTATAACTGCTGCCATGTATGTAGGTAAGTGCGTCTGTACCGGAATATGAAACGTAGCTTCATGTATTCAAATGATAGCCAATTTAACAAATGCAGCTTGAACAATAAGACCGCAATTCAACCACTTGCCAAAGTTCGGAAATCACTATTCGCGAAGCTGTTGCAAAGCCTTAGGCCAACTTGCATAGACAGGTGATTTGTGGTACATAAAAGACTCCACACCAACAGGCCGACTACGAAAAACATCCGCAAAAGACAACGCCCTCCAAAAACCACCCGTTCAAATCAGCTATGGACATTAAACGGGAACTGGACTTGCCTGTCTGTTCTAGAACAGTGAGGAGGAGACTGTAGGAACAACAACTCTTCGGAAGAAGGCCCAAAGAGGTACCACTTCTTACCAAAACAGGCCCAGAAAAGGAAAAATAATGTCGAAATATTCTTTGGTGCAATGTATCTAAAATAAATTTGGTGGAATCGAATGGTAAGAGGTGGGTCAGGCGTCTAAAGAATGCAGCTCCAGTCCACCAGCAAAACCGTGAAACATGTAGGCGGAAATATTATGGTTTGGGGATGTAAAAGACACCATGGACCAGCATTTGTACGCCAAAATATTGGAAGAGGTCATGCTACCGTATGCTGAGTGGGAGATGCCACTAAAGTGGCAGTTTATGCACGATAATGCCCTAAAGCATACGGCGGGCAGAGTGAAAAGATGGCTGGAAGACAATAATATTGATCCCATGATCTGGCCTTCGCAATCTCCAGACCTCAATCCCCTGGAAAACTTGTGGGCAATTGTAAAAAAGTCTCTTGGTGCCGATAAACCCAGAAATAAAGAAGAATTGTGGAGCAAAATCCAAACAGCTTGGACTCCATACCAACAAGTATTTGCCAAACACTGGTCGTGTCCATGCCTCGAAGAGTCCGTACAGTGATTAAAAATAAGGGGTAGTCCACAAAATATTGAGATTTTCAAAAGAAAATGACAAATTAATTACGCCTTTTCCAAACTTTTGTATAGTGGTCGTATTATTATGTCCCCTTTCTATACTTGCTATTTACAAAAGTTGCTTTATTTTATAAAAGTCTGAATGTTCGTTAATTTTTTCTAAATAACTTTTGTTGCTGTTCCTCGCAACAAAAATAACATTAAAAAAAAAAAAATTGGGTAAGTGCGAGGAGGGCCTCGTGCAATAGTGTTCCGGACATTTTATATTATCATTAAATAGAAGGCAATTTATTCATATCCTGCATAGGTACACCTAATACTGGTTATGATATGAATAATGTAATGTCTTGTACGTAAGTATGTCCTAGTAATACTGAGCTGAGATTCCAGTCCATTTTAACTTACACTTTCAATATAAAACATGGTCCAAGCTTTTGGATAAAAATTAATGTAACTGTACTTTGCTTGTTAAATGGTTTAAGTAAAGCAAAACACTGGCAATACTTGACATGCGAAGGAATACGGCATTTAGAGTTTTAAAAACTAAAAAAAAAAACAAAATTAAAAAAAAAAAAAATTTTTTTAAACTTATTTAGTTTTCAAAAGCAGCATAGAGCTAACATATACGATCCATTCGTGTAAATGACTTTGTTTTTGAAAAATCGAAATGGAATGCAGTAGCAGCAAGAGAAGAGATTATAGGGAAGGCCATGCGCTCTTCTAAAATCTGTAACTCGGGAACTACTTAGCGGATTTGGATGAAACTTGAAACTTGAGCAAATCGTAGTATCAAAATGATCTGCTGTAAAAATTATTTGGATAACATGAAAACTGGGGGAGATACAGTGGGGTAACTAGATGCCCCATTTTCTTAATTTTTCTCAGAAAATATATAAAATACAGGAATTTTTGTATTGTTTTTACAATCTACACAAAATTCTACGTATCTCCAATTTTTTTCATATTTTTACCATTTATGGTCTGGCCGCTAGGGGGGGGGGGGGGGGGGGACAACATTTTTTAAATGTTTGGCGAGCTTTTTTGTTGAACAAATTTTGCCAGAAAAAAATATTTCCTACATATATGGAGCCCTTGCAAAATTCTCTTTAAATTGATATGCCATATGCTGGGGAACAAAATAATTTTTTTTTGCCCTTCATACAAGGTGCCCAAAAAAGGGCTCCCAAAATGAAATTCATTGCCGCCATCTTGTGCAGGCTTCCACATAATATATACATAGCGAAAGTTTCAGCTCTCTATGTCTATCGGTTCAAAAGTTACACAGCTGTGACAGACTGACGGACAGACGGACAGACGGACAGACGGACAGACGGACAGACGGACAGACGGACAGACGGACAGACAGACACCGTATCAAACCCATAAGTGTTCCGTCTTACCTTTTAAGGTCCGGAACACTAAAAATAATCAAAATACACAAAATATTTGAGTTTTTCAATGTATTTTAAAACTACCCTAGGAGGTCTTATTGTTTTGTCCATAACTGTATGTATATAAGTACGAATTGAATTTTTAAGATGCTCACTTATTTTTTATTTAATATTATTTAGATAGGTACATATGTACACACTTTCGCTTTACCGAACGATTTCAAACATTATATCATTCATTATATTGCACTTCCACTGCATATGAAAAAAAACTCAACGCAAATCGCCCAATCTTTCTGAAGCCACCACGAAAACCACAAGCTAGAGTTACAGAGACAATAAAACCTTCCAGATAATTAAAATCAATCAAACACCTGAGTGCTGGCCGAAGTCTACCGAGCCACGCCACTCCATACTGTTCCACAAAACTGTTTCTGGTGCATTTCTCCTGCTTACAGGAAAGATCTAATTTCAGCAATTAAATTGCTTTCGGAAAAGACAATCACAATCAAGTTTTCACCTTGTGCACTCAACTATCAAACCGTAGGTATACGTGTACATATACGTGTTTCCTAGCAGATAGTCATGTCAACCGCTTTCACGAAGATACCGGTTAATTGCGGCAGTACATGTCCACGAACGGCAATGGCAATGCTTTAGTCGATGGTCACACAGGCAGCCGGCTTAATTTTATCGAGTTCGGCAGTAGTGTAGGTGACATATACCTGAGGTGACTGTTGAATACGATTTGGTTTAGTTCAGCTCGGAGGGTTTTAAATATCAAAGCGCTGGCCGTGCCCAGGACATGGCATTGTGCAGAAGATTGCTTTGGTCGAACCCCCTACTTCATGTTTAATACTACTCGTTGCACAAGGAACAAGTACATGAAGCGTAGTGCTGCAACAAATAGCCGATGTTCATTTCAATTATGTACATACATACATACATACGTATGTAGGTAACGCTGAATTGCAGATGAAGTCAGAAAATACTGAGTAATGTGGAAAAGGGAGAAAATCATTTTTATTCAACTTTTACATGCAGAAAAGGAATTGGTACGAAGTCTTCGGTTGGTGGTATATTATTTCTACTGAATTGCAATATTGTGAAGCCATACAATGTAATGTACATACATACATAAATAAGATTTTAGAAGCAGTAGAATTGACGTTTGCAAAGCTCTTACAGTGGAATAATTACTATACCATTAGCCTTAAACAGTTCTTCAAAGTAAAATCAAAAACAATATTTCTTAAATATCATCATGCTTTACTGGGTCTATAATAACCCCAGTAGCTTTTCGGGAATTTGTTGGTTAGGAATATACACTCGAATTTCGATATCTTACACCCAAAAAAATAAGCGTTGTAGATTTTACAATTGAAGGCAGTAGATTTGTGTAAATAACAGCGAATCTGGTTAAATTAACAATTTTTTGTAGATTTTACAGCGAATGCATTCATTTTTACAACAAAGTTGTTAAAACAACTACAATCCCCAATTGTAAAATCAACAGCGCGCTGTCAATTTCGGCTGTTAAATATAAATTTGTAAATTTAAGATGTAAATTTGTAAAATCTACATCAAAATGTAGTAGAATCTACAGCTAGTTACTGTGGTAACTACAGCAGGAGCTGTAGAAATTACAACAAGTTGTAGATTCGGCATCTATTACGAAAACGTAAGAAGTAGATACTATTTGTAAATATTCGCATGATAATTTTCAAAGGCCATGGCGTTGTGGTAGTGTATGCAGTCGCCGAGTGAGAGGTTCCAGGTTCAACCCCAGCCAGATCCAATCATTTTTCACATTTTGTAAGTAAATGCAATTATATAATTCATTTTAACACACACTAAGTATTTCTTGGACAAGAACCATCTAATTGGATTGTAAAAGCTATTTCCACCCATTTCTCGCACCATACCAATAAATTAGAATTTTAAGCTTAAGTGGTGCTATGAAAGCGATTTTTTTTTACATGCAAATTGTTGTTGTTTCTACAGCTGTTCGACGGTAAAGTGCTGTGAAATCTACAATTTTAGCTTTCATTTTCACAACTAGATTGTTAAATTTACAACCACCCCTCTGTAAAATTTACAACGAAAATTGTCGGGTCGATTCTGACAATGAATGCAGTAGAATCTATAGCGTTTTACTCTATTTTGACAGCACCTTTTTTTTGGGTGTACTTCCATCGTTTAAGTGGTTTATATCCTGAAAAGCTCACAGGAAAATTACCATCATTCAGTGTTATGCTCCGATTGAAGATGCGGCTGAGAGAAAAAGTACAATTTCTGTATCTTTCTCTCTACAATTAAACGCCTAGCTGTGACATCATAGTGGTGATGGAATATTTCAATTACCAAATTAGGAAGCGAGAACAATAGCTTAAACGACGTAATAAAATACAGAAATCGATTCACTTGCCTCAAAGACTGAAGAAACAACAAACCGGTATGTATGCAGCAGGACTGACTGTCTTCACATATGCAAGTGTTCGAAACTCCAAACAACATCCAGTGAAGAGTTAAGATACGTGTTTAGATCAAGAGAAGACCACATTAACACTTTCGCTATATATACAGTTCATCGAGTCAAAATGCTTTCAACATCTGAAATTGAGATGCAATATAGTTGGATTTGTGCAGAATAATTATCATTCCGGCTAGTTTGCCACATTTTACACATAAGGCTATCGTAGTCCTGAAGATTTTTTGGCGGAATGCTATCTCCAACGAAGAACAACTTCTCATCGACAGTTAATAGCGAATAACCACAACACTAAACTTACTCGATAGTCTGCAAAACTGACATATAGTAAGGAATTAAGAATATTTCAGTTCCCACATTATAACCCATCATAAGCAGATTAGTGTAACTGTGCAGTGCACACTTATTTAGGATTGATTTTCAATTCAACCTTGCCATTAATGAAAATGAAATGTTATATTATAAATAATAAGTACATATTTGCTTTGTTATGTTTGAGGAATTTGGCCATATGGACAGTATCATTGCACGAATTCTTCCATTGCTAGTTCTTTCCCATAAATATCCAGAGCGATTCTTAGCGCCACCGGAGGAGTTGTTGTGACAACGTTAACAACGCTAAAGCCTGCCAACTTTGGACTGATATTTCCAAGAAGGACGTAGCTAATTGTTTGCTAATAAAGCCCCCTGTAACTTAGATGTCGTATGTAAATACATGTGTTTATCTGTAATTGATACCCCATCTGTAACCAAATTGAGTAGGATATGCGCTCTTATTCCTCAGTGTACTGTCGATTATGAGACCTAAGCACTTGGAATGGTCAGAAAAACCGTAAGGTTGTCTTAGTGGGCTGCCGGCTCGGTAAAATTTAAGGATGTTTGCCAGATGTGTCAAATGTTACAGAAGAGTATCAGTGAAAGTAGCAGAAGTCCACTAGCCCAGCAATAAATATTTGTAAACACAGACAAAACAGAAGTCTTTAGAACTTGTAATTTCAAAATTGGCAAAGTTAGTTCTGCTTTATGAGTACCACTTGAAAGGTGGACACCTTCCCAATTACGAGGAAAAAGTAGCAAGCGATCGGATCTTGGGTTCTATTGCTGTTAGCATACATCATCGGCGTCGAGGTGTTTAAGTTCAGATGTAAGAGTCCATCTCCTCCATTTCCTGTTGATAAGGCCGCATTCAGTACATCGCTCATCACCAATAAAGACAATATTGGTGAAAGTATGCAACCTTGCCGGACCCCACTTTGAACCATGCGTTAGACGTGACATGTGGACCCATTATATGTAGCCTTGATAATTGCTATTTTAATTTATCAGGAATACCTGTGCTGTGCCTGTTCGGCGTCGAGTGCTCTTCCTAGCTATTATCGTGGCAGCATGCAGGTACCTTTCCAGTTTTCGCACTACATAAGGTTGCGTTGGAGATGCGCGCAATGCCAAGGGGCGACGGGCATCGCCTCTCTTGAGAAGTGAAAGAATAAATGTACATACATACATATGTATGTGTATAAGCATAAACAATAACAATATTATTCTCATTATTTCTTTGCCCAGGACAAGTAAGAGACAATTCCATTGGCCTGCTGTACTGCCATAACTCGCAGCCTAACAATCTATTCACCTCCGCGCAACATTTCGCAACTGCAATTCTAATTTAATTCAATCGTAAAACAATCTTTCTTCCGCACTCATTGGACTCATTTTAATAATCACTTTAACGTCCATAAAAGTCTCTTTCTTCACCTACAGAAGAGTATATATTCTCCATGGCATTCATTTTCGCAGTCTTTGGAAAATTGTAAACAAAATATAATAACGACGCTGGGCGATACATTGTGAAATTAATTCACATTAATGCCTTGCCAGTAAAGGCAACGTATTGTGTCTGCGGGAGTTGTATTACCGTGAAACGAAGGACGCGATGCCATTACTCAGTGGGAATCTACAATTTCTCGGCCTACATACTTTGATATTTATTTCTTTATGATACTGTGAACGTACCTCAAAGTTACTTAGGGTACCGGCTCCTTCGTATAGTAGAGTAAGAATGTAAAAAAAAGGTAGGGAATGAACTATGCAACGCTTCTAATTAGCGTTCCGTACAAATTATTGCCCGTGGCCATTATAACATCCGCTATTCTCCCCCGTGAATTTTCGCATCCAATTAATTTCTAACTCCAAATTGAAATAAATAATCCTTTCTTCTGGAACGGTAGGACTTTGCTTATACAACGTAATGGTAGTTAGACCATGATCTCTGGTAGAGCATGGTCTAAGAAAAATACGAGATTTAATGAATGGTTCGGATTACAGGTGAAATGATTAGAGTTAGCATCTTCATGAATCACTGACTTAGTTTATTTTATTGAATTTAACTGCAACAAAGGTTTTTGAAACTTATATCAGTACTAGTGCCTATATTGGAATCGTAATTAGTTTCTTAGTAATATCTTCGAAAAATGTCTCTCATTAGTTAGTTTACCGAACTTAAAGCATTTAGATTATGGTCATTGGAAAAAACTCTTTTGAGATTAAAATACTAATCTAAATTTTACTGCAAATCCTCAATTTCTACCTACTAGAAAGCGTTAAAAACCGAATATGTATCTCATGCAACTCAAAACATTGAGAACCTTATTTTATCCACATGTCAAAAATCTGAGAACCGCCAAATAAAAAAAAAAGTTTTCAGTTTTTTGCGTTTTCCCAAAAGTATAGTCAGTTGGATTTATCCCTTCTTCCAACTGATGGTTCAATTAAACTTTATAATTTTATTTTCAGGTCTATCTGACATTGATCCTTCGTTGCCTCAACACATTTTTTTAAATTGGACAATCATGCCATACTTAATTACTTATGTCCTGTATCCCCTTGTAGTTCTTAGCACCTCTACTACTCCTCATTGTGTCAGTTTTCATAGCGGGCTGGTTTCGGTAACTCGCATTGATGGCACTAGTCTAGACATAAGACCCTAGACAATCTCGCACTTGCAATTTGATTCTACATATATGTATAAGGATCTACACATGCAGTTGACCGAGACCCACCACGAGGGGATAAAGCAAGCACTAGATTACGAACTTGATTGTTGAGCTATCGGGGCAACCCATGTTTTGGGCAATCAGTAGTTTTCCGATCAATCGGAATGAAGTTCCCCAATCATGATTTCGGGGGAGAAAAATTTCTTAAAGCATTAGTAATCAACCTAATTTAATTTTTTCTAAAATAGTCGCCCGGTTAATTATCTTAGGACCAGTCTTTCAGTTCGAGATTATAATAATCTTAGGGTTCAACTTTAGTTAATTAAGTACAGTAAGTAACAAAAGTAAGAACACAAGGACATTCAATGAAAGTAACCTTAAAAAGCATAACTTATGTGCATTAATATTCTGGAAAAAATACACGCTGTCTGTTACTGATCATCTGCGAACAGATGAATATGAAAAAAAATCCCGTTAGTTCAGCGCAGCGTGGGGCTGGCAGTTTAGTGTTCATTGATGAAACAATGGATCGAGACAAGTACCTGAACATACTTAAGGGCAACCTGCATCAAAGTGCTACTAATTTAGGCTTAGAAGTCATTTATTTTCCAGCAGGATAATGACCCTAAGCACACATCGCTGGTAGTAAAAGAATGGCTTCGAATGCTCGAAAACAGCTTCGAACACCACCCCAGTCAACGGATATGAATGTTATTGAGCATTTGGAGCGAAAAATTAGACAGCATGATATCAAGTCAAAAGATGATCTCAAATGTGCCTTGCAGGAAGAGTGGTCTAAAATTGGTCCAGATGTTACCCAAATTCTGGATAATTCGATGCCATCCAGGATGACCGCCAACATAAAAGCTAAGGGGTACCCCACAAAATCTTAATTTCGAAAATTTTTGGTAAGAATTAAGTACACCCAAAAAAAAGATGCTGTAAGAATAGAGTAAAACGGTGTAGATTCTACTGCATTCATTGTCAGAATCGACCCGACAATTTTCGTTGTAAATTTTACAGAGGGGTGGTTGTAAATTTAACAATCTAGTTGTGAAAATGACAGCTAAAATTGTAGATTTCACAGCAATTTGCCGTCGAAAAGCTTTGGAACAGCTGTAGAAACAACAACAATTTGCTTTCATAGCATCACTTAAGCTTAAAGTTCTAATTTATTGGTATGGTGCGAGAAATGGGTGGAAATAGCTTTTACATTCCAATTAGATGGTTCTTGTCAAAGAAATACTTAGTGTGTGTTTAAACCGAATTATATAATTTAATTTACTTACAAAATGTGAAAAATGTTTGGATCTGGCTGGGGTTGAACTTGGAACCTCTTACTCGGCGGCTGAATACACTACCACAACACCATGGCCTCTAAAAATTATCATGCGAATATTCTCAAATGGTATCTACTTTTTACGTTTTCGTAACAGATGGCAACTAAAATGGATTTTTATTTTGTTGTAAAAATAAAACAATCGATTAATTTTATTTATGGATGCCAAATCTACAACTCATTGTAATTTCTACAGCTCCTGCTGTATTACCACAGTAAATAGCTGTAGATTCTACAAAATTTTGACGTAGATTTTACAAATTCATGTGTGTAGATTTAACAGCCGAAATTAACAAAGCGCTGTTAATTTTACAGTTGGGGATTGTAGTTGTTTTAACAACTTTATTGTTATATATTATTTTTTTGTAAAATCAACAAAAATTTATTAATTTAACCAGATTCGCTGTTATCTTGGAATTGTAAGATCTACTGCCTTCAATTGTAAAATTTACAGCGCTCATTTTTTTGGGTGTAGATCTTGAGTTAATGAAATGAAATATATTTTAATTTTTAAATGAAATCTAGTTTGATTTGGTTTTTTCTTCATTATACAGCCGAGTATAAGCTGTGTACTTACTTTTGTTACTCACTGTATATTACTTGAGTTAAATATGTTTTTCAGTGAATTTTAATCCTGAGTTACCTCTGGATTTAATACACAAATATTTTTTTTACAGATACTGGAAAAAAACTTGCTCTATATTACGTATCGGTATTACTAAGAACCAATTTGACAAAACATCGATTTGCTGGAAAACGGTTCATACGATTTTGTTTAAATTTAAAATTTTGGCTAGTTTGGCGTACTAAATTTGTGGCCCAAAGCACTGATAACGGTAGTTTACTTATAGCCAAATTGGTGAAAACTGATTTGCTGTGAAACGGCGTCAACGATTTTGGTGTCAAGAGTTCAGTTACAGGTTTACATTATGCGTAAAGGCGTTGTTACAATTTGTGTCTGTTCAAATCGCGCTTACAATACTACTCATATAGGAATTTTGGGGTGTATTTTATGACTCTTAAAGGGAATTCTAACACAGCTGATCTAATTACTTATAAATTCCACTTGTAAAGTTTCACTTTGTGATAGAATTTCATGCCATTGATCATAATTAAGTAACCAATAAGTCATCAAAGGAATTCTTTTTTTGAGAAAAAAAATAATAATAACCAAGAAGTTCTTACTGACCAGCAGAGATCGATACTAAATGGATACAGAGTTGAGAAATGTCTATATGCAATATGTACAACGAAGTGAGAAGAACTTCTTTGTTGGCTGGTTGTCAAAAGATTTTCATTTCACTTTATTATTTCGGTCAGGGCCTCGGGAGTAAATTTCTGTTCAGAAGTTCGTCATTGTAAAATACTGTTGGGTGACAAAAGCGTAGAAAGAAACCTAACAAGAGTGTGCATCGAAGCTACATCGTGTTTTCCTTAAAAGAAGACCATATGGAGCAAGCGATGCCGAATTCCTTAAATTTTCTTTTCCTTTCTTTTCTCTATTCTCACATGAGTGAAATTGCTTTCTTTGGTACCCTTTTTTCTGCAACAAAACTTTCAGTGTGATGAGGAAGTCGAAGTGGAAGTGGCAAGTGAAATGATGATGTCTGCCAACCATAGCTGTGGAAGTTTTGAATAAAAAAAACACGATTCTTAGCATTTACTTGGAAAGTTATTTTTATGGCATTGCGGCTTTCTAAAACGGACAAAGTGGTTGCTGGAAAGAACCACAATATGTAAAGGGAAGAACAATGGATAGAAACTTTTTGGCAAAAGTAATTAACTCAATTGAATGCAGTGCACTTGCGGGTTATTACAAAATAGAAAAACAAACAAAAAAATATAATATAAAAAATTACATTTAAATGAATAAAAAAACTGGGATGAGTTACAGTTTCCAACTTAACGTTTGTTATGTTATGTTATAATTACATTATTATCACAAAACTATGATCTTAAGCGTTTAAGAACGTGAAAAATAAAGTGAAGGACTGGGTGGTATGTACTTGCACCATAATGCTGTTACTAGTTGAAATGTAATGTACTTTTAAATTCTTCATAAGTTTAAAGGCCATATGTGTATTTCTCGTGAAATGTGTATTTCTCTAAAATATAATATAATACTCGTCACAACTAACCGACACTCTGACAGACAGGTATCAAATCAAATTCAGTAATGTTTCATAGTCACTTTTTGAGCTCAGAAGGACTTAAATGGGAAGTTGATTTCGATGGCACATATGTATACCAAATGGAAATGGAAATTCATGTTAATAAACCAAGCTTTGTGGGAACGTAAACCTCTGCTTAAAAGTCGAACTAAATTCTTCATAAAACCAAAAGAGGGGGTGTTAGTCAGTGGGTTCAGCTATTCAGTTTATTGATGAATCTAAATAGATTATACAAATGAAATGTAAAACACGGCAATCAACTTCTATTCCTATACTAATGGATGAATTTTACCCGAAATAAAAGAGCAACCAAAAACGATTGCATATCGCTATCGTACCTCAAATCATTGCATGTACCATAAGTCACATCTATACTCACGTGACGGTAGTACTATTAAAAATTGATTCAACAAACTGTAGAACATTCACTCAAATTTCAAATATGTGAGTAGAAAATAGATTGGACTTTTTGCTTCCTTTGCACGAAATCACATTTACACAGTGCCTGTCACATGAAAAGCGAAGCAGTAATGAATATCCCCATTGAATTCCGTTGGCAAGCTGACCCGATGACGTAAGAGTGTTTCAATGCGGTTTCGGTATGTACATCACTCAATTTTCTGCATCAATAAATCCGGAATATCGGAATAATTTAATTTGAATGCACATACGGGTGGATCTGACTTCCGGGCTGATGTCACTCTGGTGAAATGCGGTTAGAATGTGCAATGTTCATTGAATATCCAGCCGGATGGGTGACTGACACCACTTGTTTACCATGAATTGGAAGCATTGTATGTTAGTTGGTACCAATTATGCAATTTTATCAATGTTAAGCGTCAATTGAATAAATTTCTCTAGGAATTGCGCAATTTATTTTATTTATGGGCTAAAATTGGTTAGTCTTTGAAAACTATCCTGGATATATGTTTGCCGCAACTTTCCACAAGCAAAATTCATTGCATTGTGTTGATAAACCAGGCATTTTAAGTCTTCACCGATGCAAAAATAAAGTTACACTTAAATTGGTAAATTAGGTAGGCAAATTATTCTGAGTAATGAAAATGATCTAATTCAGGGAAAATACTAAATTAGGTGCCTTGAAATAAGGTCTTATGGAAAAGGTCCGCAACATAATTCTAAAAGTGTCTAAAATTTTCAAAACTTTATTTTATGGTATCCTAAATTGTTATAGTACAGTCCTAGAGACGATAAGAAGCCAAAATTTACAAAAATTTAGGATACTTCCAACAGTGAAACTACGATAACAATGGAGACGTAAGCAAGGATCTTGATATTGTTATTTAAATGTACGGATCGAAAAAGGACGAAGTTAGAAATCTGTATCACAATTGCTTGATCAGAAAATTTTTGGTTACTCAAAGCAAGAATTGAGCCAGTAGCACAACGATCAAGTTTGTAATGTACTGCTTGCTTTACCATCTTGTAGTCGTCTAAAATTGCAATTGCAGTAGGTACCATCGCAAAAAATTGTGTTACGGTAGTCGACACAATGACAACACGTGGACGTACTTGGACAAAGATTGGCTTCTAGTATGCGAAGTCAAGACAGTCCTTGATTCACATAGTGAATCTTGATCTTCGACAAATTTGCACATAAGTAGTATGTACGTATCCATTTCATACGTACATATGTGCCTACATACTTTTTTAGCTTATATTATGATAGTGTTTGAATAGTCTAAATAAAATAAAATAAGTTATATTTTTTCCGAGGGTAAATCAGCTTTATTATATTTGCCCCGCACGACGTTGTTTCGCTTAACGTCGTGTTTTTCAAGAACGCATTAACGACGTTAACCGGCGTATGCCTGTAATATACATTTGTGCAGACGAAAAGTAGACATATGGGTTTGTACGAGACATCGACTTTCCAATTGCGCACTACTGCCGTTCGAAAATCTCTCAGGCTCAATACCTACCGAATTAGGGTTCCCACAGTTTATCAATAAACTTTGAAGCTTGGAAGGCAAGAAAAAAGTTCTTATCAACTTTTATACAATGAACTGAGGCTGGAAGATAAAGATGCATATCGTCGTTATCTTCGAATGGACGAAGACTGTTTTACAGAGCTACTGGGATATGTACGTAGCTTCATTGAAAAGAGAGATACGTTAATGAGGTCCGCAGTTCCCGCAGAGGAATCACTCTTAATGTGCCTACGATTTTTGGCAACGGGCGAGTCTTTCAGAAGTCTGGAATACCAAAGTAGACTATCACTCTCATTTATTTCCAATATTCTGATGACGTGTTCCACAGCATTATATAGCAGCTTAAAAAACGATTTCTTAAAAGTAAGTATAAGTATATTATTTACTTAGTTACCACCTGTAGACTTATAGTTTTATATACATACCTGTTTTCTCCCTTTTGATTTATTTAAGTTTCCTACGAGTGTTAAAGATTGGGAGGACGTTGCAGATGAATACTACAAAAAGTGGCAATTTCCCCTTTGTCTGGGAGCGTTAGACGGCAAGCAAGCACCAAGGAATCCTCAAAGAGTTGCATCTGCTGTACGTGATAGCTTTGCTGCTTATTTCAGTGAGGAAGGAGAGATCCCATGGCAAAGCCAATATATATAAACAATCTTTTTTTTTCATGTTTTTATTAATATTAATAATTATATAATAATTATATAATTAAAATAGTTTAAGCTTTTGTATATACTAACTTAATAACTAGTGAATTAAAAAAGAAAAATAAAACATGATTTCTTAGTAATAAAAAAAAAACAAGATATTAAATTATTTAATTGTAAGTCTTCGAAGATTGACTCCATCGCAGTTTCTAATATATTTTTTGTCTGCGATGATGAACTTGACTCTTCCGGTGTTTCATATTGAAGCGCTCCTGTCGACGTATATGCTTTCTCCTGCAGAAAATTGGGAAAAATTAAGTTATTTGTTGTTCGGAGGTGGTGAAAATTCTGGAGAAATCTACAGGATCACCTGGCATTTCCTGTACATTAAATTTTTCATGAACACGAATCATTTTATGTGCAAGAAATGTCAATATCCGGTTAGATTTTATTGTTCTCGGTACCGGTGTCGACGTCACTGCTGAATATTTTGCGGTGGTATTTTTTTGATGAGCTTCTCTCAACAAATCTAAAATTTTCCATTTTACTTCGCTCTGTAAAGTTGCGTTGAGTTGCATGAGTTCTGCCTCTACCAAATTCACAAATGGACGTAGTGAAGACTCTTCTTTTTTGCTTCCCTGTAGTAATGATAAAGTGGAATAGGAACGGAACATTTCGGATTAGAACGCGACTATCCTCGATTTTGCTATTTTCTTCATGACTCTCGCCCTCTCTTTACCCCTCACTCTTCTTACCCACAAACTACCGACATAGCCGAGTTTTGAGTCAACATCTAAACAGGCTCTATAATAATCAACGAACGGAAATAGCATACATATACAGTATCGGACAAAACATTTGCAACTAGAAGTGAAACCAAGCAATTTCTTCAAATTCATAAAAGTTTTATTCAAAAACATGACATTCTTCATAAATTATGAAAGCTCTGTATTTCAGTTATACAAAAATAAATAGTTTTCAAAATAAAAAAAAAACATTTAGTAATCTACGTTGAATTGTATCGAGTAACTTCAAATAACTGCGCGACAAAACAATTGCAACTTTTAATTGAAATACAAAAAAAAACAAAAAAATAATCAATATTTAGTGGCAAACCCATTATTTTGAATGACTGCCTTGAACCGACGTGGCATTGATTCAATTAAATTTTGTATAATATTTAATGGAATTGCATTCCAGGCCATCTCTATTCTTTTAAAAAATTCGTCTGCACTTCTAAAATTTTCCCGATTGATTTTCCTCTGGACGATCTCCCAAAGACTTTCTATTGGGTTCAAATCGGTGGCCAATCCATAACCGTAACATTGTGATCACTGAGCCACGTTTTGACTAGCCTAGACGTGTGCTTTGGGTCGTTGTCCTGCTGAAAGATCCAACGCAATGGCATTTCCCATTCCGCAAACGGAATTTCCCATTTGCGGGAAAATTTTAGAAGTGCAGACGAATTTTTTAAAAGAATAGAGATGGCCTGGAATGCAATTCCATTAAATATTATACAAAATTTAATTGAATCAATGCCACGTCGGTTCAAGGCAGTCATTCAAAATAATGGGTTTGCCACTAAATATTGATTATTTTTTTGGTTTTTTGTATTTCAATTAAAAGTTGCAATTGTTTTGTCGCGCAGTTATTTGAAGTTACTCGATACAATTCAACGTAGATTATTAAATGTTTTTTTTTTATTTTGAAAACTATTTATTTTTGTATAACTGAAATACAGAGCTTTCATAATTTATGAAGAATGTCATGTTTTTGAATAAAACTTTTATGAATTTGAAGAAATTGCTTGGTTTCACTTCTAGTTGCAAATGTTTTGTCCGATACTGTAGCTAAAAATTGAAGCAACTCCGCCAGCAAGTAAGTTCGAGCTAGCGTTCGTATATAGTAGATAAAGATGAAATTCAGCATAGCATGCGACATTATTACATGCTTTTATGTTACATAGTTGTGTTGTGGTGCCGTGGCTCAGTGGTTAATGTGTTGGACTACTGCGCAAGGGGTTCCAAGTTCGAATCCAGAAAAATACCATCAAAAGTTTTTTCACGGCCCCACCTCTTCCGAGTGTCTGACAAACATTCAAGAGTATAACTGTCATGAGAAAGCTTCTCAAAAACCCCTCTGCCCTTCGGATACGGCATAAAAACTGTAGGTCCCTTCTGCACATGCAGAAATGTATACCACGCACAACATGTACAGTTGTGAGAAGCTAGGTCTTGGCTCTCTATGGGCTGCTTACGGCCTAATAATTATTTATTTATTTTATGTTACATATTATATGGTAACACCCACCTTCTTTCCTGCTGCATAAGTTAACTATCAATTGTTCAAATAAGCATAGTATCCGCAACTAATGAACTCTTTCGTATTGTTCGCGTAGTTTAAAACCTCTGTTACCTCAAACCACATCAACATACGTCAAAGAAAGATTGAGGTGGCTAATTACTAAATGGACGTTTTTGTTTATATGAGTACGTATATGATGTCTAGTTTCCCAAATAAGAATATACGACAAACCCCAAAAACCAAAATTAATTGCGTAGCAATTCAGTCAGCAGTGAATTAAATGCATGACCATGTATCCAACTATTTTACCGTTAGAAATTTAAATAGTTAATCCCGTCATACGAAACCAAACCGTCTCCCACAACTGTACACAGCGCAGGAAAATGCGCTGATTTTTAAAAGTATCTCTAGTCGCAAGCATTGGGTTTCGATTACTGTATTGGGGTGTTCAGTGGGTGTTTGACTACTTCGTGAAACCATTTTTACTGCCATAGTATTCTGAAAAATTTTGCAAATTTCACCACATCACTCAACCATCCACTTCATTTAATCGTATTTCAAGCAACGGTGCGATGCTATACTCTGTCCAACATTAATTGGCAATACAGGGAAGATAGGGATGTTTGTCTCTCATTCGCACTCTTTTGTTTTTCGTTAGGTGCTATTCTAACAAAAGTTCTTACTGTGTTTCCGTAGTAAGCATTTCAAATTAGCAAAAATCAGTGGCCACAAGTTATAACCACTACAGTCGACTTAAGAAGAAATTGAGTTAAGTATACCACAATGTTTCCCAATATCTGATTTCCAAAACTCACAAAAACAACTAATGTATGGACAAAAAGGCAAAACCAAATTCTTAATACTCCATACGTTTAGACACAAAATCAAAACTTCAAACGCGTTTTCTTAAAACTGGAAAATTGAAAAATGGCTTGTGACCACAGAAATCTGAAAGAATACTATGTAGGGTTACCGTCCTTTTTTTAAGATTAAAATTTTCATTTAATTTGTTTTATTCGTAAAAACGTAAAAGTGCCTTTAAAGCCATTTTCATACCATTTTGTTTTGCGGATCTTCGATCACGAAACGATCACGTTCCTCGGATCTATTCTGACTGCTATAATTAATGGTTTATTGTTTGGGGAATTTCCAGACTCCGAAATATTTTATTTACCTGGGCGAATATACTCAGGTTATCAGACTTAGTACCACAAATAACCCAAATTAGATAATCCACTACGATATTCCTCTCCCATGTGACAGATAAAGTGAACCCTGGTTTTATTGGTATAGCAGGCAGAAAAACGCACACTAGGGTTTGGGATATCTGTCACATGGGAGAGGAATTTTAAAGAAAAACATATTTGCTCAAGTAAGTTTTTTCGAGTTTCATATGAAACTAGTGAAAAAAAAGTGATTTTTTTGAAAAGTGGGCGTGTCAGTGGACGGATTTTAAAAATGTTTACACTTGTATTGCTTACTTTTCCAAAGACTTCGTATACAAAATTTCATCAACCTAGCTTAAAATTTAAGGCCCAAAAACTGGTGACACACAGACGGACGGACGGACAAACGGACGGACGGACATAGCTCAATCGACTCGGCTAGTGATGCTGATCATTTATATATATACTTTATTGGGTTTATCTGTAATATTTCTCTATGTCACAAACTATGTATCAAACTTAATATACCCTTAGGATACGGTATAAAAAATCGGAAAATTGAGAGAATTTTAAAAAATTGGGGAGAGGATGCTACTCGTATGTTCAATAAACAACTACGGAAAATATTTTTTTGTTTCGTGGTGAATCTGTTAAAAATATAAAATTTAAAATTTAACGCCTTCTTCCAAATGTTTATGCTAGTTTTCGAATTGGAAACTACATAAAAACATATTTATGTATCACAACATAACCAAAAATAATATAATTTCTTCCGTTTTGTACTTTGAAGAAATATCAAATACGTTTATCATATATTTTAGTTCAAATAAAAATAAGAAAATGGTTGATGACAGGAAATGTGTGTGTGATATGTAAAACTTATCTTTTGTATAAATTACAATATTAGAAAATGGCGATTGTGTGAGATTTCTGGTTAAAAATAAGTACAAAAAACTCAATAATTCAAGTATAGTGTGACTCTTTTTATTCTTTAGCATTATATTCAGACCTATTGGGACAAAATTGTTCCCGTAATTTTTGTAAATTTAAAAAAAATATTTTAAACAACATATAAAATCCTGGCGGAATCGTCAATAACCCAACTTTCGTACTTTACTCAAGTAGGTGTTGGTTGTGAAAAGCCTTGTGAAGAATTGCCTGGATATTTGAGATGTAAGAGCTTTGTGAAAACGTATACGCAGACCTATAGTTTAATTAATAATATACTTTAAAAAACTAGCTTTAAAACACCCAATTGTATTATCTGTCTTAACATTTTAAGTTTCCATTCATTCTACATTTATCGTACTTGTTTTAAGCTTACATTCAATTTAGTTTGATAGTTTAACTTTTAATTATAAGACATATAAGACTAACATAATTCCGTTTTTCCCGTACCAGACTGTAAATATGTAGTTCGCTTTGACGTCGTTGATTTTAATGTATGTACATAACGCTGATTGTAATACCTTATTGTTAATCAAAACGAATTCATTGAAAGATATTTATATATGTACATACAAATCAACTGTCATATATCGACATCCTCAACGCCAACTGTGTTTTGGAAAATGCGAAAATTGCGAATTTCCTCGATTTTCTTTCTCTATAAACCTTAAGTACAGCTATACGAACAAAATAAAAAAAGAGTCATGAAAATCGGTCCAGCGCTTATCAAGTTATAACGTCATCGAGCTTCACCCCGAAGGAATTATGTATATTAGTATATATATTAATAAAAAAGCAAATCAAATAATCAAAAACCCAGAATAATTATTACATAAATTATATTAGAAAAATAACCATATACTGCAATAAATTCAACGTTACATAATAAAACGTTTGTTTATTTTAGTTCCACACATTTGATTGCTTTTTAAGGTGAAACATATTATTTTACCATCATGAATTCACCACAAATGCATCCGCCTCAGCTCACCTCGCCACCTTTTTTTTGGTGTGGGCAGATGGAAAAGTTAAATGTCAAATTGGATTTTTTTTTTTTATTATAAAAAGCGCCAAATTTGTTCTGGATTTGAGATAGTAAGTATTACAATATTTTATTATATACTTTATATAAACATTATTCAATATTATTAGAAAAAGTAACGAACTTCTCAATGATGGATCCACCGCAGAGAATGTGTGTGTATGAGGAACATTCTTACGTAAAAATGGACATGGAGATGGAAATGCATTTAACCAATGAGTCGGTATGTTTTTATTTCAATATTATAGGTATTTTAGTTATACAAAAAGTTTTATGTATGTACGTATAAAAAATATCCTATCGGACGTATTCTTTTGCACGAGTTCAACAAAAAAAAATTGGCACTCTTTTACGATTTGGGCGGCAAACGATAAATTTTATTAAATCTAATAATAGAACAATATTTTTGATAAAGATTAGTAAAACTTTGAAAAAACATTTTTGTTATACTCAACAATGTGCAATTACTTACAAAAACAAGTTTCATCCAAATCGGTTGGAAAATACAGGAGATATTAATAGTTCATGTATTGGAGTAATGTGTAACTGCCCTAATTTCAATATCATAAATCGACGAACCGGACACAGTTGTCGGTATTATGTACCTATTTGGATGTGTCTGACAAACATTCAAGAGTATAATTGTCATGAGAAAGCTTCTCAAAACCCCTCTGCCCTTCGGATACGGCATAAAACTGTAGGTCCCTTCTGTATATGCAGAAATGTATACCACGCACAACATGTACAGTTGTGAGAAGCTAGGTCTTGGCCCTCTATGGGCTGCTTACGGCCTAATATTTATTTATTTATTTTAGTATTTAGTATTTCACTAACCATCCATTTTCTACCTGACTAAGACCTTTCATATTTATCCGGGTGTAAAAATTGTTTCAATTAACAATCAATCTTTTGCTTCCAATAATCCATGTTCCAATGCCATTTAAGTGTAGCTCTGTAATATTTTCCTTTTCCTGTAAATATTTTTTTTGAGTTTTTCCAAAAATGAATAGTGTATAAGAACTAATAGTTTTCGTATACCATCTACAGCAGGGAGATTTGGGTACAACGATTATTGGTTCTACTTTTGAAAAGTGAATCTTTCGTTTGCGATCGGCACTTTTCAAAGAAAATGTTTACTGAAAGCGGAAGTAGACTGAGAAAGTTAGCCTCACCAGATTTGTTCCTTAAGCACGAGGATTGTGTGCTTATGGACATTTCTAAGGTATGTGCCAAATCATCCGAAGCAAGCACTCAGACTTCCGCTCATCTTACGGATCAGACACCAAAAACAGTAAGGTACAGAGCCATTTTAGATCAAAGTCGGGAAAGACTAAAAAAACAAAAAAAAGATTTCGATGAAATATCTAAAGCCAAAGACTGTGAGATTGAGTTCTTGAAAAAGGTGGTTTTAAAATTACAAAACGAAAAAAAAATTAAAGAACAGAAATTAGAAACTTTACCCAACACATTTAATACTTTATTAAACAATAGTGTAAAAAACATTAGCAGAGGTTTGAAGGGCGCTAGGTACAGTATTGAAGCCAAGACATTGGCACTATTAATCCACTTCATCTCTCCTGTAGGGTACCGCCATTAAAGCTTCCTGCCGTGATAACCCTTAAAAGATTTATTTCTGCTTGGCCCAAAACACGAGGCAATATTGCACTCAAGGTCAGAAGGTTGGAAATGAAACTAAACCAACTTATTTACAGATATTGTTCAATTTCCGCTGACGAAATGTCATTAAAAGCACACTTAGATTTTAAGAGGAAGACTGACACCATCGTCGGGCTCAAAGATTTCGGTGAGGACGATAACCGATCATGCTGGCCTGCATGCCACGTATTGGTCTTAATGGCCCAGGGGGTAGCAAAGAGGTGGACACGTCCGATCGTCTACTATTTTGTTCGTACCAGTTGCCCTCCATCCAAAATTAAACAAATTTTATTTCAAACCATAAAAGCTGTACAAGAGACCAAAATCATTCTGGTTCATTTTGTTGCCGATCAAGGTTCAAATTTCAGGGGCTTATCCCGTATATTAGATATCAGTCCAGCTGAACCATATTTCACAGTAAATAACCAACAAATGTTTTATATGCACGATGTTCCTCACTTATTGAAGAGCACTCGAAATTGCCTTTTGAAAAATAAAATTGTATTTACGAGTAACTAGCGGAAGACCGCTGCTTGGAGCGACATTGTGAGATTTTACGATGTCGACTCAAAAATCAGTACAAATTAGCTCCGAAACTGACGGAGGCGCATATTCGGCCAAACAACTTTCAGAAAATGAAAGTTAAATATGCGTCTCACGTACTGAGCAACATGGCTTCGGCAGGCCTTTTAACGTACGGCTGATCATGGCTCCGAAACAGTAGATGCCGCCGCGGAATTTGCAAAATTCTTCAACCAACTTTTCGATTTATTTAACACTAGCACAGCCAAACAGCCACAGGACCTTAAAATTTAGTTTTCTCAAAGTAAAATACAGGAAGAGTTTTTGAGTAAGGCGAGAAAATTCTTATTATCAATGAAAATTGTTAATCCTGAGGGTGATGATGTAACCAGCAAATTTTATTTTATAAAAGGCTGGTTGCTTAACATATCTTGCTTATTTTCGCTGTTTCAACACCTACAGCAATGCCAATTTGAGTAAATACTCACTAGGCATTTGAACCAGGATTGTTTGGAGCAATTTTTCGGCGAGATAAGAAGTTCTGGGGGAAATAACAGACGTCCAACTTGTCCGCAATTCGCTGCTGCATTCCAGAACCTTTGGGTTCTATATATAATATTTACTATGCATGCTGACGCCTTTCAATAATACTTTCATTTCTGTCCTTTTTGTAAATAATTCTTAATTATGTAACACTAATTTTGTTCTTTTATGCATGCCTTTCACTTTTATACCCTATCCTAAGGGTATATTAAGTTTGATACATAGTTTGTAACATAGAGAAATATTACAGATAGACCCAATAAAGTGTATATATAAATGATGATAAATGGTAGCACTTCTTAGGAGCAAAATACAGTATATGTTGAAAAAATTTACAAAATCCGCTCACTACCACGCCCACTTATTGAGAAAATTTGTGTTTTGTAGTAGTTTCATAATAATTAAAAAAAAAAAGTTGCTTAAGGAATTATGTGCATAGGAAAGGGATAGGGTATCATACGATCCGCTCCAAACGGTTTATAGCCTTTTCATATGTTTTTTTTTAGCAAATAAGAAAGAACACTGTTGTCCCTTCATCTACGGTACCTTCTCGCGATGCAGCATGCTGATGGGACAATATACCCACGATAGGTATTCCACACGTTTCTGATAGCTGCTATGAAACTTCCATTATTTTATTTTACCTAAAAGACACTCTAGAATTAATTAACATTTATTTAGTATTTTTATTGATAGAAACTTACCCTATATGTTATAGGTTATTTGTGCTTAGTACCTACTCTTAATCTTGTTGCATCAGTGCAAAATTTATTCACAAATTTGTTAAACTGTAATTTAGTTTAACATATCTCTCATAGAAAACAGTAGCACTACGATCATACAAGAAAACTACTAGTGGAGTAGTCGCTTTTGCTTAAAATTGTTTGCTACTATCGATGATATCGCAACAGTGTCTGTCGTGTGTCCACATCCATCTCATATATGGAAAGATGTTAATTTATTTTGAGGCGCTTGATCATTGATGTAGTCATCAACGAAGTGATTTTATTGGAAAATTTGCCAAATTTTGATGGCATTGCCTTAAGATTGGAGATACAAAAAACATTGGTACTGGTGATAAAATAGAACTTGTGTATTGAAAGAAGGTTAACGTTCATCATTTAATCAACGGGAATACCCAGAATAAAGTCATCATATTTGTGATTTCTTGAAGCTATTGATAGAATTTCTTATGGACAATCGCTTCTGCACATCTTTTTGCAACTGCATTCAATGACAAAGACTCCGAACAAATGACAGCAAAGTGCGAACAGTCAGAAAAAAATTTAATAAAATCACAACTCACATTTCTCCGCGTTGGCAGCGTTGCGTGTAAAAACAAACTAATTGCACTCATTAAATTATTTTGGGTTTTCTCACAATGAGAAGTTTACCCCTAAACAGTTTAGACATCAAAAAAAGGATTTCGAAATATTTGTTATTTGCATATGTGGTTTTAACAATCATCGATTCATATGCGTTAAACTGTGTTCGAACGCGGATAAAACTTGTAAGTTATTAAGTGGCCGATAATTTTCAATCTGATTACCATCAAATTCTAGCCTAATAACATTTTTAATGATATGGTTGTTTCATGCTCTATCAGCTTCAAACCAGCACGCGGTTCCTAGCGTGGGTACGCCTTTATTTGTTTTGCTAATTCCTTTGGAGTATCCAGTAGTGGTGTTGAAGATTTATGTATGTAATTGTTTCAAATCTTTTCTCCTATCCTATCCTATCGGTCCTTAGCCGATAAGCATCGACAGTATATGCATAACAAACCATTCTTCAATTTTGGAGACTCGCCTAAATCTTCTGTAGCTTGGAAACAGTCGTGCTTTTCCCTGCAGTTATCTACCAATTTTATATTTCATAGTTCAAACTTTCTCTTTTCGGTACTGAGCATGCCATCAAAATTCAGTTCATTTCCTTTGATCTTACTTACATCACCTTGTCAAAAAAAAACCTCATTTGCTTCATATATGTAGCTACCTGATTCCGCGGATGTCAATTGGTTTGAACAATCGAAAGATAGGTGTATTTTAAACGTCGAATTCCTCGTCGTCAAGTTTTTTTAACTAATAACGTATGTATGGAATAACCTATATTAGATTGTTCACTTCGAGAATCTTCTCCCTAACATACAAGCTTTTGACACTGGTGAGCGAAAATGTGTTCGGGAAAATGACTCTAAAATCTTACAATTTAGGCTTAAAATCAGAGACGCGTGTGTCAACGCTATACATGCCATACAAAGGTCGCAACACTCGATATGTGAAGGAGAAATTTGTATAAATAAATGATCAGCACCACTAGCCGAGTCGATTTAGCTGTGTCCATCCGTCTGTCTGTCACCAGTTTTTGGGCCTTAAATGGAAGGAAGCAGTACAAGTGTAAACATTTATTTTCAAAAAATTCTATTTTTTCAGTATTTTAACAGGAAACTTGAATAAACTTACTTAAGCAAATATGTAGATATTCACTTGCTCTATAAATCTTTACTATTACGTTTGGTCATGCCCACTTTATAGGGGCGTTTTTATAAACTAAATAAAATAAAATTCACGTTTTGGAGTAATTTTATAGGAAATGTGAAAAAAAAATCAAGCAGGTATATTGGTGAAATGTGGGTGCCGTGGCTCAGTAGTTAGTACGTTCGACTACTGCGCAACGAGTTCGAAGTTCGATTCCAGAAAAATACCATCAAAAGTTTTTTCACGGCATCACCTATTGCGAGTGTCTGACAAACATTCAAGAGTATAACTGTCATGAGAAAGCTTCTCAAAACCCCCCTGCCCTTCGGATACGGCATAAAACTGTAGGAACCTTCTGTGCATACAGAAATGTATACCACGAACAACACGTACAGTTGTGAGAAGCTAGGCCTTGGCCCTCTATGGGCTGCTTATGTCCTAAAATTTATTTACTTATTTATTTTTATATTGGTGGAATAATGATACACATACATACATACATACATTATATTGGTGGAATATTGATACACTTACATATGTTGTACACATATAGGACATGGAAACTAAAAGTACAACATAAAATGAGTGATAGCGCATGTGCTGCTAGTTCAAAGGTCATCATTGCATATATATATATGTATGTATAAAGTAAATAAATAAGAAATAACATAATAAAAACATTACGTCTTATATCTGCGAAGCTACGATTCAAATATGAATTATTGGTATTTTTTGGGATTTGACTTTCCTGTTGCCAATGCATACATACATACTTATGTACCTTGTACGTACGTATTTTGATATTCTTTTCAAAGATTTCCAAGGCTTAGTTTTTCATATTGAATTTGGAAAGGATTTTATTTTTTTATAATTCAATTTGAGAATGTTGCGCGCTCGTGTGGCGAGTGGGGATTTGAAATAGCTTTTCTTTCATTTCTTTCAAATCCTGCAAATATCAATAGGGAGAAGAGATTTAGAAACAGAAAACGATTCAATTGAGAATAATGTCAATCGCTGTATACAATTGTTATTTGTTCCATTGAAAGGGTAAAGTTGAATATTCTGTAGAGATTTCAGGAGGAAACATGAGGAATTTTTCTTTTTTTTTTAAATATTCGAATAAATGTCAAACAGTGCAATATATTTTAGATCTTACATATAAGATAAATAAAAACAATAGAAAAAAATAAATATTAAATATCCTAACGGAAGACAATGAATTTTGCACATAAGATAAGCTGAACCATATAACCATAGATAATAAAGTTAACTATATTATACAGATAGCGACTTAGAAAGCAACTAATTCGGTAGTTGTAAAAATGCAAAGTGCATAGTAATAAATATAATGTTTATCTTTGTTCAGAATATCATTTAAACTCTATGTTGACTTGCTAATTTTAAGACTCAATAAATATAACAGAACACATACAGTGTATGTACAGCGTTGGACGTAAATTTAAGGTAGAGTAACTTCGGGTATTGTGATATGGTCGGGTAATGTGATATACTCCAGTATTTTCAGAAATAAGCAGGTCTCGAAAAGAATTTTCTTATCAACATAATGGTAATGGAAAAAAAACCATTCTGCAGTCTTATGAGCGCTCGCATTCGTTTTATTTGGTGTCAGTGAGGTAAAATCGAATCAGCGATGCGGTCGAAGTTTTTTGTGCGTGCGCCTTATGTGTTTTTTAAGTCAAAATTATTAAAATTTATAAAAATAAATTTTAAAGTGTGTTTGTGTGTAAATTAAGCTAGCAACAAATTGGGTGAGTTTTTAGTTTTCTCAAGTGTTTTTTAATAAAAAAATTGCGGTTGTTTCAAAACCTAAATTCGGCTAATGTGATATGGTCAAAGTAGGGTAAAGTGATATACCATATCACATTACCCACATATTATAAGTCAATTATTAGTTATTAAATATAGGTAGCTATAATTATTTCCAGATAATGCCAAAGAAAGGTCAGATACGCAAATGGGATGCCGAAGCAATGAGAAATGCAATTTTGGCAATAAGAGGAGGAGCAATGGGCAAACTTTTGGCATCGAAGACGTTTGGAGTTCCATTTGCAACACTGCAAAGAAAAAAATAAATAAATAAATATTAGGCCGTAAGCAGCCCATAGAGGGCCAAGACCTAGCTTGTGCGTGGCATACATTTGGCATGTACAGAAGGGACCTACAGTTTTATGCCGTATCGGAAGGGCAGAGGGGTTTTTGAGAAACTTTCTCATGACAGTTTTACTCTTGAATGCTTGTCAGACACTCGGAAGAGGTGGGGCCGCGAAAAATCTTTGGATGGTATTTTTCTGGATTCGAACTTGGAACCCCTTGCGTAGTAGTCCAACGCACTAACCACTCCGCCACGGCACCACTGCTGCAAAGGGCAGCAGAAAATCAGTCGCAACGGTGCTAACAACATCAACGTATAAAATAACCTTGGAAGAGAGCATTCGAAATATCGAAAAACGCAAAAACCAGTGACGAAAAGACCCATCCCAGTAAAATCGAAACGGACAAAGCAAACCAAAGAAGTTCCTCTAGCGATTCGGATGAATGTTTCCACTTACCGAACTCAGACGACGATCCTTGGGCCGAAACTCCACTCGCTGTTTTTTATGCGAGTCATGCAAATCAGTTTAATCAATTTTTTGTGCTACTTAATATTCTATTACAGTAAATATCTATGTTATACTTTTGTGTTCTTATGCGTTTTCTTAACATTAATTTGCCTTTGCAAATAACATTAAAATTATGTAAGGATTCTCTTTTTCTTTCTAATGCACAAGTTGCTACACTACAATGTCACTTTATTTAAAATAATAAATGAAATCATTAATAAATACTTTCAAATATTTTTAGTTTTCAATTTGAACAATAATTCTGATGTACAGTATCGGACAAAATATTTGCAACTAGAAGTGAAACCAAGCAATTTCTTCAAATTCATAAAAGTTTTATTCAAAACCATAACATTCTTCATAAATTATGAAAGCTCTGTATTTCAGTTATACAAAAAGAAATAGTTTTCAAAATAAAAAAAAATATTTAGTAATCTACGTTGAATTGTATCGAGTAACTTCAAATAACTGCGCGACAAAACAATTGCAACTTTTAATACAAACGCAAAAAAACTAAAAAATAATCAATATTTAGTGGCAAACCCATTATTTTGGATGACTGGCTTGAACCGACGTGGCATTGATTCAATTAAATTTTGTATAATATTTAATGGAATTGCATTCCAGGCCATCTCTATTCTTTTAAAAAATTCGCCTTTTTCCCGATTGATTTTCCTCTTGACGATCTCCCAAAAGATTTTCTATTGGGTTCAAATCGGGTGACTGCGGTGGCCAATCCATAACCGTAGCATTGTGATCACTGAGCCACGTTTTGACTAGCCTAGACGTGTGCTTTGGGTCGTTGTCCTGCTGAAAGATCCAACGCAATGGCATTTCCCATTCCGCATACTGCAACATAATATACAATGATAGTATGTACGTATATTGCGCAAATTATGCTAAGCATATCGTTCACAAACGCAAACTTTGGTGTCACTGCGAAGCAAGCAATTAAAAAACTTCGCAGTTTGCACAATCGCAAACGCAAACGTACAGTTGCCAACACAATACCTACTGCGGGAATTTATTTGCACTGAAGTTTTTCTTTGTGTTGGTGCAGGTATTTCTAGATTCGAACCTGAAACCCCATGCACAGTAGTCCAACGCACTAACCACTGGGTAACGACGCGTATGCTTTGTTAAAACAGTAACACATTAACACTAATTGTGTTTCGTTTAACCTCAAATTTTAAGATTTGTGTAGCTAATTTGTGTGGTATGCAAAAATTTGTCTGAAGTTTTTGGCGAGTGCACATCGGAGGGGACTTGATTTTCAGCAATTCCGATGGATTTTTTTCCCCCAGAATTCTACATATGTATGTACATACTTTTTTTAATGAGCAAATTTTGTTGAAATTTCAAAAATTCCGGGGGATAGGGCTTATAATGACTTCTGACCAGAGTATATCCATTATAATGAGTAGGGACACTCTCTCTACATATGCATTTCCTACTACCACAAGACAAAAGATAAAAAAAATTGTACAATAAGTGGAAGTAGATCAAAAGTATACACTTTAACCCGTATGCAACGACCCCTTGTGAAAACAAGAGTACACAATACATTTTACCTGCACCACTACATGCGGCTTACTGTGTAAGACGAATGGTTAGGGATTTTTTCATAATGCTTTTTTAAAGGCGGTAAGACTCCGATCATCGTTGTGTGTATCTCTACGTTTTAGTCAGTGTGACCTGCTGCGCCTTATTGACAATTTTTCTATACCTTTTTTTTATGATTGGCTTTTCCGCTAATTAAAACTAAATATGAACCCTTTTACATCTAAAATATACAAATGTCTCTTATTTCCTTTGAACTCCATAAAAATAATAAAACCAGATGTTCGGCCTTAAAACAATAAAAATAATTTGACTCAAAATTTCCTAGTTTTTTATGGCAATAGGTCACACTGATTTTTTTTTTGGAGGCTGTGGTTGGTATTGCTTTCTTTTTCTTGACAATGTATTTTTAAAGGCGGTGTGACTCCGACGCTTATCAGCTGTGCGTCATATCGCTATCTCTCTCTACCTACAACGCTTCTTATATCCATCTTCTTCTCATATCTGTGTAATTTAGTGAGAAGGACAGAAAACGAAAACGGTCGTGAGTGTCCCTACTCATTATGGATATACTCTGCTCTAAATGTGTCTTCAAAAATCTTATCTCTTTGGAGATAAGTAAATCATCCCCGTTGATGGACTCAAATATTTTTACTAGTGCACCCATATGTAACATCAGTTCTTCAGTTGGTTTGGAAAAACCTTCTTCATTGAGGTTCAACCCGAATATCTGGAGCCTTCTGGTGTAGCTTGTGACAATTGTATCCAGACAGATTTTCTAGTCCGTAGTGAGCTATGGATTCTAGTTCTTCTTCCTCCGCATGATGCTCATTAACATTTAGCGGACTGATGTTGATACTTTTAACTATTGTACCTAATCAAAGAAAAATAACCTGTAAGGGTATTGTTCAATCCTGGTAAATCGGGCGTGTCGCCGACTGTTACATCTACGCCGTCTGATAGAACGCCTTCATTATATCCAAGTATACATATATGTATGTATGTAGGAACGCAGCCTACACTTGAATTTCTGACGATCAGGATGATTGTGAAGGCCTCCTTTAGCACGTATGACGCCAAGGAAATTTTCTAATACATTTTCAATTTCAACTTAAAACGATCCTTCAAGCAGCATTTTGACTTCATTGTAGGTCTGAAGCGAGTAAGTTAGTCGTATGAACATATATCCATCTCTTTGAAAATGTAGTAAATTTTCCTTTCCAATTACTCTTTCGAGTATCAGCTTCGACATTTGGTACAGGATGTCATCTTGGATATCCAAAGCCAGGCCGTACGCATGGGTCCGTTTCCTATAATCCTCTGTAGGTATCCTCACGTTCATCATATCAAACCAATCATTTGCCTAACAATAACATGCTATTATTAGTTATTAATAGTTTGATAAGAATTTAAATAGAACCTACCGTTTTAAATAACTATAGAAGTCATTCTTGGCAATTTTGATCACACATACTTTCTGCGCTTCGTCGAGGTGAGTCGCTGCTGACAAAATCTTTAAAACCGGCTCATTAATGCTCGGCGAAATATCTACTTTATGTAGCAGAGTTCGAACTCCAGGAAGTGGAAAATTTTTCTTTGTAAGGAGTTTGTATGCCTTAGCACTGGTAGAGTATAGCTTAATATGGTAGACTGTGCTATATCCGCTTCAGACCAGTGTATTCGAATTGGAATTTTTTAGAAACTTTTCTAATGAACGTACTTGCTCCTGAAGACTTTTTCATATTCATTTTAAACGAAGTTCTTTCATTGCACATACCTACCATAGTTTTGTTTTCAGGAAATAAGTAAACTTGCACTTAATTTTCCAAACAGGTGATGTGTTCCTTGAGAGTTTCTGCAGAACTCGTGTTTTCTACAGAAACACACAATAGTTCCTATTAGAACCATCTTCTCCAGCAACTGTGGGCTCCATTACTGCCTTTAGTTTTGGTGTTGCGATAACCGCGTTTAAATTTATTTAAAATCTCAAAAGTCAAGGTTTGAGAACTGCACTTGAATGTATGTACATATAGGTTATTTATATTAAGTTTGACACATAGATTGTAGCATTGATAAATAGGAAAGCCATATCGAATAAACGTCAAGTATATACATATAATACCCGATTCAAACAAAATTTCAATCAATGAAAATGTATGAAACACAACAATGACATGAAATTCATTCGATCAAATTGCGTTGTTTTCGAAAAATCTGAAAACTCTCGCAGACTGATGCGATTTTGTAAAGTAACAAGAAAGATATACATACATACATAGATGGTGTTCAGTTATCGTTGTATCTTATTGTGTACAGAGAAAGGTGTCGTCTCACTCTAGCATCGTTTTCAAGCTACATTGTGGATTGGACATAAAGGACCACTACTCGCAAAATAGCGTTCAACCTATTCCTTAAATTATCGATTTTTTGAATAAAGGTTTTTATATTTAGGATACAGCACATTTTTCAAGAAAGTAATCGAAATTCATCCATAGATAAAGGCACTTTTGTTAGTAATTTTTTTAAGAAAAATAAAAGTTGTATGTAAATATGCTAATATTCTAAGAAAATAGAGATAGGGTAACCTACGGTACTCTCCAGAGGGATTGTAAGTTTTGCATATGTTTTCCTCTGCCATTTATAGAAAATTCAACTACTCGAAAAATGCATAAAATGTTCTAAACATGGTTTCTAACAAACTACTAAGTTCTTCAAATTCAAGTGGAAAATTGACTTAAGTTCGCCCTCAACATCCTGTTCAGCCAACTTTACATGCCCTCACGGTTATATCAAGGAAAACTATTTACGCGACAAATAAAATAAACTTCCACTTGAATAGATCTCACACAGAAGTACTCAGTGGAAAATTTTATTTCGTTCCTGAAAAATGACAGAATTCTGGCACTATTCCATGTCGTACATATTCCTGCACTTCCAGGTAACATGGCACACAGCATCTGCTTCAGGCACCTCCAATTTGTTAATCGAAAAGTTTGCACTTCAACCTACCGCCCATGTCGTTGTTATTGTTGTACTCAGTAGTAGTCATCGTCGTCATGATGTCTTGGCATTTAGGGAAACGAATTTCAGACTCGACATTTTTGCCGCGAGTTTTCTTGGCAGAAGGTAATGCATCTGCGATACTCTACATCCTTGTCGGCATTGAATTAGGCAATGAGTGGAAAAAAAGCACAGGACGATGATTTTTACGTTCTTGCATAAAATGTAATGGTGCGATTAAAAGTCCGTTTACGATTCATTTTGCAAGACCAAAATCCAACCGGAAAGAGGAATACAAATACAAAAGCAGAAATCTGGGTAAATTACAAATGAAAATAAAAATTTTACGATGAAAATTTGCAAGCCCAATTGCTGGAAAATTTGTCAGAAACGGTTGCCGCTACATCTCACAGCGCTTTTTGAATACGATTCCTCATGCCGAGTTAAGATTTTTCTTGGAAATTATTCTGTTTCTGCCATTGGTGCTATAATTGTGGTGGAATTAAAGTGAGTCATTAAGATATTAACGGGCTTTTCATTATGCTGTCCCGCTTTGTGGTTAAGTCATTATTGATGGCAATGAAATCGTTGAGGTTTCATCATGGTGTGTAGGTGTAAATGCGGTCGCAAATTTACTGAAACAAAAGAATAAAAAATGAATATTACCATTGAAAACATGGCGAGGAATTATTGTTGAAATGTCTTTATACATAGAAACCGTCAATAGTATTTATGTCGATAGAAGCCTCTACGACTTCTGTATGAATATTTACTTATTTCTTGAATATGAAAATTCGAGAGCATGACCGATTCTTAACACAAAATAAAAGTTCAAGGATGAAGGCTGTCAAGAATAATACGTAGCCTAAATTGTATATACAATTTTGCTTGAATTAAACTAATATTCATTGAAAATATGGCTCAAGGTTCTGTTCAAATTTGATAGGGCGACTGTATCAATCGTAGCTAGGTGGGTATGCATGATGTGACGAGCAATAATAAATAAATTAATATGCCAGTGAAATGGAAAAGTCCTACCTGACTGTTGTTGAAAAACATGATGAAAAAAAATTTATTGATTTAAAAAAAAGATTAATAACTAAAACGAAATCACCTCCAAATACGTTAAACAATAAGGCTGTCGGTTAATTTACACTCGGGCAACACGATTCGGGCTTCCGATAATCCTAATTCGTTTCCACAGTTGAACTCTCTACACCGAAAGTTAATTTTGAAAAAGGGCCCTGTGACGTCTACTGTGCGTACGTACGAAATTAAAAATAGTCTGCAAGAGGGTTGAGTTAATTTCCGATGCTTCTTTATATATATTTACATATATTCTACTGATATTGTAGAATCTTTAAGCACGAGATATGCACGCGGACGATTTATTTGCGTACACAGAAGGACTTAAGATGGACGTTATTGCACGACTTCAATTGGCCTTCACATACTGCAGCAATTTTACCCTGGGGTAACTACCGCAGTAGGTACCTTTCACACTCATCACACATTTATGAATATTGCGGGGTTAAGTCAGTGTACATGAACCGATTTTCATTGAGGTGGTAGGTATTTCTGTCAGCTGGCGAGTGAAAAAGGTAATTGGTTATAGTTTGCATGAAACGGGACAAGTTCTCAAGTTCTTAAGCATGATACCTAGTTTTTAACATAGGAAAATATTAAAGATAGACCGCATAAAGTTTATATATATATGATCAGCAACACTAGCCGAGTCGATTGAGCCATGATTGTCCGTCCGTCCATATGTCACCAGTCTTTGGGCCTAACATTTTGATCTAGGTTGATGAAATTTTGTATACGAGGTCCTTGGAAAAGTAAGCAATAAAAGTGTAAAAGATGTTAAATTCCGCTTACTTCCACGCCCACTTTTTGAAATAAATTATTTTGGAGTAATATTATAAAACATTATATATAAATTTAATCAAGTTTTTTGTGAAAAAGGCTACATACATAGATACTTCTGTATATAGGAAAGTAATAGGGTATCACACGATTCCCTCTAGGGCGACTATAGCATTTCCATATGTTTTAAATTGTACTTATTTCTTAAATGAACATGTATAGAATTTTGCACCCATTCCGTTTAATTTTCCAAGTTTATTCTTCGGCTGCCAAACTACAAATGCAATGCGAATGTCAGACATTTTTTTCTACTCCAAATTCACATATTCAACACTGGATGAAGATTTTACCCCGCTTATTTATTATTATACACCTCACAACCCTCACCTATAAACTCAGTTTTACCGATTTTTTTTTTTTTAATTTTTTTGGTGAATATTACCTTTTTACCATATCGTGAAAATTACTACGAAAAGGTAAATTTACCACGATCAGATTCTTCGAACTTTGACTTAACCCGTGTATCTTCATCTTCCGGTACCAGTTCGTCTAAATCAAGTTGGAGGAATGTAGTCATTGGTGTTTTTTTTTCGTTTCGACAAATTAGCGATTTCTTTGTAGCCCATGGTTCTTAAATATGTGTACATATGTGAATTAGAGTTTTTCTCTGAATCTAGTTGCCACCACAGCCTTCAGCCGCTTTTCGAACGACTGACACGATGCCCGAATAACATCTTGGCTGATACCCTTCCATTCTCGGCTCAAGTCTCTCTTCAGTGGCTCCAAACGTGCGTGTTTTTTAGCACATGCCCTGGCCTGCAAAATACTCCAAATGCAGAAATCAAGCGGGTTCAGATCGGGCGAGGATGACGGCCAAAGTTCATGTGGGATAAACGCTGGAACGTTTTTTTGAAGCCAATTTTGGGTTTCTTTTGCTTTATGTGATGGCACCGAGTCTTGTTGGAATGTCCATCGCTCTGAACTAAAATGTTTGCGTGTCCAGGGCAGCAAGCCAGGCTCCAGCACATTTTCTCGATAAATCTGTTGATTGATCTTGACCTCATTTCGGCCCATCGGCAAGAAAACGAGGTAGAGCTGGTGTTCTGAGTTTTGATAACTGAAAATGCTTCGCACTTCTCACTTTCACTTCCACAAATTTAATGAGACTGATACCATTACGTTGAAACGACTAGCCTGTGTAGAAATTACAGTCATTATGCTTGGACCTCCCATTTCTTCCCATAAACATTATGAAGAATGCGGCTGCTAGAGCACAAATCTCAACTGGATTGCGCCCTTGTAAACTTTTTGTCGCTATCTTTCTTTCACTGCCCCACGGACTTCCTATTTCAGAAAATCGATTTCAGTCTCCATTTCAGGGACATAATCCTACAGCAGAGGTTTTTATACAATTCTGTAATCCCTCAAACAATTGCAGTCTGTAAGGTTCTGTCTTCAATGATTTATCTTTGGCTTCATTATGAATAATATCACTTAGTAAACACAATTTAACAAAAGTCTACTCAAGTTGTTAGAGCTTATTAGCCTACATCTGTACCCTCAAAGAAAAGGACAAGAAACCTCTTTAAAATTGACAACTTTCATTTTATAACTGTCTATCGACGTAGAAAGTTATTAATACTGTAAATACGAATTTAAGAAAACAGTTATTCATATATAGGTACTAGTATAAAACAGTATAATTATAATTAAATTTAATTTTTAATTTTAAAATTACTAATCCATTTTCTACTGACAGTGCACGTACGTACAACCCTATCGTGCAGTTTATTTATAGTGTTTCAGTTCCCTTTGAAGTGAAATGTTCCGCATATGAAGGAGCGATAAATCTAGAAAAACACTCATTCAGGATACAACTATCAAACTTTCGTAAAGTCTGAAAATCTATTCTTGCAAATCAAAAAAATATTTAAAAAAAACATGAAAGAGGACAGAAATTCAATATCGGAAGTTTGCTCCATTACTCATCAGCGAACGGAACGACCGTTGCACCAGGTTGTATTCGAGTAGCAGTAGCCCACATGTATGTACATATATATGTATGTACAATGTACATATATTCTTTTAAACGTATTTCCATACCGTGTTTCCTTTGCATGAGTGAGCAACGAATCGGTTAAAAAAAAGTCCCCATGCAGAAAAGGATAATTCAGACTACATGTGATATGAGACCCTTAAATCATGACACACATTCAAATGCGCACGTACATACATACATACATACATATATTCATTGGTGAAACCGGAAGTATGTCCAGCTTGTAGTCCCATAGCCATACGTTTTCCCGCTGTATAGCTTCTGAGGAGATACTTGTCCATTCGCATATATATTCCTACATCCTTGCACCCGTATTTGAATATTTTTAGCCGCGTTTTGACAATAAAAGGATTCAACACTCTCTAGCGTAATCTGTGCTGAGAATTTAATATTTGCATGGACATTGCTTTTTACTTCCAACTTCTTAAATTATATGAAAAAGAGAAGTAAGAAAACTTTACCACCTTCACCCTGGCGACATTTTCCCAGATTGGCTCTCCTTTTCCTTTTTCTTTGGATATCATTTCATGGGATGATAACAGAACATAGATTCCTTGCACAGGTGGAGACTAGTGACAGTCATGCCCAGTGTCATTTAATACTTTATGTAGCCGGCAAGGTGTGTACGAATCATTATTATGGTCACACAGGCAACCTTTAACATAGTTTGTCCCACCGCCCATCACTGAGAGATATGTGTCTGGCTTGTGTGGGTCCTTTTATCCTTGCATTTAATGTGAAAACTTTTTCACTTGATCATTCGATTTTGAATTATGTATGAAAGAAGGAATCCTTGCTCTGGTTATTTTTAGTGTGTAAATGTGTGTCCATGCGGTGCGGTTTATGTGGTCCATTGGCACCTGTCACAGGAGTTGTATCTTTCATTCCCTCTGTCGGTGGGGTCTTTCACAAGATAAGTTATGGGAGCGTTTTAAGTAGGATCTTCTCGGACGCTGACAATAAAAGTGCAAATGTGAGTGGGTTTGCGGATGCGAAGTATGCGGAAGACCATATGTGGATGATGATGAGTGGGATTTTAATGGACTGCTGAATTGAATTAAATTTCGATGCGTAACACCCTTTTGTCAGACAATGTTCTAATGGTAGACATTGTTTTTTTTATGATACACTTAGGAGCCGTGTTTATTTATGGGGATTTAATGAATATGGAAAGTTAACTAAAATGAATTTAAGAAATACGAGTACATATATACATACATATAGGCGGCAAGCACCAAGAACAAAAACATTAACAAATAAATAAGTCTTTAAATTGTTTCAAATCACATAACTGTTATTTACTTCGAAGCTATTCAAAAAAACTTTCCTCTTCATCTTCATTAATATCATCTTGATATTTTTTCTTACTTTTTAATTTTTTATGTAGTAGATTGGTTTGAATGCTTGCAGTTCTTCAACCTTACACCGCAGTAATGGAATGAAGAACAATACTTTTTCTTTACACCCCGATTATATCTCGTAGGAACTGTTTTCCAGCAAATCAGTTTTTTTTTTAAATTGGCCTTAAGGAAAGTACCGTAAATATTAGGGCTAGAACAAAAATTTCAATTTTGCCTCTAGGGATTACCCCACAGACCTTAGATGTTAAGTTTGATCAAAATCCGTTTACCCATTTAGGCTGTAGCGTTGCTGACTTGTTTTGACTCCTCTATAAAGGTAATATAAGAACTTATTGAAATCCCGAGATCGAACTTTTTCACGAATCCAAAACTTGCCCTATACTATACATACATATACAAACCATATTCCTGTACTCCCTCAGACACAAAATACTTCTCTGTAACCTTCTTATACTCTCGTTTTGAAATTGGAAAAGGGGTACCCGTCTCAAGTATCGGGTAAGTACTAAACTTAAATTACCAGTGCTAGCGTGAACTGACGATGTGAGATGTTAAATGTATCAGCTACCAGTGGTGCCAATGTTTTATCGTAAAAATTTTCATGCTAATAGCCAAAAATCTTTTTTCATTGTTAAAACAATTTTAAAGATTTTTCCTGAATGTGGAAATAATGGGCACGTTCCGAAATCTAGGCCTACATTTTTCTTACCTTGGACATGTACATATGCCCAATAATTCGTCATTAAAGTTTTTCATGTTAAAAACATGGGGCCACATTTTTTCAACATCTATTGGCTAAAGGCTGCCTTTTGTTTGTCGCATAAATATACATTAAAAATGGTAAGCGCTTAAACTTTTGTAACTCAGCTGTTTTATAAAAGTCAAGAATACTTGCTTTTACATACATTTTGTTTACAGCACTCAGTTCCAATTTCACTTTGCCATGGAAGTAGAAAGAAATCAGAATTCAAAAATTTCGAGCCATTTTCAGAATTAATATTTGACTTACATGCGCAATGCTGTGGATTAAGACTTTCATATGCGGGAAAAGAGCGTTGTACTCGTTAAAAATCCACGTGAACATTTGAGAAAGATGTAACTTCTCAATCTTCCAATATCCACTCTACGCGATGGTGTAAGGAGAGCCAGGGAGTACTAGGTGACCTTAATACATATATTCTTAGTTTGAACTCCGAAATATTTCTGAAATCCTAGTAGTTCTGCTGAACTTTTGAAAGAAACATTATGTTGCAATTCTTCGCATGAGCTCTTCACACTCCTTTGGAAGTTGCTTGCATGCATAGGAAGCAACCAATTCCGATGAATACAAACATATACATTTAATTAAAAACAAATCAGGACATGCACTCTTTAATTTTGAGTAGAACGAATTATATTTTTCTACCATAGTAGGTGCATTATTAGAAGCATGTGAAATTTTGCATTGGAATACTTTTGATTGGCCATCATTGTAGGCAATGCTAAGAATAAAGCCTCTGGGATTCAGTCTAATGTGTTTATATTGATGACGTCCAACAAATTGTTGATGACCTTACCATTATTCGAATGCACTAATAAGATCAAGCAGCATGAGTTCTTTGTAATTTCAGTGATCTCGTCAGGCGGTATAGAGAACTTCGTTTTAAGTTTTTTTTTTTTTTTTTTCAACAGCAGCAAGAACTTCTCTTATTTGGGAAAATTTGATCGCCCTAGTTTCAGCGTTGACAATATCTTGCAGTGCGGGAATAGTTCCTACATTAGCGGAATCAGATGTTCTTTAACATCCATAGCAACATTATGCTCGGCTATGGTAACAAGGCGACTACGCTCAAGGTATATCGAAGCGATTAAGACACTGACAAAAAGATCGCAGCTCTGTCAATGACTACGTCATCTGGTACTAATTGTGCCATCGCCGAATGGGTATAGTCTGACACCCAACACCGTTGCTGCCCAGACTCTAATTGGGACTGACGACTTGTCGGTGAACACGGAGCTGAGCAGTGACTCCAACTGCCCCTCGGGGGCCCTCTGCAGATTAACCTCCACCACTCTGTTACGGCCTCGGCTGCTCTCGTTCTTCGCCTTTCTAAAGGGCGAGAAGATATTATCCTGATCCAAGAGCCCTGGGTTAATGTTAACTGGGTTCGAGGACTTAGGACTCCCAACTATAAGCTTCTCTAGGTAAGAAATGAAGGTAAACCAAAAGATGAGGAACCACAAACGAACCAATTTGTCTCTATATAGGGAATCACTAATCAGACTCCTCCTCCCGGAGTTGACCACTCCTCTTTGCTCAGCAGAACTTGATGCTGCGGTGGGAGGGCTGACTGATGCTCTGAACAAATCTTTGAACAAGGCCTGTCCAGTCCACGCGGCAAAAAGAAATCCCTCTGGTGGAATGCCAATTTGAGATGCCTTGTGGCAAAATGCCGGCAACTTTTTAATAAAGCTAAAAGCAGCAAAACTAACACGGATTAGGAATCCTATAAGTCGTTCCTCAGCGTCTACAAAAAAATCTCTAAGGAAGGAACAGCGCAACTTCTGGAGGCTCTTCTGTGACAATATCGTTGAATCCTCTGATACCTCCAGTCTGCACAAATTCTCTCTCAAAAGAGCCACAAATATCATGCTACAAGCTGAAGCCAGATGGCCAAAAGCCAGGTAGCTCCCCTGGTGTTGATGCTCAACCTATTGGGGACGTTAACCACCAGCTGAGTATCAACCCTTCAAATATAATAACACCAGAAAAGATTCATTGGGTTGTATTTAGCCTACAAAACGCCTGGTCCTGATGGCATCATTCCGGCTGAGATCCAGCAGTCCTTTGGTTCTAAACTATCTTAAGGGGTTGCTTGGTGCTCGTCTATATTCCCAGAGTATGCACAGATGTCAATGTTGTCTTCATTCCCGGGTAGCGGGTAGGATTTCTCATACTAGTCCTAAGGATATCTGAACTATCAGTCTGTCATCGTTCCTCCTAAAAACCCTGGAAAGACTGATTGATATCCATCTCCGTGGCTCAATTGATCCGCGCCTACTCCCTCCACCCATCCCGGTGCAATTACCCATGCACTAGACAAACTGGGATTCGATGCTGGGTTTAGGGTGCTGATTGATCAAATGCTAACTAGCAGGATCATCAACACATGCCAGGGCCCTGCATCGGCTCGTAGAACTTTCAATCGTGGGTGGGGACTTATCACCCCTTCTTTGGAATATCACAATGCTGCCTTGAGGCCACAGTCTGTAGGGTGGTTGCGTACGCGGATGATGTTACTTAGTCTTTTCTGGAAAATTCACAGACACTCTCAGGACCTCACAGATAACGCCCTCAAATTGTTCACTAGCTGGGTCGCTCAATGTGGACTAGGGGTCAACACTCAAAAGACCGAACTAGTTCTCTTTATGCGGAAATAAAACTTCCCTATCATAGACCCTCCCATACTAAATGGCACTAAGCTTTTGTGTTTTCTTATTTTTGATAGGAAACTCAGCTGGAAAGCCGATATCACAGAGCGCGTCAGGAAGGCCAGCACTCTTCTTTCTCTTGCAAAAGGGCGATTGATTCAAAAAGGGGACTAAAACCTCATGTCACCCTCTGGCTATATACGTCTGTCGTCAGACCTATACTACTGCATGGCGTGTGGACAGCTATTCTAAAAACTATTAACCTCTCTCTCCTGGGAAAAGTTCAAAGAGCTGTATGTATTTGTATATGTGGAGCCCTCAGAGCTCCTGCCTACTGCTGCCTCAACGGCAATAATGGTCTAATCTGGAGCAGTTGGATGTCGGAACGATATATATCTACCTCAGACGGAGTTGTTGGTGCTTAACTTAAGCATCTGTTTCCGCCTCCCTGATCATTGTAGCGTATTTCAGGCGGAGATAATTGTAATTTAAGAAGCGCTGTCCTGGCTGAAGTGTGATGTACATATTATCTTCTACCGATATTAGCATTTTCACGGCAGCCATGAGATCTCTGGAATCATCCACAACCACATCAAAGATCGTACTAGATTGCTGATGGAGATCTCGGATCAATACAACATTCACCTATGCAAGGTGCTAGGCCCCAAGGATATTCCAGGGGAAGTGTAAGGCGGATGTAATTGCCAGGCTTGGCACAACCCTCCCAATTGAATCCATAAGGACGGGAATCGGTTTGCCAATTGCTGCCTGTAAACACCTGCTCAAATCAGATGCTATCAACGCACTTTGGGAACAATGTCTCTTCAGAATTTCTAGAGAGCTGTGGCCTAACCTTAACCAGAAGCGTACAAGAGAATTGATGCTTCTGATGCGTTTTGATCCGAGCACTATCATTGGTGTCCTTACAAGACACTGCCTAGTCGGCCTACATGCCAGACGTTTAGGCCTCCCATCAAATGGTTTCTGTAGGAGTTGCAGGTACGAGGAGGAAGAGGAAACGATTTTCTCTGTAACTAAAATGCTCTAGCGTCAAGAAGGAACCTCCACTTGGGGTTCTTTTTGTTTGATTACCTTAGTGACCTGACAGGTCTACCCGTTAAGCACCTTCTACGCTTTATTAAAAGCTCCGGTTGGTTCTGCTGACCCATCAGCTTAAGTATTATTTTGTCCGGTAACCTCTTTGTCTTTGTCTTCTGTCTCTTGTTAATGTAGTCATTTGTATTGGTAGTGGTTTTAGGCATAAGTGAGCTGGTGATCAGTTGTATCTTAGTACTAGCAGCCACTCTAACCTAACCTAAGCCCGATAGCGAATCTTTGGGCGATTCTTGCTAGGAAGGTAAGCAAAAGTCAGAAATTCGAACTGTTGCTAAATTAAAGCAGAGAATATATCGTGTTGGAGTGAGATAAACAGTGACGCCTTGTTGAAAGTATGTCTCGACATCTTCTCGATGTTATTAAGTAAAATGGAGACAAAATCAAATATTAAAAGAAATTAATAAATTACAGCACCAATTGCAGCTTTTTATATATTTTAAAACTTATTGTTTACCGGCAAACAGCATTGTCTTTGACCGTCTTTATTTTGCATTAGAATGCAGTGATTGTGTCCAACTTAGAATCAAAGGAACCACTATCATACAGACAACCTTTTTTTTACCCAAATACTCAATTATAAAAAAAATTTTAAGGAAACACCTAGTTCAACTTTACTAAAGTATCACCCCCTAAGAGGGCGTACGAAGCACGTCATCTCCTTTGTGTTCCACCAGTCCTTTATCATTATTATACATTTTTGCGACCGCCTTGGGGCGAATAAATTTGTCTACAGATTTCCTTCATTTTACACCCAGTCATTGAACTCAATTTGAACTACAAATGCCTTTGGCGCATAGACCGCACAGTTCTCTAGAGAGAACTCCTGAGTTTAAAGTGGAATAAATTGAATAAATGTGTTTATCTTGTTTTTGTTCTTTGTTTTAAATTCATCTTATTTAATTGTGTATTTCCTTAGGATCATTTTTTATTGATTTATTGCGTAAAGAACATTGTTATTTGATTTTACTTAATCCCTTTCATCTATCGTTAACTCTCATTTTAATTATGATAATTGAAGTAAGAATTTTAATTGGATTTTCAACGACACAGATTTTAGTAGTATTTTCAGGTAAATTTCATTGTACTGCTAATTTAAACAGTTACACTGTCGTGGTTTCCTTTTAGTAATTTGAATGCTTAACGGGCATGTCTTATAAGGAAGACTGTCTGTGAACATTAAGGTACGCCCTTTGGTCTCCACAGGAATAATATTTCATTTTATGTTTATACCTAATACCTGATGAATTTCTGGGAAATATCTGCTTATCCACTTTGATATGATGTTTCATTACTTTTGTTTGATACCTTGGGGAATATTTCTTCTTTATGGAATCTCAACCAGAAACAATTGTGCAGTTGCATAGTCATATTATACTAGATATTTTATCTTGACGTGGAGCTGTTGAGGTACGCAACAGATGTACGAGTAACTGTACATATGTATGTATATATGAACTTATATATCATACATAGGTTCTTAAAATAAGGTTTTGATCGCTTTGTATCTATAAAACTATGAAGCTTAACCTGCTTTATATGCGATTGTTCCTCGTGCCTACAATGCACTCAAAAACAATTGCTTTGAATAATATCTTCACAAAGTATTTCAACGACAGATGAATTGTTTTCCACAGATTTGAAATCTCAGATTCATAATCCTTTAGAATATATTTATGAGTACTCTGAAGTACATACTGCGGGTGCCGTGGGTCAGTGCGAGCTTCTGAAAAACATCCAAGAGTACTACTATCATGAGAAGGCACTACAAAGGAAAACTCTCTGCTCTTCAGATCCGGCATAAAACTGAAGGTTAATACCGTAATTGCTACGCAGGGCAATCACAACTGTACAATTATAAGATACTAGGCTTTGGCTCTCTCTTGTTTATGACTTTTTTTTTATTATATTCATAGTTAGCCGTTTCTTTCGTCACCCAGATCACTGCATTCCATGCGCAAATTTTAGTAACTAAAGAGACTCTGTCCTGGCTCAAGTACAATGTAATGCCTTCAAAAACTATCACCATCGCCTTCAGGTAGCTTTCCAGATAGCCTTCAAGAGGAGAGCAGTATAGTATTACTCTTTGGTAACTTGTACTTACCCACATTTAACTATCAAATCTCGCTTACTCCCAAAATGAGCAGCGTATAATTCATAAACTTTTGCTCAAACTGAAAGAATCTGACATTGTGAGGACCTTCAATCTGTGATACATACCTATATTGACACCTATAACCCGTGTACAATTTATAAGCGCAGTTGACTATTTCGCCTATTTAATCATTTTATTTACGTACTCCATTTTTATGTCGCAGGATGCCAATTTGTCTAGGTGCTCATTATTTAATAGCTTTTTAAAATAAATGACATCCAAAGCTCTTTTATAACAAGACCATTTTTATCTATTTACAAATTTGGTTCAAAAGGTGTGCCTACCAACATTTTTTAGCCTAACGTTCAAAATTCAATTGTTTTCATTTACTTTCATTGATATTGCCGTTGGCAGGGAATGTACGCCTCAGCCACTTTCATATTATAATGAGGCGTGCTCTGACATCAGATTTGAACATTACATTGTCTCGTCGCAGACTAAACAGCATCATTAAATATTTGAGTGTTCGCTTCTATGAAAAAGAACATGAAAAAACATTCCAGCGACAGTCGTAAATTCCTAAGAAATTATGAATAAGAGGCAAAAAATGGTATAAAGCATTTTCCGCTCTATCGTTCTCATTCTCTTTCAACCGCGTTACTATAAAAAAAAAAAAAAACTTTCGGTATTGGAAAATTGCTTAAAAAATCTTCAAGGAACACCCAAATGTTTACTTCGAATTATTGAAACAGGAAATAACCGTAAAATTCTGATCGCCCAAAACTGATATAAAACAAAACTTTCCTTATGTCTCAGAGCTATAGTGGGGGCGATGAAATGAAAATTGCAATGGTTTCACCACTTTTCAATGAAACATCAACATAAAACGTAGCCAACGGAAAAAATATTCCAATATCCTATCATTATTCGTCCTTTTTTTTCGCTCATCTGTGGGAGTTTTAGGAAGAAAATATTTACGATTTTCCTTCAAGGGTTTATGAGCAGACAAGAGCTCATGCCCTCCCTACGGTCTTATTCGTGGTTGTATGAAATTTCAAATAACTATTGGAGCAGCAAAAAGTGCAGGAAATAAAGAATTCTTACGATGGGGTTAATAAAATAGTACTCATTCTGATTCTGGTTAAGGATACATAATTTCTTCTCACTTTCTGGTATTCTGTATTAGTTTTGTTCCCCTTCCAATGTAATGCGTTATGCTCTATATGTTTTACGAGAAGGATTATTCAGAAGTGGGCAGATTCCATGACGTTTTCGAACACTCCCCTTGCAGCTAGTAAAGACAATGAGCTGCTGAATCGTAAAAATGTTCTTGCTGAAATAACACATTCAACGTTCAACGACTGATAAAACAGCTCTTTATCTGGAGAACTCAAATGTGATGAAATAAAAAAAGCAAAGATATTTGATTTTATAACTGGGATTAGATTTCGAAAAGAGAATGAACGAGTAGCCTAGTCTTTAAGGGAACTGTGATTTTTAAATGATTTAAAGCAAATAGTTTCTTCTGCAAAAGATACGAGTAAAAACGTTATTGAAAATTATTCAACTTTTCGTAGGTTTGACGTTTCAAGGGGTATACATATGTATATTCAAAATTTTAGCCCAATTAATGCAGAATTTATGGAAATGATATTTTTTTAGAAATCTGGATAGAAAATTTAGAATGTGATATATAGTTAGCCCTCATGTGTCGCCATTTTTGTTGCTTCTATTGCCCAGAGCAATGTAGCATACCAACTGGCAATAAAAATGTAGCACAAGACAAATTTCAGTTAATTTAATTTTTTTTTATTATAAGGTACACAAAGCCGTAGGATATATGTACATATTCGTATTGTTGTGCGGCTAAGCAATAGCTATCCAGATAAAACTTCGGCGGGACGGAATTTTTGTTACAATATGTAGGTACATTAGAAAAACATAATACAGGTAACCAAAATCAGTAAATTAATAAATTTAACACAAAAGAAGAGTAAGAAATAAGTAAATAAATTAATAAATAAAACTGAAATATGACAACTGGATCATTCAAATACCTACGCCTTTTTTTAAGTAAAAAATCCAGAGGTGATAAAGACAACAGCAAAACTTTGCATTTCCTTTTCCATTATGTTCCTGTCGAAAACTTCAGCGACATAAAAAAATTACTAGAGTTTTGGAATAAATGACATAACATAACATATAGAAATGTATTTATAGTAAAAAAAAAAAACTATTTGCATTGCAGGTATTTAGATTTTTTTGTTTGCTTTGAAAATGGACCAATATGAACTCAAATGAATCAATATGAACTCAAATGGGCCATTGGAACTCATTTATTAATTTCTTGTACAAAGGACCATCTGGTCCTATTGGACAAAAACGGCAACACTGATGGCAAGTACACCCCACTGAAAACAAATTTTTGTACATTGCGCTCTGCCTTATAGTAGAAATACCCCGACCGACGACGATGTGGTGTGAAACACATAACACACAGCAACGAAAACAACACGCAACGTGTTTTTCCATGCAACAGAACAAACTGAGTATGGTAACAGCAACTACAACTTCAACAGCCGATTTAAGACTTACATAGGTCTAACGGTGAAGTTGCTTTTGCTGTAGTCAATGTGTTCTGTTTTTTTCTAAAAAATTTCCTTCGGTTATTAAAGTTGCTGTTGGTGTTTCTGTGTCCAAGTATTTTTACTATTACACTTATCCCGTTCAGGCGGCCTTTCGTTACTGCAGCATTATCTGAACAAGATTCGCATCGATGTCGTCTTCATATATCTGAATGAGAATCGCTACATAAAGTTCTTCGAAATTAGAATCTTAATGCTAGAAATCCAATACCAATCGGTCCTTTACAAGTTCTGCAGTATTAGAATGATAACTACCAAACACTCCTTAGTTCGCACATACGTGGTGTCGTCAAAAATAATTGCTAATTTATTTGTTGCAAGATGTTTTGTGATTTGCAATTTGGCAAACGGATATATGCATTCTTTAACAAAGGAAGTGGCTTTTGTTCGAGAACACTTTGTAAGAGGGGAGTGCTCGAAAACGGAGTCTTATCCCTGTTACACGAAAACACTCAGTACCTCTCTTCTACAATAAAAACCAGTGAAAACTGCTACAATCCACCTGGAGCGAATCGTATGATACCCTATCCCTATCTTATATGGTCGTGTCAGTGGGCGGTGGAAAATGTTTTCACAAAATTTTCTATTTTGCCCTAAAAAATAAAATTTTTACTCGAAAATAAATTTTTGAAGTAAACGCCCCTAAAAAGTGGGCGTGGCCATATACAATGTATGGACGATTTGTAGATTAAGTGGATATCTACATATTTGCTCAAGTAAGTTTTTTCGAGTTTCATATAAAAATAGTGAAAAAAGGTGATTTTTTTGAAAAGTGGGCGTGTCAGTGGGCGGATTTTAAAAATTTTTACACTTGTTCTGTCCCGATTTCCAAAGACCTCGCATACAAAGTTTCATTGACCTCAAGCTCAAAATTTAAGGCCCAAAAACTGGTGACACACAGCCGGACGGACAGACGGACATGGCTCAATCGAATTGGCTATTGATACTGATCATTTATATATATACTTTATTGGGTCTGTCTGCAATATACTCTTAGGATAGGGTATAATAATGTAAACTACAAAATATACAAAATAAATATATTAGTACTGTTTTGCGAAAAATGTTTGTGCTATATCCAGAAGTGTTTCGATTAAAGACGAACAAAAACAATCGCTTTTTTACGATTCTTTCGTTGACGACCCCCACACAACGTTTAACAAATACTAAATTTAACAAGGCGATATTATGCAATATTAAGCTGTTTAAGATTTTCTGCCAGACACTCATTAATAATACGAACTCCTCTCACGCTGTCCATACAGATGTATGTAAATATTGTGTATGTCTAAATTCATACATACCGCACATACAAGAAATCCTTCAGAATTAAATGTGTCCCCTAAGTAAAATTATATTTCCTAGTCGACTTTAATATGCAAGCCAATTGGGGCAGTTTTAATTTCGGACACAAATTTTGATTATGGTCCTCTCTTACTCAGAGGCGAAACAATGTTCGACATAGAGTCGGTGTCACTTGTCTGCACCCAAGAAAATTAAACGGCGACATTAAGCCAATTATATAATTAAACTAAATTTAAAATTGTTATAGATCCGCATTTGTGAGACAAGAATAGCGAATATGTAACATTCTGTGAACCTTATGACGCCATTAAGCTTACTCTGTTACAACTATAATGACCAGGGGGATAAAGACATTAACACGAGTTCACTCCGTTTTATTTTAAGGATCGAATGCATATGGGGTGAAAAACGTTTTATGCTGCTTTAAATCAGGAGCAGACCGAACTTAATTACTCAGGGGCCAGGATGTGTGTTTAAGAAATGTCTTTGGGATGGTATTCATTAAAACCGATGAAATAACTTAAGAATGAAAGGGAGCGAGGATACGAGCATGATATGTAGTGAACACTGTACACTCCATTTCTAAAAGATAGATTCAGCGTATACAAATGAATCTCGTGTAGATAAGGGAAGGACATTGTTTGTCCGTAAATATTGATCTGCGTTGCAAAAGAAGCCTTAAGAGCCGCAAAGGTCGACGTAATGTTTTTAAGGCTTTGGCCCTTTTAATATCACCAAACTATCAGCTCCCGTACATTTGTGTATAATTGTTTGCTTTTACTAGGCTATAATCAGCTCATAGAAGGCCAAGCTCACAATCATACGTGTTGTGGTTGGTAAACGTTTTTGTACGTATAGAACAATTGTACAATATTACGCCGCACTTGAAGGAGAAAGGGGTTTTTTGAGAAGCTTTCTTTTTTAAATCGGCGACTGATTGGAAAACAGTCTATTTTTGCTTGTATTATTTTTTAATATGTATAGTGGAACCTATGACAAGGCGATTTGCTTACAAGTATCAAATAAGAGACGCGAAATGAAATAAGCTTCCTATACATCAAGCGAAAAGGCTATAAAAAACTTACACACATCGTATCAAATCCATGAGTGTTCCGTATTTCATTTTAAAGGTTTAGACTCTGAAGTCTGCTTCGCTTTTGACAATTTTTATTTTTGTTGAACTGAGTATATAACTTTTACGATTTTACATACATTTCGTATAAGTCATTCCTAAATCACAGACAAAATTTAAAAAAAAATAAAAAATTACCTGAAATCTTATATTATAAGCCAACTTATTAGAAACTTTGACTACATATGTACATATAAGTGCAAATATAGCAAAAATTCTATCTGACTGATAAGAATTCCAGTTCACCAATAAATCAATCGAATGGTCCCAATGCAATATTTACGGTGCAAAACTTGAAAAACTGTTTACTATTCAAACGAAAAATATTAACCCAATTGAATTCGGTTGAGAAATCAAATTTTCCGATTGACACGCACGAGTTCAGATAATATTTGGCCAGTCACAAGCATACGATTGTTGTACGCTGTGGCCGACCTCAGCATGTCTTTTGCCGCAAGGGTTCAGTTTGTAGTTATTGGTTAGAAAAACCAAACTTTCGGTGTTCCTTTTTGCTGTTTGCATGTAAATGTATGTCAAATTGAACGATTCCAATCAATTTTATGTCAAAACGTGCGTTCTGGTCGTGGTCCAACGTCGCCTGGAAAATAAAGAAAAAAGAAAAGGGACAAATTCGAATCCATAAACTACCTGTACACAGATAATCATCAACGGCACACAACCCTGAGGAATGATCTGGCTATGATATGACATTTGATATAGATTCGATCCACATTGGTTGGAGGTTTTGTCCCTGCAATTTGTATTCAAGTCACGGACTAAATAATTTTCCATAATCGAAAAATTACACATTCCATGTTAAAGCCATTATTACCCAATTTCCGTGATAGGCGATTGGTTTTTAGTTTTTTGTTTTCGTCCTTATAGACATAATGTTTTCGTCTGAGTTAGTTCATAGAATTTGCCTGGGGAAAAAAATTGAAATTGTCAATATTTGGGAAATGAATGCGAGTAGAGGATACATTGCATGGAAATGGAACTCGTCTTATGTTTATTATGTCCTACTTCCGCTTTTGCTTGTATGCTAAAAGATAATAACGTCTGGGTGGAATAAACATGAGATGGACATGTATGTACATATGTATATGTATTTGGTCATTATCGGATCGGATTGCGTAGGTTGAGTATTTTTCTAGAATCGCCAAGTAACAGCTTTTCTTTGGAAGCACGTGCTTTAATATCTTACTTACAGAAATGAACTGATTGGCATAGGGTAGAAAATTCCTTCAAGGTTAAACCTAGAATGTTTTTTTGCACTGGAATATGAATCTCATTTCTTAGTTTGGTGTGAGAGAGTTTTTTTTTTATATAAAAAAATCAGTCGTCGTTAAAGCTTTGCAAAATTGTATTTTCATGACAGTCATTAGAAACTCTGGGGACGCTTTTATTCCTTTTGTCATTACTAGATAAATCTTTAATGTGGTAATTAAAAGAGCTGTTAAGGGCTTTAAAGAAATAATGATCAAGTTTACCGTAGATTCTTCTACCAAGACTGAATTGAAAAAAAAAAAAGAGCCAGACGCCAAGGTTTAGTTTGTTTCAACGAAACCTATTGCTTCAGGCTTCTTCTTGTCCTACTCCACTGAACTGTAAAGTGAGTTATTATATTGTAATTGTTTTTATGTCACTGTCAGATTTAAACATTCTTTCGTCGCCAGGCTGGATGGGATGAGATTTGATTTGAAGATGGATAAGAAAGTTTTAAAACAAATATCTGTCATGCAGTTTAATAAAAACCAATTACATAACGTTCTCTATTAAGATTTTTAGTAAGATCACAACAGCCGGAAGCGGATTCTGTACATAATTATAGTCAGCTTTTTTTCTTTTTTCCAGCGCCGCTGGGATATGGCATAGAACAGAGCATCGCATGTTTTCCAGCGTTGCGCGACACATCTGGATAAGTTTTGTCGGTATCCCGGTATCGCCTGGTAAAGCTCAAGACGAATGCTGCCAGAGGCGGGCTTAAAGTCGATGAAATGGTGGTGGGTTTCGACTTGAAATTCGTTGGTCTTTTCCAGGATTTGTCCGAGTGTGAAAATTTGGTCTATTGTCGAGATGGTACGTGCCGATTAGTGTGTTACAGAGAGGTTTTAGACGTTCACACAATACGTTGAATAGGATCTCATATGCGACATTTAACAGGGATATGCCTCGTTAGTTCTTACAAGACATAGGATCGCCCTTTTTGAAGATGGGGCATGTAGAGCTGATACTCCAGTCGTTGGGCATGCGTTCCTCCACCCATACTTGGTTGATGACTTGATGCATGCACCCTACCAAAACATCACCTCCGTATTTAAAGAGTTCAGCTGGAAGCCTATCAGAGCCAGCGGCTTTGTTGTTCTTCAATTTTCTGATAGCTACATTAACTTCTTCAATACTGGGTGGAGGCGTTGGTTCTTCGTTGACTGGAGGTGGGTTCTCGTGTTGCCCTATCACTCTCTCTATTTGCTGCCCGTTAAGAAACTGCTGGAAGTGTTGCTTAAACACATCAACAATTCTCTGTGCGTCGGTGACTAGGTTGTCTTCGTTATTTCGAAGAGCCTGCGTTCTGGGTTTGTAGCCAGCTGCCAGCTGCTTGGCTTTTCGATAAAATTGCCGGATGTTGTTGCGCTCGCGAGACTTCTCGATATTCTTGAGCTGGGAAACTTCGTGGTCCCTTTTCTTTTTATGCAGGATTATCTTTTCTTCCCTTCTTTGCTGCTCTTGTTTTGCGCTGCAGCGGTTTCTTGTGTGCACCTTATGTCACCCTCTTCCGCTGTACGCACTCATAATCATACCAAGGGCTCCTCCTTGGTTGTGGTTGGTAGCCAAGGGTGGTCACAGCTACCTCTTTGATGACGTTGCGGTATTCGGTCCACTGGTTGTTAGCGTTTGTGGCGGATGAAGGCACTGCAGAGAGTTTCTCGGCCAGGTGACGTGCTAAGGCGTCCAACGTTAAGCTTGTTTTTCTTGGCGGCTCACAGATTCTTCTCGTTTGGGCTCTGAATTTAGCTGCAACAAGATAGTGGTCAGAGTCAACGTTTGCCCCTCAAAAGGTACGCACATTCAAGATGTTGGATACGTGCCTTGCGTCGATTAGCACGTGGACGATCTGGTTGCGTGTTCGACCGTCAAAGGAAAGCCAGGTTGCTGTGTGGATTTTTAGCCTAGGAAACCTAGTGCTACTTATCACCGTATAACGAGCTGCTGCAAAGTCGTGGAGGCTGTGTTTACCGACTATCCCGCCAAAGATGTTTTCCTTGGCATTGAAGTCCCCGAGTACGATTTTTACATCGTACTCCGGACAGCCGTAGGATCCGTCCAGGAGGTCGTAAAATTTCTCCTTTTTATAAAGATTCATTTTAAATTACTGAAAAAACTGAATTTTTTTTTATCAATAATAAGTAAAAACTTCTGATTTGATTTCTGCTTCATAATTTATACCAGCGAAGTTGCTTTATTTCTTCCGCACTTAATAGTTCGTACGGTATCGCTGTTCTTGCATATTGTTTTCATTAATGCAGGTAAAGAATCCATTAGTTTAAATGGAAGATTAAATTGAATGCAGAACATCACGCATATCTATTATTTCACAGCGCATTTTAGATGAATTTTTTTCTTGTTGACTTATTGCATTTTTAAAACAATTAGATACTTTTGATAATGTTTTTGTTCCTTGTATCGCGACTTGTGGTTTGATATTTCGTCATGTCTCTTTAATAATATCTTATTGCAGACAAAGGACTTTCTATTTACAAACACGGCAAAACGGACTAGGTACCTGACGCACATTCCTGCCATTGAAATTGAATCTCCCACTCCTCTCTGTACTTCTGGAGACATCCTTTTATTTCGGCTCATAATAAAGTCTTCATAACGCTCTTCTTCTTGTTGACTGAATTCTGCCATCGGTGTTTCATCACTAGTCATACCCTATCCTAAGGGTATATTAAGTTTGATACATAGTTTGTAACATAGAGAAATATAACAGATAGACCCAATAAAGTATATATGTATGTAAATGATCAGCATCACTAGCCAATTCGATTGAGCTATGCCCGTCCGTCCGTATGTCACCAGTTTTTTGGCCTAAAATTTAGAGCTAGATCGATGAAATTTTGTATCCAAAGTCCTCGCAGAAGTAAGCAATAAAAAATAAATAAATAAATAAATATTAGGCCGTAAGCAGCCCATAGAGGGCCAAGGCCTAGCTTCTCACAGCTGTACGTATTGTGCGTTGTATACATTTCTGTACGTACAGAAGGGACCTACAGTTTTATGCCGTATCCGAAGGGCAGGGGGGTTTTTGAGAAGCTTTCTCATGACAGTAAATACTCTTGGATGTTTGTCAGACGATCGCAAGAGGTGGGGCCGTGAAAAAAACTTTGGTGGTAATTTTCTGGATTCGAACTCGGAACAGCTTGCGCAGTAGTCCAACGCACTAACCACTGAGCCACGGCCACCAACACAATAAGCAATACAAGCAATACAAGTGTAAAAATTTTCAAAATCCTCCCACTGGCACGCCCACTTTAAAAAAAATTCACTTTGTTCAGTATTCTCATATGAAACTCGAAAAAACTTACTTAAGCAGATAGGTAGATATTTTGGTGGCATTTTCTTATGTTAAAATTAAGTGTTCATAATAGTTTTATATCTTCAAAGACTTTTTGTTGCGTATGCTCTCACACAAACTCATTTTTCTTGCAACAGAAGTTACCACCTTTTTCACCTTGGCGCTTTCATATCTCTAATAATAATCTCAATTTTTTTTTTACCTTCATCAACTCTTATTTCACCTTCTGAAATAAAATGATGTCCCAAGTAGCAGATTTTAGTTTTGCCGAATTGTAATTTGTGTTTGTTTAGCGTCATCCCATTCTCTTTTATTCTTCTAAGAACAGCCTTAACACATTTTTCATGCTCTTCTATTGTTTCCCCCCATATCAGTATGTCATGCAAATATGGTCAACCCTGCCAAGAAAACTGTTAAAAGCCACAGTTTGATGATATACATATTTCTGAAACTGTCTCTTTCATAATTTTTTTTCATATTTCTTACTGTAACGTAGACAGTTAAGAGACCGATTTACTCTGTGTGTTAAGCAAAATTTTAAGAATTCAGAAAACTGCATTGTCAGAAACATTTAATAGATATAAATATTTTGTACAAAAGTAACTGATGTAATATATCATAAAATCATCAAATCCTTGTATTAAATTTGTCAGTATGATAACAAAGATAATAACAATCACCAAGGTATAAAAACTATTACTTTGACAACTACTGTCTTACTTTGCTCAATAGAAAGCAAGTAAACATTTGTAGGACTTTATATTGGCAAGACAAACTTTTTTTTTAAGTAGAAACACTTTCTTAGTTACTCTTACGGACTCGTAAAAGTTGTAATAATCCACTTAGACGTTTTTTTTCTTCAGTTCTAGTGTTGGCGGTTGTTTCCTTGAGATAAATTCTTTTCACAAAGTTTAATTTTAAAAGACGTCGACTTAAAGTCACATTTGGATGCTTATAAGTTTGAAACATATTTAATAGCACAAGAAAAAAAATCAACGCACATTCGAGTGGGTAGTACTCAATAGAGTTGTCAAAGTAAAGTTTAAAACTTTTCTGCTGGACAAAATGCAGACCTTAATCATCCGCCTCAGCGAATTTTAAAACTGACGACAATTTTTGACATTTTAGATTTCATTTTAGGCAGAGAGACATTTTAGTATGGCTCATCACTTTCAATTCTTGTTACGTGAGAAGAGAGTTTGAGTTTTCGCAAAGCACACAAACTCATTTTCCATCTCACAATTCATTGTTCCACTCGCGTCATTTATCAAACCCGCAAGAGACAAGTTAGTCGAAAAAGAAATAACAGGGGGAATAAAAAACACATACGAAGGAGTAAACCATTCCTTGGTTCCCCAAGGAAAGTAAATCTAGGGCAAGTTATTTGTAAGCATATTAATAAAATACTTATTCTTCGAATTAGACATACAGTCAGTGTAAAAAGTCTGCGTACATTACATACCATCTTAGAAAAATGCTTAAAACGCTCATATTTTAAATAGGTATTGTGATATTTTTATATAGAAATGACGTCTAGCTTTTCTTATTCATTATATACTACTCTTATCTGATCTTGCACATCCATGAAATGTACTGTCGCCATTTATCTGCACACACCAATGAAATTCAAGCACAAAAAGTCTGCGTACAGGATGATTACCGTTACTTTTTGCGAGCTTTTCGTTGTTTTTCTTTTACGAATACAACTTATTTTTGCGAAGTTTGTTATTTCATTTGAAGAAGTCGTAGAGTGTGTTGGTTTTTTTTCGTATTTTATTATATTTAAGTGATTTTTGAGAAAATTAACTATGAACAAGGAAATTTCACTAGATATTAGAAAACTGATCATAAAACTGCGATCAGAGGGCAAAACTTTGAGGGCAATCGGACGGATAGTTGATAAACCACATTCTTCTGTCCAAAGAGTTTTGGAAAACTACGCTGCAACGAAAAATTTGTCCTCCAAGTATAGATCTGGCAGGCCGCAAGTTCTTACAGAAAGAGAAAAACGCTCAGTTTTATCCGAAGTAAAAGCGAACCCACGTACAAGTGCTCCGAAAATAGTTCAGATAGTCCGAGAAAAATTTAATAAGGAAATAAGTAGCGGTACCGTAAGGAATGTGCTAAGAAAAGAGGGTTATCATGGACGATCTGGCAGAAAAAAGCCATTCATTTCAAAGACCAACAAAAAGAAACGCATTGCATTTGCCAGAGACCATGTGGACAAGCCCCAAAGTTTTTGGAACAATGTGCTTTTTTCGGACGAAAGCAAATTTTGCATTTTTGGGATGAACGGACGCGGTATTGTTTGAGAAAACCAGCTACTGAATGGAATAAAGAAAATTTACTTCCAACAGTAAAGCACGGCGGTGGTGGGGTAATGGTTTGGGGGTGTATGGCGTCAAATGGTGTCGGGAATTTGGAATTTATTGAAAGCACTATGGATAAATTTCAGTATTTAAATATTATAAAAAAAAATATCCCTGAAAGCGCTGCTAAACTCGGCTTGGGTAATCATTTTATGTTCCAGCAAGATAATGATCCCAAGCATACGGCTCTCATTGTTAAGCTTTGGCTCCTCTATAATGTCCCGGAACAGTTGCATACACCCCCACAATCACCTGACCTTAACCCCATAGAGCATTTATGGGATCTGTTGGAACGACGTATCCGTCAACACAGCATAACGTCTAAAAATATGCTAAAAGAGAAGTTGCTGGAAGAATGGTTCAAGATACGCCCAGAAGATACGAAGGTTCTGGTGGATTCGATGGGAAAGCGGTTAAAGGAAGTGTTATACAGGCGTGGGTACCCAACAAAGTACTGAGGATCACTTTATTTCTTATTTTTATACAACTTTTTAAAATGTACGCAGACTTTTTTCGCTCATATTTTTGTTATGTGTTTATTGAATTGATTGTTTTGTTTAAACTATATGAATTCCAATTGTTTTTTGTTACCCTATCATTAAATTGAAGTTTCTTCTAATAAACCTAATGAAAAGAAATTATTTTCTTTGATTAAAACATGTTTTTTTATTGCATTTAACAATTTTCTATGTTGTGTACGCAGACTTTTTACACTAACTGTAGATTCAGTGTAAAACTTTTATAGCTTTGGTACTTTGGTAAATGTTGGGATAATGATTATAAAAAAAATTTGTATTATGTTTTTCTGTGTTTTATTTATTTGAGATTTTATATGTGAACTTAGTAAAGTCACAGTTCTGGCTGTCAGATCACTGGTGAGCATACAAGTATTAGTGATTTTGCAGGCAAAGAAACGCACACTTGTATGCCCACCAGTGATCCGATAACTGTCACATGGGAGAGGAATTTTGGGGAAAAAGAACGAAAAATTGAGAAATTGTAGAGGGGATGCTATGTTTAATAAACAACTACGGGAAATATTTTTCGTTTCGTGGTGAATCTGTTAAAAGTATAAAATTTAAGGTATTTGTTTTAAATGTTTATCCTAATTTTCAAATTTTAAACGAAATAAAAACATATTTATGTATATAACCACAAATAAATATATATATATATACAGGGTGCCGCAGTTAAGCAGTATAATCCCTTAAGGGGAGATTCCTGAAGTTCCGCCGGACAAAAAATTGTATGGCAGGGGGAGGGGTCTATTTTCACCCCATTTCAAGTTATAGCCCACCAAAGTGGGTTCATGCATAAAATTGAATTCATTCATGTATGTTTTTTCTGTTTGAAAAGCCTGGTGAGTTTTGCCGGGATATTTGAGAGATAAAAGCTTTGCGAAATTATTTACCCAGGCCGAGAGGTTAACTAATAATATACTTAAAGAAAAATGGTCTCAAACCACCTAATTGTTTCATCTATCTTAACTTTTTCAGTTGTACATATGTAATATATGTTTCTTTTTGTAATTTTTCATTGTTGTTCAAGCTTGCATTCAATTTAGATTGATAGTTGAGTTTTTAATTATAAAACAATCAATAATAATTATTAATGAAAAAGCAAAAGAAAAATAATATGCAAAAGTACAATAATCAAAAACCAGAATAATTTTTACATAAATGAAATTAGGAAAAATAACCATATATTTACATACACTGCAATAAATTCAAAGTTACATAAAAAATGTTTATTTCTTTTCCACATATTTATTTTTAAGGTAATACATATTATTTTACCACCGTTAATTCACCACTGCACTTTCCAAACGCACCCGCCACAGCTCACCACCTTTTTTTAGTGTGGGCAGATAAAAAATTAAATGTCAAATTGGATTTGTTTTTTTTTTTTTTTTAATAAAAGCGTCAAATTTTTTTTGGATACCTTTAAATAGTAAGTATTATAAATATTTCGTATTTTATTATATATTTTATTTAAAAATTGTTCAATATTCATAATTAGAAAAAGTGAACAATTTTTCCATCATGGATCCACCAAGGAGGTATTTTGTACATAAGGTACACTCTTATACTAAGATGGACCTGGACATGGAGATGGACGTAGAAATGGATTTAACAAATGAGCCGGTATGTTCTTATATCAATATTATTCATATTGTAATAAAACAAAAACTTAAAATATTTGCGTATTAGTAGTATTCTATTGGATACATTCTTGTGCACGATTTGAACAAAACATGGCGCTTTTTTACCATTTGGGCGCCAAACCATAAAGTTTAAAAAATTCAATAAGAAATGGTACCAACATTTTTGATATAGCGTTGTAAAACTTAAAAAAAAAACTTATTTTTTATAATCAGCAAATGTGCAATTACTTATTAAAACAAGTTTCATCCAAATCGGTTGGATAAAACAGGAGATTTTAGTAGTTCATGTATTGGAGTAATGTGCAACTGCCTCAACTTAAATATCATAAAACTATTAACTGGAATTTCTAAATAGGACCCAAGTCTCGGTGTTACATCAATAAAGTGAGTATACGTGAAATCTGCAAAACGATTGTCCATTTTTAAGAGACTAAGTTTGTATATTCAATTTTCAGTTGAGTACAATAGTCACATGAATAATAAAACAACAGATAAGGTCAGGAAACCAAAAAGGTTTGCCCTTTGTTTGTTTGTCGGGAAAGGAAATTCCTAAGGAGATACCAAGGCTGCCTAGGAGTAACAGTTCAAGTTTGTGGTCTTTAACATATATAAAGCATCAGACTTGCTTACTATATATAGTTTCGAATTTAAATATTAATTTAGCTAGATAAATTTAAAATTTAATTAAGTTATATAAGTGGGAGTTTAGTTTACTTTTTAGTTTAGTTAGGTAATTGTGAATCTCGTATTTAATTTAGTTAGATAATTGTGAATTTGATTTAGGATGTTGTACTTAATATTTCACTAACCATCCTTTTTCTACCTGATTAAGATCTTTCATATTCATCCAGGTGTAAAAATTGTTTCAATTAACAATCAATCGTTTGCTTCCAATAATTCGCTTAATCATCCTTTATCTGCTCTTAAACCATTTAAGTGTAGCTCTCCAACATAGCCCTTTTCTTTTAAATAACTTTCTTGAGTTTTTCCAAAATAAATAGTGAACATATAAGTACTAACTCTTTTCGAATATTATCTACAGCAGGGAGATTTGAGTACAACGACTCTCAGTTCTACCTTTGAAAAATGAATCTTTCGTTTGCGATCGGCACTTTACAAGGGAAATGTTTGCTGAAAGCAGCGGTCCTAGACTGGCAAAGTTTGCCATACCAGATCTGTTCCTTAAGCACGAGGGTAGTGTGCTTATGGACATTTCTGAAGTGTGTACCCAAACAACCGAAGCAAGCACTCAGACTTCCGCGCATCTTACGGATCAGACTCCAAAAAAAGTAAGGTACAGAGCCCATTTAGATTAAAGTCGGGAAAGACTAAAAAAAAAAAAATTTCGATGAAATATCTAAAGCCAAAGACTGTGAGATTGAGTTCTTGAAAAAGGAGGTTTTAAAATAACAAAAGGAAAAAAAAAATTAAGAACAGAAATTAGAAAATTTACCCAACACATTTAAAACTTTATTAAACAATAGTGTAAAAAACATTAGCAGAGGTTTGAAGGGCGCTAGGTACAGTATTGAAGCCAAGACATTGGCACTATTAATCCACTTCATCTCTCCTGTAGGGTACCGCCATTAAAGCTTCCTGCCGTGATAACCCTTAAAAGATTTATTTCTGCTTGGCCCAAAACACCAGGCAATATTACATTCAACGTCAGAAGCTTGGAATTGAAACTAAGCCAACTTTCCAGTATTTACAAATACTGTTCAATACCCGCTGACGAAATGTCTTAAAAAGAACATTTAGATTTTAAGAGGAAGACTGACACCATCGTCGGGCTCGAAGAATTCGGTGAAGACGATAACCGATCATGCTGTCCGGCATGCAGCGTATTGGTCTTAATGGCCCAGGGGGTAGCAAAGAGGTGGAAACATCCGATCGCCTACTATTTTGTTCGTACCAGTAGCCCTCCATCCAAAATTAAACAAATTTTATTTCAAACCATAAAAGCTCTACAAGAGAGTAAAATCATTCCGGTTCATTTTGTTGTCTATCAAGGTTCAAATTTCAGGGGCTTAGCCCGTATATTAGATGTCAGTCCAGCTGAACCATATTTCACAGTAAATATCCAACAAATCTTTTATATGCACGATGTTCCTCTCTTATTGAACAGCACTCGAAATTGCCTTTTGAAAAATAAAATTGTATTTAATTACCGGAATACCGCTGCTTGGAGTGACATTGTGAGATTTTATGATGTCGACTCCAAAAATCAGTACAAATTAGCCCCGAAACTGACGGAGGCGCATATTCGGCCAAACAACTTTCAGAAAATGAAAATGTTCTCACGTAGTGAGCAACATGGTTTAGGCAGGCCTTTTAACGTACAAGAAGGCTGATCATGGAACAGTAAATGCCACCGCGGAATTTGCACAATTCTTCAACCAAATTTTCGATTTATTTAACACTAGCACCGTCAAACAGCCACAGGACCTTAAAATTTCATTTTCTCAAAGTAAAATATAGGAAGAGTTTTTGGGTAAGGCGAGAAAATTCTAATTATCAATGAAAATTGTTAATCCTGAGTGTAAAGATGTAACCAGCAAATTTTATTTTATAAAAGGCTGGTTGCTTAACATATCTTGCCTATAGTCGCTGTTTCAACACCTACAGCAATGCCAATTTGAGTACATACTCACTAGGCATTTGAACCAGGATTGTTTGGAGCAATTTTTCGGCGAGATAAGAAGTTCTGGGGGAAATAACAGACGTGCAACTTGTCTGCAATTCGCTGCTGAATTCCAGAAGCTTTGGGGGACTCAATTTCTCAAAGTTGTCATCGCTGGTAACTGCGAAAGAGTAGAAGCTCACCAAATTGAGTAGTCAAAAAGCCTCGATTTGGTCAAAAACATCGAGTGGCTGCATTTGGTATAGGATAATGTGACGAGTAATATTGGAATAAATCTTCCCAAGGACATTATTGCTGTTGATGTGATGAAAGAAAACAGTTTTACATATGTATGTCTACGGGTGGCTCTACCGAAAGTGCTATCAAAGTCATACCCGTACCTTGCCCTTACCAACTTTAGCCACAAGCGAGCTATCTGAGGGCTTATATTTCTCATATCTTAAGCAATACGACAATTGCAATTTACTAGCACCACCGAGAGACTTTGTCGTCTACATTCGAAATCTCGAAGAAGCATTTTGCAAGACGTTTTCTAAAAATCTGAGAGAAAACATGAGAGGTATTGCACAACATCTATACGAAATGTTTAAGGCCATTCCTTCTAGTTAGCTCTTGGCCCTCTATGGGCTGCTTACGGGCTAATATTTATTTGTTTATTTTCCTACGTCTGTTGCGAAAACTTATAAGGGATTTAATTTTGAAGTTTTTATTAGATCGCGGATTCACTTTGCATTAAAAACAATAAATAGAGAAATGAGCCAACCTAATTTCCAGAACAAAATTCTCACCGGTAAATATTATGCATATGGTCAGCATGACATTTATAGTAATTTGTTTTTTTTTTTTTTTTTACAGCACCGTTGGAACTTCGCGTTGACCATCAACAAATCGTCGCTTCCGGGAGCAGTGGAAGAATTTATTTCTATGGCTGATAGAGAATGATTCAAAGTAATTTTGTCCATGAAAGCAGGACGTCACACAAAAATAACTTCAAAGAAAAAAATATTCAATTGTCTTCCAAGAAGTATTTTCCACTTCCAGCAATGAAACATTCAATTGTAAGGTAAGGTACGCAGAAATAAGTTTAGTAATGTTTGTGATCGCGCCCAATTTACCTATGTCGCGTTTGAACTATTTGCTGGAGTTCTTGTTTACCAGATTCAACGATTGCAAAGCATATTACTTGTGGGAAAATCAAGGCAACAAACGTAAAGAACTGACTAACTAAAATGAAGAGATGATTGTCCAAATTGTTTAAAAAAAAATTAATTTCATTAATTGTCGACAAAACCACCGATATGATTACTTCAAAAGTACTAGCTTTAGTTAGCAGGTCTTACGATAAAGTTCAACAAAAAACGGTTGACACGTTTTTTTGACTTTTACAAAAGGTGGTGACGCGCAATCCATATTCTTAGACATTAGAGATCACTTAGATCGCCTTGACATACCAATGAAAAATATTATCGGTTTGGCAATGGATAACGACAGCGTAATGGTCCGCAAATTCGGTGGATTATTTGCAAGATTTAAAAGCGTAAACAATCATATTTTTCTCGTACGTTGCATACACTCTTTACATCTTTGTGCTTCCCACTCATGTAACAAGCTTCCAGCGAAATTGAACGGTTAGCAAGTGATATATGAGCAATTTTTGCACACAGTGCAAGGAGAATAGATGTATTCACCGAATTTCAGGATAAGCGCGTGTTAAAAATGAAAAAAAATATTTAAAATGTCAAATCCTCGTTGGCTATCTTTCAAATATGTACAGTATTGTGCAATACATTTGCAAGTTTTTTTTGTCTTGAAGTTTTGCTTGACTAACTGTACAAAGAAAGATAATATTTTTAAAAATGTATGATAAATCTGTTACTGACAGTACATTCTTGGGTCTTAGCAAGAAAAACGGGAAAAAGTACAGTTAGAGTTGTTATTACACGAGAAAATGCTAGCTTCCCAAGTATGCAGCTGTGCAAAACATTAGCAAGTTTTTTATTTTGCCTTCATTTCTGTTTTAACTTCCAGGATATTCAGATCAGGTTAGTAAAATAATATTCTTTATCAATAAAATTATGTTCATAGGCAGTTTGTTTTATTCAGTTCACATTATATTTGCTATAAATAAATATGCAAAAAGAGTGCAATTTGAGGGCATACCGAGCTGTTAAGAGCCTCTATTAACTTTGAAACACCGTCAAACAAGGCAGGCGATTTGTTTGATAAGAAACTGCTTCTAATTTCATATTATTTAAACTTCAATTTTTATTTTCTGATGAGAGCAAATTTAACATCTTATCTTCCGATGGTATTGCTTACGTTCGTCGAGAACCAGGTACACGGTTAAATCCGGGAAACATCCGAGCTACTTTGAAGCATGGAGGCGGTTCTGTTATGGTTTGGGGATGCTTTTCGGCTAAAGGATGTGGTCCCTTACACCAAATAACGGGAGTAATGGACTGCTTTGTGTATAAGGACATCTTAGACACAGTCATCCTTCCATATGCGGAAAAAGAGATGCCGTTGTTATGGAGATTCCAACAAGACAACGACCCGAAGCACACCTCAAAATTCGTTAAAGAATTTTTAGGGGCTCGGGAAGTTAATGTTTTAGACTGGCCTCCACACTCCCCCGATTTAAACCCCATAGAAAACCTATTGGGAATCCTAAAACAGCGGATAAAGGGGCAACAGTTTTCTTCGCAAAGGGCTCTTTATGAAGATCTAAAGGATGAGTGGGAAAAAATTCCCTGTGAATTAACAAACTGCCTTATTGCTTCCATGCCCAAAAGGTGTGCGGAGGTCATTAGAAATAATGGTTTTTGGACCAAATATTGAGAAATAAAGAAAAATTGCATATATTTTGCACAGTTGGAAATTGAATAAACTCGTTTTATTATGAATTTTAAAATATCAAGAGTATATGTTGGGGATTTCTTTGCTTCCTTTTAAATAATAAACTGCAAGTAATAATTTTTCTAACTTTACTTTTTTACTTATTAAGGGAATTATTATACTTGAAAAAAACTTGCAAATGTTTTGCACACTACTGTAAGTTATAGATCGTTTACTTTCGCAGTGGGGTGCGCTACAATTACATTTTATTTCCTCACATGATGATGGTCTAAATTTGTCAAAATCAATTGCAGAAAGGCTCGAAAATCCTCATAATAAAATATACTTCTATTTTTTGGCAAATATAATGAAATAATAAACAGAATGAAAGAAGAATTTCAGTCCGAATCTTATCGTCTGCATAAATTGCACAGTTGTTTTGAGATGAACCTCAAATTAATTTTATCTTTTTTGTTAAACTCAATTGTTTGAGTTGTGACTTAAGTACATTAGATGTAAGCGATGATTATAATTATCTACCTATTATGAAGATATTTGCAAAACTAACATACTACAATTTTATATTGAATTATGCATGCAAATTCAAAAGAGGTTTGGTTTTTCTTACCAAATATTATAAAATATGAAATGGTCAAAATTATTATGTATGTGAAATGCCTGAAAACTGTGTTATTTGATATTAAAAATTAAAATGAATTAATGTTTATTTACAAATGTTATTTTAAGTGTTTTATCCTATTTTGGTCCCTTTTGATACTTTTTTCTTTGTGCTGTGACACTTTTGTTCAAACCTTTGCGACAATACCAAAATGCTTCCTTGACTCCGAAATCAAAAAATTCATTACATAACAAGTAAAAATTCTGCTTCTGACGGTATTGAGCAGCTGGTCCGTCAGAAAAAAAGTGAACCGTTTTGGTACAGGGCTTTTTTAATTTAAACACCAATAAAATTAGATTTAGAAGGCCCAAATTGCTGTAGGACTATGTTCGTTGTTAGATGAAATGTTTGCAAATTAGGTCGAAATCTCACCGGAGAGGTCATTACACCTGTGTGGATCGTTTTTTGATTCCTGGCACCCCCGAAATGAGGGGCTTGGATTTCTATAAATCTATTCATTATCTATGTAAGTCCTATTAGCACGATAATCAATCATTTCGAAGTTAAATTGTTTGGCAAAAACATTTGTGCTCTCGGATAACTTTACTTTTGTAGCTTTGAATGTTTTAATATTTTTTTCATTCCTTTCATAACTTTCTTCTTTTCTTACCCACTCGTACCACTCCATCATATAATAGCCCGCTTCTATTCTTAAAAGTAGGGGTTTATCTTTACATGTTTATTATACATGTTGTCCTTTTGGTATAAATCACATAGTATTAATTTTAAAAGTAGCAATATATCAGTTGTAGACACACACAGAGCGAAAAAGTACTCTTAAAATCAATAAGATTGCCTTATTGCACTGTTTTACTATGAAATCTTATTAAAAGCAATGAATAATATGGTATTTCTATAGAGAAAACATAATGCTTTCATGAAGAAAGTCTTATCAATATTTTTAACAGTTTTTCATGTAATTTCTGCATGTAATATCATATTAAATGATACAAATAATATGAAAACCTTATTACTATTTTTATTAAAAAATGTGGCCTGCAAGCGTTTAAAAGGAAATCTTCTTTAATTTATATGACTAAGTAAATATCACATTATTTTGCATGAGCTTTTTGAAAGTAATGTGAAAATCATTTTAATTTACACTTTTTCGAAGTCAAACTTTTCAAAATATTCGTCTTTACACGATCATAAGGAAAACTTAAGCTTGTATTTTCAACAAGAAATTAAAGATAAAACGTCAAGGGAACCACTAAATGACGAAAGCTTTAAAAGTTGTATCTTATGCAAAAAATAAATCGAAATCATTATATAATTTCGGGAAGCGTACGATTCGTTGCAAAAAAAATGCCGCTTTAAGATTTGTCAATTTCGTTGATTGTTAAAATCTCGACTTAAGTTATACCGGCAATTTAAATAATTGACTGTCTAGAATACAGCTCAATAAAATATCGGCTATAATAAACAAGCTGTGGGTAAAAATGTCGATTATGTTTCGAACATTCTAGTAGACACGGCACTCATTTTCGCATTTCACAATACTTTCGGTGATTCTATTAAAAGGAGCATTATCCGTACCAGCAGCAAGATCTTTTACTATGGAATTTGCTTTATAAACGTGCAGTTTAAAAGGCAAGGGGTCATGAGCGCAATCTTAGGGCTTGTTATATATATTATACTTTCCATTAATAAGCCGTGCTTGCGCGACCCTTACAATATAATTTGCTCTTTTCTTCACATCGCCACCGATATATATCTTTTTGCTGTTTCTCAAAATAATAAACAAACCCGTCAATCACTAATTTTTCTTTTTTTTCTTTTATTCGATTTTCCACGCTGCACTTTATTGTTACTGCTCCAGAACTCTACATCGAGTGACTGTACCAATTATTATTATCTCTAACGTAGATTGAACCTTCTTATTTCGAGAAGTGGATTCCGTTAGCAAAAATTCTAACTTATTGGTGGACAATGGCTTCGTGAATGATGTTTTCATGCAGGCGACATGCTTGCTACATTCCGTTCTTTAGCCTATGCGATTAAACAAAGAACTCAAGCCAACAATAGCAGATGCACAAGCCGATTTAGTACTTCACGTAAGAGAAATAAATGATTTATTATTATCCATTCATTCCCCAGAGAAATACTGGAAAAAAAATAGTTTTATGTTATTTGCTAAAATAACTTTAATGTTAAATAAATTTATGTTAAATGAATTGCTTTTTAGACAAAAAGTACATATCGCTTGATTACTGGATTAAAATTACCTGGCTAGTATTTTGTGATTAATATTTTGTATTTTGACTAGTCTACATTTTTTCTTTATTACATTAAGCAGAAAACCACAGAAAATTCTGATAAAATCCTTTTCATTGCAAGAAGATTTGCACATACTCTTCAATAAGTTTTCACATTGTTTCAAGAAGCCGTCATATTGAAATGCAAAAATATATCTTTTTAAAAATATGTGATTATCATATACATAGAATGGTCATCAAGATTTTAATAAGATTTTCTTTACGGTTTTGATGTGACCTTCTTCTTGGATAAAATCTATTCTTCGCTCTGTGCAGCATTTTTTTAAGGCCTCAATTTTCAGTCCTATTTTGCATGCACATGTTTCACGAGCCGAGATCGATGGATTAATGACATAAAACGGGTGGTTTTGTGTAAAATAGGAGTATGAGCAATTATTTCAGTATATTTCTTATGTAGGGATAGTTGTGTGTCCAACAAATATGTTTTTCGCATTTTATTTCTATACATTCACTCCAATTCTTGAACTCGAATACGACAGTCGGATCCGACCAAAATCGTATTAAGTTTTTCAACAATTGTATATTTGCTCGCAAGATACGACTGTCGTATTCGAGTTCAAGATTTGGGGTGATTGTCGCAGTATGTATCTCTCTTACCTGCAGTAGCTCTGCTTATCTCGAAGAAAGTATGTTTTGATCGCCTCCCACATTTTTATTTACTTCTCTGTCCTTTTGATGCTCTGTCTTCAACGTGGAATTAATTTCAAGCCTAAAAAATCGGATCCTGATGACAAGAAAATTCTGTACTTTTTCATGATATGTATGTCGAAGGTAAAGGATTTAACTTCTTGTTGTGATGATCGTTTAGCGCAAGTTTTATATATATTTTTTTATGCATCTGTTAGCGCACAGAATTTAAGCAAAGTCGGTCTTAGACATTTGGCTCCTGACGACGTGAGCGGCTTACAACATTTACAGAATACTGAATCGGCTTTCCTCTGTATTGGGTCTTCAGTTTTAGTTTTTTCTTCTTTTGAAAACGTTTTTATATTTTTCTGCCTTGGCTTCCATTTGTTTTATTTTCTCCCCCAAGGTCAACTTTTTCCTGTAAAGTTTTGTTCTCTTCCTTTTTGCATAGCATTAGATTGAAAATGTCTCCACTTCTCCCTAGTAAGTCTTTGTTCCATTTGGGTTTGTTCATTAAAAGGCCTTTTTGTTTTATAATAACGCTCGCTAGGCTTTTTTAGTGTTCCGGACCCTAAAAGGGAAGACGGAACACTTATGGGTTTGATACGATGTCTGTCTGTCCGTCAGTCTGTCACAGCCCTGTAACTTTTGAACCGTTAGACATAGAGAGCTGAAACATTCGCTATGTATACATTATGTGGAAGCCCGCACTGAATTTCATTTGTGGAGCCCTTTTTTGGGCACCCTGTATGAAGGGCAAAAAAAAATTATTTTGTTCCCCATCATGTGGCATGTCAAATTAAAGAGAATTTTGCAAGGGCTCCATATATATAAGAAATATTTTTTTCTGGTAAAATTTGTTGAACAAAAAAGCTTGCCAAACATTTGAATTTTTTTTTTGTTTTCCACACATTGCAGAAACAAAACGAAAAGTGAAGATAAATTAGTCAGCAAAAGTGAACATAAAGTGTGGAGAAAGTCGAATCATAGATGGCGTAGACTAAAATTGAACAGGCCCTCGAGGTAAAAATCCTGGCCTGGTAAAATCGAATAAGTACAAATAACTTTGTCATCTGATTTATGTATGATATGTACTGTATTGTATTCCTAGTCATTTGCATAGCGATAAAATATATTTGCGTACACCAAAACCTCTATAGTCAAACATGTAACATATTTCTGCTCTAATTCTTGTTAGACAAAATGCAGAATCGTACAGCATATTTCATTCACATCGATTCACAATAAAATACTAAAGCCAACTAAATTAATTTTTTTGTGTCTCTGCGGCCTTGTACTGTATACAAGATTGTCTTAACGTATGTTACTAGGAATAAGAAAAGGTAAACCTGTCCCATAACAAGGTAGACGCATGGCATTGAAAAGGCTAACGCCAACATTTTCAATTTGAATTTGAAATTATACAATTTTTGTTGTGGTTGAAAGTATATACCTTGTAAGTATCAACGTTCTTATTTTAACTGTTGGTGCTGCTGCTGTTGTACGTTGTTGCTCCTGGCAATAGTAGGTACATATAAGGACTAACAGGAATGACGACAACGATGTCGGCAGCATCAGTTCGTCGCGGTTGAATTTATGAAATTTAAATAACGCTTCAGTAATTTTGTCTCATGTATCTTCGGTAAGGTGGGTTGGTAGGTGCAGGATTGCCTCACTGTTTGGCTATTTTTCTTTTTCGTTTTGCGAAATATTATTCCACAGGGAGGGTTAAGGCTTACGACGATGTCGTGTACAAGAAATAGGGTGCATATGCTTACCATAAATAATAATCCTTGTAATCCTGGACATGAGAAGCAATTTAAAATTGTTTTAATTTGATAGAATTACGACAATACTTGGTGGGGGAGTACTTTCACAAGTTCTTTCGTAGAGATAAGCGAATATTATGGGATCTTGTACAGAAATCTGATATCTCGTTAGTAGTGCATCTTATATCCCCAAGGAGAGGTTTAATTTTACCAAATGGGTATTATTTGTGTTTAGCTACCTTCGTAATTTTGAAAATTGGACAGTAAGTGGATTGTGTTGATATGAGTTAGATTTATGTGAGAAATGTTTGTATCTGAGAAATAGAAGAATAAAATTGCACATATAGATTTACTTGTTGTATACCTATACATACATATATTCATAGAATTAGTGTGATATAGCGCGTAAAAATGAGTCACCGTTATTCAATGGGTTAGATGTAATGAAAGTTATGATACTCCCAAAGACAACAACAGTGTATGCTGATCGCAAGGCGTTGAAAATCTGTGACTGCATTTCAATACCTATTCACCTATGTACATAGGTATTCGTGTAGTCGCCAACCACGGAGGATAATCCAGGCAATTTTTATACCCTATCCTAAGGGTATATTAAGTTTGACACATAGTTTGTAACATAGAGAAATATTAAAGAAAGAACCAACAATGTATATACAGGGTGTCCCAGTTAAGCGGTATAATCCTTTAAGGGGAGATTCCTGAAGTTCTGCCGAACAAAAAATTGTATGGCAGGGAGGGGTCTATTCTCACCCCATTTCAAGTTATAGCCCCCCAAAGTGGGTGACCTCTAATTTGGAGGTGTAGCCATTTTTAACGCTATAACTTCTAAACTATTATTGGTACAAAAAAGGTTTTGTAAATTTTGGAAAGACAATATCGTAGCGCACACAAGTCCTAAACACTTTGGGTACATGTGTGCAGCTACAAAAAAGTTATGGCTTCTTAAACTCAAAATTTATGATTTGCTGTTCCATTTTTTTCTTAAAATGCATTTTTCTCAAAATTTTTACTTAATAAATTTTTTGTTTTTTGACCATTTTTGTGTGACAAAAAATGGCTTTTACTGCAACTTCTGTTGATCGTACGTAAAAAAGTTGCTTAACATAATTTTTAGGAAATTTTTCAGGGATAAACATTTTATAAAAAAAAAAATTGGGCAAGTGCGAGGAGGGCCTCGTGCAATAGTGTTCCGGACATTTTATATATATTGTCATTAAATAGAAGGCAATTTATTCATATCCTGCATAGGTACACCTAATACTGGTTTTGATATGAATAATGTAATGTCTTGTACGTAGGTATGTCCTAGAAATACTGAGCTGAGATTCCAGTCCATTCTAACTTACACTTTCAATATAAAACATGGCGTACCAAGCTTTTGGATAAAAATGCATGTAACGGTACTTTCCTTGTTAAATGGTTTAAGTAAAGCAAAACACTGGCAATACCTGACATGCGAAGGAATACAGCATTTAGAGTTTTAAAATTTAAGAAGAATATATTTTTGAAAAAAAAATAAAAATTAAAAAAATAATTTCAGCTTTTTAAACTTATTTAGTTTTCAAAAGCAGCATAGAGCTAGCATAAACGATCCATTCGTGCAAATGACTTAGTTTTTGAAAAATCGGAATGGAATGCAGTAGCAGCAAGAGAAGAGCTTATAGGGAAGTTCATGCGCGCTTCTAAAATCTGTAACAACATTTTTCAAATGTTTGGCAAGCTTGTTTGTTCAACAAATTTTGCCAGAAAAAAATATTTCTTACATATATGGAGCCCTTGCAAAATTCTCTTTAATTTGATATGCCACATGATGGGGAACAAAATAATTTGTTTTTGCCCTTCATACAAGGTGCCCAAAAAAAGGCTCCCAAAATGAAATTCATTGCCGCCATCTTGTGCAGGCTTCCACATAATGTATACATAGCGAAAGTTTCAGCTCTCTATGTCTAACGGTTCTAAAGTTACAGGGCTGTGACAGACTGACGGACAGACGGACAGACGGACAGACAGACACCGTATCAAATCCATAAGTGTTCCGTCTTACCTTTTAAGGTCCGGAACACTAAAAACAAAAAATTTATTAAGTATAAATTTTGCGAAAAATGCATTTTAAGAAAAAAATGGAACAGCAAATTTTCATAATTTTGAGTTTAAGAAGCCATTACTTTAAATGTAAAAATTTTTAAAATCCGCCCACTTTTCAAAAAAATCACTTTTTTTCACTATTTTCATATGAAACTCGAAAAAACTTACTTGAGCAAGTGTGTAGATATCCCTTTAATCTACAGATCGTCCATACATTGTATATGGCCACGCCCATTTTTTAGGGGCGTTTACTTCAAAAATTAATTTTCGAGTAAAAATATTAGTTTATAGGGCAAAATAGAAAATTTTGTGAATACATTTTCCACCGCCCACTGACACGACCAAATAAGATAGGGATAGGGTGTCATACGATTCGCTCAAGGCGGATTGTAGCATTTTTCTTTGTTCCAGTCAACTTTTGGCTTGCTTAGGCAAAAAAATTAGTGGCTCGTAAAATTTGTTTATCGGCATATAAATTATACAAGATTATATAGGAAAAACCGCTGTAGACGTCCAAAACAAACAAAAAAAAAGTGTAGTGTTTGAAACAGAATGGAAAAAAAAAACACTGCCGACCATTATTTAATAGTTATTGTAAAAGAAAGTGGCTTAAGAAATTTCTTTCATATTTGAATATCCATTAGTGCAAGCTACGGTAGAAATGTTGAAATCGGATTTGAATCGTATATCTACATATAACGTCTAAAATATTGGAAATGGACTTACGTCAGGTATTAGGACGGACAATTATTTGAGGACAACATACATTCATTTTATTCATCATAATTAATTAATTACATTATACATATTCATTTATCTATTTCATTTAAATTTAAATGTTTGGTCATTCATCATATTCAATCAAATAAACTAGACATGCCTAAAAAATAGTTAAAATTGTTATTTAAATTATAAAACTTATTTAAGAAAAGACAAAACATTTTAGTAGGCAAACCCGAAACATCTGTGGCAAAAATGAAAAACAGCATAAGTCGACTTATGTCATCATTATCAGGATTCTTTAAAAGAAAATATGAAAAATGATTATACAAGAAAATTAAATACTTGATTTAAGTACTTCGTTTCAGCCACATCATTTTTGCTCAGCCTTAAGGTAAAAGTTATCTTAATACCGTCTCGTTGGGAAATTGACACAAATTACCTTCCGCTTCTCGCCATGGCAAAGATTGTTCCGATTGCCTACTACACGCTACTGCAGCACAACAGAAGAGGATCAATTTCCCAAAGCAATTTTTTGATTTAAGAAATAAAACTAGCATTGTTGTTTTTATAAAAATAAACTGTAAGGGTTTTATTTGAAATGGCTATGTCGATAGTTGGTGGTTTGCCTATTCAACAACTACTGTAGTCATAGCATACATAGACGCGGTAGAGAAATCCTCTACCTCAATCCTCCCCTTCTTTTTTACTCCGGTCATATCAGAAGAATCGAGAATCGACGACCGTGTTTCAATTGTACAAACACAATCCTTTTAAATGGTTAAAGGTTTTGTGTGCAGAAAAATGATATAAGAAACATTTAAAAAAATGATTTTTAAAAAAAAACGTCTAATAAATGTCAAAGATGAAAAGAATAAAAAAAATATTGAAGTAGCTAGCTGACTGGTCTGATTTTGGTCTCATTCTCCTTGAGCTAAATTCAATTTAAGAGATTGTGATTTGCTTTAAACGTTTTTAACGCACATGTTCAGATATAACGTAATGTACCAAAAATGAAGAAGAGAACGAAGAACAATTATAACAAGGATTTAGGAAACAGCGTAAGTCTAAAAGTGAATAAATGATATGTAACAACCGTCTAATACCTTGTCTCTGCTGACGTCAAACACATCTGTGTCGCTTCGAACATACCTACATACCTACATATGTATGTACAGTGTAAAAGGATGAATTATTAAAGTCCTTGCTCCCAAGAAGTAAATTTAAATTATTGTAAGAATTCGACATCACTAAAAGAGGGAAAGCCATTTCTTGCCTTTTGTATCATAAATAATTCAAATGAGATTAATGCATAGGTCTGATGGTTTTATGTATCTACTTGTTGCCTTGAGTGGTAGGAAAGGATTTGAAAGCATTTAAGATAAGTTAGCTTATTTGGGTACTTCTTTTTAAGCTTTCGCACAAATAGACTAAAAGCCCTTCTGTAGAAGAATTGTTATTATTTTATTATTGGCACAATTTGTTGATGAAACATATGCTGTTAAGGTTATCTCTAATGCAGAATCATGAACCGTGGTTCATTTTAAATTTGACTGAGCTGGTTAAAATAATTTATCTTAAATGTAATTCTTGTATGCAGGCCAATTTTATAGAATAAGGTAAAAATTACATATATCGATATACTAAATGTAGATGTAAATACATATGTATATTAGTAATACATATGTAAAACACATATATAAAATCCAAAGTACACAGGTACATATGTAACTTTTCAGTTTTACTTCTCGATTTTCTCTAACGTCAATACCCTGATGGCCAGATACGTGCCGAAGTCATAAAAATTTATCGATTAACCGAAATATCTATTCAATTCATTGCAACATTCGAGGTAGAGATATAAATTAAGCCTGGCGTTATGATAACAGATAAGCTCAATACACTCGATATGGCGACTCAATTTGCCGCAAGTGTGGCTAGACCGACATGCATCAAACTCCACAACTGGGTATCTATCCAGCAGGTAACAATTCGTAATGATTTCGAAAGTTTCTAAACATTTATTTTTTTATTTCGTAATAGAGATCTTGCTTTGCCCTTTCCTAACTTACGGGTAGAACCAGTAGGTCTTATCAATAAGAAACTTTACCAACTAAAATATCAGTTAGGGAAGCACATAGTGTTGAAATTGAAATATTAAAACTGTAACTGAATGTTTATCCTCATCATCATTGCATTGAAAGCTATTTTATGGGTGGGGAAAGCTGAATTGTAAAAGTAATCATTGTTTGTCTTGTGAATCCAGTCGGACAGTTTTAGACTAATACCTATGCTTTTGTATCAATACGAAACATCCACCTAACACAGATTCCTATTCGTCATGGATGTTTCAGATCATAACTACAAAGATTTGAACATGACGGCATTATTGTAAAAAATAAACAAACAGTTGACAATTTTACTATTCCTAAAGAAGAAACCTTAGTTTATCCATCGTTTTAAAGAAAAAAAAAATATTTCTGTGAAAAATCAGCAATTCGATGATCTTTCCGCGAATAGACGAATACTTTTTGAGAACTGTAATTTTTATACCCTATCCTAATTACACCCTGTCCTAAGGGTATATTAAATTTGATACATAATTTGTAACATAGAGAAATATTACAGATAGACCCAATAAAGTATTTATATAAATGATCAGCATCACTAGCCGAGTCGATTGAGCTATGTCCGTCCGTCTGTCTGTCTTTCATCAGTTTTTGGGCCTTAAACTGATTTTTGGTAGTTTATTCAAAATAATAGCACCTTTTAGGAACAAATTACAGTATATGTTAAAAAAAATTTGAAATCTGCCCACTACCACGCCCACTTATTGAGAAAATTCGTATTTTGGAGTAATTTTATAAGATATTTGAAGAAAGTTGTTTAAGCACCAATATATGGTGGAAGAAGGAGCTATGTGTATAGGAAAGGATTGTAGCATTTTCATATGGTTTATTCACATTTCACAGATGTAGAATGCAATTCACATTCGCGCGACCAAAACTTTCGCGAGAGTTTAACCTCACAAGTTTATTTTCCTTTGGTAAATGCCAAATGAAATTCGCCGATTGCAGCGACTAGATAAAAAAGTTGATATGAAAGAAACGTCGAAAAATCGGGCGAATATTCGCTCGTTCGTGGGCCTTTATAGTTTCTATTTACCCTTATTGGACCCGTTGAAATATGTATATTCTTCAAAACATTCGTGTATATGTGCATGTACATAATGTTGACACATAATTAGAAGCAGAAAAAAAATATCAACTCAACGTAAAAAAATATCAACTATAAGAATATTTCATTTTATCGTTATAAACAGTTTTTACACTTAAACCTGTGTATTTTCATCGCTATAACCGATTTCATTGTTATATCCGGCATCATTGTAACCAATTGCAAATAACTCTGAGCTCAAGGGAGTTTTGTCCGGACCAGTGTTACCTCTGAAAAATATCGGGAAGGGTCCTAAAAAGGGTCGCTGCCGAAGGAAAAGGGTCCGATATAAAATCGAAGAACCAAATTTGGTGAATCAAGTAATGTTTTCCTTATTTTCATGTAATTCATTTGTTAATAACAAAGTTAGGCTTATATATTAATAAAAAATACCTAAATCAGTTCCTTTTGGTAAAAAGTAATTATAAAAATAAAAAAAGAACAAGAAAAATAAGGTTGTGATTCCAATTCAATCAAAATCGGTTATAACGACCTTCAAGGGAAGACCGAAATATTTGGTTGTTATGACCGATGTCTTTATAAGCAATTTTGACTGCATTTACATTTAATTCTTTGTAATCAAGTCCCTTACCTTCTGTATTAAACTTGGGTAGGAAGACACTCTTCTAATTCCTTAGCTTCCAAAACAAGTAATGCCGATAGAACAATGCGCAATGTAATGCACAGAACAACAAAGAATGGGAACAAAGGGATATCGTTCCAAATATGAGAAATATGAATATGAAACGATAAACACTCACTACATAAATGTTCATGGGTTGAGTAAATGTACATTATTGAAACAAATACATGGTTAAAATAGACATTAATGTGTAAATTCTGTAAAAATTAGTAAAAAGGGTCATATATTTCAAAAAGGGTCAAAAATCGATGATTTTCGAAAAGGGGGGTCCAAGGGTCTGTGTCATCAAAAAAGGATTTGCCCCTAAAGGGGCCGAAAGGTAATGCTGGTCCGGACTTTGAAAATATATTGTTGTATCCGGTTCATCGCTATATAAGGTATTGTTATAACTGATTTTTACTGTACTCCTATATTCAGACTACGCAAAAACAAAATCCAGTCGTGCACATATTAACTTTAATATTTTAACTTGACGCATATTTCTGAGGTAAAGAAACCTCCTTGTGAAAGAAACCTGTGTGTGAATGACACCAACGTAAAGTGTACTTTTGAATGTTGTACCTTTTCTGTAAAGGCCGTTCCAGATGGTTTGCAAATTTTTTTTACATGTACATATTGGTTTTTCTATATCCAACTTACTTTAATTTTGGTCCTTAAGAAACTCTTGTTGGTAATCTTGATGACTTCTAAGTTCATAATGCATAACAGGCTTGTGGCATTAAATGTAGGATATTTCAGCTTATAGAGTTGGTATACCCACCTAGCATAAGTTTTATTTTCTTAATGAAGTATTTTCTAGTTGAAAAACAAAAACCTTAGCAATAGCTAATCAAAAGGTTTTTGGCAACATGCCGCACTTGACATAGATACATATTTTATTAGATCTTCTGGAGTGAAGCCAAAAACCTTACCAAAGTATAGATTGCCTCAACGATACATGTTTCATTTCCCCTGAAAAGTTTACCTTAACTTTTTCGAAGTTCTAAATATTCCAGTCCCTACACCGTCTTGTGCTGGATACATTTCATGTTGCCAAACAACAATCCGAAAAGAATAGTAGACTTGCGTGCGCACATAAAGTCCCATATCAACAAATTTTCATTCGGAACTGAACCTAGGATACAAATTGTTTAGTTGTAGTTCAACTGTGTTGAGACGTGGTAGCAGTCACTCATCTACGTGATTATTGAGTTAATAAAAAATAAACAACCTCTAGGTGTTCCGTGCAATTTATCGTCATCGGTACGTGGGTGATGCTCGAACGTTATCTTAATTTTTTTTTTCTTATCAACACAATTATACGCTAGTGTATTTCAAAATGCCGGAGTTTAAAATCCTGCTAAATTGAAATGTAAACATCTTGGCAAGGAATTCATCGATACCTAAAACAAAAAGTGCATGCCCTGATTTAGTTAATTACCTGTTAGATCGTAAAAATTGGATTACTTCCAATGATGAGGCAACGTAACTTGAGTCTTTAGAATCGAAAGGATTTTTTCGCGTTCGAAAACTCTGTGCTCTCCAAGGACCCTCAATTTGTTCACGTTTCTCCGGATAAATTTTACCCTTTGTTGGATTTACTTTATATTTATAATTTTTTTTTTTTGTTGGTTATAGAAGAACGCGTAGCGGTTTGATGCGATGTGTTTGTGAGTAAGAGTGTTTTCAAGTGATGTGAATACAGATGAAAAAAGGAAAATGTTTTCATTCGTGATGAATCACTTTTATCGTCGAATAGGACGATGATGCTGTCGATGGCTATGATTACGATGGTGTTGTTCCAGTTTTGCGGTAGGATGATCATAGTGTTGATAATGATCATGATGATGCACTTCAGTGTAACATAATTTTATAATTAAAGATATAAATCACAAGAAAATTATATTGTACAAGTGGCCAATTGTGACTGCAGTAGCAGGCTTAAAGAAGAAAGAAAAGGATGAACTAAAAGTATACGCTAATTGTGATTTCCTTTTGTATCTTGTTCATCCGAAAGTTGAGTTCTTAAATCATTCCTTCTATTGAGTGAGGATACTTTGTGTTGCAATTGTGACATAAATTTCCATTTTAAATTTATTGTATGAATTTTTCAAAGCTGTGATTTCGTGAAAAAGTGTAATGAAATGTTGCTGGAATACATTATCCTGTTCGTTTGTGGATTACTAATCGACAAATCTACAGCAAGTAGTAAGTTATGGTATTTTAATCATGTATACAGAAATTATCATGCATCCTCTGAACACTAATTTAATATCCTGTGTCTTTTGTCTGTATAAGTGGATGGAAGTCAAGTTAAATTATCTTGCCAAATGAAGTTAATTGGGAATGTCTGTATTACGCATACATATCTACGTCTAATCTTCTACTAAGTTAAGCAAAGGATAACTCATTTATTCAAAGTGTGTACATAGAGTGGGTGGTACACTTTGAGGGAGGTGATGAGTATTATTTTAAGGTGGAATCTCTTTGTCTCAAATCCATTAACCTACGAGTGGTATCTACAGTTTGTCAATTAGTTCAAGAATGTCTCATGCATTGTTGTGCGTCGGTATGTATTTATCTAAGGGTTTTTCAACCGTACCTAAGTCCAATCTACGTCTACAGCCACCAGCCATCTATGAACATACTTGAGAAGTTTTCATTTAATGCTTTATGAGCCATTATATCTTTTTGGTCTATTAAGTCTCTGCCTGAGTGGATATGGGTCTACATATGAGCGTGTCATTGACGTAGTTTGTTGATCTTTGTATCCTGATGAAGAGATTTAACAATGAAGACATAAACATAAAAAATGAGGGTTGTTGTGTTTACGAGTAGCATTAAAGTGCTGCATTGATTTTGTTATTAAATTTAATGGGGAAAACATTTTCGTGTTCTAAGCTTTATATAGGGTCTTGCGATAATATTTAATGTGTACTGAAAATATTTTCAGTATATCTTTCTGGTGGACAGTAAATTGAGATACGAAAGAATCATTATGTTTGATCTATGGGCTGGAGAGTACCTATGTAGTAGCTTTGAGCGTTCTATTTTATCTAAAAGTAAATGCGTAATAATAAGTACTGCTGAGCAATTAAGTTTTAAAATATTGTTTCCTTTGTGGTCATTTATGGCAGACGCTGTTTCACTCAGATGTAGATAATGTAGGTATATAATTAAAATGTAAAACATAAAAAGTACATCTATTTGTTGGTACTTGGAACAGATTTATTTGTATTATTCCTATATTTATCTATAATTAAGGAAATATTTCCTACAGATGTAGTCCAAAAGTTTATATTCGTAGGTTGCTGAGCTGAGAATAGACCTTAAGTTAGTAAATGTTTACAATTGCATTAAATTATGAGGCAATAAATGGGCTCTGATTGAAAAAGGCAGAGTAAGGCTATGAATTGATTTGGAAAAAAAAAAAGAAATATGATCATATCTCCGCCGTCCATAGATATATCCTGCAACACTATTGTAAACAACATTAAATCTTCGTAGATGGTCAGAGTCAGAGTTGAAAAAGATAGTCAGAAGATAGTCAGAGCATAAAATTTACCTAGAGTCAATCTTTTATGGTCATTCCTCGTAAGAGTCCTCGATACTACCAAGCACTTCCTAGTGGAAAACTATTATACATATGTTTGTGTAAGTGTATACTATGAGCATAAATATGAATTGAAATGTGTAGTGAAAGCGATGGGAGCTCATTGATACGTAATGCAAAAAGTAGAGGAGCCCATATCGACCGCCGAAGGAAACTTCTATTCTATAGCAGAATGGTTATGGCTATGTTATTAGCTCCAAAAAATCGAAAAGTCTTATTCTTTTATGTAACGTTGTTGTCAACTTATCTGATTACTTCCATCACATTGATAAGCACAAGCTTTACTACAGTTGTACTTTGGACAAAACACCAAGATTGATTAATGTATAGCATATTACTGACGTTATGTCAAGAATATTCGTATTTGGTTTCAAGGAAGCTTCCAGGTTCCAGATGTGTAAAGCTTGACGAGATTTCAAACTTAAAATTTGGTTTCGTCAAACACTGTCAAAATGAACAATGGCTTCAAAATTATTTACAATATTCTAAGGCGAGTTTGGCTCCCAACTTGTAGGGAAAGGTTATGTGCCTTGGACCAGAATTTACTCTTTTTAATGCAACATTTGTTCCACGTAATTGTTTCCAATTAAGTTTGTTTATGTTAAATGTGTATTATTTTGGATATTCAATAGTGTTACAATGACATCTTAAGTATTTAGCGTATGTCTAATAAATGCTTTTTTGCGAGGAAACCTCAAACGATCTGATGTTCATACACTGAATGTACCTTGGACATGGAATGATACATGTAAATATTTACTACATATTTGATTTCATAAGAAAAAAAATTATTCCATTTATTAATTCAGTAAAAAATAAATTTTACTGAAAATAAAAGAACATTGTCAAAAGAGAAAAAAAAGGGTTAGAAATTTAATATTTTTTCTGGCAGCTGTAAGCGACTCCGAAATTGACCAATCACTTTCAGCGTCGAAATCATCATGATCATTATTTGGATCATTGGCATCTTTGGCGATATCAGAATAATTCGATTCTTTGTGTTTGGCGATGTGTCGCATTAAAATGGTTTTGGAATCGTTGAACATATGTGGTACGGTGTACATGTATTTTACATTATCCACCACTTCCTCCACAGCTCGCCGTAAAGCGTCATCGTCAACAGCTGTTTTGACCTATTCCTTGGCATTCTTGAGAAAAATGGAAAACAGAACTCTTAAAATTTCGAAATACAAAGATCCAAGGTACATTCACTACACTTTTTTTTAAAGTACAAAATTTGAACACATAATCTTATTTATAATTATAATTAATTATTTGCTACAATTACAAGTGTTGAATTTTGAAGTATATGCATATGTACATATACTTACACGCTAAAACCAGTAATTTGAAAGAAACTTACTAACTGAATGAACAGAACACTTCAAAAAACACAAAAATAATAGTTTAGAGTGGGTAATTTATATTATGTTGTGTTTTTGCATGTCCATGATATGCGACAAATGACCACAAACTGAAATGAGTACCATAGACATACTGGAAAATGTATTGAAAACCTGATTGCAACATGTTAGCCAATTGCCAAGAATTGGCACTATGTTTGTATATATAGTAAAATTATTAAAAATTACATTCTACATGTGATAAAATACAAAGAAATTAGTAAATATATATAATATATATATTCCTTTTAATAAAATTAGCATGGGCAAACGAAAAAAACTAGTGCTTGAGTATTTCTTCCTGTTCTTATTCAATGCTATCACAAAACTAAAAACATAAATACAGAATTCAAATACATAATACATTTTTCAAGAAATCGAAGATCAAACCACCTTTGCCGTGCAAAAGACATATTATGGTATACCCTGGCTAACATTGACCCGCACAACGTTGTTTCGCTATAACGTCGGCAACGAATTGTTACCATATCCCGCTTAACGTCGTGTTTTTCAGGAACGCATTAACGACGTTAAGGCATACCCCGGGTCCAGCGTTACCTTTCGGCCCCTTTAGGGGCAAATCGCCCCTTTTTGGATGATACAGACCCTTGGACCCCCCTTTTCGAAAATCATCGATTTTTGACCCTTTTTGAAATATATGACCCTTTTTGGACCCTTTTTACTAATTTTTACAGAATTTACACATTAGTTTCTATTTTAACCATGTATTTGTTTCAATAATGTACATTTACTCACCCCATGAACATTTATGTAGTGAGTGTTTATCGTTTCGTATACCTACCTACTTCATTGATATTCATATTTCTCATATTTGGGACGATATCCCTTTGTTCCTATTCTTTGATGTTCTGTGCATTACATTGTGCATTGTTCTATCGACATTACTTGTTTTGGAAACTAAGGAATTAGAAGAGTGTCTTCCTACCCAAGTTTAATACAGAAGGTAAGGGACTCGATTACAAAGAATTAAATGTAAATACAGTCAAAATTGCTTATAAAGACATCGGTCATAACAACCAAATATTTCGGTCCTCCCTTGAAGGTCGTTATAACCGATTTTGATTGAATTGGAATCACAACTGTATTTTTCTTGTTCTTTTTTTAATTTTATAATTACTTTTTACTAAAAGGAACTGATTTAGTTATATTTTATTAATATATAAGCTTAACTTTGTTATTAACAAATGAATTACATGAAAATAAGGAAAACATTACTTGATTCGCCAAATTTGGTTCTTCGATTTTATATCAGACCCTTTTCCTTCGGCAGCGACCCTTTTTAGGACCCTTCCCGATATTTTTCAGAGGTAACACTGCCCGGGTCTAAGCTCGATTTAAAATTTTGACGATTTTCAAAGGCCTGGTAAATGAACATAAATTATTTTTTAGGCTTGTAGCTTTGCATACATTTATTTGAAGACTTAAAAAAAAAGAACAAATTTTACATATTTTTTTGTTGTTGTTTTTTGTGATCAAACAAAAGCCCTTCTTTTCGGCGGCGCATTGATATCCGCTCACTGGAACATCGGGAACCAAAAATTCCAACGGGACTAGAAAGAGTACATGTTTGGCTTTGGTATGAACTAGGAATAATATTTTCGCACAAAAATTAACAAAATGGCGGACCTTTCCTTTTTTTTTTTTTTAAATCGCCTTTTTTAGCCACAAACCAAGTTAAAAACTAAAGAAGGTCTTCATCGATTTGATTTATCCTAGTTCATACCATAGCTATAGATATGTAGAATAACGTATAAAAATTTGGATCTGATTGAACTAATAGTTTTTCTGTACCCTCATGCGCCAGTCGTAAAAACACTGTTCCGAGAAAAACGCGTATAACATTTTGGGAAGCAAATTCTTTGGTATAAAACCTACCTACGTTCCACCATAAATCGGCTATATCTTCAAGAGTTTTTGAAATTTTAAAGGAACATTCTTGAATAGTTGTAGGCCCGAATTAAATAATAAAAAAAAATCTAATTTTTTGCAACCGTGAATGGGGGGAGGGGTCCCCTTAAGCGAAAATTTGCGAATTATTTTTTTCAATATTAAATCAAATCTATTATAATGAATTTCTTTAAATGTTCTCACGTTTATTTAGTAGTAGTTGTAGTAGTAGTAGTAGCAGCCAGTGAATTGAGTATTTTATAGGAAGTTTTATTGAAATGTTGCCAAAATTTCAATCTGTTTCTTGGCTTCGATGTTTTTTTGAGCCTCTTATTAACGTGCTGACAATTACTATTACTTTCCTATCTTCAAACCACTTTTGCTTTCCTATCTTTAAACCACTTTTTGGGTACTTTGTTAAGGATCATTGGTGTGTTGGAATAGCTAAAGTAACGGGAAATTCTCATCTGAAAATGAAAAAAGAGTTATCTACATACAATAATATAGTTCTCCTTCATTGATTTATACATAGGTTACATATATATACAAATGTTATTATTATTTTATTAATTATTGCTAAAACTTGGTGCCTTCCCTAGATTTTAAGTTGTTTTTTTTTCTTTGCATGAAAATATACGATAGTAATAATATAACAATCCGAACTTTTTTATGCTTTAAATCATATTATCTTTCACACCTGGACCTACCTCTTGCTTTACTTCATTATCACTTAATACAGTCCAATATGAAAAACAATCGTACATGTGGTAATTATTTTACACAGCAGTATATATGGCAGATTGGTGAATGATTGTTTATAAAATGATAAATAAATTAATAAATAAGAAATAAATAAATTCGTGAGCTAATCTATATAAAAATAACTTAACAAATAAAGGCGTATGTAAATAAATTAATTAATTGAAAATTACGAGACTTCATTCGAGTAGTTTTTACTTTACGCACAGTTTAGTTCTTGTCAACAGTACAATGGTGCTTATGTGATCCTTTTTACATTCGGATTTTTTTTCCTAAACTGTATACATTCGTGTTCGATGGTCCTAGTCTTCTGGCGTGTTTCTTCAGGTGACAGTGACCAGAGAGTAACTCTTATCTTTCTTTTTAATTTTTCATCTATCTAGTTTAATAATTTCCCTGGATTTTCTATAATCAAGCTACGGCCGTGGGACCTTTGACACCCTTTGTCCCAACAGATTTGTCCGTCTACGGTTAGATAAGCTACTCGTAGCAATTCTTTTAAGAACTTTTTTTGTAGATTACTTATAATATTTACGCGTGGGGTTTCAAAGTTCTTCTTTGTTAATCTGTAGCATATTCATTATCTTCTACTTATATGTACATCTGCGATGTCCAGGTACAATTTCTGACTAGCTTACGCTATTGGCATACACTACTTCGTATGGCCTGTCAAAGTCTATGATTATCTTTTCTGGTTAAAACGTTATGTGAAGTTCTCTTAAAATCTTTTTAGATGATTTCGTTATCCTTTATTTATTTTTTTATTTTTTTTATAATCTGCACATGCCAAAGGGGATATGAATACCCTTTTACTGTTTAACAGGGCACGGGCGTTAGTTAATTTTGGAAGAGAGAAGAAGGGATAGGAAAGAGTTGGTGTAGTGGTATTTGAAACTCAGGTGATATTAGGTTTCAATGTTTATTCTCCATGGGTGGTATCCAACTTAAGCAAATAAATGAATCAAATGCTGTAGGTATATTCAAGAAGCTTATTAAATGTCATATTCAATGGTAAATTTCATTTTCAGCAAGAATTTTTCCCATGTTAGTACTCGTAATTCCTCTAGCGGTCAATAATACCGCCGCCCGGCCTAAATACCGAACTACCAAAGTCATTTTATGAGGGCATAATTTTCGTTAGTGTAGTAGTTGAAGACTTATAGCGGCTAAACTGCTTTACAACAAATCTAGCCATGTTGATGATTATGTCATGTCATGTCATTATTGAAACCTCGCGATTTCGTTTGGTGGAAACATGGTATAGCTTTCAAATAATCGAAAGAAAACAATATTTAGGTGCTATTTTGGATTTAAATTGAGTTGAAGAGAATCTTCTATTACTACCGACAAATGTCATATAATTTTGTAACTCATGAATAGCAAAACTCCAACATAGTATACATCATCATTTTTTAAAACTTAAGTGCAAAAAAGTAGTAAAATATAGTTGAAAGTGTTGAATTACAAAAGAGCGAACTTTCAACGTAAAAATTGAGGCATAAAAACAATTATTTCCTCAAGGACTACCTCTCCTACTAAAACCCAGTTAGATGTTGTACATTAGAAACTGCAGGTAAACTATCAGAAACTAGAAAGCACAAAAGACATTCAAAGTGCCCGTTTTAGACGATTAAATTTATCAAAGAGAATATTCACGATTTCATATGTAGTCAGCGCTTTTGATGTGTAGTTACATGTATTCAACTTAGCAAATGCATTACGTAAAAGAGTTGGGATTATTCGTCCATTGGTATTCAGAAGTAACAACAGATACGTCTTAAAAAGTATCTATCTGAGTATGTGCTATAAGGTTCTCGTCCAACGGAATTATCCTTAAATGTAAAATAATTTTTAGGGGAAATTATATTAGTAAAATGCTTATTGAATTGTACTTACCTTACTATGTATAATATGTACATATGTCCTGTATTCTGTTCTGCAGTATTTCTCACCTTTGATTGACGGCTCACTAAAGTATCTGGCATTTCTTACGACACATCTGAATACAAAAAATCTAAAAAATGATGATACAAAAACAAAATCAATTATTTCTTTATAAAATTTATTCAGTCTAGGGGGTTGAACCTACTTCGCACAGTTAGGAGAAAATTAAAAAAAAAAGTGGGCAGCAAAAACTAGTTTTACTAGTTGCCCGACTATTCTCGGGCCAGGCACCTAGGACAGATTTTTCTGTCTCAATGCCAATTTTTTGTATGGTGGCATTTTAAAGCAAAGTACAATTTGGATCATGGCAGCTAAAGGGTTAAAGACGTATACACTTCCGTTCATCCATTGATGCGTTCATCAGTTACTAAATAAGTTTGTACACATACATAGTTGGATCGATGTTCAGCCCGGCTTGAAATTGATATATATGTATGCAAATCGAGTTCAAATTGGTTGATTTTTTTTATATCTCATAAGTATTTAAATTTAAGGCAGCGTATGACTGTCATCAACTCGAGGAACAAAGAAGAAAAATCGTAATTTCAAAGTCAATTTTGTTTTGCCAACATCGATGGCTAATGTTTTTTTATTAACATCGATAGTGCGATATTTTACGAAGTTTTAAGATCGATGTTCTATGTCCCTCATCATCGATATTCTGTAAAGATCGATGAATATCGATCATGCCTAGATTAGTTTGAATTTAACCACTGAGCGACGATTAGTAGACAATTTCGCACGTATGTCCCACTCACAGCGCTGACACACAAGTGGAGATGAGATATATATATGTATGTATATGTTCAGTTTAACCTGGAATCCTCCTGCTTGGGATCACTGATGGATTTGAAGTAGGTGCGAGGTTGTTTATATGCAGTTTCTTGAGAGCCGTGTGAAACATGGGAAACATGGATATAAAGAAACTATTTAAAGAAACAAATTGAGCACATTTAATAGTGGACAACAGAAATTTTATGAGAACTTTTGGTCCACTTGGGTGGGTTAAACCTATAAAACTAATCATATTTTTTAGTACATTAAGACTAATCATTCAAATCGTCAAATCGACGACGCAATGTTTAAACCCAATTTGTAGCAAAAGTAATTGACAAATTCTTGTTATTATCAATAACTTATTCTCTTTCACTCTTTTGTGTAGTAAAACACAATTGTTTACTTTTAAGTTTTACATACATTAGTCTTTATTTTCTTATTTTCTTTAGGAACATAGTAAGGTAAATTAAATTAAAAAAAAAAAAATCTACGAACCTTAGTCTTCTGGGGTTAAATATCCACAAATCAATATTGGATTTATAATTCACCCAGGTGATCGAGTACATAGATCGTTCTTAATATTCGATTACTGTCTGCATTTTTAATGTACCTACCACATCTTATTTCGTTGAGCTGTTGAGCTACATACAATGCACTGTTTTGTATATCCCTAGGAAAGTATTTAAAAAATTAGTAAATTTTAATAAAATTTTAAGAACAAAAGTCTGTTCACTTTTCCTGGAAGTTATTTGTATTCGCCTATCCATTTGCTAAAAAAATCAAACTTAATATACCCTTAGGATAGGGTATAATAATCTAAATTCTAAAAGATTCTTGGCATTATTTTTGGCAAATAACATGCAATTTTCCCACGAAGAACTACAAAAAGCAGCTCCGCACCATAACGCTTCCTCCAGCATGTTAAACGGTTGGGTGGATTTGGGCACAACATTTGCACTTGTAGAAATAAAGTACAGGTAAACAGGTATACAAAGTTTAAAAAATCCAATTTCGTTTGAATTATTTAGCTACATCATGTGTTTAATAGGAGAAACAGATACATATGTATGTATGTATTCACAGCTACATGTTATGTATATATCATATAATAGTCAAACACTATGAATTCGAACATAGAAACAAATTAATAACCAAAATTTGTATTTACGTATGCATATTTTAATAAAAGGTACTTATTATCCTTTACTGTCCACTGTCCAGCACAGGAAACTAAACCCTGTATTATGACATCTATAAAAACGAAATGTGTTAGCAGTGTATTTAATAGTGACTATATGTAAATATTCATTTGAACAGTTTCCGTAATAGAATTTTCTATTTCCCGTCAGAAATTAAATAAGGTTTGAATCTAATTTTATTCCATTCAATATAATTACTAATATGTGACAGACTTCATAAAATAATATTAGTATTTATAGTTTTGAAAATGTTAATAAAGAAACTATTATGTTTTATTGTAAGAGTATTTATAATTGTTCTAATTAAAATCTATTGCATTGAAAAGAACTATAAGATTATCTAACTGATTAAATAAAAGAGAAAATACAATAATATTAATTATAACCATAATTCAAATAGATGCATATCATATGCATATGTATACAGTGCAGTGAAAGTCATAATTTCAGTCCAGTAGCCTGTTATATATTCAAGCTGCTTAATTGTATTAAGCCCGAAAAAAATCAAAAAAATTCTTGGCACTAACCTGAAGTTCGATATTCCTAACCTATTTAAATTGACATTTTGTATCTCCAGATAGCATCAGGTACTCTGGTACGCTTTTTTGTTACTTCGGCTGTGTCTTAGGTAGGTCAGGATGGAATGCACAATTTTATGACAATTTTTCTGAGACAGACTATAAAAGGTATTTATGTAGACATCTAGAGCACTGTTGAATGAGGCCCTCCTCGCACTCTCCCACTTTTGTACGATAAGGAATTTGTCTGTCTGTTAAGGATCTTTGAATACCCTACTCCTCTTTTCTTTATTTCTAAGAACATTGAGCATTAACGGATAAATAACTGCATATATTCCTAAAACCAGCTAATAAGTAAAGTGCCGTTATATGGACTATTAGATAGAAACGTGGTACGGCATCTTATACATCTTGACTAGGCTTATTAAAATTTGGAAATCTAATTAAATAACTGGTTTGTAAGATAATTATATATTTTTGATGAAATTGTCAAAAAATACCGTTAATAGTAGGGCTAGAACAAAAATTCTGATGTCGCCGCGAATTGTGACTCTACAGACCTCAGATATGAAGTTTGAAGTAAATCAATCCCACTTTTTAGGCAGTAGTCTTTCGAACATCCACACAGACAGACAGAAGAGGCAGACCTATGTAAATATGTACTGTTTCAAGCTTTTCTATCGTAATATCAGATTTGATTCTTATCTCGAGTTTGAATTTTTTCACGAATCCAATATTTACTTTATGTACATACATATGTAGATGCAATCAAAAATGGTTTATCATTATCACTGATCACTATACACAAGGTACTGCAAACCTGTCAACGTGAAAATGATTATGAAATTAAAATTATTGCATGTAATAAGAGTGACACAGCATAAGATGACTCCAAGAATAAATGCCATTTTATATGATTAATAAAGTTCTTGCTAAAGATGCTTCAGAAAAAAAACCATTGACTCTTTTTCTTCTATTTAGTTAGGAATCGAAGAAATCCTTTTAGCAAATTCTAATTAAGAACTTTCCTCATTAATTCCTGATTTATTGTTAAGGGAATGTTTCGCTTTCGATAAACAATTTCGACATTTTGATTGACTTCATTTGGAAATGAAACTTTTATATCTTCCAAAACTGTTTCTAATATAAATAGACCTTTGGGCATGACAATTAATAGAATCGTACAACGTTATTAATTCTCCTTCAAGTGATGATAGCAGTATTCAAGGTTTAATTACTTGTCTACATACCTTAATATACATGTATGTTTGTATCTATCCTTTGGTATTAATTTATAGGTATAAATGTTAGTATTGAATCTAACCGACTGGACTATTAAATTGACTTGTTTTGAGGGCTTTACTTTCTAGAGTATTAGAAATAATTAGTTCAACCATAATATAAACTATCGGGAGAACTGCAAGCAAACCAATTTTAGCATTTTTAAAGAAACGCAGTTGGCAATTTTACTTAGCCCAAAGAAGAGAGCATAATTTATTTTCCGATTTACGAAAAAAAAGTTGAATTCTAATTGAATTTTTTTATTAATTCCACGAATAACCGAATGCTTCTTGCGAACGAACAGTCTAATTTTATTCAATTTCCGCAGATGTAGAACGCTATCCAAATTCGTCCGACCAATGCACTCGTGAGAGTTCAACCTCACCATTTATTTTTATTCGGTAAATACCAAGTGAAACTCACAGATTGATGCGATAAGATAAATAAAGTCCACGACTGGATCATACGTACTTGCACCTTTATGCTGTTAGTTGGGAATGAGTAGATTTTTAATAAAAAAAAAAATAATAAATTTTTAAAAAAAATATTTAAAAAATATTTTTAAAAATTTTGCATATATTGAAATAAACATTTAATCTTGCCCACATTTCAATTTTGATGAAAATCAATTGAGTTTTAGCGGAGAAATAGCCATATTTCTAAAATCAATTAATAAGAAAAGTACCGTTATACGTATTTTTAGCCAAAAACGTGGTACGCCATCTTATTGCATTTGTCTAGAATAACTCGAATATGAAATTTCATCAAATATGGCCTTAAGTAAAGTACCGTTAATAACAGTGCTAGAACGAAAAATCGATTTCGCCTCGAATTACAACCCTACAAAGCTCAGATATGAAGTTTAAAACAAATCGGTCCAGCCGTTTAGGCTGCAGTCCAACAGTCATACACACAGACAGATAGGCAGACAGAATCGACAGACCCACTTTTTTGAGCTTCTCTATCATCGTAATGTCAGAATTCATTGTTATCTCGAGTTCGATTTTTTGCACGAATCCAATACTTGCCCTATATTATAGGTGCAAGTAAAAGTCAATAAGGTTGTTTATTTGGGTTTATAATATTTGTTTTTCTAAGAAAGTTCGTTTAGAAAACAGCTATACATATAATAATAAACACAATATATATTTTGTATAACAAATATACAAAATCAAAAAAGTTTTAATGAAAGACTTTTGTTTTCAGAAATTTATTCATTTGCCTGTAAACTAACTCAAATGTAAAATTCAATCAAATTCGTGGGGGGCATTCTCGAGAAAATTGATCTTTTGTAAAATCAAGCTCAATACTTACTAAGGACTAACTTCTCAACTACAAGAATTAATTACTTTCGGGTGAATAAATACTAACTTAACGCCAATAAAAAGGCGTTCATTTTCAATAGTAGGGGAACTTATTAACTATAAGGAATATACATACTTACTTTTGTGTACTTAAATAGCTTAAAATATCATTTCTTAAATAGTACACGTGGTACTTGGTCAAGGTTAAGGTAAATATAATTCTGAGAACTTTGGTTCCTTTATTAAATGATGAAGATATGTTCTGAGAAAGGCAGTCGTAAGCTGACAGTGGGGACCAATTTAAAGGTAACGTAGTAATTTATTAAACATCCAACATTCAATGGATTGTCATTTTCCACTCTGCATGTTGTAGAATTAGCGATTGTTTAATCGGTCCATAAATACATATATCGATAATGTAGCATATGGAACTACGCCTTATATCAAAAAAACGGGTACACACCATTAAACTGCCACCACCATGTTTAACAGTTGGTATGCTTATGCCGAATCTAGGACTAAGTCTTTAATTTTTCTTCAAAATATTATTAATATTTCTTCAAAAATTTCAAATGTTATGTTTAGCGAATTTATTTGCACAACCTGATTTTTTAATGTCTTTTTGTGAGCATTGATTTCTTACACGGCCAGTAACTTCGAAAATTATTCTCAATAGCACGTCTGCGCACAGTGTTTAAATGAAGTAATCAACTATACAACTAATACAACTTTATTTGAACTTATAAACGGTTGTTCTTTAATAAGGCTTCAAGTGTTTCTATCTGTTCGACACATTGACTTTCGATTTTCCGATACTTTTGGGGAATCCTGTCCTGTCCATGATATTTTTTATTAAACGTGAAATAATAGATCTATTAATAACAAATAATAATGCGTTGGGTTCTTTCTGGAGAAGATGCATCAAGATGATGAATTTCATCACAAAATCACCTTCAGTGACAAAGCTTATTTTTAGCTCAATGGGTTCGTCAATAAGCAAAATTTTGCAATATATTATTTGTGGGGAGAAAGTCCACATGTGCTTCATGAAGCACCACTTCAACCACTAAAAATAAATCTTTGGTGCAGTTTGCATGCCAGCGGCGTTATTGGGCCATATTTTTTCGTCGACGTGAGCGTGTTATCTCAAGAAATGGGCCAGTCGATTGGCCGTCTCCTTCGTGCGATTTAACGCCCCTTTACTATTTTCTGTGGGGCTGCGTTAAGTCATTGTTTATGCCAACAGGCCGAAAAGAGGAAGAGCTCAGAGTGGCCGAGTCGTTAAAAATTGGGTCCAACGAATCGACGGCTGCAAACTTGTCCGCGGGGGCCATATGAACGAAGTCAAGTTCCATTCATAAATGTTTTGATTGTATTTACTTCAAGCCGATAACAAAGTTTTTGAAATATCTCAAAAGGTTTGCGTTTTATTTAAAAAAAAAAAGTTATCAAGTCGTTATTGGAAATTTTTTTAGAAATGGTCAGCATCAATAGCTGTCAGTCAATTAAGCCATGTCCGTCCGTCCGACTGTCACCAGTTTTTAGGCCTTAAATTTTGTGCTACAAGAAAGGCACCACTAACCAAGTCGATGGAGCCATGTCTGTCCGTCCTTGTGTCACTAGTTTTTGGGCTTTAACTTTTTACAGGGTCAAACTTATTAGGTTATCATATATATTGTTGTTTGACAATTACATCAACAATGACATTGTATATTGATATTATGATGATTTAACATGTCTGTGAAATTTTCGAAAATATTTATCAACAATGTCAAAATAGTTGATTCAAACATGAGGCCTTGTTTGTTTTAATCACATTCGTATTTGATTTGACAATTTTAAGCACATTTTTAGTTAACAATGTTACGTGTTTGATTCAGCCAATATTTTTTCTTCGGTGTAACAATAATAATAATAATATAGGGTTTAGCTACTGTTACCTAAGAATCTTCAGATCTAAATTCATAAACAATCTATAGTTTAAAATAGGTAGAGTATCGCTGTCGCAACTTTATTAAGAATCAATTTCGCCTCGCAGAATGACTCAGACGCATGGACGTTGACAAAATCGGATTAGGTTGCTCTTAGTTATTTTGAGACAAACGTTCTTTGAGTGATCTTTGGTCCCACCTGTGAGTGGCGAAAAAGATAAAAGCCGAACTATACGGCGTGTACATGGACATCTATTTGGTCAGAGAAGTTCGTATGCAGCGACTAAGACGACTGGGTCATGTAGAGCGAAAGGCACCCGAAGTTCCAGTTAAGAATGTCTTCGAAACCATCCTGTATGGACGGTGCACGTGGAGAGGAACATCAACCAACTTGGCGTGCGCAACTGGAGGGAGCTGCCTCGTAACTGGGTTCGCTGGAGAGGTTTGTCGGTTGAGGCCCAGGTCCACACCGGACTAAAATAACAAATAATAATAAAATAAAAAAATGTTTATAACATGTTTATGTTAAAAAGAGCGCTCCACATTATACTAAGATAATTAAGTTATTTGAGCTAGTATTAAGCGTTTTTGTCTAGCATTTAAGTTTTCATAATTAATATTAATATAAACCTTTTGAAAAAAAAGAGTGCTCCACAAAACTATAGGTACAGAGCATATTATTTATAAAATTATGAGTAATGATAATTATTGTACATAGTGACAACTTGTATGTTTTACGACCAGTGGCCTATTTCACCAACTTACAAATTTGTATTTACAAGCATTTTGTTAACAAAATTTGTAGAATAGTCAGGCAATTACGTTTCACCATATTTGTGCTTTCCAAACGTTTGTTGTGAACCAAGACCCCAGATTACAAATTTGTAGCGCAGGGCCACAAGCACAAATTTGTAGTTGCAAGTTGTAGTTTTTCATAATGTTTTACACAGCTAAATTCGGCAAATTTCGTGATTTGCCCTTTGAACAGATGCATACATTGACGTAGTAAGTGCTTTTCGTCCTGCATACCTACAGATTAGGAAGTTTAGGATTCCAAAGAATTGAATGTGAATATGGCTACCCCTCTTTGTACTATACTATTTGCTTGAAAAGAGATTGAAAGAGAGAAAGACGAATATGTCCAAAAACTTGATACATATTTTTCTCTTGAGATAGTTCTTACCAAGTTGAAGATTTATCCGAAAAGGATATAAACTTAACTATATGACTTAGTGGGTTCCGTATTTCACGAATATTACAATAGAATCAAGCGTTATTTAGTGTTAAATGTTTAATGTTATTGCTAGATAAGATGTGTAAATATTTTATACTATTACTATTAGTATCCTTCTTCATCTTCAAAACGTCAGTGAAAACGTTCATTTTCATATTATTGATATACTTTGCACAATTTCAAAGTATATATCTCATATCTTTGGCAAAACAAAATGGTAAAATTCTTCCTGAACTGACAAAAGTTTGTATTTTGTAAAAAAAAGACATATGTTAAAAACATATACAGGCTTGACAACACGTATAAGCTCGGAGACATTCCTTATACACATACACTAAAACGTCTGACATTTACAACGCATCAAGCCTAAACGATTAAACAAGTAGGAGTTTTTTGGTTTTTGTTTCAACAATTATTGTGTTTCTTAAAGACAGTGTATCTACATGCATATGTATGGATACATTTAGTTAAGTAGGGGTCAAATATGAATACAATTGCAGTTACCTAGTCAAATTGGCTTTGGAAGAGGTTCAAAAATGCACTCGGTGTTAATCTAATGCGCTAATGGAAGTTACTTAGTCTCCCAAAGAGGACGTTGATAAAGAAATATCTACTAATGGATATAAAAGGGTTTTTAAAATGCTTGGTGAACTTATGCACTAATGGAACTACGTGCATGATTGCGTGCATGTTTTACTTCATTCACACCGTTGTTGATGTAAGGTGTTCATGTAACTTTGATGTTTAATGTGCTCCTATTTTGTTTACCTTTCTATTATACATGCAACCATCCTTCACAGATATTTTGTATCCGCAATAGAGTACAACACGCCATACCTAGACTTTAAAAAACTATTTACGTACCTGGACACCGGCGTAAATGCTGAACTTTACAAGATCATCAAGGTGGTTTTTGTACTGGGAGAATAATTAAGTAACCTATGATGATGCAACAGAAGTATTTTTTATACCCTATCCCAAGGGTATATTAAGTTTTATACATAGTTTGTAACAGAGAAATATTGATTGATAGAAGATAGACCACATTAAATGTATATATAATTGATCAGCATCAGTAGCCGAGTCGATTGAGCCATGTCCGTCCGTCCGTCCGTCCGTTTGTCCGTCCGTCTGTCCGTTCGTTTGTCCGTCCGTCTGTCCGTTCGTTTGTCCGTCCGTCCGTATGTCACCAGTTTTTAGGGCTTAAATTTTGAGCTAGGTTGATGAAATTTTGTATACGAGGTCTTTGTAAAAGTAGGCACTACAAGTGTAAACATTTTTAAAATCCGCCCACTGACACGCCCACTTTTCAAAAATATCACCTTTTTTCACTATTTTCATAAGAAACTCGAAAAAACTTACTTGAGCAAATGTGTAGATATCCACGTAATCTACAAATCGTCTGTACATTGTATATGGCCACGCCCAATTTTTAGGGGCGTTTACTTCAAAAATTAATTTTCGAGTAAAAATATTAGTTTATAGGGCAAAATAGAAAATTTTGTGAATACATTTTCCACCGCCCACTGACACGACCAAATAAGTTAGGGATAGGGTATCATACGATCCGCTCCAGGCGGATTGTAGCATTTTTTCACTGGTTTTTTTTTTTGGATTTGCTGAAGGCCCTCTTCCAGACTGACGCTTAAAAAATCATAGTGCAAAATGATCAACACTGTATATGAAAGCAATTTTGTGAAGTCTATTAATTTTCATTTGCACCTATAACGTAGGACAAATATTGGATTCATGCTGATTTTTTAACTCTAGATTTTGATTAAGAGTGAATATTTCATTTAAGAATTAAACAAAATAAGTGATGACCATTATAAACAACTAATTACGAATTTCTTAATACACAGTGATAATAAAAATAAACCCCTAATAACAAAACTATATTACAAGATTTAAGTGACGACCCTATGGGTAATGCTCTCAGATTTGTGGCTATGTGTCAGGTATACTATGGCAACCCTGAAAGAGCTATAAAGAGTGACACACTTTTGCAAACTTATACAAAAAGATGGAGGGGCAAACATCCTATCATCCCTATAACTGACTATTTTTCTTGAACAACGCATTTATGTGCATATATTCTTTGTAACTATAAGAACTCATAACAGAATAAAGAATAGCATCCTGGGTTCCAGGTACTGGTACATCTTTAATCTTACTATACATCTAATGCATAAGTATTGTGTCTGCGAGGAAGAATTTATTTAAAAAACGACCTACTATCTGGTTGTCTTCCTAAATATTAAATTTCAGAAGTGTACTAGTACAAGTACTAGTACAAGTACTTCGAAGCATTAAAATCTACTATTTGACACACTGTTAAGTAAAATTAATATACCCTAGTTTAAAAAAAAAAATTATCTTTATCTTCATTGTAGCAGAGATTTTACATTGCGGCGCTGGCAAAAGCTTAAGGTGAAGTCCAAATTTTTAGATTGAGTGCAAGTTAACCACAAAAACCACATTTACCACGTAAGACTGGATTCAAATTGTTGCTTTGCCTTGCATTGCATGGTAGCCAAAAACTTATTTCTTTGTAGTAACTTCTCGTATGTGCTTTGATGCTAACACTTATGTGTTTATAAACGTAATGGAACTTGTATGCTTTTGTTTACCTCAAGCACTCAGGTGAAAATTGAAAAGTGCATGTGAATAGTGTATCTATTGTTGTCATTATCATTGTTTTCAAAGTATAGTAGTAGGTAGCTAAGGGGCTAGAATGCATTCTAGAATGAAACATACCTTTGTTTACCCTGACGTATCCCTTGCAGTTAAATGGACGGTGGAAGCTTTTCCCTTTTCAAAGTGTCATCTAAATTAAATGAAGTAGATACGTTTCATGGAAAATCATTGCAGCACTTCAAAGGGATATCTACGTGCTAGTACGGGGATATGTACAAAAGTATATGTCTGTATAAAAAATGAAGCCAAGCAAGGTGACGTTAATGAAATTAGAATTTTACACCATTAAACTTTTTACTTGCACCGGTACGTAGTATAGAAAAGTTTTGGATTCGTGAACATTTTCGATCTCGGGATTTTGATAAATTCTAATATTCTAATAAGTCGAAAAATGTGGGTCTGAAAATTCTGTCTGTCTGTCTCAGCGAGGCTACAGCCTAAAAGGGTAAACGGATTTTGATCAAACTTCGTATCTAGGGTCCGTCTGAAATTTTTGTTCTAGCCCTATTTTAAAAAAAATAAACAGATTTGCTGGAAAACGGTTCCCCCTTTTTTTTGTTTTAATTTCATATTTCGGCTAGTTTGGGAAAGTGCTATAAGATTGCGTACCAGTCTATTGAAAACGTGGAAAGTAACACCACGAAATATTTATAGTTATGTTCGTCTTTTTCAGACGTTCGTTCACATTTATTCCCACGGCTGCACCTTTTTAGGCAATGTACGGGCAGGGTAATGTAAAGATGACCGTCTATATTAACTCGTCTAATATGTACATATCTCTCACTAATATATTTTCTTCCTCTTGACTTCCTTTTTGAAAATCATAGATGTCCGCGACTTTGTTGCTGGAGCTGGACAAGTCGCTCGTGTCTCTATGCGGCTATGTTGATGTGCACTTGATATTCACCCATCAAAATGTCAAAAGTGGCATCTTTCTTTACAGCTAAATATCTTAGTTTTGACTATATTACAATATTTCAATCTATTTCAAACTCAATCTAACCCAGATTGAAACTCATTTCGTTTCCAATCTGATCCCACAATTCGCTCATATAAACAGGGGTGGAATCGGCTAACGTGATTTGTGATAAGTCACCTCTTTGCACACATAAGAAAACCTTCTACAATTTCTATCTTAGATTTGTGATGAAAATTCAAGAATAATAAACGCAAGATATGGTGGAAGTGCTCACGATAATTTTTTGGGCAAAGTAACGAGAGAGCGGAATCGGAAGCCGATTATGTTCTCTTCATGGCTACTCGATAAAAGGGAATTTATTCTATTTCTTATTTTATCAATTTTCTTCTTAATTGTAGGTGTTAGTGGATACCCTTCAGAACCATTCTTGCTAACTCCGTACAGAAGCCCTAACGAAAACGCTATTTGCGATTTATTCACTTGAGTCCTAAAGATGTGTACACATTAATACTTAATAATATATTTACATATTATTATTCTTTTATACAGTCGAATAAATGATATCGGAATTCAATGACAGTTTTTCGATGTTTTGAAATTAAGTAACAGTATTTTGATGTTTTGCAGTCAAGTTCTGCCTGCTCCTTCAAATTTTTCGGTGATCACAATACACAGAGGTAAAAATTTTTCTGATCATTTTAAATTATCACAAATCACCTCAGCCGATTCCACCCCAGGGCACGTGGGTTATATACTTAGTACTTTCTAACTCTAGCTATACGTTTAATCTTCTAGCGTGTTTTACCAATCTGGCATCTAGCGAATTCCAGGCGTAGGGAACGCGGCCAATAAAAATTTAATTAATCGACTACACTTTTTCTCTAGAAGAATCTAGTACAATTTTCTATAAGCCTAGCTTAGTCTCTTCACTCGACTAGCTGTTAAAGCTTCTTACCGAGCTCTTCCTCAGAAGTCACTGACACCTCCTTTTACATATATCGGCCATTATCTTCCAGGCGAATTTCAACACACCCAATTCTCTGTGGAAAATTCAGCTGTCAATGATCTAGCCAATTCTAGATCAGCCCACGAGTTTCTCGGTGTTTCGCTGTTTTATCTTTCCTTTGTTTATGTTTATGATTTTTTTCTATCCTAGTGCTGTGCAGTTGAAACTGCAGCCTCTAGTGATGTGTGAATTTACTTCACTTATGCAACAGTATGTTTTAAAAGTGTATGCAGTTCATAAACATTAAAATAATATTTTATGATACTTACAGCTGTGCATTTTAATATAGTAAAAGATTTCTCTGGCCTAGATTACATTCACCAGCTGTAACATTTCTTCTTAGAAGTAACACTACTTGACATAGATGTCTATACTAACTAAACTATGAATAGGTCTTACTTTTCAATCACAATGATGCACATTGATTCAAGAAACTTCGAATAAGAAAAAGACAGGAGAACAATACTGGAAATATTGTTTCCCTGTTCCATTTCTGTTGCATAAAAGAACATAGGAACAAAAGAGTTATAACTTTTTGTCAATGTACATTACAATCCACGAAACCCAACAAGTGTTAAGCTATCAAACCAAAGTCAGGCTCATGCTCTCAATGCCTGTGATACGTTTTTGTACGCAGATCGTGAAAAGAAAGCGAAGTGGAAGTGTGTCTTTTGTATCCACCTAGGAAATGAAATATGATACTGTACTCACGCGCAAATCCTTTGAGTTCTTTTAAGAACTCGTTTTCATTGACCTCTATATATTTGGATAAGGTTTTAAACAGTTCCAAAGACAAGATTTTCATGGAAAAATAAACACTCACTGTATGGACAGTAAACACTCAAAGGCAGGGTTTGTAAGATATCCTATAAATTTATTCGACTGTTTTTAGTTAGTTATATAATATACCTAGGTATTGCATTCCTAAAAAAAAATTGGGTAATCATTGTAGAAAAATTAAAAACAAAAAAAAAACAATTATGTCCTACTGTATGGTTGTCAGTGATAACTCAAGAACAGCTTATTTCTTTTCATAATCAGCTTATTCATATTGGATTCGTAAAAATTTTCGAACACAAAATTTTTATAAATTCTGACATTACTTGAAACCAGTGAAAAATGCTACAATCCGCCTGGAGCGAATGGTATGATACCCTATCCCTATCTTATTTGGTCGTGTTGGTGGGCGGTGGAAAATGTATTCACAAAATTTTCTATTTTGCCTTATAAACTAATATTTTTACTCGAAAATTAATTTTTGAAGTAAACGCCCCTAAAAAGTGGGCGTGGCCATATACAAGGTATAGACGATTTGTAGATTAAGTGGATATCTACATATTTGTTTAAGTAAGTTTTTTCGAGTTTCATATGAAAATAGTGAAAAAAAGAGATTTTTTTGAAAAGTGGGCGTGTCAGTGGGCGGATTTTAAAAAATTTTACACTTGTATTGCTTACTTTTCCAAAGACCTCGTATACAAAATTTCATCAACCTAGCTCAAAATTTAAGGCCCAAAAACTGGTGACACACAGACGGACGGACGGACAGACGGACAGACGGACAGACGGACGGACGGACGGACATAGCTCAATCGACTCGGCTAGTGATGCTGATCATTTATATATATACTTTATTGGGTCTATCTGTAATATTTCTCTATGTTACAAACTATGTATCAAACTTAATATACCCTTAGGATAGGGTATAAAAAAACCAATTTGCACAAACGAAATAAAATAAAAAAATATATACATTAACGCTTACTTTCAGTGCACTTGAACTTAAATGCGATGGGCTTACAATGAGAAGACTTTCAAGATGAAAATCAAACGGTTTTGATTTACCGTTTTTTGTTCATTTAGCTAATTGAAACGGTTTTTGGCGAAAAATTTTATAATGAATTTTTCGACTTTTGGCCTACGGTGCCAAAGTGCACTGTGAGCAAAATAATGTTCATAAATAATCGCGGTAAGGTCAATACTGAATTAATCTTAAAACTTTTTTATATTTTTATAGATTCGAGAAGAAAATAAATAATAAACTATATATTATTTTGTTAATTGATTTATACTTTATTGCAATCGTTTGATAGATTTTATGATTGTATTTTTTTGTGATTTTTTTGGAAAACTACAAATGGATTTGATTCTTATTATACCCTATCCTAAGGGTATATTAAGTTTGACACATAGTTTGAAACATATAGAAATATTTAAGATAGACCCAACAAAGTACATATATAAATGAACAGCATCACTAGCCGAGTCGATTAAGCCATGTCCGTCCGTATGTCCCCAGTTTTTGGGCCTTAAATTTTGAGTTAGGTTGATGAAATTTTGTATACGAGGTCTTTCGAAAAGTAAGCAATACAAGTGTAAAAAATTTTAAAATGCGCCCATTGGCATGCCCACTTTTCAAAAAAATCACCTTTTCACTATTTTCATATGAAACTCGAAAAAACTTACTTGATCAAATATGTAGATATCCACTAAATCTACAAATTGTCTATACATTGTATATGACCACGCCCACTTTTAAGGGGCGTTTACTTCAAAAATTAAGTTTCGAGTAAAAATATTAGTTTATAGGGAAAGATAGAAAATTTTGTGAATACATTTTCCATCGCCCACTGACACGACCAAATAAGATAGGGATAGGGTATCATACGATCCGCTCCAGGCGGATTGTAGCATTTATTTTTCTAGTGTTCCGTTTTTACATGCATTGATACCAAACACTGCTGAATAAATTAATTCTCAATCGACACTGCCCTAATTTTTATTCAATTCTGCTGGCGAATGTACGTTTTCTCTTCAAAATAAATAAAATAAAGTGATATTAACAAGTAGTCAAATGTAAGAATTTAAGTGTTTATCGGGAACGAAAAGTTCCCCAAGAAAATGCTTCCAAAGAACCAATGGGACAGGCAAAGCTCGATTTGCACACCATGTAAAATTTAGGCCAATTGCGGAAATCGAGAAAGTGCACAATTCGAATGCTTCCAAAATGAGTACAAAACAAAGATGATTTAAAAAAATTTAAAACCAAAAACAAGTTAATTCATTACTCATCATCAACATTGCTTTAACTGAACTAACGGAGTATTTATGAAAAATTATTATTTGTCCTCAAACAAATTTCCAATTCACACTAAGCGCTCTATTTCCGCACAATTGTGTGTGCAAATTGAGCGGTAGTTTTATATTTTCCGTGTGCGGAGTTCGAGTATCTGCGCAAATCCAGATTTGCTTGTAATTGGAAGCACTTTTTCATTTCGAAAAACAGAAAGCAATTTTCACTCCGAAAATGTGTGCCGTAGTTTTAAATTTTATACAGAAATTGTAACACACGAAAATTATGAAATAAAAATCTGTAGTCCATCATTTAAAAAAATGCTTATTTTTGTCAGTTTTGTATGCACAACATTTCTTTTGAGCTTTTAATAAAAAAACGGCTTAAAAAAAAACTGTAAATGAATTACAAAATTACGAATTTGCCCCTATAATCGAAAAAAAATAGTTTGGAGTCACAGTATAGTATATTTTTAGTGAAGTCACCACGAAAAAGTTCTGTATTTTTAAACACTTCAGGTTCGGCAGCCTGTCATTTCTTTCACAACAACAAATTGTATGCACCCAGGATTTACAAAATGGCTGCAACCATAGATGTCAAAAAAATCGCCGGATTTTGTAATTGTATGTGTGAAATTAAGCGAGCTCCCATTTGATTTTGCTTGAACGTCAGAATACAATGACGAAATATTGCGTATTTTAGCTTGGGAGAGCGTACGAGTATATGTCAAACGAACCGAAGTTGTCTGTCTGATTTAGGTTTGTCTATGGTCAGGAGGCTATTCAATAAAGCTAAACGCATTAACTAACTCTTGGAGCGAATACAAAATAGCTCTCACTACCTATAACTCTGACATTAGGAGATTAAAAAAAAGCCACGACTTTCAATTCCATTCAAGCAGCTGCTGATGCTAAAGGTATTGACCCATCAGATGGATACGTTTCATGCTTAGTAGTAGAATCATAACTTCTAAACTTAGACAAACATCGCTATCCATTAAAGCAACCATAGGTTATCCGGAAGGAGGTGTTCTATCCCCCTTGCTATGGTCCATTGTGGTGGACCAACTCCTAAAAGACCTCAATAAAGAAATAAACTGATTTGGAACCCGCATATAGTCAGTACCACTGAGAAGGCGACTAGAGCCTTCTGTGCCTGCTCTAGGCTCTTCGGCGAAACATGGGAGATAAAAACAAAAAATAATCCACTTAGCTTACACTCCGATAATCACCTACGCTATTCTATTCAGCAGTATGCGTCTTAGAGGATGCCGTGGCTCAGTGGTTAGTGCAAGGGGTTCTAAGTTTTTTCACGGCACCAGCTCTTCCGAGTGTCTGACAAACATTCAAGAGTATTACTGTCATGACTTATGAGAAAGCTTCTCAAAACCTCTCTGCCCTTCGGATACGACATAAAACTATAAGTCCCTTCTGTATGTGCAAAAATGTATATCACACACAACATGTACAGTTGTGAGAAACAAGGCCTTGGTCCTCTATGGGCTGCTTACGGCCTGATATTTAAATTTTTTTTATTTTAAGAAAGTTGCGTGGAAATCAGCAGCCTTTCGTGCGTTTCGCCGACAAATCATATTCAACAACGAATTTGGGACGATAATAATTCACACAAGATTCACCGAATTGCAATACATTCAGAAAAAGTCACTGTTTGGTGTGAATATTGGACAGGCGACATCATCGGTCTATAGTTATTTGAGAACGAATTTGGTCAGGCCATCACCGTCAACGGCAAGCACTATCGGTCAACGATAACCATTTTCTTTTGGCGCCAATTGGATGATATGGACAACGACGACACGCGGTTCCAACAGGACGGCGCTACGTGCTTCACAGCCCTTGCCACAATGGAAAATTTGAACGAACATGGTTATCTCACGCGGAGGCGATTTAAATAAGCCACTGAGATCGTGTGATTTGACCCCGTAAGACTTCTTCGTATGGAGTTTTGTTAAGTCACAGGTATATGCCAATAAACCAACACTGCTCACTAATGTAATATTCTATACATAATGACATGCATGAGCCTTTAAAATAAAATCAAAAAAAATAATTTTTGAAGTAAACGCCCCTTAAAAGTGGGCGTGGTCATATACAATGTATAGACAATTTGTAGATTTAGTGGATATCTACATATTTGATCAAGTAAGTTTTTTCGAGTTTCATATGAAAATAGTGAAAAAAGGTGATTTTTTTGAAAAGTGGGCGTGGCAGTGGGCGGATTTTAAAAATTTTTACACTTGTTCTGTCCCGATATACAAGGACTTCGTATACAAAATTTCATTGTCCTAGCTCAAAATTTAAGGCCCAAAAACAGGTGACAGACGGACAGACGGACGGACATAGCTCAATCGACTCGGCTAGTGATGCTGATCATTTATATATATACTTTATGTGGTCTATCTTCAATATTTCTCTATGTTACAAACTATGTATCAAACTTAATATACCCTTAGGATAGGGTATAAAAAGTGAGTCTGTCTGTCTGCCAGTGAGGCTAGAACCTAAGCGGGTTAACAGATTTCGATCAAACTTCGTATCTGAAGTCTGTGCGGTAATTCCTAGTGGAAAAATTTAAATTCTCGGTCCACCGATGTCCAAATTAATTGGTGAGAGTTTTATATTATACATACATACTTGCAATTTGCCTCTTTAGGAGATGGACGGTCATTCTCAAAAAATACTCGGCCTGCTATGTGCTCCCCACAATTATTGGAGCATATTGCTAGCTTAAAACAAAATGTTTCTTACATCTTTTTTGATTTCGTAGTAGGCGCTTGATGAAATTGAGCTTGTCGCACGATACGCCGCACTTTTTTCATCATTATGTGTCATTATGGGGACTCCAGCTCGATCATCCCTGCTGCTGGAGTTGCTGCAATGTGAACTTTTTGCTGTTTTCGTTCGTCGATCCTTCTCCAGATATGCTCGGAAATCCCTGCTTTTCTGCAATTGACCGACAATCATTTCAGCATCTGATGTTGAAACAATTTTCACAGGATGGCCCAGGCTACCTAGTCTAGAAGTAAGACTTTACACTAGCTCTTGCTTGTAATTGTAGCCTACATGTATAAGGATTTGTACACGTAGCTATTAGGGGAACACCATCAGAAGATAAAGCAAGAACTTCATTTGTTGGTAGGTCCTTCATACATAACCAATAATAAAAACTGGATGCGTGCAACACCCGTGGCAAAAAATTATGTGCCGTCAGAATGTTTTTCAATGACAGGATTTACAGCTCTGAAGTTGATTGTATGTGTGTTGTAAGGCTGAATCGTCCGCCATGAGGTTCTTCCAAATAGCCGAACAGTTTATTTATAATTCTAATGTCAACAACTAGAGGGATGGCATGGAGCAATTGAAGGAAAACGTTCCGAAATGACTAGTAGGAGAGGTTTTATTTTACTGGTTGCGAAGTTTTGTGCTCACCTATGCCGAAATTGTTAAGTTTTACTTTTTCTGGTCTCAGTAGGATTTTCTCTAAAGCTAAGTTTGGTTCAAGACAATTAAAGATCAATTAATTTAGGTCTTCAACCAAAAACACAAATGTTCTTCACCGACAGCTTTATGACTAGAAGCCACGAGAGACCAATTTATCCTCGCTGAGTATAAAAAAAGATACTCCAGTTATTTAGTTCATTAAAGTTTTATCGGACTGGAGGAAGTCCTCTAACTGAGGTCTAAAAAACCTTGGACATCATTACTCTTACATGAAGACTTTTCTATTCTTCTTTTATTAGTGAGTCAACGTAAAGCGTACAGCACATGTAGAGTAGATATGCTAAGTATTATCGCATTATATGCATAGGTAAAACTCGCAGCCAATTTTGTTTAATATTACTTTCAACAAATGCATGGCGTATACTTTACACCAATTTACTAGAGATTAATGACTAATGATTCACTCCTATTAATCTAACATTTTCATCTTTAGATGCGTATATCAAAAATGTTAAACAATCAATTAAGATTTCAATAGGTCATTAAGAAAGAACAAAGGCCGGCTTCTAATCCAAAGTTATTAATTTTAAAGTAAATGTCCTCGAACAAATTGTATTTTAATTTTGAAATTCATTAAAGAAAAACCATCCAATGTTCTTTCATAATTTAAGCAACTTCAATGAAAAATTTAGCAATAAAGTATGCAGTGTCCATGAACATCATCCTCGCTTTCTCTTTTGATGAAATTCCTAGGAACAATTTAATTGAAGTAATGAAATTCCTGTGTCGAAAAATTACAAGGATACACACAAAAAAAAAAAAAATATTAAAAAATATGGCTCATGTCCTTCTAATAGTCATTTTGATACAATGATAATCGCCACAAGGAAGACCAGAAAGAAATGCGAAGGAAAAACTTGTAAAAACATAAACAACCGTTATGTTATGAAATAACCATAATATCCTAATTAACAAGAAACAACCGAATCCGGAACTAATTTACATCCTTATTTGTTTCGATGATCTTGCAAGAAAAAAAAACAACAAGTAAAAAAACAGGAAGAACAAATTTGAACCGGGGCGAGAGGAAATAACAAATTTATTTATATTTCCAAATCATCCCCTTTTTAGCAGATTACCCTCAGAGCAATCGCTTGCAATTGTCTACAAAACCAAAGCGATACTTTAGCTTTAAATAGGATGCAGGAATCCCACAAGATTTTTTTCTTATTTTCCTTATTTTGAAGAGACTGGTGAAAAAAAAACCATTTTAATGTGTAAGTCGATTCAACGATACTCACCCAATAGGATATCCTTTTTCTTAGCTAGAGCACCCTTAAATGAAAAATTTGTTTTTGTTTACATTCATAGCACGTTTTGGCGACGGAGTGGCGCGTTTTAGTACTGGAGAAACAAAGAAGAAAGCAGGAGCAAGAATCACACGAACTAAAAAAGGAGAAAATATAAAACCGGGGAAAGAAGAGTTACTTTCTTCCAAATATATCGTTATGTCTATGTATACATACATATGTATGTACGAGTATGTGCGTGTCCTTTTTACGTCGAATTGGAGATTTTCGTTTCCTTTAGTAGAAATTTTTGAAGAAGGGTAGGTATGTACATCAAATCGTGAAGTGATATTGATGTCATATGCAGCTTTTCGACGTTGATATCTACAAATAATTTTTTTGAGTGCAAATAAAGATATCAGAAAATGCTAATATTATAGATCTAAGGACCAGGAATAAGTTTTAGGTAAACTGACAAGGTAGGCTAGTTACTTACAGCAAATGCGAAGTGAAGATAAATAGATTGCTGTTATTGTTACTATGAAAGAATCCGAAAGGTTTTTCTGTCCGAAAGTATATATTAGATTAAGGTAGGGTTATGTGGTTATCATAAGCCATCAGGCACCATAACATGACCATCGCGATCTTTAACTGATCCTGAACTTAAACTGCTGAAGGTAACATAATCCACGTCGCTCAAATACTTACAGTAGCTGAGTAGGTCCTTCAATTGTTTATAAGGAACTACCTCTTATAGATTACTAAAAATGTGCCTACCAAGGTACATTGATCTATTTCTAAAGGTGTCCTAACATTTGCACTGTATACATATGCTTATTACCCCCAAATGCTTTTAAGTCCTCGCAATACCGAGATTTGATCGTTTTTGACAATCCTAGTCTACTACTCGTAGGATGATTCCTTCGACGATAATATCCAGAGAGTATTCCAATCATGGTTATGATTTGTAGTTTACCTGCCTTAATAATTTCCCCTGACCTGTCTCCAGACATAAGGTTTTGACCAGCCTGTGTCCTTTCAGATTAGCTTCATCTACGGTTAGTCATATTAATTCTTTTGAGAATATTTCTTCTGAAAACATGTGTCCAAAGGAGTAAGATCACGACTACTATTAAATCTCCTTAATAGGGCATAAATACCTTCTTTCCCCTTAAAGTACCCCTTATTACTTTTTGGGGTTCTGAATTCCCTTGTTGGAACTACTAGGTGCTCTAGCCTATGCGCCATCGTGTACTGTTTCTTGTAATGTGCCTCAGCTCAATTCTTTCCCAACTGCCGCGCCTTCATTGCGTACCGCCAGGAATTCTGCCATCCTGGGTTAAAGTGTTGCATTGCATAGCATGTTTAGCTATAGAATTGTAACCTTTTCGGAACGTGTGACCAATCCTCTGCCATTTTCGTCGTTCATAATAGTGACTATAGGTTCCTGATTTTATCTTTGGTGAAGGTGGAAATGGAGTTGCTGTCTATAAGCACAAGTCCCTCATTTTATGATTTGTCAAGTGTTGGCCATAGTTTTCTTGTATTGGCACATGTTTCAATGGAGTTCGCCTTATTATCTCTTGCCAGTTTGTTAGCCCTCTCATTTCCCGGTATTGCGGAACCTATGGTTGCCATGCAGCACACAATTGGCGGGGCAGTACGACTTTCTAACTCCTTACCGTTATTTTTGCAGCTCTAAACCATATTAAAGAGGTAATAAATTGCCATTAAAGGCCTAGTCAAACAGAGCGTGTTTTTAAGCCGCGTTTTAATGCTACAAATTGTATTGCTGTGAAATATGTATATAGCGCCTTTCACACAGAGAGCGTTTTCACCACCTATGTGAACTCCAAAATTATTGTATTGCAGGGTGAGAGCACATAATTTGTATTTATTTAATTTTTCAATCAATACAATGTGCTAAAAACTCTCTGACTGATGTCCTCTAACGTAACGGCTAGAATGCATCGTCAAAATATTCCAAATGCCGCGTAAAATAATCACAACGCGGAGTAAAAAAAACACTTGGTTTGACAAAGCCTTAAAAACTGAAATAATTTCAAATCAAATCAAAAACATTTATGACAAATTCAAGTACAAGTGTAAATAGAGATCAATTGATATAATCTCAAAACGATATATGTATCTTCATTTTCCTTGCGTAGGGCTTTACATTTGGTACGTTCACATATTTAAGGGCCAAGCACAATTTAATTAAGCCCCTGAACGCTGCGTGTACGAGTATAAAAGTGTACGAGTACTATTTTTGAAATTTAGAGAGTTCTCTCTCGATTTATGGAATTTGCCGTTATTCATTTTTCTTTAAGAAAAGTATATAACCGACAAGACTTATTATTTAAAAACCCTGATTTTGCTGTGGGTGCCGTGGCTCTGTGGTTAGTGCGTTAGACTACTGCGCAAGGGGTTCCAAGTTCAAATCCACAAAAATACCATCAAACATTTTTTCACGGCCCCACTTCTTCTGAGTGTCTGTCACGGCTGCTTACGGCCTAATATTTATTCACTTTTTTGATTTTGCTCTGGTAGGTTTTCCTCTGATTTGGTAGGTCTTATTGGAAAGGTTGCTTGGATTTTTTTTTGCAAGTGGCAACCGTGGTTGCTACGAGATATTCTCACTGGTGATTTTCTTGTGAATTGTGTTTGTTTGCAGAATTGTTGGGAATCAAAAAAAAGGTTGAAAAGAATGGATTCCGTTCAATTAAGCAAATGCTTCAAAAAAATTTAAAAAAAAGTTGCAGATTTGTTGTTTCTCCGACCATAAGTTGTTTTTTTTTTTTTAACAGATTTATTCAGTGACAACCAGTGCTCCCAAATTTCCAAATGACTTTCCCCGTTTTTTGTCTTATTTTGCGTTTTATTCCCCTTTTCTTTTGTTGATTTTTCCCGCAATATTATGGATGGACTTGACATGAATTGCGATCTTTCTAAAAGGATCGGCATAGCAAATCATTCGTTGAGAAGAAGATTTATACGTGTTGGTGACGTATTAGAACAATATTTTGTGATCTCGAAAATAATATTTCAAATATGCATTTCGCCTTTTTCTAAGACAGATTTCCCTTTTCCCCTTTTCCGATCAAAAAGCGCCAAAAGTGGCGCTTTTCCCCTCAATCTGGGAACACTGGAGACAACCCTACTGGGTATCTATGGGAGTCAATCAATAAATTTTCTTGCCGTACGTTGACTGGGAAAGCAATGTTGTAATGAAGCTATGAAGGAGGTTTCTATCCGAAACTGAAATTAGAGCAGCTTTTTTTCCGGCGTTGAGGCGCATATCATACTTGTTCTAAATAGTTATTTACTACCTGTCACTATCGGCCAATTTTCCCATCTTTCATCAAAAATTTAATCAATAAATAAATAAAAAGGTAAAATTGAAAAATGTGGTTGTATTACATTAATTAATAAATACCATTAAACAAATGGTGCATTCATAGTCATGTTTTGCAAAGATGCTTTTTAAAATAATGTAATGACAATTTGTACCTACTACAACTCCTGTCAAGTGATTATGTAAATTTCCCAGTAGTGCTTTGGAATTGATCAAACAATACTAATTAATTAATTAGTGGCCATTACTTCACCGAAGAATAAATTGAACCATATTCCGACTTCTTTTGTGTGACAAACAATTATTGGATGTTAAGTCCTAGTAAATGCATTCATATATTATCAAAAATTAACATTTTACAGTCACCTGAGCATGAAACAACTATTTGTTTTTAAAAATTCCGGAGAAAAACCATTTTCCAACTTCATCACGGTTATTAAATATTTTTTTATTCACTTGAGTGAATTGCAATGTCTACTGTTACGTAAAATTTTAAAATCAAGGATAAGTTCGAATTTTATTGTACAAATATGCGTAACAAAACTACTACATTACATGTATGTACATACTTATGTTATATGTAAATTCATTTCGTTCGGAAATTAATTAAATTATCAGAGAAACCATCCTCTGATAATATCTGACTTCATAATGAATGAGTTCGAAATTAAATTCAAGTGAATACTCCTACTCTTTGTCTTTGGTGCAATTTTGCTGATGGACATTTTCACAATTTGAATTCTGTAATTGAATGCGAATATTTTAAGTTTTTTTTTTTTCGCTCTTTATTTTCCGGCGACAATATTCTACGTTTAGCACTACTCGGATAAATGAAAATGTTGAAGGCAGAAAGAAGGGAGGGAATATGTAAAAATATGTCTTTATTTCCTTTTCTAGGGAATATATTAGCATACGCACACACATTCTTCTTTATTATAATGGCAGCCCAGTGAACTGTTTCAATTTGCTGTAAGCTTCTTTTGCTAAAAGAGAGAAAAAAATAAGGAATTTTATCCCTATTCTTTTTTCACAATTTTTATTCATGCGTTCGTACAAATATTCCGGGCCAAATTGGAACACATTTTCCGGACCTTTAAATTGAATAATTGGTAGTAATATGATGGCTTATGACCGAAGGATAAACTGATTGTTCACAACGAGTAAGATAGAATAGAACTATTTAGGAAGTTATAGAAACATACATATGTAAGTATGTACATAGATACAGTATGTATATGTATGATTTTTGAGAAATAATTGTGTTAGCTTTTGTGAATTGATTCTACGAGTAGGTTAAATAAAGTTTAAATATCTTTTTATCAATCTTCAAAAAAGATGCTTTTAACTTTTCAAAATATAAAAAGTTGCAATTGAATTATTGGGCAGCTGAACTAATTTCTGCAAGAGCGGTTAAATAAAATAACTTATTAAAATTGATTGTATTAAAAGTGTTATGGAAATCGCTTCATGATCTGTTTTGTTTTTTTAATGTTGGAATAAGATGCCCTCTGCAATTAATTGCTTCATAAAACCAGATTGACTTCACTTTTTTCATGTCTAGGAACATTATTTTTAACGTGTATGTATTAATTTAAAACACTGTCTCTTAGGGGGCAAAATGTCGCATCATGACCTCCACCTGGTGCTCTCTGGATAGCTACATAGTAGTGAACCTACGATGAGGGTATGTCAAATCCGTCTATGTATGTTTAACTGAACATTCCGACCTGCGCGAGCACATCTGGGCGAACTTCAGCACTCATATAGGACCGGACGAGGCATCTTTTGTTGACCTGAACGTGTAATTGAGTCTCGCGAGCACAACAACATCCAGAATTTTTATCAAAAAGCAGAGCAGCTCTCACGGCACCTGCCTTCAAACCAGGAACGCGGGCTCTTCGAAATAGCTAAGGGGATTGTTGATGTATTTAAGCAACACTTCCAGCAGTTGCTAACGGGCAGCAGAGAGAGTTGTAGGGTAAGAAGAGAAGTTAGTACCAACAAGGAATAACCAACGCCCCACCCCGTATTAAAGAAGTTAATGTAGCCATCAGAAAATTGAAAAACAACAAAGGGCTTCCAGCTGAACCTTTTAAATTCGGAGGTGAGAGTGGATCCTTTGTCTTGTAAGAACCAACGAGGCATATCGCTGTTAAATGTCGCATATAATATTCAGTCCAACGTATTTGTAAACGTCTAAGACCGTTCTGCAACATACTAATCAGCACGTATCAGTGTTGGTTCCGGCCCAGCAGATCGACAATAGACCACATCTTCACACTCAGACAAATCCTAGAAAAAACCAACGAATTTAAATCGAAACCCAGCAGCTTTAAAGCCACATCTGATAGCATTCATCTTCTTTTCCAATCGTGCACCGGATTCTTCAATATAGTAAGACACTACTTTTGGAATGCGCAGACGATATTGACATCATCGGAAGATCCCGGGAAGCCATCGTAGAGACGTATTGTTTAGCAAACCTCTGTTACAGAGGTTTGGAAAAACAACTAGGTTCAAAACTCCCAGCTCGAGGGACCAAATTAATGCTCTATGGAACGCTCATCTTACCAGTCTTCCTGTATGGAGCCGAGTATTGATAAGTAAGAAAGCTGAGCAAATATTGGGCACCTTCGACCTAAAAATACTTTGTCGAATATTAGGTATTAGGTCTTTTATGTAAAGAGGGCGAATGGATCGCGAACCCTATGAGCTGTGCCAGGATGTGGATGTAGTTAAAAAAGCCAAGTTTCGCCGACTAAATTGGCTAGGTCACATCGAGCGAATTGACAACAATGCTCCAGCCAAGAGGATCTTTGAATCCCAGCCCCCAGGTTCGAGACGGCGAAGAAGACAAAGTTGTCGCAGCGATGTCTCAGGCAGAGACTCTACAAGGGTTGAGAGTAGTAAGTAAGTTGATCTTTTGTAACCTGACATTTGAACCATGAAGTTAATGTATAACTATGAGTTGCATTACTTATGTAAGTTCTGGTTTGCTTTGTAATGTAAATGAATGTCATTGTACACGGATTCTCTCTTCCAATGAACGTTGTTTAATTCAATACCGTAAACCCAACTTTCATTTGCTACTAACTCACTTCACTTGTATGCCTAAAGATTGCACAGACTTGTCTGACATCGAGATCGAGATAATAAAATTATATCACTTTTCCAGACTTCTTCGTCGGGATGGCAAATATTCATGGAATTAAATTTAATAACCGTATCCACATAAAGCGAAACTTCTTCATTGCCCATGAGAGTCTGCAAATGCCTGTGTACATAATCTGTGTGTATATATGCACATACATATGTATTTACTTTTAAAATTGCTTGATTTAGAAGAATGTTTGTTTATGTATGTCTGTACAATGTAAACGTTAACTGATAAATTTGATGTGTGATCATGGGATGGATAATATTTTTTTTTTTATTTCTTAAACGGAATGTGTTCGTCTAATTGGATGACAATTCTGAGACTGATGCATTTTTTTCCAACGTTCATAAGGATTCCTTATAATAAATTATACAAACATATGTACATACGTACATATGCGTCTTAATGCGTCTACATTAAGAAAAACAGTTCAATAATATTAAATTTGATAAATCGATAAATATCTGCAGTATTTTATAAATGGATAAGGAAAGATTTTGCAATAGTCAGGCAAACAATCAGATATTATAGCTGTCAGTGAACATATAAATGCATTTTTTTTACATTCGAATAGTAGCTATTAAAAAGTAACGGACTCTTTCCTCGCCCTCCTATCGAAAGTGCTGGTACTCATTAAAAATTAGAAGGTTACCATCTACACTCTTCAATGGATGTTGTCTTTCACACTTGTTTGACTTGACTCAACTGAGCTACATTACATCCCTTTTCTCGCAGTACTGGGCTTCTAGGTCGGTTCTCTCTATTATTTAACTCACTAAGCTGGCAGCTTTAACTACTGTACGCTCATCTATGTATCTACTGTTAATCATGTGCGGTAGCTTTTACCTATATACGTATCAGTGGCCATAACCGATAACCTCTTAAGTCAAATTTTACAGTTTAAAAAAAAGCGTTCGAAGTTTTAATGTATGGAATATTGAAATTTTTCTTTTGACATTTTGTCCATCCATTGGTTGGTTTTGAATGTATATTTTTTTATTTTTCTTGACACTTTTTCTTTTATTTTTTTAACCTCCAATGGCTTATCAATTAAGTTCACAAATCAAGACCGTGACCTCTCATACTCATCACATCCCTAAGCGCACTGTTTTTACCACCTTTGGTATCATGAGTTGCTTGCCTCAGTAGTACTGGTGCACCTGAGAACCACCGCAGCCCTCGAAACCATGCTCCACCTACTTCCAACTGACATCGTCCGCAAACAACTGGCTGCTTGCTCAGTAATAAGACTGAGAAGTTCCAAACAATGGAAACAACAATACACTGGACACGCCAGAAAACTTCTGATGCACAGCCATCTTCCAGAGGTCACCGACCACTTGCCCGCTGAACACAAATTCAATATGGGCTACAAATGCTAAATACCCGACAGAACAGAATGGACACAACGGGATGTCCTTCAGCATGAATCGCTGACAATTTTCACGGATGGCTCCAAATCCGAAGAAGGAGTCGGTGCTGGTATTTTTTTAAAAGATCTGGACATCCACCTCTCCTTCAGCCTTCCTAGCTACTGCACCGATTTCCAAGCCAGCTGACTGGCTGGTGGCTAATGCAGTATCAGTATCGGATATTGTCACATACATCGACAGCCAAGCGGCCATCAAATCCCTCGGATCCAGCACAACGAGATCCAAGGCAGTGAAGGGCTGTCGCGTATCTCTAACAAGATAGTTGGACAGTACAACCTCATGGAACGCATGCCCAAAAGCTAAGCATCCCCTATAATGACTTCTGTAGAAGTTGTGGAGATGAAGACGAAGAGGAGACTATCAGTCACCTTCTATGCACGTGCCCCGTACTTGCCAACATTAGAAAGGCCACACTTGCTGATCTCAACAATGCCTGTACGGCTGAGATTGGCTCCTTCATACTAAGGAGTAAATGGTTCCCAGAGTAATAGGGTGACCCACCCACCTTTACACATCGGCAGCACAATGGACCAATCTCCTGGTATAAGTCCATCGTTCCCGAGGGCCGGTTTCAACCAACCATCACCTTTTTGATGTTTTCATTATGCGTTTGAAGATGAAGAGGGAACCTAATTAGCTACCAAAATTATCCTTATCTTCCTTTGTCATATATGTATTTGATCGGATTAGAATATGTACTGAATAATACTTACTTACTTAAAGGGCTCCCGACCCTTGTAGAGTCCCTGCCTGAGACATCGTTGCCTTCCATCCTCTGCGGTCCCGAGCACGCTGCTTCCAGTTGTGAAGACCAAGTTTTCTGGCATCCGCGACAGCTTGGTCTTTGTACCGGAGGTTCGGTCTTCTTCGCCGTCTCGAACCTGGGGGTTGGGATTCGAAGATCCTCTTGGCTGGAGCATTGTTGTCCATTCGCTCGATGTGGCCGAGCCAATGTAGTCTGCGTGGCCAATGTGGACTACATCCACATCCTGGTACAGCTCATAGAGTTCGCGGTTGTACCTTCTCCTCCAATACATCCGACGGAGTATTTTACGCTCGAAGGTGCCCAATATTTGCTCAGCTTTCTTACTTATCGTCCAGCACTCGGCTCCATACAGCAGGACTGGTAAGATGAGCGTTCTGTAGAGCATTAATTTGGTCCGTCGAGTTAGGAGTTTTGAACCCAGTTGTTTCGCCAAACCGAAGTAGCAGCGGTTTGCTAAGGTTATTCTTCGTCGGATCTCTACAAAGGTGTCATTTGTAGGATTAATATTTGTTCCGAGGTAGGTGAACTCCTTAACTACCTCGAAATTATAGCTATCAACAGTGACGTTCTGCCCAATGTTTTGGATAGATAAATTTTTGTTTGTTGATAACATATACTTTGTCTTGTCCTCATTTACTTCAAGACCAACTCGTTTCGCCTGTTAATCAATAGCCGTAAATGCCTCTACGACGGCTTGCCAGGATCTTCCGATGATTTCAGTATTGTCTGCGTATCCCAGTAGTTGGACGGATTTGTGAAAGATAGTGCCTTCCGTGTTGACACCTGCCCTGCGCACTATCTGCTCCAACACGGTATTGAAGAAATCACATGACAGCGTATCTCCTTGCCTGAATCCGGTGCACGTTTGGAAGAGCTCCGAAGAATTGTTTCCAAATTGCACAGAGCATCGCGTGTTTTCCAGCGTTACGCGACACATCTGGATAAGTTTTGTCGGTATCCCGAATTGGGCCATCGCCTGGTAGAGCTCAAGACGATGAATGCTATCATAGGCGGCTTTAAAGTCGATGAAAAGGTGGTGAGTTTCGACTTGAAATTCGTTGGTCTTTTCCAGGATTTATCTGAGTGTGAAAATTTGGTCTATTGTCGATCTGCCGGGCCGGAAGCCACACTGGTACGTGCCGATTAGTGTGTTACAGAAAGGTTTTAGACGTTCACACAATACGTTGGATAGAATCTTATATGCGACATTTAACAGGGATATGCCTCGGTAGTTCTTACAAGACATAGGATCGCCTTTTTTGAAGATGGGGCATATAGAGCTGATACTCCAGTTGTCGGGCATGCGTTCCAGCACCTATACTTGGTTGATGACTTGATGCATGCACCCTACCAAGACATCACCTCCGTATATAAAGTGTTCAGCTGGAAGCCCATCAGGGCCAGCGGCTTTGTTGTTCTTCAATTTTCTGATGGCTACATTAACTTCTTCAATACTGGGTGGAGGCGTTGGTTCTTCATTGACTGGAGGTGGGTTCTCGTCTTGCCCTATCACTCTCTCTATTTGCTGCCCGTTAAGCAAGTGCTGGAAGTGTTGCTTAAACACATCAACAATTCCCTGTGCGTCGGTGACTAGGTTGCCTTCGCCATTTCGAAGAGCCTGCGTTCCGGACTTGTAGCCAGCTGCCAGCTGCTTGGCTTTTTGATAAAACTGCCGGATGTTGTTGCGCTCGCGAGACTCCTCGATATCCTTGAGCTGGGAAACTGCGTGGTCCCTTTTCTTTTTACGCAGGATACTCTTTTCTTCCCTTCTTCTGATCCGATACTCCTCTCTCGCTGCTCTTGTTTTGGGCTGCAGCGCTTTCTTGTGTGCATCTTCTGTCACCCTCTTCCGCTGTACGCACTCATCATCATACCAAGGGCTCCTCCTTGGAGGTGGTTGGTAACCAAGGGTGGTCACGGCTACCTCTTTGATGATGTTGCGGTATTCGGTACTCTGATTGTTAGCGTTTGTGGTGGGTGAATGCACCGCAGACAGTTTCTCGGCCAGGTGCTCTCTGTAGGCTCTGGCTCCTTCTGGCGTGCTAAGGCGTCCAACGTTAAGCTTGTTTTTCTTGACGGCTCGCAGCTTCTTCACGTTGGACAGTCGAGCTCTGAATTTAGCTGCAAAGAGATAGTGGTCAGAGTCAACGTTTGCCCCTCGAAAGGTACGCACATTCAAGATGTTGGATGCGTGCCTTGCGTCGATTAGCACGTGGTCGATCTGATTGCGTGTTCGACCGTCAAAGGAAAGCCATATTGCTGTGTGGATTTTTAGCCTAGGAAACCTAGTGCTACTTACCACCGTATTACGAGCTGCTGCAAAGTCGATTATTATAGATGTTATCGATGTTATCTATGTACTGAATAATGGTGATCTTTTTTATTCTACTCTGGAGCTTAGCCGTCTATGTCCGCTCAGAATATGAAAAATAAATAAATATTAGCTTCTCACAACTGTACGTATTGTGCGTGGTATACATTTCTGTACATACAGAAGGGACCTACAGTTTTATGCCGTATTCGAATGGCAGGGGGGGTATGGGGAGCCTTCTCATGACAGTTATACTCTTTAATATTTGTCAGACACTCGGAAGAGGTGGGCAAATATAGGTCTGTCAAAATATAGCATGACATATTCTTTTCAGCATCAATCTATTTATTTTGTACACAGTCTTACGTTATAGTTAAGAGATCTGGGAGTATGTTGGAGTTTCGATAACAGCTGTATTTTATCTACAAGGAATAAGTCATGACTGAAAATTGTTTTCAATCGGTTTTAGAATTAAGAAACCCTAAGTGAATCTCCGCAAACAAACATAAAATTGAAGGTGGAACGGAAGTGTATTCACAAAAAAAAATCCCTGCATCCATTTCAACATTTCAATAATATATTCAATTCTGTATGATTTCCACGAGGACATAACTTCTATCCATTCTACACATAAAGTATTGAACTACCACCTAACAGTCAACGGAAACTTTTTTCGTTTCTACACTTTATAAGTTTTTGAAACACATCCTTTCTTTAGAGAATTCTATATTTTATTGCACCAAAAAGTCTAGAAAACTTATTCTTCAGAAAGGTACAATTTCATCGTATGAACTCATTTCCTTTCTTATTTTAAAGGATGTTTCTGTTTGGGACATTTGTTAGTAAAGTTTCACGAATTCAAAAAAAAAAAAAAAAAAAAGAAATCCGTGATGTGAATAAATTTCGTTTGTTCGTGCATCTTTCTTCCTGCTCCATGCAATTAATAAGAACCATTTGACAAATCACAACCACCAAGGAGCAACTTGAATTTCTAATGTTATAACTTAAGGGTATAAATCGGCTCAGTGATTTGGCAATTTCATCGTCATTACTGGAGCTCTTAACTTATAATCTTTTCTCCCAAAGGGAAAATGTCTCACATTTTCCAGCCAGATAAACAAGGGTCCGTCATCATTTTATTCCATTTCGAAATACGGGACTCGGCAAAGAATTGACATACATTTACACGTGGCTGGATATGTAATCCGTAAAAAAAGCAAACAAAAAAAAGTGAACGGATGAAGAAAATGTCCTGAAAAATTCTTGTTTTGCTTTCCCATCATCAGCCATCTGTTGGCCTCAATGGAAAATGCGTATTTCATAATAAAAAGGTAAAAAGGAGACCCATTAGCACACACACTGTTATACCCACAGAATTAAACCTCCGTGTCGAAACAGGTGGAGTCGATTCAATTAAATAATAAATGAGTTTCACCTTTTTTTTTCGTCCTGCAGTTTTCCCCCCTATAACCCATTTGGTCAGAAAGTTTTGCGGCCCCAAAACGAGGTGAACAAGCACACAAGGATGCCTACGATGGGGGAACAGATGTTGGTTTTACATTCTATTCCGTTGGGAGGATGTCAGGCAGAGTGTCATTATACATACATAACAGATTATTCGTAGAAGGCTAGTTCGAAGCCATACGGTACGTTGTCGTGTGAAGAGACTAGTGTATTTTCGATGTTTATGTTGAAAGTATGCTTACGTAGTTCTGTGATCTTAAAATTAATTGCTAGCAATTTGGTTTGGTTTGGATAGCGAAATCATATGTATATACATACACACATGCCTATTGTATAGTTCACAGAAAACAGTTGTATCTGAAGAAAAGCATTCGAAGGATGGATTAGTAATGATATTAGCTGTAATTATTTCCCACTTATGTTGGTCATTGCAATAGATACGGTAATGTACGCATAAAACTACATTGTTTTTTTCTAATAATGTTGCAGGACCTTAACATGGTTGGACTTGATTTTATATGTGCATTACATAGTACATACATAAACATCACTTAAAACAAATATTATACCCAAAGGTAGTAAATATAACATAAACTCTGAGCCATCCCAACGCTCATTTACAATAACTTCCAGCTGTCAGCTCCATAGACAAATTAACTTTCGCACTAGCGCAGTTGCAGAAGTATCCATATGATATCCCCTCTATAGTTCTAGAGAGGTGTTCTTCCATGCAGTGTTCCCATATTGCGGGGAAGCGCCACTTTTGGCGCTTTTTGATCGGAAAAGGGGAATCTGTCTTAGAAAAAGGGGAAACGCGCCACTTTTGGCGTATATGCGTAAGTATTTAAAATATTATTTTCGATATCATAAAATATTGTTGAAATATGTCACCAACACGTATAAATCTTCGTTCTCAACGTATCGATCCTTTTGGAAAGATCGCAATTCATGTCAAGTCCATCCATAATATGTTAATTTCTGTTCGAAGATGGATACTACGAAGACGCATTGCGATCGAACTTTTTTAATGTTTCGGAACTTAACTTACTTACGCGGGCCTTATACCACGCAATATTATTCCACAATACTTGGTATTGCAACACAGCATATCTTTTTTCAGCAACGAACCGATACAGAATAAACGGCAGGACGCCAATAACATTTTCAATAATATTGCTTCGTGTAAGGACAACACATTTTCGCGCAATTTTTTGGCTACCATCTTGTGCAATAATATTACGTGGTGTAGGGCCGCACAAGTTTTTGTTGCTTGTTATTACATTTTTTGTTTCCTTTTATATTTGAAGCTTTTTTCGTTTCTGTTTTTTTTTTTTCATGAAATAAATATTTTTTTTTAAAGCACTTCTTTAGGTCCGTTCGTGTACTCTCCTAAAACAGCATATTTTTACGAAAATTTACGAATTTTTACGAAAAGCTGTTCTCGTACGGAAAATTTTTGTAGTTTTTCGCAGAAAAGAGTGCTTACGAGAGAGTAAGAAACAATTTTAGGTCAATAAATTTCTGTGGGCTGGTTTATGAAACTGTTAAAGCTGTCAAACCAGTGTATTTTCAACTTTTTCTTGTTTAACCCATTCGTTTACTTTTTCGTGATTTTAGCTCTCTCTGAGAGAATTTTCTCCTCACTCTTCGTAAAATTGATAATCAACGAATTTTAGTGCAAAAAGTACGCGAACTGAGCTCTTTTCAAAACGATTGATTTGAGCTTGTTTTTTGTTTTTTATAAAAGGGGATTATTGCGGGGAAAATCGACACAAGAAAAGGGAAAAAAAGGCAAAATGATACAAAACACGGGGAAAAGCATTTAGAAAATCTGGGAACACTGCTTCCTTGCTTGCAAAACCTGTATCTGTCCTACCATTTATCGACCTATTGCACTTAGATCCCTTTTATCCAAGGTCATGGCAACGCTGATAGATCGTCATTTATGAAATATATTGATTCACGAAAACCTGCTATATGGTTTTCGTAGAAACAGGTGTATAGGTGATTTGATGTTCTTCATCACTTCTAAGAAACGAAGATTGTTGCGGTTGATAGTTCAAAGGCATTTGACAGAGTTTGACATCAGGCTATCTTGTTGAAAATGCGTACATATGGCATCGATGAGTCTCTTCTTCAATGGATTAGAAATTACATTTCAATACAAGTCGTATTGGTAATGTCGACCTGATATCTTAGTTCTGTCTTCGAATATTATTCATTTCTTTTCTCATTTTTATAAATGACCTCTTATCTGAGGTCTCATTTATAAAGAGAATGAAAACAAAAAATTTAATTAATTTAATCTATGCAACTATGTTTTATACCAAAACAAAATCAATCTTGGACATAAAGCTGTCCACTTGGTCATTTTTGCACCACAAATTAGAGTGCTTTGGACATGAAGTAAATTATTTTGAGAAAATAACTACAAACCCACTTTAAATGGACATGCGATTTTTTTTTTTTCATAGGGCATCGAATGTCTGGCAATGGGTTTTGTCACTTTTGTCACACGTTCTTCAGCTCAAACTGTGTATATCTTTATTAACAAACTGGATTTCAGCTACAAATCTCATAAAACAAATTACATTTTCAAACAAATTACATGAAAAACCGTGTTCGTCTGCCCACAACATTTGGGCTAGATCGCCCTTACAAGACGATATAGTACAAATGTAATATTCTGACAATCCGCCCACTGTTAGTCTTAGAAAAAACTCATTCGTTCAAGTGTACTTATGCCCGGTTTCGCAGTGCGAGCTTACAACAACAACATATTTCAAATGTTTGGCAAGCTTTTTTGTTATATTTCTTACATATGTATATGGAGCCCTTGCTGAATTCTCTTTAATTTGATATGCCACATGATGGGGAACAAAATATTTTTTTTTTGCCCTTCATACAAGGTACCCAAAAAAGGGCTCCCAAAATGAAATTCATTGTATACATAATGTATACATAGCGAAAGTTTCAGCTCTCTATGTCTAACGGTTCAAAAGTTACAGGGCTGTAACAGACTGACGGACAGACAGATACCGTATCAAACCCATAAGTGTTCAGTCTTTCCTTTTAAGGTCCGGAACACTAAAAATGAGTTTTTGGGTGTTTTTTAGCTTGTGGGAAGTTCCTTGATTTGCTACCTTTTGTTTATAATAATGTTGGCGCTTAGTGGCATCACTGCATTGTTTATGACCTCGAGAAGAAATGTGAGTTCTTAGGAATAAAATAGAGTTAAAATACTTTCAAAATGTCCCTACAGACACGTCCACATTTCGAGAGGACGAAAAATAAGCATTCAACGATCTGCTCCAGACGGATTATAATTTTATGTATGTTTTCAAAGTACAGAAGTACTCGTATCCATATCCATACCTATTATTACGATATTAGGTAAAATAGAACGCGTTCCAAACAGAGTAGAGGTTCTGTTTTCTTTACGTGGCAAGTAGTCAAATCTGGTACACGAATGGTTCTTCTCTTTGAGTGAAACAAATAGGCAGTTTATCTGGCAAGAAGACGCACTGTGGGTGGTAGTCATTAACCTCACTTGTTACCAAATGGTTGTAACTCCACAATAACACAGTGGGAAAACGAAAAAATTTCCGAATACTGGACCAATGAACATTCCCTCACACCAACCAAAAGTTCTTCAATCAACAAAAATAATACAAACAAAGTACTTGAACTCAGCAAGGAATATTTTCGAACCGTAATTGGTTACCTAGCAGGACATTGTCCACTAAACTTATCACTACGATCTATATTAAAAAAATGGGGACGGAACAACTAGTCCATTTAGCTCGATCATTGATGTTTATTGGTACCTTACATTTTACTTCTAATTAATCACCACTCATTTCAGGGTTGCTGGTTGAAGTATACTTGGGCTTCAAACATCGTCCCTGAGCTAAGCGCCCTATTCTTTTTATGAAATTTTCTCCATTATTTTATTTTATCATGGCACAAACAAAACGTCCCTTGTAATAGGCTCTTAAAGACAAAGCTTGTTAAACGTAGGACTCGTTCGTCACTAATGTAAATTTATTACGGAAACAAGTTTTAGAACTTTTGTACTTTGCATAAGTACTTAATATTAAATTCGCACAGTCTCAAGGTCACAACCAATGCCGCCAAGAGCAAGGATAAGGCGCATTTGCATTAAAATATTCATAAAGATAAAAAAAGAACATGAGTAAAAAAAAATATTATCACGAAGTCTTTTATTATCGTAATAAAGGTCAATCTGTCTACACTATGTTAAAAAAAAAGCTTCAGCCAGCAATTTAGCTGATACAAATGGCTTTTTTAAGTCAAAGGATATGAAAAAAATAAATAATTGAAGGTGGTTAAAATATTCTACGACGTCATTGAAATGCAAAGAACCTCATCCTTTTAATGGAAAATTCTAGCCTAGGGCACTGCACGCTTGAGGATAAAAGTCTCCTCTATTGGCACATTACCTCGACAAATATAGTGTGGCATAATATGCATGTATATATACATACATACATACAAAAATACTGCACATATGTACACATAAATATTTCTGAAGGTCACAAAGCATGCGAAGACAATAGAAGGAAAAGACAAATCCTCTCCTATAGATTGTGCACTTCTGTATTGACTGCATGTGCATCTGTTTTGAATAAATTGAAAATAAACACAAAACAGGTGAGATTTTTATGTTTAGATTGCTTCATAAATGCTCATAGAAAATAATAGCCCGAATTTTACTAGCATGCACGATTCGCAAGCCTTCGGCCATTCTTAATATTTCTAATCGATGCAGCTCAATATGCACGAGTGTTATGACGGTACATATTTCCAACCATTCGTCCCCTGACCTCATCATATTGTCTATTAGGAGCACCTGGTTTCGTAGATTCGCTATCCCACGTGTGAAGCGTCTGCAATGGAACAAAACGTCTTTCTCCTCTTCTGGGCATTCTGGGCAAAAAAGGGAGCTATCGTGCCCAAATTTGTGCAAGTATTTGCAACAGCCCCACCATGGTCCGACAGAACTAATATAGATGGTAATTACAGTCGTCCCTGCGCGTTCTTTTTGCCCAATTTTCAAAGTTGGAAATCAGCTTGTGTTGTTTTTGGCTTACCAAAATTGCTGTAGAATTGCCGTTTCTTCCTCATTTACGCTCCTGGTAAGTCTTCTATCTTGTCATTTGTATTTCATTGGTGATAATGTCGATTCGGACCATCCCAGCTATAACACAGGCTGCTTCGTCCGAAATTGTTCTAATTGCGCGAATCCCGTAAACATACGGGTTTCCAACTTCGTTGAGAGTGCCGGTGTTGCCTGCTTCTGTGCTTACCTAATGCCAACGTCTATCTATACTCTGTCCAACATAAATTGTCAGTACACGTCTTATGGTAGAGATTTTTAGAGATCAGTAGCGTGTCATATTTTTGCACCATACTAAATTGAGAGAAACCCCGCATAAAATGTGTATGCCCGCCTGTGAATATCGTAGTATGATCGTCTGACGTAGATCCAACAGCGCACTGCTGGGTGTGCGCTGATTGGCTGCTGCATTTCAACCCCTATTTATACTGATGTGCATTCAGAGTTACCAGTGTCCGTTTTGTTACTCGTTCGGTTTTTTTTCCTTGGGTTTCTATTGAGGAGCTTTTGGTTTTAGAGCTTTTAGAGTTATTTTTGATAAGTGTTACCATCTTGTTTTGATCTGATATATTATTTCTTTTAATGTGTTGAAAATACGTTAAAATGCAGTTACAAAATTGTAAGATGCTTTCTATTCTATTATATCTTTTAATGTCTTGCACTTTGTACGTATTTTCCTCTGCCTTTGGGTTCAATTTTCAGTACGTTGAAAAATGCATAAAAGACGCAATTGGTAAAATAGGATATTTACTTTTTACTTCCAAGCAAGGCAGTGAGTGAATAATTTAAAATTCTTCAGCACTACATTATTTGTTTGATCAACGAAAAAGATTGACAGCTTTCAATATTAGTTAGCCATTATAGGAGAATTAATTGACAATTATTGCATTTCAATGGATAAAAAATGGGACCTTTGCCGATTCGTCTCTCATGAATCAAAAAAAAAGTCGTCAATGATGTCGCCAGTGTATATGCATACATTCAGACAAAGATATTTTTGGTCAACAACTCTGAGTTAGAATATTTATAGAATACACTTACGATCATCTCAACAGAACACAGAAGAAGGGTAGGTACATTTGTTTTATTGCTCTATTGCAGGAAGTGTTTTTTAATTGTCGAGATTGTTCAAGAGTGGGTTTTTGTATTGTCCTCCTGTGAGGATACGCCTTTAATCTGTTTTATATTTTATGAATAAAACAAATAAAATAAAATTTCAATCTAAAAAAAATAGGACGGTAACCCTACATAATATTCTTTCACAATTTTTCTAGATTGAAATTATACTGCGGCAACCCTGTAAGAGCTTTTGTTAGAGTAGCACCTTACGGAAAACAAAAGAGTGCGGATGAGAGACAAACATCTCTATCTTCCCTGTACTGACAATTTATGTTGGACAGAGTATAGTATCTCAGCTTCCTATTTGTAAAGGAGTCCGTAACAATCTTTAACCGATACTCTGGTACATTCATTCTGATCTCCCAATGCACGTCCAGTTAGGAGCGTTACAGGCGTTCTCAATGTCTAGCGTTAATACTCCGCAGTATTTCTTTGTTGCTCCTCACCATCTCCTTACCTGTATTGCTTCGGCTGCTGTATCTAGTACCGTCTTTATGGCTTCGAAGTGTTTCTTTCTTTTATATCAACACCAGATGCTGGGGTTTCCATGGTTCATGGAAGATCTCCTCCTGAAGGCACCTTTGCATCGTTGCTATAAAATGGTCCGGGTCTTTTTTAGGTGAGAGATGTGGATGTAATATGTATAACATATGTATGTATAAAATAAATTTAGTAAAAAGTTTAAAGGTCTTAAAGAAATTTAAAAAATATTTTTTCACCTAGTTTTTTTTTTTTTTATTTTGACCTAAAGGTGCAAGTACGTACGATCTAACGTATCTTATACAAAAGAACAAAAGAATCGTGACGTTAGGTTACACTCAAGAAGCATTAGCTTATTCGCTGAAAAATAAATTCTTACGACTTTTCTATCCAATATTTATATTTCTCTTAAGCTTATAACTATGTAAGTACATATGTACATACGTACACTAAACCTTGAAAATAGCCACTCGAAAATGTTAACAAAAACATACCCCAAAAGCAAAATATGTATTGAATTTTGAGAACTACCCAACTGCGAGCACAAATGGTGAATATTAGCTATTATAATGCCTCCCTCACCCAATTCCACTTCAGAAAAGTTAACCGAAAGCTGTATGAGAAAGTCATTCCTTCTCTGGCCAATTTTCGAACCAAAATATAGTATAAGGCTTTCCGGTTCAAAAGCCAACTCGCCCCATTCAGTTACAACCACAATAATAGAGTAAACTTTAATGTGGCTACCCACAACATAACTGTTGAAGTTTGTGTAGGGGAGTGATGTGTAAAAAGGTTTTCGGTTCGATATTGGTGCACCATAGCGGGTGGTTTTCTTTTCAGTTTGTTATATTGTTGCTTGGGTTTTTTCGCTGTCATTGTGGTATGTCCGAAATAGTTGCGTTTATTTCAAATTGAAAAATGTTGATATACATATATTTTGGTGTTCGTTGCATTGTTCCTGTTCATATAAAATTGGTCATAAGGCTCATAACAGGGAACAATTTTATTATTTTCATGAGTTGCGTGGTCCAGGTGAGACCTTTGAAGCCGATGGTTCTCAGGCAGGACTTGCTGGCGACACTACTTGGTATTCATTGACAGACTACCTGAAAACGACTATCTGAACACGACTACCTGAAAATTTAAGAAGCTCCATCAGAGTGTGCAGAAACTAAATCTGGAGAACAGTTTCTACTTTGACCAGAATAATGATCCTAAGCACACTGCTTACATTGTGCGTATTTGGATCATTCACCACATCCAACTCCTGCCAATCATTGAATATAAATCGAGCATTTGTAGAAGAAAGTCCTTTTGGTTTGACTTGGGCGCATATTTCTGGCTAGTATTCGATTCAGAACCAAATTAGAATGCTCCTTCCATTTCCTCATCCGATGTGAGCAACAAACCGTTTAAGTGTTCAGGTTCTATAAACGGTTTTGTTGTCGCACTCGCACGTCGCTTCTGCTTCTTACCTTCCGTAGTCAGCGCATTGAAGTGATTATGGTCGTACCTATCATATAATGGTGATCTCCTACCAATCCCATGTCCACTCATCCTCAATGTATTTAGATTCAATTCTTTGGAATCATGTCCCTAAACTTCATATTCTGTAGGTATCCGAAACGAAAAGCATTTTCTACGTGAATGTATGCATCTGTGGAAAGCGCGAGTAAATGTACATTTTTTGGCGTTGGAACAAATACATTAACACAAATCGGTTAAATGAGAAATGTGTCAATTCTGTGGCAATTCGCAACAAGGGTACAAAAAGGGTCGAATATTTCGAAAAGGGTCAAATTTCGATTATTTTCGAAAAGGGGGGTCCAATGGTCCGTAGCATCAAAAAATGGTCAATTCGCCCCTAAAGGGTCCGGAAGGTAACGCTGTTCCAGACCTTTAGAGGACTATTTCTAAAACGGCGACTAATGGCAAAATGGTAAATATGATTGGAGGTTGCTGGCCTGTTACTTCCCGTTGACATTTTGGTTGCCTGGTCCACGCGCACCGTACCATAACATGCCCTTCGTTGTCTCAGCCATTTTGCATTATAAACAACTCCCAACTGGTTGTAGAAGGTCAGTCCTTAATCGAGACTTTGTTCGGTTTCTGTATTGGGATGATTTCAGTAACTCGGATTGCTGGTCAAGGTTGGTATAGACTGAAGACTGTAGACAATCTCGCACTCGTTATTTTTGCCTACATGTATAAGGAGTTGCAGTTGCCCGAGAACCACCACGAGGAGGTAAAGCAAGTACTATATTACGAACTTGCGCTACAGACCCAATCCATGTTTTGGTCAGTCAGTAGCTTCCCGATTAATCGGCATGCAGATCGCCAAAAGTGTTGACAGGCATTATACCTAGAAGTTGTTTGCATAGTATGTATATGTGTTATATGATAAAGTGGTCTAGATTCGTCAACTAGGTATCTAGCTTAGCACCGAATCCTTTTGAAAGCAATTTTTTTTTCATTCAATTATTATTATATTAAATGGACCCTTAAAACGAACATTTAATGTTGATTAAGTGAGCATGCTTGAAAAGGGTACCTACTTCATGTAAAAGGGCAAACAAAGCATATCCGAATAGTGAGTTTAATTTAAAAAGTGTTCTTCCTAGGTTTACTTCTAGACCAATTCATGTTGAGATAAATAAAACTTTTCATTAATGCACACTACGTTACGACCCATAAGCAAACAAATAGGTAATGCTTTCTGTAAGGACATGGATGAATCTATGTTCAAAAGTTAATTAAACAGAAATTACCACCCCAGTTTCATGGCTTTCAATAAATCCTCTTCGAAGCTAATTCTTAGAAATCAATCCCAATATCTTTGATGAACATGAGCACAAACATATCCCATGTAAGGCAAAAAGAAAAAAAAAACATTTATTAAAACTCAAACATGCCATTTGTCAATTCTTAACGACGACTTGCCTAACCTTCGTCAGATACTTTTTCGAAAATCAAATAAAAATAAATTTTATTTTCTCTCATTCTTCCGTGTCCAATTTTCCAACTGACCATATTGAGGTCAATCCTTGATTTTAAGCGACTCCGCACTGTGATATTTAACCCCAATCAATGTCACACCTCCCGTAGAATCCTAGAAAAACAAAGTTACTAAAAGCCAAACAAACAAACATTATTTACTTAAACACTTTTCCCTTTTGGAGTTCTCATTTAAGGATTTCATTTTGTCTCCTTGGTGTTGTATTTTCGAACGGATTAACTTTGGATGTTATTCCATATTCACCCCTTATGGTAGGGACAACAGCTAGGATTTAAAATCTCTGGCTGAACCAATTTCTTATTGAAGCAATCGAAAGGTTGACATGGGTCTAGGAGTGGAAATGATGTGAGGGAGAAATCGAGTGCTTCATCGGTAGGATTACTATTCGTGTTTGTATTTATGTTTTCCTTCTCCTTCTTCTTTTTTGTAGCTACATATTCCATTGATGGTGTGATGCAGCTAAGTAAAAATGGTAAGGGGTAGTAAACCGAAGTAGAAATGAAGACTTCCTCGACCGGAAATTGAATGATTTCAAAGTGTAGTTTTGTTTGAGAAGGATGTCGATTGGAATCGAATTGCTTTCGTATCTAAAACGGATGTAGGAGTATCGTTCGTAAGTCACTTACTAGGAAATACGAGTTCAAGTGAGGCGACTAACAGATTTCAATTAAATTGGAAAATTAAGTTATGTAGTTTTGATGATTATAACAAAATTTTATATAAAGTTTCTGCAAAGTACATACATACATGCATACATATGTAATTAGCTCAGGGTACACAAGAAATACATACAAGTGCGTTGTATCAGTATTTCCTTACACTACTTGGAACCTCATGCACAGTATTCCAACGTACCACTGAGACACGACACCCACAGGTATAGGTATATAGGTTTATAAATACTTAGTTTAATTCACAATAAAAAGCAAAGATTCATTCTCATATTCGAAAATAAAATGAAAATAGTATACCAAAATCCTTTATTTTGCCGTCACTTCATAATGAATTAAGAATACATAATAGCTAAGGATGTTTGAGTTGCTGTGGGTGTTTGAGAGAGTCTGCCTTTGCACACATAAAATTCTATTCCAACGAGATCCTTTACAGCGAAGCGAATCTGATAAAAGTGGCCCGGTCAAGATGTCAAACGACAGCATCAGCAATTCTAGTGGTACATGTAGCGTGCTATATCGTCGATCGTATTATTATTATATATACCCTATCCTAAGGGTATATTAAGTTTGATACGTAGTTTATAACATAGAGAAATATTACAGATAGACCCAATAAAGTATATATATAAATTGGCAGCATCACTAGCCGAGTCGATTGAGCTACATATGTCCGTCCGTCTGTGTGTCACCAGTTTTTGGGCCTTAAATTTTGAGCTAGATTAATGAAATTTTGTAGAAGTAAGCAATACAAGTGTAAATTTTTTTAAAATCCGCCCACTGACACGCCCACTTTTCAAGAAATTCGCTCTTTTCAGTATTTTTATATGAAACTCGAATAGAATAGGTAGATATTTTGGTACCCGACATATCTTCCATACATAGTATACAGCCACGCCTACGTCTTAGGGGCGTTTTTGTCCAAAAACTGATTTTCGACAGTTTAATAAAAATAATAGTACCTTTCAGGAGCCTATACCCACTACCTTATTGAGAAAATTCGTATTTTGGACTGATTTAATGAGATATTTGAAAAAAAATTGTTTAAGCACCAATATACGGTGAAAGAAGAAGCTATGTGTATAGGAAAGGGATAGGGTATCAAACGATCCGCTCCAGATGAATTGTAGCATTTTCACATGTTTTAATATTCTTGTATAGATTTTTAAGTGCGGATTTTGAATTTTTTACATTTGCACTGTCCAACGCACTAACCACTGCCCCACGGCACCCACACGGCTGAAAGTGTCTACTCTACGTGACTCTTTCCTATAGGGTTGCCATCTAATGATTTATAAAGCGAACAAATTGTTGAACGAAATGAAGATGATAGATTTTAAAATCGACACTGACTGAATTTTAATGAAACTCTAGTATTTTGTAAAGTATTTTGATGTATCAAATCAATTCAAATTCATGCTTCATTAACAAAAAACTGAAAAGAGAAAAAAAAAATCAAATAGCAACTCCCTCACATACTCAATTTCAATTATTTACTCTTGAAAACACAAATTCCCAAAGCTCTTTGAGAAAAACTAAACAGAAAAATCTGTAGCGGTTTCCCAATGGTACCTCTGTATTTAAATCGATGATCACACTCAAACAGTGATCGGCTGTGTCGCGGGTAGGTGATAGTGTGATGGGCACGCATTTTATGAAAATTACAACAACTAATTGTGTGTAAATCAGTGCTTTCGTTTCTTTTTCAGTGGGAATTCTTGAAATAGAATGCCATGAAAACATATACAGGCAACAGTGTGTGGAAAAAAGCTTTCCCATTAGACATGTACTGACTGTTTTTCTGGGTCAGAACATAGTTGCCTTTTATGGGCCATGTACGCTTAGGACCGCCATCCTAAGTCAGCGGGTTGCATTGTATTGCATGATTAGTTATGGAACCCTCACCGTTTTAGAGAGTGTGACCAATCTACTGCTACTTTCGTCGTCGTATGGTTATGCTATAGGTTCTTCGCTCGTTCCCTGATAAAGCTGTTCGTTACAGCATATTCGGCTGCCCACATTAAGTTTGGGATACGCAGACGATATTGACATCATCGGAAGATCCCGGCAAGCCGTCGTAGAGGCATTTACGGCTATTGATGAGCAGGCGTAATGAGTTGGTCTTGAAGTAAATGAGAACAAGACAAAGTATGTATATGTTATCAACAAACAAAAATTTATCTGTCAAAAACATTGGGCAGAACGTCACTGTTGATAGCTATAATTTCGAGGTAGCTAAGGAGTTCACCTACCTCGGAACAAATATTAATCCTACAAATGACACCTTTGTAGAGATCCGACGAAGAATAACCCTAGCAAACCGCTGCTACTTCGGTTTGGCGAAACAACTGGGTTCAAAACTCCTAACTCGACGGACCAAATTAATGCTCTACAGAACGCTCATCTTACCAGTCCTGCTGTATGGAGCCGAGTGCTGGACGATAAGTAAGAAAGCTGAGCAAATATTCGGCACCTTCGAGCGTAAAATACTCCGTCGGATATTAGGTCCCTTATGCGAGGAAGAAGAAGACCGAACCTCCGGTACAAAGACCAAGCTGTCGCGGATGCCAGAAAACTTGGTCTTCACAACTGGAAGCAGCGTGCTCGGGACCGAAGAGGATGGAAGGCAACGACGTCTCAGGCAGGGACTCTACAAGGGTCGGGAGCCCTTTAAGTAAGTAAGTATATTTAGTTCGGTTACGCCATAGCCATGAGACACAAATAATTCACCCTAACGATGGAGTACCTACAATAAGTTTCGAAAAAATTTATAAAAAAATTGACATGTTATATACTAATGCGTTTATCAGTATGCATATATTTACATTATTGTCTAATTCAACTTGATAATTATATGGAATTTACTTATTTCGTTGAAAATAAGCATTTTTTCCTTGTAACCTTAACGTATATTTCCAATCTATTTTTAGCTATTAGAGTTCTACGAAAGAATTATTTATACCATTTATAAGAATAAAATTGTGACCACAATTATTTGTTATCAGCATTCAAATGGATAAGTATATACAAACAAGCATAATGTACAACAGTCCTTTATTTGACATGTACTCATATAAGTGAATCCAGTGAAAAACTCAGACTGACAACCACCCCACAAATAAATATACATAAATATAATGTACTACATATTTTGAATATGTTTCACCCACCATCCACGAGTTGTGTATGTTCAGGAGGCTTCTCAGCATTCAGTATGTCCAGTTAGCCTTAGACTCATGGGTGTAGTATTAAAACAAATTATATTTTCTCAGAATCGTAGAGCATTTATTTCTTCTAATTAGACAGGTAAATATATAAATGTTGGCCCTTACTTTCAAGAAAAAAAAAGTACTTCTTTGAAAGTATTTTGTTATCATAAGTTTTAAGCCAACGACAGAAACTTTGTACGTATAGCTAATAAGGTTATGTAGTATAAAGTTAAGATATCAAAAAGAAAAAAAAAAGTTCACATCAAATTCAAAAAGTGTCACAACCTTGCATACAAATGGGTCGACTTTAAGATATGCACATCCCCCTCACTTTTCATAATCTGATGGGTGTGAGAACACAAAAAAGCAAATATTCTTTAAGGTAGGTATCCGTGAAATATTTTGTGTATGGCTTTTTCTGGCCTCCGGCAATATTAAAGCACTTGATGACTATAAGAACGACAAAGATTTCTCAGACCTCGTAGTTTTTTTTTCCTGTTCCTGTCCTAGATAAACATAATCAAATAGAATTTGATTTGCCCCCACCTTGGCCCTTATTCTCTTCCCTTTGTTTGCATGTTCTTTGGCCCGCGGTTCAGGCAAAACACAGCGAAACAAAAAAATATATTTATATATGTATGGATATATACGAGTATATGTATATATAAATAAAAGAGAATTCATCACGTCGTTGTGTTTCTTACACCACGTGGAAGTTAGAGGCAGCACTTGGATACCCCCAAAGGTATGGTAAACAACGCTTCATTATCGACACATCATTAAGAGGACGTTAGGAAGAAAACTTTTTTTTTTTTTCTCATCAGTGGACCTTTAATTTTCCTTCCATGGAAGTTTAGATTGCTCGTCCTTATGATGCTTGCGATTGATAAAATAACAAGAACGATTTTTTTTTCCTTTTTTCTTTCTTACGGTAAGTTTAACAAAACTTCGGTCTAAGAGGATATAATTATATATAAATAAATTTCAGTTCTTGAATCATTGGGGCGATGGCTATGTGGGGTATTTTCTCAACAAACATGTCTTCTTTTCAATTAATTTTTCGGTCGCTTTGGAGGGAGATATTAAAAGAAAAAAAAGACGGAAAGTGTACAATTCGTTTGTAACGGAACGGCGTGTATCCTATTAATTTTTTTCTTAAATTTATTTTCTCAAGTATTATGCTATCTTTCTTTTAATGTTAAAAATATTCATATATTTAAAAAAAAAATGTCACTAAATAATAACCCTATATTTTTTTAAATTGGTTACATTTTTTTCGAGTTTTTCTAAGAAAGTAAAAAATAGTTTTTCTAATAGTAAAAAGGTTACAGCGCTGGCTGCCAGAGCCTTCGGCTATAATGTGCTATTTCTTCTTTAGTTTTTTCAAAGAACTTGTGCCCATAATTCTAATGGATTTGCCCGAAATTTCTGGGCCATTTTCATGTCTTAATCCTCTTGGCTACTGATGCTGATTAATATACATTTATATACATATTTAATTTAAAAGGGCCTCAATTTAATATTTCTTTGTGTAACAAGCTACTCCTACCCTATGGAATCGGCTGTAATAAAACAACAGAAAATAAAGTAAATAAAATGCCAATGGGAATTAGAAGTGAAGTTCATTTTTGTACGTCTTTTTTCTAATACCATTTAAGGAAATAATTTACATTAAAATGAGTACATTGTATGACCACGTTATCTCTGGTTATTTACAATGGGGAATTAATGTCGAAAGTTTTTCCTTGCAATCTGGTCAACAATCTGATGAGTAATAAAAATGTTCCTTCACTCTGGTCTTACTAAATATTAATTAGGTCAACAGTACCTTAATAAAAATTATTTTAATGGCATGCCAAAGGTTATGTTCAACTCTGAGAATATTTTTTAAGAGAAAAGAAAAGCAAATTATATTTTCTTAGTTTCAGAAAATGAAAAGAGAATGCTTGGCTAATGATTTCAAATCCTCTGGTGCATACCGTGGGCGAAAGTTCTTCTACCTTCTATTTATCATTAAAATTTCTGATAATTTTTATAAATAACCTGAAGTTTTATTTTTTTTTCTAATTTGGATCTTAAATTTTTTTTCTAATTTGGGTGCCTAGTTGAAAAATATCCTTTTTAGTTGGGATTGCAGCTTCTTGCATTGAGGATATTTCTTGATATCTTGATGACTTCTCCGAAATGGTGGAGAAAATATTACACTATTTTTCTAATACAACAAAATTGTCTTTTTATTCGTGGAATAGTCATATTACTATTCGGTGAAGATGTAATTTAATCAAGCAATAACTATGTAAGGGATGTCTGTTAATATATTAACACGCAACTATTTTTTTTGGGTTTAAATTGAGTAATCGTTTTAATTTTTATAGTAAATTGAATTTCTTTTCTGAAATTTCTTTAGAAATAACATAACAGACACCAGATACGACATTGGAGATAAATCGGCCTATGAATTTATATTAATACAAATACTAGAAGAGACTTCCATTCATATTCCTTAAAGAAAAGGTGTAATAATAAGGAACTTGCATTCATTAAGCAAATTTGTAAATCAACAATTTCGTATAAAGTACAAATAATGGAAATGTGTACGGAAGATTCGCAAACTAAACATGACATGTAAAGTGCGGTCGGGATTCTTTCTATAACTATACCCCGGCTAACGTTGCCCCGCACAACGTTGTTTCACTATGACGTCGGCAAGGAATTGTTACCACGTTGAGTAGCTTCGCTGTAACGTCGTTTAAAAAATAAAAATAAAATTGAAATCCAAAAGTAAAACAAAAGTGTCTTCATGGCATCGACAATTTTTTAAGGGTTTTTAAGATCTTCGACAAATTTGTGTCAAGATATTGCACATAAGTAGTATGGACGCATCCATTTTATACATGTGTGCTTATGTTAGTGATACTATTTTTAAAGTTTAAATTAAAATAAGTTATATTTTTTTCCAATGATAAATAAGCCTTAAGGCAATGTTTTTATTATATCTGCCCCGCACAACGTTGTTTCGCTTAATGTCGTGTTTTTCAAAAACGCATTAACGACGTTAACCGGAGTATGCCTGTATTGTAACATTGGACAGTTTTGTAATATTCATAATAACTATAAATAAAATAAAAAAATAAATAAATAAATCAAATAAATAACATAAATAAAAAAAAAATAAATTAATAAAAAAGTAAATCAAATAAATAAAACAAAAAAATAAATAAAATTTATAAAATAAAAAAAAATTAACTATGTCAATAAATAAATTACCTACATTTAAAAACAATACCATCAAACAAGCCATCGCAACTTATTTGCGGCGGCACAGCTGATTCTTTTTTATATTAAACATTTTTTCTCTTTAAGATGAAAGCTTTTGAAAAAAAAAATATATATGTGAAAATGAATCATATGAATACTCGGGTTGGTTGATTGAAAGAATTCTCTTCTACAAAAAATATTTTCTTTTTTCGAAGAAATTACTTTTCCATAATCTCAGTAGTTTATTCTTCTTTAGTTGAGGGCATTTTTTAAAATTAAAAAAATGTCCATCTTTCTCCAGAATAAATGGATTATTCGAAATATGCAGTTAACATAACTCTACATATGTATGTTCTATAGGTAGGTACACGTAAAAGTAAACTTCCAGGAATTCTTAACAGAAAACAGATTTTCATTCAGGAGATTATTTATAGAAAGTTCGAAACCAAAGTGGTGAAATGATAGACATACATACATGCATATGAATCACTATGCGCTTTTAAGTTAGCAATAATCACCGCATCAACAATTAAAGTATTCGGTGATGCTATTAACGCTTATACTATTAAAAGTGATCCTAATTGTTATTAATAAGCATTTTACACGACATTTTTAAGATTGCATCAGGATAATGAAATACAGCCATAAATATACTATACCTACATAAATTACTCAACTACATAATTAAAAAACTTAAGTATTGAGAACCTATTTCATTCATGCACATACTTACATACATATATACATACGTACATATGTAGGTCAAAACAGGGCTGAAAATTGCAGAAATTCTACTCACTTCCTCCGGTCTTAAATGGGTACAATGAATATATTGGATTGCTTCAACTCCAAAACGTATTTATCAGTTTACTAGAGCGAGGTATGTGTTAATTTTAAATAGTTTAAGAGCCGGCATTGTTACCAGAGCTAAGTAAGTGTACCCAGTAGTTCCAGAAGTGGGTGCAAAACCTATGACAGACTTGAAAAAAATATAAATACGTACATGTGCATAATTCCAACCATGTTAAAAATTCTTCTGCCTATGCCCTAATAATTACCCCACACTTCAACAATCCCTGAAAACGTCCTTGCGTACACTATACACACCATAGCTATAGATAGATATGAAAATAAAAAATATGTATGTTGCGTTGCACACATCTAGAAATATATGTATGTATGTATGTACATATATAACTTATGGAAGGCACTATTTTATTGCCACATTACTCAACAGTTTCGTCCTTGCCACAGAACACCCTACTAACGCGATGTATTTTTCAACTTACTGAATTAAGTAGGTCGTCAAATATTTAAGCAACGGCAACCGTCATCTGTCTAGTTAACCTTCATGCACCTAACCACCGTGTATACATGTTTAAACATTTAAATTGTCCTCTTTAGCTTGTATCTTATCTTGAGTACACCTATCGGCAGTGCAAAGACTAAGCCCATTTATTGTGTTAAAAGTAAGCTCGAGGTTTACACATAGGGTTTTCCCCGCAGTCGTATACAAATGACTTCACATACCTACGAGTACTAAATCCTTAATTTTTTCACACTTCCATGTGGTGACACCGGTGTAGGGATATTTTTATTTTCCCTTGAATGTGTTGAACACGGTTTGACGGGGTGATGCTATTATTCTCGTCCCTGTGTCACTTCCTCACACATATTACTTGTTTATTACGTATGTGCACGAATGCTGGATCTCTTCCTGAAATATTTTCTCAGCTTATCTACGCCAAAAAAATAAGCAAGGAGCAACCATTCAAAGAGGAAAGGCAAAGAAAAATTACAAATGAAAAGAATTCTTTTTTTTTACCTACCATATCTCTTTCTTTTTAACCGCCTCTAGGTGAAGGCACTGAAAGGGATACAAATGACCTTCATGTGTATAGAGTGTAAATTTAACAGGATTAAGTTTGTTTTGAATTTTTTTCTACCTTTGACTGGAGGAGGTTTGATATCATACAATGATGGTAATATAGGAACAAAAGATTTACTGCTAACCATTTTTTCAATTGACTTTTTAAAGCTACTGAAGTAGAGGGTGAAGGATGTTGCTGCATTTGAAAATGAGAAATTCTTTTGTATAAACATAATTTTTTAATATCTTAGGCTGTAGGTGGCATACCTACGCACGTACATACGAACTACCTACATACATGAAGTATTAATTGATCGGAGGGCGGCTTTATTTGGTATTATGGATGAAGAGCCTGTACACATTGGATACCTTTAACATTTGGTGCAAAATTGGGGGTGTTTTTAAGGTCTTACGAGTATTTCCCCGCGGCAATTTAAACAGGAAGAGACTGAAAATCGATGTAGGATGACGACGAGAACATACATATATGTACATAATTTCAGAGCTATACAGTTTATTCACTGTTATCCCAGAACACACCAACTTACATATTTCTAATCGGATTTCTTAGTGTTAAGATATGAAACCAGTGCACTGTATAAAATTATCACTTAATTGTGTCTATTTGATGTTGTTTTCGTAGATAGTTTATTATTTTATAATTACTAAGTATTTCCATGGAGAGAGCACTTTAATTAGTCTAAAATGATTTTTTTAAAGTGCCATAATTTCTAGACGCATTTGAATCTATTATTTTGTGAAAATAGGAGAAGTCCTTTTTCTGCTGATAGTAAAATTCATGAGAAAATTCATGACTTTCTGAGATTAGATTTTTGTTCAAATTATAATATTTATAAAAAACAAGGCGTTCCCGTCTGCCATTGAACAATTAGTTTAGCAATAAAAAACAATACATATAAATTTTTAACCTTTTTAATCCTGGTGCTACTATATCATAGCTAACAATTTGTTTCTATGTTCATCTCCTTCAATAAGAAATATGTACTTAGAAGTGAAAATTTAAACATTTGTAAAAGAATCGCAAAATATCGATTCACGTATCCCTCCACACTCCAGAATTTCTGAAAAATTTGTGCTTTGACCTGAAGTGCTTCTCTGTCGCACTCGAGTCCGCTGTATGTTACTACATGCAAGATTACAATTCGTGTTCTGTTAATTGTAATGATGGTAAACCTAGAAATTGAACTATTTCCAAATTTATTTGGTTAAACTCTTTGCTTTCTGCCACATGCTATGTTCATAAATATTGAATATTAACATCATTGGGATCTTGATCAAAAGCGGAAAAGTGCGTCTGTATCGCATTTAATGACGCAAACGAATCCTGAGTGCTTGGTATGCTTTCTTTGTCGCTATGTATCTAAACAAAAAATATAAAAACAATCTCTCCTAAGAGCTCTTAATATCTTAAAACATGAAAAATCAACGACATCATCCATCTAATTGAAACACATTTGATAAATGTTATGATATTTTCCCTTTGACAGGAAACATTTTTTATATCGTCTAGAATTGGAAATGAATTATTATTACAATTTGGAAAATTCCATTTCATTTGTGGCACTGTTGTAGCAGGATTTTGTTATTTATTTCCGAGATAGATTAGGATATGCTATTGAGTGATTAATGTTCCGGTCAAAATACAAGTCCAATGATCTAATTTTGGTAAAGGACTCTGGTTATTGGATTTTCCCATTAAATTGTCACACGAAATTCAAAGGAATTAATCCATCTTCCTGTCTTCTTTAAGTTGTTTGCGTAAAGTGTTGGGTAGTGGTGAAATTATGATGAAATTATTGTCAATTTAAGTGGATTATTTTCTGTGTAGATAAAGAGAGATTGCAGAGGTACTTTGACATAAATTTGAATAATTGTTGATGAAAATTTATGGATATACGAGTAATATCAGGTTAAATAAAGTTGTTGGATAGAATGTAAGAAATGTGAGTGCTGAATTTTAATCGTTTGGCGATAAGGCATTTATTAAAGCACGGCGTTTTATTCTGTTTATACCCTATCCTAAGGGTATATTGAGTTTGATACATAGTTTGTAACATAGAGAAATATTGCAGACAGACCCCATAAAGTATATATATAAATGATCAGTACCAATAGCCGATTCGATTGAGACATGTCCGTCCGTCCGTCCGTCTGTCACCAGTGAAATTTTGTATACGAAGTCTTTGGATATCGGGACAGAACAAGTGTAAAAATTTTTAAAATCCGCCCACTTTTCAAAAAAATCACCTTTTTTCACTATTTTCATATGAAACTCGAAAAAACTTACTTGAGCAAATATGTAGATATCCCCTAAATCTACAAATCGTCTATACATTGTATATGGCCACGCCCACTTTTTAGGGGGCGTTTACTTAAAAAATTAATTTTCGAGTAAAAATATTAGCTTATAGGGCAAAATAGAAAATTTTGTGAATACATTTTCCACCGCCCACTGACACGACCAAATAAGATACGGATAGGGTATCATACGATTCGCTCCAGGCGGATTGTAGCATTTTTTCACTGGTTTTACTTTAGCTATGGTCAATGAAATAGGTCGAATCATGCATTTTCATGTTTATTTGAATTTCCTTATTTTAACCTACAAATATCAAATCTGCTCTTATCTTACAATATTTGTCATACCTTTAACTAGATTTTTTAGTCAACCAAAGTAGATGTTTTTCATGTTATTAAAAAGGGGATTTGTGATTTTTAAGTTAACTTTCAAATGAGTTGGACATTAGAATTTTTCTTATTTTAAGTATCTGTGCTTTAATCAAGCAATCAAAATATTTTTTTTTTTTTTTGCTAAAATAAGTGAATACGATCCATTTCCTTAATGGATATTCATATTCACAAATTTTTGTTAACATAATTTATAGTAATAATAGAACGTGGACCACATTGTTCCAAGGATGAGACAGATAGATTCAGCAAGTAAGAAAGGCAAACAAAAAATACGTTGAAATTACAGAATTAATAAAATGCTTACAGAATTTGGTTACAAATGTACTGAAGCGGGAAAAATTAAGCATAAGCGGGAAAAAAATCGAAATACGTCTACAAGAATGGGCCGTCGAAACCGTAAAATTTCTAAGGCTGACACTTTTTACCCTTCAAGAGATATTTTGAAGGAAATCGAAGACAATATCAGTGCTAATACTGTTCGGAGAAGGCTCAAGAAAGCCTTGTGTTCTGTTTGGCAGAACTGCGAGAAAAGTTGCTTTTTTAAGACCCAGACGTATAAAACTCGACTTCGCTAAAAAGTACACAGAATTGACTGGACGCAGCTCATTAACCAATAAAGAAGCATCATCTGGAAGGATGAAAATTTGAAAAGTCCCGATTGTAAGACATTCGTGAGATGGCCACCCAAGACAAAATTACTCCCCGTCACACAGGAAAAAACGTCAAACATCGCGGTCGTAGCCTTATGAAAGGCGAATGTTTCATGGATGGAAAAATGACACCACATACTTACATACTTCTAAGCAGCATAATATAGTATGCTGCCCTATTCTGACTGTGAAATGTGTCTAATTTGAACATTGCAACCAGACAATGACCCAAAGCATACCTCAAGAAGGCTAAGAAATAGTTCTAAGATAATGTTGTTTCGGTTAGGTCGTGCCTGGCCCGCAGCTTAGCCCAATTAAAATGTATGCAATAGAGTTAAGACCATTATTGCAAGAAAAAACAATCGAAATCTTGGATATCTGTGGAAAGAAGTGCAGGAAGCTTGCAAGAACATCTCAGTTAAGATATGTCGAAAATTTGTCGACTCAATGCCACGTCAGTGTGTCTTGGTCATGAGAAATGAGAATGACACCACTTAGTATTAAGCAAACAATATGGATTGAATATTTTGGTTTTCAATAGTTTTTTCAACTTTTCTGAATTTGCACCTATTTCTTGGCTATTCTTTATTATTATTAGTTATTTCATATATAAATTGTTCTTATTAGCACAGTTGTACTTTCAATCATATTTAATAAATAAATATTAGGCCGTAAACAGGCCATAGAGGGTCAAGGCCTAGCTTCTCACAACTGTACATGTTGTGCATACATTTCTACACATTTTTTTTATTTTTATTTTTTATTTTATTAGTTTATTAGTTCATAAAAAAACTTTAAAATATCACTTATATACCAAAATCTACAAAATGTAAATGAATGGCTTAGTATTTAAAAATGTTCTTTTACATATAATGTTAGGGCTTTTTTAAAAATATTTTTATTTGTTTGTATCCTTAAATATACTTGAAGGCTATTGAAAAGTTGTACTCCTTTTACAAAAATTTGATTTTATTTTCTTGACAGGTTTACTCTTGGTATGTCGAAGTTACCTCTGTTTCCTAGCGTATAATTGAGTCTATCAGATGCATTATATAAGTTTCGCTTAAGGGGTCACGCCACCCTGAAATTTTCAAAAAATCGAATTTTTTAGTTTAGCTTAGTTTAAGCGCCTATATTCTTACGCGTATTTTAAGACGTCCCCGAAGACAATATCTTGATAATTATGAAAGTTATGTTCATTAGAAGGAGGGCACCGAGAGCAGCTGCAAGTCTTCTTTTGCGTTTTTCTCGAAACCACATTTTTCAAGACGGTGGGCGTGATAAAGCAAAAACTATTCAACCGATTGACTTGAAAATTGAAACACATCTTCTTACATAGATTTTCCACAGAGTGACGTAGGATTTTTTCGATTTAATAATTAGAAAATTTTTTATGCAATTTTTAATACGAAATTTTTTGCCCAAAAAATGAAGTCAATTTTTGAAGTGCTCTCATTTGCGTAATTTTTTTTTTTTTTTTAAACGGCTACGTCACTCTGTTCAAAATTTATCACTTTTAAAAGAAAATATTTGTTTACTTGTTTTAGATAAAAATTGACACGTGATTCATGCCCACCATCAAGGAGCGTTTCGGAAAAACCGATGATCGCCGATGCTCATATCTCCGCCATTTTTAATCGAAAACAAAAATTTGTTTAGTATTTATTAAGTTCATTAGTTGCATTAAATAGAAATAAAAGTGGAAAAATCCTATCTCAATTAGTTTAGTCACAATAAATTCCTGAAAAACCGTCCCATTTTCACGCGGTCAGGGTGGCGTAACCCCTTAAGGTACTACGGCAACATATTGTATATAATGTATATTTTGAGAAGCTTTCTCATGACAGTTATACTCTCGAATGTTTGTCTCTCGAAATATGTGGGGCCGTGAAAAAAAAAATTTTAGTTGTATTTTTCTGGATTCAAACTTAGAACCCCTTGTGCAGTAGTCCAACGCACTAACCACTGAGCCACGGCACCCACAATCTCAATCAATCATATTAACCTGGAGTATTATTAATATGTAAAAAACTTGCTTAAATATAGGGTTCATTGCAGCAAAAAGTAGTTCAATTTTCCCATTTGTATTACATTTTTAAATTAAAATATTTACTTTTCGTGTACAAACAAACATACAAAACGTATTATACATATGTCATACTATACATAAGTGTGTACTACCTCGCCTAGATAAATATTTATATATACATATATGTATGTATGTGAGAAATTTTCATAACTCAACCCCAATTATAAAGGATTATTCTTCACCGCAAAAGCATTCAAAGGATTCATCCTCTAGGCATATACTAATGTCAAGAGCAGAAACCTTAATACATACATATATAATTAACCGCTGTAAGGATCAATTTAAATTCTATTTAGAACAGTCATTAGAAGGCCATGCTCGTGTGTTGTGTCGGCTTATGCCCTCTGGGCAATTGACAACGATGTCGTCTTTCTGACAAAACAAAAATTGAAAGCGACATAAATCCTAATACCACAAGACATTCCCTTTGGTGGTGAGGAAAGTGTTGTCAAAGGATCGAAACTGTCATCGCCTTGGTCGTCTATCTCAATCACATGCTTCCACTTGTCATTGTATAGTATTTCAACAGAAAATTCAATGCCGTTCATTGCATGTATCTACACATCTATGTATATGTCACTAAAGCAGATTTGCCACCAAGAACATGTGAAAATGTAAGACTGCGCCTTATTACCACAAAAACTTCTCTTATAAATTCCACTATACGTCTCTTCTTTCACTAACGATATAAAATGCATGCCCCGGAATAATAATTTTAAGGACATTAGAGCAGTATGTGGTTGCCCTTTTTCGCACTGGTGCTGCGATATCCTTGCCATCGTTGGTAGTTATGTATAAAATGTATCTGGTTTCTCTTGGCATCAATCCACAAAGTTTCATTAAATTTATGACTTGTTGCAACTAAAGAAACTGTAAGGTTAATGTTGAGAAAACTGTCACACACGTACATATTTATGTACATATGTACATATGTGCCAAGAATAATATATATTCGTTATAATATATGTTAAGAATAAAGCTCCGTTCGATTTGTATATGACAATGTTGACTTGTTACGAAGAACATTCTTTAAAAAGCAACACAGATATTTACAAACCAACTTTTGAATAGAGTCCTTTAACGTTACAAGACCAGACTTCAAAAATGATTTTCCATATACACTAAGAAGTATAAAAACGTGATCCTCACTCAATGTTGAATACATATGTTCTCAATTTGACAATTTGGCATGTGTACAAAACGTGACATTGCCATGATACGTTCTGCTGTTAAATGCTTTCAGTTTATGAAGAGAGATTTATGTCTTTTGATTTCTCCTAGATGAAGATTTATTCAGGAAAAAGAGTGATTGACTTTTTGGGTACTGTCGATGAAGAAATCCTTAAGGCTTATTTTCGAATGTACTGAATAATAATATTTATTTAAGGCAAACTGGGATCTTGAAAGGTATTTAGTTTTGAAATGGTTTCAGATCATTTGTTATTGCCTTAGGAAGCCATGTCACTAAAATTGACAGCTTTTGATGTATAGATATATGTTAATACATAAATGAGGAAGACATATTTAAGGAACAAGAATGTAAATGAAGATATATTTTAATCTTTGTGAGCTTGATTAGAGTGTCAAATTATATATGGGAAGGTTGAATTCTGTAAAATACCAAATACTGGAACACTAAGACAGTAAGTTTTCTGTCAAGAACACTTCAGATCCCTTACATTCATCCGAAAATAAATCAAGTGAACCCTTATGTTTATTCGAAAACTGACCAAGCGCAAGACAAATAGTTGTGGGAATATTAGACCTTCGGCTAATTAATAATTTGTGTTTCTAACCCAAGTAGTAGTTCTTCGCGTATTCCTGCAAATCGTTTGATATGAATACATACATATGTATGTACCTGTATTGATGGTATACATATATGTATGTATAATTTTCAAAGTGTCCAGTATACATTCATTCATTGTCAGAATCGACCCGACAATTTGTGTTGTAAATTTGACAGAGATGTGGTTGCAAATATGTATAAAAATCTCGAAACTAGTTGTAATATGGACAGAAGCTTAGTTTATAGATTTCACAACTACAAAAAATGTAGGCATAAAGGTATTCGTATTTGAATCTACAACACAATTCGTTTAATATACATAGGTACACTACACACCAATGCTTTGATAAAGCTATAAATAGGCAGTAGATTTTACTGAATTCTGCAAGCAACATATTGTAGTTCTGAAAAAAAACCTTTGATTACATGAGCTATGACGCTAAAGCTTTTAAGTTTATATTATATTTTTGCTTGCCCCTATAATATAGGGCAAGTATTGGATTCGTGCAAAGATTCAAACTCGAGATAACAATGAATTCTGACATTACGATGATAGAGAAGCTCGAAAAAGTCTGTCTGCCGATTCTGACTGTCTGTCTGTCCGTCTGTCCGTCACTCTGTATGTATGTATGTACGCTCGACTACAGCACAAACGGGTGGACCGATTTCCTTCAAACTTCATATCTGGGGTTTGTTGTGTATTCCCCAGAGTAGAAATTGGAATTTTCCTTCTAGCCCTATTATTAACGGTACTTTACTTAGGCCCAATTTTAAAAAAACACGATTTTCTCGAAAACGGCTCTAACGATTTTGATTAAATTTCATATTTGAGTTAGTCTAGGCAAATGCTATAAGATGGCGTACCACGTTTTAAAAATGCGTATAACGGTACTTTTCTTATTAACGGATTTTAGAAATATGGCTATTTCTCGGCTCAAACTCATTGGATTTCCATAAAAATCGAAATGTGGGCAAGATTTAATGTTTAACAAAATTTGACTTTAAACTTATCCAAAATGTGTGCAAACATTTTTTCAAAATTTCTTTTTATATTAAAAATTTATGCACATCCAAGTACCAGCATATAGGTGTAAGTACGTACGATCCAGTCGTGCCCTTTATTTTTATTTATTGGTGGAATATTCTCAAATTGTATCAACTTTCAGTGAACATTTTTCTTGGCAGGTGGCAGGTGGAATGTATTCATATTTTGTTGTAATATAGAAAATTAAATTAACAAAATTTGAAGAGGGTCCACATAAATAAGAGGAATATATTATCTACGGTTTTCTATATCTTAACTTCATTTAAATTATAAAACCACAACATATTGTAATGGATTGATTGATTTCATTTATGGATGTGAAATCTATAATTTATTGTATTTTATACAGCACCTGTTGTAGAAAATGGCTGTAGATTCCACAAAATTTTTGATGTAGATTTTGCAAATTCATGTCTTTAGATTTAACAGCCGAAATTAACAACCCGCTCTTAATTTCACTGATGTAGATTGTAGTTGTTTTAACAGCTTCATTGAAAACAAAAAAATTGAGTTATTCTTGTTAAAAGGAGGGTAAAATGTCGCATCATCACCTCCTCGTGGTGCCCTCTGGATAGCTACATAGTAGTGAACTAACGATGAGCGTATGCCAAATCCGTCTACGCATGTGTAGTTGAACACTCGGACCTGCGCGAGCACATCTGGGTGAACTTTAGCACACATGTAGGACCGGACGAGGCATCTCTTGTTGACCTGAACGAGTACCACGTCTCAGAAGTCTAACAAGAGCCCTCAGAAGGAGGATAGAAGGCGGATGAATTCTCTAGATGGAATCAACGGCGGAATCCATGGACGGTTTTGGCAAAAACCTTACATGAGCTACTTCGACATATTCGAAGCTCAGGTCTGTAAGGAGTTCCATGACTTCATCAGGGTTATGGAATAGAGATGGTGGCGGATGAACCCTAAATGGGTCAACGGCAGCGCTCGCACCTCCGAAGTGAGCTACTGATGTCGGTCTCTCAGAACGGCCCTGTGTCCTAGGGGCTAAAACCCATGGAACTGGCCCTCCAGGTTGGGGGTTGTGTCGTCGGGGTAACTTCCCTACCACGTAAAAAGTACCATAGTTATGAGAGAGACATCCGCCTCGGATAATAATAACGATCCCCCCCATTTGGCAAATCGACCCGGAACGTCCACGTCCATGAGTATGCACCTGGAATGTACAAACTCTGTACACTCCGGGTGCAGCTCAAAAACTTGAATCTGTCCTCTCGCAGTACAAGGCAGATATTACTGCGATCCAGGAGATACGATGGATAGGATCAGGTACGCAGAAAAGACGTAGCTGCGACATTTATTACAGCTGCCACAAAAGACTGCACATGTTAGGATGCGGATTCGTCGTGGGAAATCGGCTCAGATCAAGAGTCATTGATTTTAAGCCGATAAGCGATCGTCTGGCTGTAATTCGCATCAGAGCCACATTTCAAAACATCAGCCCAATATGTGCACACGCCCCTACCGAAGAAGCTGAAGACCCTGTCAAGGTGGAATTTTACGGCCTCCTGGACGGAGCCTACGGAGCCTGTCCGGAGTACGATGTAAAAATCGTACTCGGGGACTTCAATGCCAAAATCGGTAAGGAAAACATCTTTGGCGGGATAGTCGGTAAACACAGCCTCCACGATTCGACAACAGACAACGGTTTCCGACTAATCGACTTTGCAGCAGCTCGTAATACGGTGATGAGTAGCACTAGGTTTCCTAGGCTAAAAATCCACACAGCAACCTGGCTGTCCTTTGACGGTCGAACACGCAACCAGATCGACCACGTGCTACGCAAGGCACGCATCCAACATCTTGAATGTGCGTACCTTTCGAGGGGCAAACGTTGACTCTGACCACTATCTTGTTGCAGCTAAATTCAGAGCTCTACTGTCCAACGAGAAGAAGCTGCGAGCCGTCAAGAAAAACAAGCTTAACGTTGGACGCCTTAGCGCGCCAGAAGGAGCCACAGAGAGCACCTGGCCGAGAAACTCTCTGCGGTGCATTCACCCCCCCACAAACGCTAACAATCAATGGACCGAATACCGCAACATCATCAAAGAGGTAGCTGTGACCACCCTTGGTTACCAACCACCTCCAAGGAGGAGCCCTTGGTATGATGATGAGTGCGTACAGCGGAAGAGGGTGACAGAAGATGCACACAAGAAAGCGCTGCAGCGCAAAACAAGAGCAGCGAGAGAGGAGTATCGGACCAAAAGAAGGGATGAAAAGAGAATCCTGCGTAGAAAGGATATCGAGGAGTCTCGCGAGCGCAACAACATCCGGCAATTTTATCGAAAAGTCAAGCAGCTGGCAGCTGGCTACAAGTCCGGAACGCAGGCTTTTCGAAATAGCGAAGGCAACCTAGTCACCGACGCACAGGGAATTGTTGATGTGTTTAAGCAACACTTCCAGCAGTTGCTTACCGGGCAGCAAATAGAGAGAGTGATAGGGCAAGACGAGAACCCACCTCCAGTCAATGAAGAACCAACGCCTCCACCCAGTATTGAAGAAGTTAATGTAGCCATCAGGAAATTGAAGAACAACAAAGCCGCTGGCTCTGATGGGCTTCCAGCTCCAGCATAGGTCCCCTATACGAGGAGGGCGAATGGAGGAGAATGTACAACCGCGGACTCTATGAGCTGTACCAGGATGTGGATGTAGCCCAAAAAGCCAAGATACGCAGACTACATTGGCTCGGCCACATCGAGCGAATGGACAACAATGCTTCAGCCAAGAGGATCTTCGAATCCCAGCCACCAGGTTCGAGACGGCGAAGAAGACCAAACCTCCGGTACAAAGACCAAGCTGTCGCGGATGCCAGAAAACTTGGTCTTCACAACTGGAAGCAGCGTGCTCGGTACCGCAGAGGATGGAAGGCAACGATGTCTCAGGCAGGGACTCTACAAAGGTCGGGAGCCCTTTAAGTAAGTAAGTAAACTAAGTAAACTAGTTTTAATCAGGGTTAATTGTAAATTGGGGCCAAAAGTTTCGATGGGGAGTATTTTCTTATGAAGTTTCTAGTATATACATACATACAAATGTATTAAGCTGCAGTATCATTGCGATAAACTACTCACTTTATCGAACGTGTATAAAAATTGTGACGGGGACCACAGTACAAGTCATTGCCTTGTTTATAAAATATGTGCGAAATCAATGATAATTGGGTAAACAATTTCTACTTTATGTTGGTTTGGTTCCTAACGATTTATACCAATATTTGTATACACTATCCTAAGGGCATACACATGAAGTTTGACAAATAGTTTTTAACATAAAGAAATGTTTAAAAAATACCATTTAAAGTAAGTATGTATATATGTATGTATGTATGCCTTTTTAGAGAAAATTCAGGTTTTGGGGTAATTTTATAAGAAATTAAAATGTTGGTGGAAAAAGTAGCTGTATATGTATATATGTAGGAAAGCGAACGGGTATCACACGATATAATTAGAGGCTTCTTCTGCAATACGAAATCGGTTAAGCTAAAATGTTCCCTTGATGGTACACGCTTTCCCCGAAATATGAATAAATTACATAAATGCAATGCAGTATACTCTTGTTAGCGCAAACACCAGTTAACTCTTGATATCGTGAACAAGGTTTTTGCGACATTAAAATCTCTAAAACGTGAACAAATCATGGACACTCTATAACGTGAACAACTAATTTCGCTCCAAATATTTCCAACCTTGGATGCCGTGTTCATCATGATTTGGACTACTGTGCATGGGGTTCTAAGTTCGAATCCAAGGAAATACCATCAAAGTTTTCTCACGCCTCTTTCGAGAGTCTGACATGTACTTGTAATATAATCAAGAAAAAAAATGTGCATGACTAGGTCGTACGTACTTGCACCTACATATATGCTGGTAGTTGGAAATGAATTTAAAAAAAAAATGTACAATCGATTTTTGAAATTTTTTTTTAATTTTGCATAAGTTTAAATGGCATATATGTATTATTAAACATTTAATCTTGCCCACATTTCGATTTTTATGGAAATCCAATGAGTTTTAGCCGAGAAATAGCCAAAAACGTGGTACGCCATCTTATAGCATTTGCCCAGACTAACTCGAATATGAAATTTAATCAAAATCGTTAGAGCCGTTTTCGAGAAAATCGTCTTTTTGTGAAATTGGCCCTAAGTAAAGTACCGTTAATAACAGGGCTAGAACAAAAATTCCGAATTCGCCTCGAATTGCGACCCTACAGAGCTCAGATATGAAGTTTGAAGCAAATCGGTCCAGCCGTTTAGGCTGCAGTCCAGCGTACATACACACAGACAGACAGACAGACAGACAGACAGACAGAATCGGCAGACCCACTTTTTCGAGCTTCTCTATCATCGTAATGTCAGAATTCATTGTTATCTCGAGTTCGAATTTTTGCACGAATCCAATACTTGCCCTATATTATAGGTGCAAGTAAAAAATCAAACTGTAGGTCTCTTATCTGTAGGTACAGAAATGTGCACCACGCACAACATGGACAGTTGTGAGAAACTAATCCTTTGCCTAATATTTCTTTAATTAATATTTAAAAACCATTAAGTTTAGTATCATGATTAAAATAGTGAATATAATAATAAAAAAAAAAAACATAAATTTATAATCTCCCTCTTAGCAGGTACATTTTATTCTATTCCATAAAATTTATACATAAACAGTAGGATTAAGAAAGGTTGTGGCAATATCTTGGCATAACATACCCAACAACTACTATATTAGGTATCCGTATCCACATAAGGTTAGCAACCTCCCTTTATATCAATTCTCCCAAAGATTTGAATGAAGTAAATAACCCATTTTCTGGTGACCACTGTTTTTAACACCCAACTTATAGTCGCAAATAAATAAACTTCAAATTTTATTGCCGCCTGTCTCATAAAGAATAGAACAATTCCAAAAAGTTTTATGGCTTTTATGCAAAATTTTATGTTAATATCATAACACTGTATTTCACGCACGTGTCCACCTCCATTTTTTAGAGGAAAATAACATAATCCGAGAGATTTATCAGAGCAATTTCAAAACACAAATAGTTTATCTCCTAAAATATCCTCAAAAATATCAAAACAAGAATGCCATAAATGTTTTCTTTTTTTCCACAGTGAAAATAACACAAATTTACTTACAAAACATTTAAGCCATAGATCACATATACGCAAATTGCCACAATTTTATTGCCACAACCTTGGAAGTTATGAGCGAGAGATCCTCTGTTTAAGGGCATTAATCCAATGTCCCCATACAAAGATATAAAAGAAAAAGAAAAAACCAAATGTATCTGGACAATTGCAATTCGGTTCGGTCTATCACAGGGACAGATAGAATTGAACCACACACCCCATACAATACAATAATTTTCCTTTCGTATGGCCTTGATAATGTTATTCGAAGAGATATGGTCTCGTGTGACCATACGTTGTCCCTTTTTTTGTTTTTGCGTTTCCCATTATATAGATTAAGTTCGTTGTGGGGAAAAACCAGATTAGAAGAAGATACACAACGAACCGGAGCTCATAGTGTGGTAAAACAAATGACTTGGAATTCAAACGATTCCCTGTTAACACACGTACATTGAAACGTCATTTCATTAACAATGAAATAAATAGGGGAAAAAGCATCCCCATTTCCTGAATATTCGCCAAAAAACTCCCCAAGTTCTAAACCTCATTTATATTCGCTGCGATTATCATTTGCATTTCTAATTTCGTCGAGCTTAAGTACGAAAGTTGAAAGTAATGAACTCGAAACCAGGATGTTGTCGGTGTTCGAGAGACATAATCAAGCGGAAGTAACACATTGCAAAAGGCAATGCTACATTCACCACAAAGAGCTATTCGCAGTACGAAGTGGTAGCAGCAAACCGTTGTAGGATGGATTTAATAAACCTGCCAGAGGATACTATGGCCACCTGCCACCACAAGCACCCCATCAATAGCAATAGCTCACAAGCACTGTGCCCCCATCTGCGGCAATCTTCATTGCAATCTTCTTATTTAAATCCATTAACAGAGCTCATGAAGACAATTCCTTTAGTGTGGTGCTACAATGAAAGAATGTTTGGCTACATATTTGGTTAAATGGATAATACCTTTAGACACACCCTGTCATCGTTTAGTTTGGTTAGCGAAGAGATAGATAGAGACTGTTATGTTCGTTGGGTGGGTGGGTTCATTGAGTAAGCAGAGGGTTTCACTTTGGGGGTTGACAGAAACTTTTGTGCAATTTCGTAAATTTTACTCCCCAACTGCGAAATATTCGATGCTGACTTCAATGTAGTAGCATGCGATGATGGGGTTTGTGGAACACACCCTTCTGGTGTAATTTGTTGTGCTCGTATCTTTGGCTACAGTGTTGTTTTGGTTTTGTGGGCGGCAGATAGGGGCTGAAAGATTTGTAATTGAGAGACCTGCAGATTGAGCGAGGCAAATGGAAGGATAACTATTGCACGTGATAGAAGGTCGCTTTCGGTTGATTTTTGTTATTTGCTTCAACGAGGACTAAAGTTCATTTCTATCTTAATTTTCGATGGAACGGAATTACTTGGAGCATTTGTTTATGGAGTTTGCTCGGGTTGTGTGGGAGATACATTGAATGCAAATGGATTCATTAGGGATTTGATGGAATTTATTTCGAACTTTCGTTTCCAAATAGCAGTGAAGCAAAGAATATATTAATTCTTAGCAAAGTCAACAGAATCCTGGTTGCTGGTATCAAGGAATCTGCGCCTTTGATCAGAACATAAATATTGAGAATGGAAATGAAAACTTCCTCAAGAAAGTGCTATCGTGTCTCAAAATGTGGCTATATTTCAAATATCTGTTTTTTTTTTCTGTATTTATAGTACTTTCTTGGAACATTTTGCCTTATCTTTTTGAAAGCAAGGGAGATGCTTTAAGTACTTTTCCTAAATTGCACATAAAGTTTTTGGAACGGAGATATTCTAATTTAATTTAAAGAAGTCTGTTCGCCTTGTGTTTTATAATTACTAAAGGTGTGTAAGAGCACAGCTCAGAGCTTGAAGTATTTCTAAAAAGATTTGTGAGTAATGGTGCTGGTCAACGACTCATGTCTGGAGAGCAAATACCAATGCATTTTATCTGCCCTCGAAATGTGGCGTACAATTCTAGGAACCTTGCAGTCCCTGGGTATTGATATGAACATGTTTTACGTTCAATTATTATAAAACAAAAATTAATGTAGAAGAGGATGCGGACACTACAACGATCTAAATGAAGAGCACAGCTGACTCGTGCTTACTCTACTTTTACGCAGTTAGCTAAAAAATAATAAATTAAGAAAAAAAATTAAAAAAATATATATATTAACGAAATCGTGTTAAACGAAAACACAAACAAGAAAACCACAAATAATTTTTAAAATTAACAATGACTTCTAATGCACGAACGTTATGAGCTTTAGCGACAGACGACAGTAACGGAACAAATTGTTTTCGCCTCACTACACTTAATATGGCGAAGTCCCTATGTACATACATATGTATTCTTGCAAACATAAATAACTAGGATTTTGATAGAAAAAACATATGGAAATTCTACAATCCGCCTAGAGCGAATCGTTTTATACCCTATCTCTTTCCTATATACAGATATATGTATGTAGCGTTTTCCACAAAAAACTTGCTTAAATTTATGCATACATTTTTTATAAAATTACTCCAAAAGAATTTTATTTCAAAAAGTGGGCGTGGTACTGGGCGGATTTTTAATTTTTTTAACATTTACTCAAGTCTGCCCCTAAGAATTGATATTATTTCATTAAAATCTATGAAAAACCGCCTCTAAAAACTGGGCGGGACCATATACAATATGTGGAAGATTTGTAGAGTAAGTAAAATATCTACATATTTGCTTATGTAAGTTTTTTCGGGTTTCATATAAAAGTACTGAAAAAAGTGACTATTTCCATACTGTGATCGTCATTTGATGTCATACTGTGTCATGTTTGTTGCTTAACCCTCAATGGGCACGTTCTGAACTCTAGGCATACGTTTTGATGTAGGGCCTTACATACTTATGAAATTATTTTTGACAATTCTAACATTCACTTAAAAGATAGGAAGAATTTTCTTATAATTTTTTGTAAAAACTGAAGCTTTTCCACCAATCAGAAACGTTTGAATACCTAACCTAGTCCCTAGAAAGCGGAACGCGCCCAATCCCCACATGTTCAAATGGAATACTCACGTGTATGCATGTTTATGTTAGCTATAACGAGGCTTTTAATGTGTTAAACGAATATCTGTCACAAAAAGTGAAACGTGTTAAATCGAGGCAGTGATATAAGAAGTACGTGTTTTGTACAAACAAATATGTACGATTATTGCTAAGCCATAAATTCAAACCCTACAATGTCTGTGTTCTTTTTTCACAATACCATATAACATAAATGGTTCTTGTCAATTATCATTCATCCAAATAGTTTCTAGAAATAAAAAAAATTAATTAACGAACATCCTTTCAGAAAATCGGAGCTTCGATAATAATATATTGTAATGATAAATACTATCACGCTCCTTTCAACCTATCACCGAAAAATATCGTTGGAAAAAAACTTCCACTAAGTTTCATGTCCAATTTGTAAAGGTAGTAATTAAATCACATTTTAGTCCTGCTATATCCTGCCGCTTTTTGCACCATCTAACACTCTAATAAATCCCAATAAATTTATAAAGCAGACGTGCATACGTATGTACATACATATAATCCCATAAGTTTATATCACAGCAGGACCACCGCCCAACTTCACGTACTGTCCGAAAGGATGAAATATTAGTTTTTCATTCATTTGCTATATACCCGCACATAAATGCCACCATTGCTGCCACCTCCGGACCTGGTTATAAAAGAAGAAATCAATTTCATATAAATCACGTTGCCAGTGGTTTTCTATTACAGTAGTAGATATTTTTCATTACCTTTTCTGTTTCAATTTTTTTCACTCTATTTTTACTTGTTGTTTTTTTTTTTTTTTTTGTTTCAGGTACAGAGCAATCATGGACAACATCCAATGAACTATCGACAATCGTCGAAGGACAAAGTACTCAGCCCTATTTCGAGAACACAACACAGCGGTCGGTTATAGCAGCAGTTGGTCGGACGGCAAAATTACACTGCAAAGTGAGGAACTTAGGTGATCGCGCGGTAAGTAAATATATGCATTCATATGCATTAGTTCTTACAAATTATAACACATGGAGACTCAAATGCTAGCTTGTTATTTAAAGTGTTTTACACATCTTTTCATAATTATTGTCAAAATGTATGTGTATGTTTCCATTTGTAGATGTTCGTATTTTCGTAAAAGCATATAAATTTAAGCATACAGCATAATAGGCCCATCGCATAGCAGCATAATAATAGTGATTCTAAAATAGAACAACAAAAGCCTGAAGCCTAAATCAAGTCGCCCAAGGAATCGATTTCCCTGCAGAAGCCGAAAAGGTCCTTCGGTTGGTTACAAGAACTCTTTCAGACTGCAAAAGAAGTGCCTTCCTACATGTAAATATTTCGTTCTAGAAATACCCTCGTTTCATACAAAATGTAAGCAATATCCTCCGAGGAGTGTAGGTCCTCACATTATCTACAAATATCAGATTCAGATAGTCCTAACCTACTGGCGTGCCTTCTTAAAAGACAATGACCAAAGAGGATCCCAATCATAGTCCTACCTTACGATCTTCCTAGCTTAATGATTTCCACTGATCATTTGTGTTTCATCTCTGGACACAAAGCTTTGGATACCCTATCCTTATCTATGTTAGTTCATCTGCGATTGGCCAAATTGTATGGAGTTGGTGATATCTCACTTGGCAACGCTTAGCGGGGCCCTGATGCTGCTCGTGACGTTTTCCGATGGAAGTTCCGCATTCATTACCCTCAATATCACCATTACGCAATTCTGCGTGCATAATGCCTTGAGCATTGCGCTGCAATCCGTGACCAGCTCAGATTTAATGACATAGGACTCTGTGCCATGAGCGCAGCCTGACTGTCGATGAAGATGGCGATACCCTACCGAATATTGATCTCATCTCAAGTAGTTTCGCGGGTCTAAGCACAGCGAGAACCTTGGCTTGGAAAACACTGCATGGGTCTGGGAGTTTTAGAAATATTTCAAGGTCCAGATCTTTAGAATAAATACCTGACCCTCATTGGTCTTAGACCCATCTATAAAAATGGCAATTTCATTCTGAAGATGAAATACATTATTTTGCCAGTCTTCCTTTCTGGGATACACAGCTTCGTATGGAGTTTCGAAGAAAACATAAAATATCATCCGATTTCTCATGAGACTCGGTAAACGTGTCTCTGAGAATGGAACTATGCCCTATGCTACTACCCTTAAAGAATCCTATGTTTCTAAGGCGAAGCGCACTTCTTCCCGTTTGAAGTTGTAGTTAAAGGTCGAGCGGTAGAAGATCTAAGAACTAAGATCTATGGTGGTACGCAAAGTGCCCGTGATGGGAGTAAGTATGGGTCTAACTATCGTTAAATAAAGCCAGTGCATCCACTTCTTCCCTCTTGTTTTCAAACAGATGAAAAGGGCATTGTATGCCTTTCGAACCCTTTCCTCCGTGTTCAGTTGCAGCTTAGGTAGCCTGAAAGTATCTGGTATCTTCAGCTTTCCTGTGAAGAGTAAGGACGTCTCCATTTCTTTCCCTTTGAAGTAAGCATGCTGACACTTGCGTAGATTAGCACACTTCGTCTTTTCTACTTAAGGTTATAGCAAGACTTCTCCAGAAGAGTTATGGGTCTAAAATCCGTGGTATAGCTCGCTTTACCCGCTTTGGATATGAAAACCACTCTAACTTCCCTTCATTGTAGCGGTATGTATATAGCATAACCTCAACCACTGTATGAAAATAACGATAAGATTCTTCCAGACCTTGGCTTACGCTTTCTGTGACATTACAGAAGATTTGTAAGGTGCGATGGACATTATAGCCCAGCGCAAACTTTTCCAGGTAATAATGCCTTCTGTCACCCCAATAGGTGATGTGGTCCCTATTCATATTGTGAGAATCTGGTGTTTTGCACCGAGGAAAGTGTGCGTTCACCAGAGTTTCTACAGCCTACAACTACTTTCGGCCCAGGAGCCGTCTGATTTCGTAGTTAAACTGGGAACCAGGGAAAAAAGCTTAGACGCCTCACTAGATTTCGTGCTGGATTCAAAAAATTGCCTCCAGGATTTCTTCTTACACTTTCTAATTAGATACTTAAATTTCCTCTTATTCTGAACGTATTCGTCCTAAGTGATATCATCGCCTACAGCTTTCGCCGTATTATAGAAAGTTCTTACCCCTTTCAGCGTTCAACTCTTTATACCACCATGATGGCTGAAGCTTCCCACGCCCTTTTTAATGTCTTGGACGGGTTTTCTACCTCTCTGTATCCCTGTGAGCGGATACTGAACCTATCTTCCAGGGATTGGTTAAAAAACTCTGAAAATGTATTCCAATAAGCTCGCCTAGGGTTCCTGAAGGTAATGTCGCTACTAGGGTTAAAGAATTATTAGAATTCAATCCACCTATGGTGCTGCCCTTGTTACAGGTGGTAAGTTTTGTAGAAAGGATGTCATTACCTAGGCTAGTCATAAATATTGATACAATTCTTATTGCAACCATTTTGAGTAAAGTAAAAGTTGCACTCTTTTCATTTCATTGCTTATTTGTTTCTTTGTCGTGAAAAAGATTCACATTCATGGAATAATATCGAATCGATACGCTAAAAAGGCTCACAGACAAATTCTGTTCACCGGCAAGGGAATTTTTATCGTTAAGATAAAAAGACTTCGGCGAAAGTTTACCAAACCACTGTTTTAGAAGCCAACGTTTAGCCTATAGCTGAAAAATGTTCGCAATTAAGCATTGGGCAATCAAACATGATTCTGCTCCACCTAAATGGAGAAAAACACTCAAGTGAGGCTAAAAAACAATGCACCCGACTTCATATCCCCGGATGTTTGGCCAGCTGGTAGTGCAGATCTCAACTCTTTGGATTAAAAGTGGTGGTTCGTTTTGGAGGGTATAACGTGCTCTACTCATAACCAAAATATTGACTCTTTGAAGCAAACCGTTCTTCGCAGTATCACGAACATTCTAATGAATAAGGTCCATAATACGATTGATGATTGGCTGGTGCGTCTCAGGTCGTTCTTTGAGGCAAATTCCGCCATTTCGAATGAAATTTTCCATAACTTTTAGCTAAGGATTTGGCAAATAAAAATTGTAAATCTTAATAAAAATATCGTCGCGTTTTCATTCGGCATAAGTTTTTCTTTGTATCAGTAATTATGACTAGACTAGACATATTAAAACTCTCTTCTGCTGTGATGTCGCTACTTCCCGATTGTATGTGATGGGCATTTCCATCGCATCCCACTATTGTGCACCATCTGTCCAGTGCCAATATGTCAATATGTCTCAATATCTCCGATGGAGGCTTGGTCGCTTTATACCGAAGGTACGATGAAACAAGGCAGATGGGATTGTTGCATTTGATTTATATTATCGCCGTCACTGAAACGATTCAAGGGAATCGCCTTATTGTTATTCTTTAAAAGAAAACATGCCCTGATTTTACCTTTGTGCGCTTTGAAGTTAAGCGTGTAGTCATCGAATCTATTCCTCTTGTTCAGAAGCGTCTACTTAACGACCCCTGCAATTCGATCGCAGAGGACCCTAAAACTGCTGCAGACGTCACTTGCCCCACTTCCCTGACTGGCGCATGGACAGCAATTTTCTTCGCAGTTGCAGGGGCCAAGACTTCCTTGGCCCTGTCCAACTGCACCCTGTCCCAAGCGCTGAGCGGTTCTAAGTCGCATCCTCTAAACTGCTCTACATTGCGCTTGGCGCTTTCAACTTTTCTTCTAGCAAGGACCTTTTTCCTCTGTCTATCGCTCAGTACCTTTCATGTATGAGTGTCCTCGGAAGTGCCGACAGCAGCAGAGCGCCAGCCACCTCTGCTCACGAGAGCTTCCTTGGTGAACTCCCTGTCCTTGGTATTAGTGAGAGTACCAGCCACCGCCCTTCTACCATTACCTGATTTTGTGAGATTACCCGCCTGCTCACCGCTGCCCTGAGAAACTGTGGTGAGAGTACCCGCCTGCTCACCGCTGCCCTGAGAAACTGTGGTGAGAGTACCAGCCTGCTCAAACAAATTTTTGAATGCGAAAACAATAGAATATAAGAATGGTAAGTGTAGGTTGAGACATATTAAATTAGTCTTCAAAAATGTGTTAGACAAATTTTTCCTACAAAGTTTCAAACTTGTATTAAAGTGTTTTTTTTTTCTCGTAGTATGAAGGCCCTTCTTTTCAGTTACATTTTTTAACCTACGTGGCAATGACCGTGCAAGATGCTATTTCACTTATCTTCAGGGTAAGGAAACACACACTCATGAGCTGCTCCCGACAGACTGACACTCTGCTTAAGGACTAACCATAATCAACATTGGCAAGCATAAGCTAATGTCATAACTGACCGAAATGCTTCCTTCTGGTCTATCAACTCCAACCACTGACGTAGTAGAAACACATTGACACAGCAATTAGTTTATGACGTTCATACTTCGCATGCGTGGCCTCGTAGTAAAAACCCTTCTAATGCTTGCTAAAACTCTTGTAATACCAATTTTAACATTTGGATGCGAAGTTTTTTGTGACCGCGATGTGGTAAGCAGGAGAAAACTCAACGTCAAATCAATTTGAAAAAATACAAATGTCCGTATCGCTTTCATACCCAACACAAATCTATATTTCTTTCGAATAGCCCTTACCTAAAAGAATACTCACTTTTCTATTGAATGTGATTCAAACACATTAACCCTGCTATCTGTTCGATGGACTAAGATTTGGTTCTTTAAACAGATTCCTTATATTAATACATCCTCGCTACTCGTACATCTATTTACTAAGCAGTTTTTTATTAATACTACTCGCCTGTGGAACACTCTGCGGCACGTTTGCGGATTGAGGGGCAAAAAGGGTTATATAATTACTTCCAGTCTAATCATGACTTTTGTTTTGTTTATCAGGATAGCTCTTCTTTATTTAAAGTTAATTACCTAAACTACAAAATAGTTTTTTTTAAGAAATTTTGAATAATATCTTTCCTTTTAAGCAATTAATGAATAAGTTAATCGATAGGTACATACATAAATAAAAAGACAAATATTTTTGTATTCTTGTTTCATTAATTAATCTTCTTTACAGGTATCTTGGATACGTAAACGGGACTTACACATTCTCACTATTGGCATTATGACATACACCAATGATCAACGTTTTCAAGCTATGCATTTGGATGATACCGATGAGTGGATATTGAAGATTGTTTCAGTTCAACCTCGAGATTCAGGGATTTACGAATGTCAGGTGTCAACTGAGCCAAAAATAAGTCAGGCGTATCGCCTAACGGTTGTAGGTAAGTTCTAGGGCATATTTTTACGTTGTAATTTTATGAAAAAAAAAAAATCCCTATTGTATTCAAAAATGAAATAAAAAGAGCTCTCTGGCTGAGACATGAACGAATCGGCATTCATGCTTACAACAATCGACATCTCCTCCCACGCGATTGAGTGCTAATGCGATAACAATTGCTCCTTGGTGTAACTTTGCGTATATACACATAGACTTCTGAACATATACTCCATTCCGTTCTATAGAATAGTCATCGTAAACCTACCGTATACAAACTGCAGATGCACAGTAAAATCTCTTGGTTTTTCCTTTTTTTTTTAACTTTTTGGTTTAATGCTCTCCTAAGGAGACTAACACAGGGGTTGGAAGAAAATTGAGAAAAACAAAATAAAAACCTCTCTTTTCGACTCATGTCTATACATATATATGAAGGTACCCATCTCACGCCACTGCTCAGCCTTTAGGGTAATTCTTTCCTTCGATCTTCGACGGTCTTAAATTGAGAGAGGGTGGCGAATACTTGCTCGATTTAGCCGATGGTGTGTGATTTCACAGAGATTGCGATATCATGAAGTAATCATTGTGGTGAAATTTAAGCGCATTTATTTTATACGTTCGTGGTAGTCTTTTCTTGATTTTTATTTTTGTCGATACGATTGCAGCCATTTGGACGGGTATTTTCTTAGAGTGTTTCTTGGAATGAATTTGAAAGTATTCGTGAAACTGAACGATTGGTGTTATGTTATTGAAAATGTTTGTAAGTTAAGAAGCTAATTGGAAGTCCCTTGAAATACAATTGCAAAATGGAATCAGTTGTAATTTGGTGATTCAGTTATAAAATTATTACATATTTTTTCGTTGGAAGATATATACATATGTATATGACAAATTGTATTTTATTTGATATTCGAAAGTGTCTTAAAGGTGAACGAAACATTTAACTGCGCATACGCAACACACCCCAAAGACGATTAATATGATACTATCGTGAAAGAAGAATCTTCGGCATTCTGATTACCAAAGTAGGACATTAATATGAAATCCCACTTTAAATTTTGGGAAATTGTTTAAGATAGGGATGTAATGTTGGACAACATGTCAGTTCCATCAAACTGCAGTTCGAATACGAGTACAAACAAGGTGAACTTGTGGGCCATTTCAAAATATGCAACTAAATTCCTAGAAGAGACATATTCTGTACTATACCAGACATAATAATGGTCAGACAACATCGCTTTGGAAAGTTGAAAAGTTTTACCTAGAAAACTGCTCCAATGGCCCTGATTAACAAATGGGAAAGCAAAATTCGTCTAGATCTCTGGGTCAAAGCGTCGGGTCTTAGACAATCCAAAAGATTAATCAAGCACTATTCCTATAACGAAATCCTTAATTTAGACAAGGAAAGCATTAGGAAGCTAGTAACTTTCTTACTGACCACTGTGGCCTTAGATACCACCTTAACAAAATGAACCTGTGCCAGACAAGGGTATCTCGGTTCTGTCTAAAGGAGGTCGAAACATCAAGGTGGCGCAGAATTATTTACCCTATCGGAAGATGTTATAATTTTTACTTGCATCTATAATATAGTGCAAGTATTGGATTCGTGCAAAAATTCGAACTCGAGATAACAATGAATTCTGACATTACGATGATAGAGAAGCTCGAAAAAGTAGGTCTGCCGATTCTGTCTGTCTGTCTGTCCGTCACTCTGTATGTATGTACGCTCGACTACAGCCCAAACGGGTGAACCGATTTCCTTCAAACTTCATATCTGGGGTCTGTTGTGTATTCTCCAGAGGGGAAATTGGAATTTTCGTTCTAGCCCTATTATTAACGGTACTTTACTTAAGGCCAATTTTACAAAAACATGATTTTCTCGAAAACGGCTCTAACGATTTTGATTAAATTTCATATTTGAGTTAGTCTAGCAAAATGCTATAACATGGCGTACCACGTTTTTGGCTAAAAATACGTATAACGGTACTTTTCTTATTAACTGGTTTTAGAAATATGGCTGTTTCTCGGCTAAAACACAATGGATTTCCATAAAAATCAAAATGTGGCCCAGATTTAATGTTTAACAAAATGTGGCATTTAAACTTATCCAAATTTTTTTAATTTTTTTTTTTTTTAAATTTGTGCACATCCAACTAACAGTATATATGTAGGTGCAAGTACGTACGATCCAGTCGTGCACATTTTTTCAAATGGCGTCGTACATCAATCATATTTGACATTTGTGTACACTTGACGGATATCATCTTTTCCACTTAACATGAAAAATTGTAAAGGTCTAAATAAAGACTCAAAGTAATTCCAAATTCAAATCATTGGATTTTGCGCCATCATATATATACATATGTGTAAAAAAATAAATAAACATCAGGCCGTAAGCAGCCCATAGAGGCCCAAGACCTAGCTTCTCACAACTATACGTATTGTGCGCGGTATGCATTTCTGTACATACAGAAGGGACCTACAGTCTTATGCCGTATCCGAAGGACAGTGGGTTTTTGAGAAGCTTTCTCATGACAATTGTACTCTGGAATGTTTGTCAGACACTCGGAAGAGGTGGGGCCGTGAAAAAAACGTTTGATGGTATATTTCTGGATTCGAACTTGGAACCCCAAGTGTATGGTAGGGACATCACTGAAGTTTGAAAGAGTTAGGAAAAACTTTACAATGAAACTAACGCAGCAGCATATCTACATATGTTGGGAATTAATCTTGGTGCCCTTCTATCTTTGTCAGAGTGGTACCATCTATCTCTTTCCATTCTTCGAAACTGCCCTTTGTGGTTTTTCCGTATCACTTTGACTCGTCGCTGTGACATCATTGTCCGGCTGGCACGATGTTTTCGCTGAGCTTTATCAATTAGCAGTAACGCATCGTAGGAGGTTGTACGGACGGCGCAGGGTATTAATTTTGTAAACTGCTTCCATCTTCCTTCTGTACGATTTAGTCTTCGTGTAACTTGCCCACATTTTGGAGGTAGCTACACATACGTATACCTACCCAACGAGCAGATGGGGTTTTAGAAATTTCTCATAAAAATGTTACCTTTGGATGTTGAATTGAGAAAAAGATGAGACATGATGCTTTTATATTTCCCAGTGTTCGTGCTTTGAACACTATGCTTAGAACAATAGCTTAATCCAATAACCACTGAGCCGCTTAATTTAGAAACAATACTATAATAAGAAAAATTTCTTCAAATTTCATATTTGGTCTAATCTTATGAAACTTATAAATTGCCTATTTCATATAACAAAAAACGACATTAGTCGGCGTTCGCACTAAAAAAGAAACCTTTGAGAAAGATATCTGATTGCAAGGATTGCAATGATCCTGGTTAATAAAACTAGTTTTTATTCTAACAACATTCCTCAACGTCGAAGGAGCACTAGCACTAGAGATACTGAAATCTAGATACATACCTCTCCTCTATTATACATAGATTTTGGTTGACACATAATGATAAAAGTCATTGCGTATGCAAATGATGCTACTTTCAGACAAATTACAATTCTGTTTTCCAGATATTTCCGAATATAAGTTAAAGTGAAATACGTTGAACTTTGAATTGCACTTGCCAATCGTGCATTTCCTCCCAGACGGAATTCTGGGAATACCTTGCGACACCTTATTCAAATTCATTCTGCTGATCTAATTACTTTTGCTTCAATAAATGCATGTGGAATAAAGAAAATACTTTTAGTCTTAGTTTATCCGTAGCTTTGAAATTATATGAAATAAAGGTCAGGCAATCTGCCTAGAAAAAGAAAATAATATTTTTTTCAAATAATAAACGTGTTTTCCATTAACTGGCGCCCGAGCAGGGACTGCGACGTTCGCTGCCTAAAAGTGCGTATAAAAAAAAAACGCGAGTAACAATCACATATAAAGCAACGTGCGAAAACCAAGTGCGTGGCAAAAAACGCGAGTAACAATCACATATAAAGCAACGTGCGAAAACCAAGTGCGTGGCAAAAACGCGAGTGCGTGACAACCGTGCGAGAATCATATAAAGCAACGTGCGAAAACCAAGTGCGTGGCAAAAACGCGAGTGCGTGACAACCGTGCGAGAATCAAGCGCAATTCGAACAAAAGCAAAAGTGGACACCAAGCCACTAGAAATAGGCAGTGTGTGCAAGGGAAACGAGGCCCCCAAGTAGACCTATAAAAAAAGGTCAAAAAGGAGTCCAGATCTTTGGACAGCCGCCCTAACCAACGATCAGCAGTTCCTGAAACCCTACCGTTATAAATCGTTATGAAAACAAAAATTTTATTATTAATTTTCTTGTAAGTCAAATAATTTTTTCTTGTATAAACTAAGACTCATTTTCGCTTATCAATTCTTTTTGTTTAAACAAAGTCTCATTTTCGCTTATCATTGCTCAAATTTCAATCTTGAACGTAAATAAACAAATTTAAAATGTCAAATCCAAACAATCTAATTAGGCCAGCTCGTTTAGAATTACCGCCTGAAATAAATGCGGCACCTTCCGCTTCTTCCACTTCTTCCGCTCCTTCCGCTCCTCCCGTCCCTCAAGTTCCTAATCAAGTTGATAGTAATATGATAGAACTCATAACACAACTAGTGGCAGATACATTACAGTTACAAGGTCGACAAATTTTCAATTCAATTATGAATCCCGCTTCAGATATAAATAATGACATGGACCAGCCGATTAACGTAATTAATGATAGAAATTTGTCTGATATGGACAAAATTCCTGATGTAGTGAAAAGCCTTCGTGACTTTTCTGGACAGGCCCAAGAGTTTAATTCATGGAAGAAGAGTGTCGAACGAATACTCAAAATCTATGAACATCTCAAGGGAACGCCAAAATATTATGGCATACTGTCTGTCATTAGAAACAAAATAACGGGACACGCCGACATAGCATTAGAATCCTATAATACTCCATTGAATTGGGAGAAAATTTCTAAATGTTTAACTTTACACTACGCAGATAAGAGGGATTTAGGCACCCTCGAATATCAGATGACAACTCTGGTGCAAGGTAATAGCACTATACCCGAATTCTATCAGACAGTCTACCATCATTTATCTCTCATTCTAAATAAATTAGGTTCCTTGGACATGAGCCAAGAATCTTTAAATAATATGACCCAATGTTATCGCGACAAGGCATTAGATACCTTTGTCAGAGGACTAAAGGGCGATCTCCCCAGATTGCTTAGCATAAGGGAACCCGCAGACCTACCTCAGGCCCTGCACCTTTGTTTAAAGCTACAAAATGTTGACTTTAGAGCTCAACATGCTAATAATTCGCAATCTACTGTTCGGAGAACCTTCCAACAAATACCACCGCCGGCTCCTCCTAGAAGGAATATTCTTTCAAATCCAACACCCATTCCTGCTCCTAGGCGCGATTTCTTTCCGCAATTACTTCACAACCCATATAAGCCTCAAACACCTCAATTTCATTAACAAAGACCTCAATACCAACAAAGGCCACCGCCAAACCAACGTCCACTCCCTCCCAAACCAATGGACGTCGATTATTCTCTGAAGTCTGAAAGGGTCAACTACCAAAATAGACCCCGAAATCAGCAGTTTGGTCAAAAACGAGAGCATTCGCAGCAAGTCCACCAGCCACAAAAAATGCAACGAGTTTATCACACCGAAGAATGCAACCCAGAAGAAAAGGAATTGGAAGAATACGAAAATCAAATATGCCAAGAAGACGAAAACTACGAACAATCATTCGCAGACTATAATGCTGACGCAGATGACGAACACTATCTTGACCAACCTCAACAATTAGATGACATATATTTTTTAGACTAAACCGCTCTTCGCTCCCATATTTCGAGCACATTGCGAAGAGTGGACAAATTCTCAAATTTCTCATAGACACAGGCTCGAGCAAAAATTACGTTCAACCCCGTCACATCCGCAACCCTCTTCCAAATAAGAAAAGCTTCTATGCTAATTCAGTCGGTGGAAATATTAAAATTACTCACCATAGTTTCATTCAACTCTTTGGCCCCGACGTAGAAAAATTAGAATTCTTTATTCTGCCTAGTCTCATTTCATTTGACGGCATAATTGGAAATGATACGTTAAAAAAACTAAATGCAGTAATTCACGCCAAAAATAACTACATGACCATTCACCCCAATACAATCATAAAGCTCAAACAACATATAACAGAGACGGTCAATAATGTACACATTAGAACCTCTCATTTCAATAAAGAAGAGTCCGATAACCTTATTAAAATGGTAAATACTTACACCAAACTTTTTTCTGATCCTGAGGAAAAATTGACTTATACAACAAACGTTAAGGGCGAGATCCGAACCACAAGTAGTCAACCAGTCTACTCGAAATCATACCCATACCCAAGAGCACTTAAAGAAGAGGTCGAAAAACAAGTAAATAAGCTGTTAGAGGATGGAATTATCCGACCATCCAAGTTCTTTATAATTCTCCGGTCTGGATTGTGCCGAAAAAAAATGGACTCCTCCGGAGAAAAGAAGTTTCGCATGGTAATCGACTACAGGAAACTGAATTCGATAACCATTGCAGATAGATACCCTATCCCCGAGATTAATGAAGTTCTCGCTAATCTCGGCAATAACAAGTGGTTCTCAATAATAGATCTCAAGAGTGGGTTTCACCAAATACAACTTAAAGAGTCAGATATTGAAAAAACGGCTTTCTCCATCAATAACGGAAAGTTCGAATTCACTCGACTTCCGTTTGGCCTCAAAAATGCTCCAGCCGTATTTCAAAGAGCTCTTGATGACATCTTGAGAGAGCATATTGGAAAACGCTGCTATGTCTATATCGATGACATTGTCATCTTCGGCAAAAATAAAACCGAACACCTGGAAAACCTTGAAGCCGTGTTTGAAACTCTTGAACGCGCAAATATGAAAATACAGCTTGATAAATGTGAATTCTTTCAGGAAGAAGTAGAATTCCTGGGCTTCGTTATCGGTACGAACGGAATTAAGACCAATCCGAAAAAGGTTCAGGCCATCGCCGAACTACCACCTCCTAAAACTCTTAAAGCCGAGCGATCATTCTTAGGTATGTCAGGCTATTATCGCCGATTTATTAAAGACTATGCGAAAATAGCGAAACCCCTGACATCCCTTCTAAGAGGGGAAGATGGACGTGTGTCCAAACATCTTTCTAAAAACAAAATAATCGAACTCGACTTAAATGCCGTCAACTCTTTTCAAAAAATTAAACAATCACTAATCTCTAAAGAAGTTATTCTTATTCACCCAAACTTTGACAACGACTTTGAACTAACAACAGACGCTTCTGATTATGCAATCGGTGCTGTCTTATCTCAGGACAGTAAGCCAATAACGTTCCTATCACGGACATTAAACAAAACAGAAGAAAGTTACGCCACTAACGAGAAAGAGATGCTCGCCATCATCTGGGCACTCAACTCGCTTAGGAATTTCCTTTACGGATCGAAAAAGGTAAAGATCTATACGGATCATCAGCCATTAACATACGCGCTGAGCAATAAAAACACAAATCATAAGATGAAGCGATGGAAGGCAATTCTGGAAGAGTACAATTACGAACTGATGTACAAACCAGGAAAATCAAACGTTGTTGCCGACGCTTTATCTCGACTTCCACAAAACACACAAATAAATTCAATGACTATGACACAACATAGTGATGATAGCTCATCACATAATTTGATTCCAACAGTAGAGATACCTATTAATGTCTTCCGCAATCAACTCATTCTCAAAATCGGAAATGAAACTAACCACCAATTTCTAATTCCATTTCCAACATACCACAGGCATATTTTCACTCAACCGAGTTATACTGACACAGACATCATTAATATATTTAAAAAATATCTTAACCCTAGCACGATAAACGGCCTACTTACAAAAGAAGAGATTATGGGTCGAATACAGAACTTTTATCCTTTACACTTTGCCAGTTATAAAATTAGATACACTCAAACAATTGTCGAAGACATTGTCAATGAAATAGAACAGGAAAACAAAATTCTTAACATCCATCGAAGAGCACACCGAAATCCGGAAGAAAACCGTAAGCAACTGCTTGAAAACTTTTATTTTCCAAAAATGGCAGCTAAGATTAAGAAATTAGTAAGAAATTGTCGAACATGTAAAGAAAATAAATATGAACGACATCCAAATAAGCCTATCCTCGAACCAACACCAATACCAAATTACCCTGGTCACACGGTTCACTTCGATATATTTTCAACAGAGAAAGTCTTGGTATTAACTGCTATATGCAAGCTTACCAAATTTGCGAAAACCAAAATAATCCAATCTCGAGCAATAACTGACATCAGGCAACCTCTTCGAGAAATGTTGTTCTCTTTTTGCATTCCCGAAAATGTGGTCATAGATAATGAAAAAGCTCTCAATTCTGCAAGTATTACATCCATGATGGAAGACGAGTTAGGAATACGCATTCATAAAACACCACCATACAAAAGTGAAGTGAATGGACAGATCGAACGTTTTCATTCTACTCTTTCCGAGATCATGCGATGTCTTAAAGCTGAACAGACTCCTCGCTCCTTTGAGGAACTACTCGAAAGAGCAACAAATGAATATAATTTCACAGTCCACTCTACAACTGGTAAAAAACCAGTTGAACTTTTCCTTGGCCGATGCCCTAGAGTAACTCCTGAAGAATTCGAAAAAACTCGCCAACAAAATATCGAAAGGGTTACTCTGAAACAACGAAAGGACATTGCATATCACAATAAAAAACGGAAACCAATTAAAATTTATGATCCGGGAGATGTAATTTTCGTTAAACACAACAAAAGATTAGGGTCTAAATTAACTTTTCGATACAGGAGAGAAGTAGTCAGAGAAGATAAGAACACCGTAGTTATAACGCAATCAGGGAAAACCGTACACAAAAGCCATATAAGAAACTGACTGACATATTTTATTCATTTCAGATCCACGCCCTACACCGTAAGAGGAGAAATCCAAATTTTAGATTTCTCAAACTCACAATTTGTTTCACTACACACTGGACAAACAAAAATACAGAACGGAAACTTCAAATTGATCCATGAGATTGACCTTGACCAATACGAACAATTTATAAACAATATTGCTCCAACGTTTGAACTCAACTCAACTAAGAACAGTCCCTTATTTCCTTACCTTATCCATGAATTCCAACAAATACAAAATCTAATCCATACCCTGAAACCGCGAAAAATTAAAAGATCGTTAAATTTCATAGGCTCTACATGGAAGTGGATTGCTGGCAATCCAGACCATGATGATTTCATAACCATAAAACGAAAAATGAATAACTTACTTGTTAACTCAAATGATCAAATTGTAATAAACAAATTACATAATGAAAGAATCAATAATATAACCAAAATCACGAATGAAATCGAAGCAATGTTAAAAGAAAACAAATATATCAATAATGAAATTGTATCCGAGATTCAATATAAATTAAAAATTGTAAAAGAAGAATTAGAAAACATAAATCTAGCTGTTCACTGGGCAAAACTAGGAATTGTTAATTCACTTATTTTAACGAAAGAAGAAATAAACTTAGCCATTAGCACACTTAATAAAGAAAATATTCCTTTTCCCACTATAGAAGAAGCTTTAGACTTTGCTCAAATAAAGATAATAACTAATTCAATTTCAATCCTATACATTGTCAATATTCCAATAACTGAATCTGTCATTTACGAAAAATTGTTACTTAAACCTATCAAAAGAAAAGGTACAGCAATAGAAATCAATTATAATGAAGTTGTAAAAAATAAAGAAGTAATTTTTGGACTAATCAATAAATGTAAAACAATTAATTATATTTCAATTTGCAACAAAGAAAAACTTGTAAATCTTTCAAACTCCACATGCATTCCTAATCTGTTAAAAAGCAAAATAGCTAAATGCAATCTAATGAACAGTCAGCACATTCCTACGATTGAAGAGATATCACCTGGAATAATACTACTGAACGACTTCAATGGTACTATCGAAGCTGAAGCAACACACCGCAACCTTACTGGCACTTTCCTCATCAAATACGAAAAAACCAACGTAACAATAAACAACAGAATTTTCGTAGCACAAGAAGTATCTACACATACTATCCTCCCAGCAATCCTACAACAAACTCCAATAGAAGACAAATTTCACGAGTTGCTGTCCCTGGATATGATGCGCGAATTACACATCAACAACACAAAGAAAATTCAACTACTTCAAGTGGAAGGCGAATCGCAAACCCTCGTCAACTATGGGACTATCATCCTAATTGGAATCCTCTTCGTAGTCCTAGCGGCTCGCAAAATGTTGGTCAGGCGAGACACAAGGGTAGTTATTCAGCAACCAGAAATAAGAAATATTGAAACCCCTCCACACATCAAAAATACACCTACAACCGGAAATTCTATTACTCCTCGAACAAAGTTTAATGACCTCCCATATTTTTAAGCGATCGAGGACTATCGCATTTAAAGGGGGAAGAGTTAAAGTGAAATACGTTGAACTTTGAATTGCACTTGCCAATCGTGCATTTCCTCCCAGACGGAATTCTGGGAATACCTTGCGACACCTTATTCAAATTCATTCTGCTGATCTAATTACTTTTGCTTCAATAAATGCATGTGGAATAAAGAAAATACTTTTAGTCTTAGTTTATCCGTAGCTTTGAAATTATATGAAATAAAGGTCAGGCAATCTGCCTAGAAAAAGAAAATAATATTTTTTTCAAATAATAAACGTGTTTTCGATTAACTTATATCTTACAGTGCTTTCATCGTTTATTTATAATTTTGCAAATTATTTCCCGACGCTCCTTCATGTCGAGAAGCAGTTTCAAAAAAACTTCAAACTATCTTGGGAACATAAGAAAAATGTTAGTCGTTTCAAAAAGATTGGAATCACTGAAATTGAGCATGAAAAGATATGTACCAAGGCTGTTCTACGGGGAGTGCCAAAACAAACAAACCAAAGCTTAAGGAAGATTTTTGACACGCTTTGCAATAAAAGGTAAAACCTAAACATGGACAAGAAGACATGGTGATTATTGTAAAATTTGGCAGCGTCGGGGAAAAGAGTAGTGATTCCGCGTCTCAATTCTCAAAACTAAAAGCTGATAACCTCTCACCACATCTCACAACCATTTTAAATAAGTTGCATTGTTTTTATATCAACCATCGCTTTTATGCGTCTTTGTTGCGAGAAGGATTTTTGTTTTAGTCGTGTACAATCATGGAATGGGGTCTTTTTTTGCGAGGACAATTCTCATTTCCATCGCTTTGTCTTCCCGTCCTCCTTTTTAGTAAAAATGTCCTCCTTTTGTTTCTTAAGACTGATTGAACCAATCAAACATATCATATTGCTAATTCTATTCAATATGAAAGTAAAAAATTAAGAGACTATTTCGAACAATTACAACTAAGACTCTTTTAAAATGCAAGTTTTTTTTCATTATTCTGAAGATAGGAATATATCGGTCCACCTCAATGAAATAGGTTAAAATACTTATTTTTGTTGTAAATAAAAAGCGTTTAAACAAATCAAGGAGCATACAAATAATGAATATTATAAAACTTATTTCATGTTAACTGGTCCAGTGGTTTTTAAACTTACCCGAGGAGAAAAATATATTTACACTATTATTTTACACAATAAATGCAAAGAATTTGGTGTTTGTTTTATTTCATAAGATCAGTGTCCTCATTTTGTTTCAATCGTAGTTGGGAACCCTATGGTTCACGAATTTTTAGGACTCCGAGAGCCATCATGGCCGTGCAGACTCAAATCACTTTGAAACAGCAAAAGACAGCAGAAGATATCCTCGCCAATGTACATATGTACATTTCGCAAAAATTCGTGTCAAATTTAATTATCAAAGAAGAGTTGGGACCTAGTGCCTACAAAAGACATGCTGGACACCTGCTAACAGTCGCATGAAAGCAAAAATAGAAGCAAAAATCAAAAGCTCTCTTAAGGCCGTACGCTAAAAATGCTCACAGACAAATTCTGATCACCGGCGAGGACATTTTTACCATCGAAGAAACTTTTGTAAAGCTAAATGGATCGAATTCTTTTGAAGTCACTTGAAGTCTTTTAAGTCAGTGATTGAATTGTTTACCCTGCCTTCAAAGACTTCAACTGATTTCAAACTAAGTGAATGCAGTCACTAACTTCAACTGCTTTCAAGGAACTGAATACAATCAGAGAAACTAAGTGAATGCAGTCACTAACTTCAACTGCTTTCAAGGAAGTGAATGCTAGTGACTTCACGTGATTTCAAAGAATGCAGAGCATTCAAAAAAATTGCATTCTTTCTGACTTAACCATTCTGAATGCTAAAATTGACTGCTGCAGTCATGGCTTCAAAATGCATGCTGATTTATTTTTATCAAGTTGAAGTCTTTATTGAAGTCATGGAATTGAAACAAATCTACGTGAATTCAAAGCATGACTTCATGTGAATGCATTCCGCAATGATTGCATTCCTTTACAGCCATGTGTAATATTATGGTGGGGACTGAGCTACGAAAGCATAATAAGCCTCCATTTTTGTGAAAAAAAATTGTTAGGACTTCAGTCTTATGGAACTATCCCTTTTTCTAAGATTTTCTTATTTTATTTATTGATTAAAATAGGTATTATTATTCTAATCTCAATTCGCTGTCATCAAACATGATGTTACTTTGAAAATATATTGTATAGATGACAAATGCAAATAATTATTTGGAAAACAATTCGATTCATATCTATGTACATAATACATATCTATATATTTCTTGCAATACACATTTAAAGAGAAACCATTTGTACTACTTGAATATTTCTACATAGATACCTAGGTACAATCAATTTTACTGGTGTTTCTATGCAAATATATAAATTATAAAACTGAAAAAAAAAATATTCTCGGCTAGTGATGCAAAAATATGGAAAATTCTGAAATACATATTTCGTAAAATGATGCGCCGTAAATACACTGAAAATATATTCGTTCTCTAGGGAATATTCTCGCCTCACATCAGTAGTTTTTGGTGTGATTGTTCATCGCACGGCATAATGTCAGTCGACCGTGTCTTGATATAAAAGGTAAAAATAATGCGTGTTTACCTTTTTGTTAGAGTTTCAGGAATAAAATGATGTGGAATTGGAATATTCAAAAATGTAATGTACAAAGGTTTATTTAAAACTGCTATTTTATTCTACGTTTATGATTTTATTTAAGTTCTCAATATAAATCACCCTTTAGAATGAGATTTGGCAGGTGCAAAGAGGGACTCGTGCAATATTGCTCCGGATGTTTTTTAACTGCTTTCTAGTTGTACGTTGTAATTAGCAATCTTTAAAGTGTATGAGCAGTACATAAGCTTTAATTTGGTTTCCTTATGAATAACATAATGAAGTAAAAATTGAGTTGTTAAGTAACACTGCAAACTGACAAAGCATCTACGGAAATCCCTAACAATCTTAACAGATTTTGCAATACGCCAAGTGAGACTCTGGAGCAATATAACGCAGGTAAAATACAAATTAAAAGAACTATACAAAAAGAAGTCAAAAAAAAATTTTGAGGATTTTATTTCTTAAAACATTTTCTAGCCGCTCTCATTTGTTTAACTGCATATGCGCCCAGTTTTCTGAAATATGTAGCTTTCAGCTCAGCTACACTCCGATTGTACATACCATTAGTTTCTCCCAGTATATACAATACACACAATATGTTGTCGAAAAAAAGTAAATCCGATTGCTATCCATTTGAAATCTCTTTTGGGAGAAGTCAGTTTATTTTGAGTGACATCCGAGAAAATTAAATCCTATTTAGTAACTACCTATGTACCTGTTACGTAAGACCAGGGACTCTCTACTAGCAACACACATAAGACTCTTGTGGTAAATAAATATCATTCTGAACTGAAAGAACAATCACAAAGAAAAAAGTCCTGTCCACTTAATTTCACCGCGCATTATACTCACAATCCCAGTTGACTGTCATGTAGCGTTGTACTTTAAAATGGACATAACAGACATCATGGTGCTATCGGTGTAAACTGCAGCAGGACACTCACGCTCTTAACCCGATATCTTTCCGAAGAAAATGCCGCAATTAGTCCCCTATCGCTCTAAGCAGTTAAACAATAGTTACCCAACTCCCTATTCTGCTTCAAATCCGCTTAGTTCGTAATTATTTATTTAAAGCGAGTGTCCTCATGCACTCGCATACATATACACTCACATGTAGAACAGAATAAGGATGGCTTACGTTGTTGGTATGAGCATTGTCCCGTGATGCTTGCGTCATTAGCTGAAATCTGTAATTTTTCTGTACTGTTCTGTACCTTTTTCAAAGGCGACTAAATGAGCAGAGACAAGGACACTACTCCTGCTGCTAACCTTACACCGAACAACTGCAGTGCAGTCTATCTAATTGAGTTTGAATGAATGTATGCATTCAATGGGTTGGGGGCAAGGATGTTGGAGTGAGAAATAGCATAAACCCTGAGGAAAAAGTCCGTCCATTTGGGTTTCTCTGCATTCAACGGGAGCGCGGCTACAGGTCCACTGTTAACGCGAGTATAGTGGACCAAGTCAAACAACACTGAGGGTCCCTCTAGCTAACATCGTGGTTGCCTGCTATTATTTGCTGCATGCGCGACGATGGCATGAGTGCGTCTATGCACCTCCATATGCGAAGCCAACTCGGTGTCAGTTTTGCACAACGGTGAAGATAATTGGAATCTCGCTTTTTTTTTTTTTTAGTTTTCAATTGATGCACAGCAGAAATTCTTTTGTTTGTCGACTTATTCAAATTTAATTGCTAACATTTCGTGCCCTCAGAGCGGCGCGTGGTATCCTTCGTCGGCGGTGTTTGCTCAGTCTGATTCCTGACAGTGTGCGGATAGCGCTGCATTGGCTTTGTTCGTCGAAAGGCAGAATTAATTTACTATCGAATAGTAGCGTGTAATCGGTCGGAATACAAAGGCTTACTTTATTCCTCCCAATTTATTTGCTTTTCTATTTTCCGTCAATTTGTGAATCCAATGATTTTCGATGAGAATGCGGATTGTGTTGCATCTGCCAGCGATGCACAGCCTATCATTTGTCGGCAGTAAATTGATTGTTTTTTTTTTTACAGTTCCGCAAACTTTCAATAGAGCAGTTTTTGAGGTAGAAGAGTAGGTGCTGAAAAATGTGCTTTAAATACGTTTCACGTTTTAGTCGCTTTAAAAAGTTAGGTACTCAAATAATAGATTTTGTATTCCTTACTATTTGAGTCTGAAAATTAAATAAGGATTTGCATCTATTTGTAACACGGGAATAAATTATATAGTCAGCTTGTCAGTATGCTTGCTGCGTAGCAAAATAAGAGGCATTGTAACAATAAATATGAAAAAATAAAAATGGAAATTACAAGAACATGTCAGCAGTTTTTTCTTTACTGATTTCTTATTGCTACCAAATGTTCTCTTCACGAATATACCAACATGAGAGCCTTGATTATTTTTGAATCCACCCCGGCAAAAATGGGAATAATTTCGATATTCGAACCCAGAATATGACCAAAGCAGGGTATAAGGAAAAAAAATTTACCTAAATACGAGATAGTAGAAGACATCTTATTTAACGCAATACTTTGTAAAAATGTACTTCAAGGCTATCTCCGCTGATATTCTCGTGAGATTACACCTTACCTTAATCAAAGAATTGCTGCTGCATTTACATAAATGTGTTAGGATGTTTTATCCTCCTCTAGACAAAACCGAAAGTTCCTTGCCTGGCACAGGTTCATCTTATTCACAGTGGCTAGTTAAGAAGCTCGCTAGCTTCCGAATGCTTTCCTTATCTAAGTAAAGGATTTCCTTGTAGGAATAGGGCTTGATTAATTGTTTGGATTGTCTTAGACCAGGCGCTTTGACCCAGTGGTCTAGTGGTTGTAGCAAATGTTTAATTGAAGCCATAATAAGGTTCAGGACCAATGAACAGAGGTTGAATTCAGGATGAACCCTTAAAAGCTCATCTGCAGATTCGTTACTCACAATCCCTTTGTGTCAAGGGAACCTGGCGAATTTTTTATAGAGCATCGCAGCAGCACTTAATAGATTTAGAATCGATTAGATATATTTCCAAGGAAACCGAGTTTAAATAGTTGATACCACATTCCGTGGTAGATTTGAAAAATATTCAAAATTTTGTTAGAAATATACAACAATTGTAGGAAAGTAACAACATTGGATATGAATTCTGGCTCCTTTGATTACCTTAAGGCGATTGTGGATGTACCTCACGTAGATCTCAGTGACAAGGATTTCAGCGGGGAGAACAGTCGCAGCAATTTTCTGACCCCTGGCCTTATAGTGATAATCATTTTTGAAATAACTTTTTGAAGATTTTTTTAACTCAAATGGGTTTACAAACTATTAAAAACTTTATTAACGTACCATTGGAGGCTACTTAGACATTTTGCTGCAAAGGGGCTTATGTCAATTACTTTGTACCGTTTATCACAAAATACATATTTTCACTACGAAGTCACGCTCTTTCACGCTTAGAGTTCGCACTTAAATTTAAAAAAAATTAGAATTATATTAGAATTCGCACTTGAATTTAAAGAAAATGTAACAAAAAAAAGAGATGACTCCGAATGTGGGCACCGGGCATAAATGGCTTTTAATAAAAGAATTGTAGAATTGAGAAAACTGCCATAACAGCAAATATGTTTTCAATATTAAAGGTTTAACTTAGTGGACAATTGCTAATATGCGACAACTAGACATTCACTATTTTATGTTTTCTGTTTTAAATATTCACAAAGCATAATAGACTCGTTATTATTTTTTTATGTTTATGTTCCCATGACAGTATAGGAGCAGTTTAAATTAAATAATTTCCACTTGGAATGTGCACATTTTATCCGAACGGTGTGCCTTCATTTTCGACAACATAAAAAAGAAATTTCATTGTTGTCACTGGTGGTACGATGTCCTTGCACTTCATTTCCCACAGGCACAAAGAAAAACTCTTGCCAAATATTTTAATTCATACACTGACAATGATTTTAAATTCGGCCTCAAGCCGAACTTGAGTCTACATAATATTCACATTATCGGTGATATTATTGTAGTCGTATATGAACTAAAAAACTGGAAGGCCTTAGTATATTAACATGAAAGCACTCTGTTTTCTTTCATCACAATATGGTTGAACTCTGTTGTGAAATTATTGATTAGTATCGTGGATAAAGAATACTATTTAAATGGAAATCGGGGTCGGAAACTTTGGTTGTTACAGTTTTGGCATAATTACGAGTACAGCAATATTGATTTTCATAAGTCACGTGTATTTTCTAAGACTGTTGCACATAGGTTTGAGTTATCTTACAATGACTTATAGAAAGATGTAACTAAACAATTTAAAAGAGCTAGCAAACTACCTTTTTAAGGAAAGTATGTCCCTATAAGCAGAGTCCACAAATAAACGCGTTTGATTGTGAGAGATACGTTTTCTTGATGTGATATCGACTATTCTCTAAATAAAAACGACAATCAACAACAACAACTTGCGCAGGTTTTAATGACAATTAAATAAAAGAAAGAAGAGACAATCTTCAAAATAACCGCTCATAGAAGGCAAACTGCGAACTGCGAACTGCGACTGTATAAAGTTATTGCAACCGGGAACCATTCCCAGTCCTTTGTTCTTCATTGCAGTTCTAGATTATCTGCTTGAAGGAAAAGTGATGGACTCCAAAATGGATAGGTTATTCTTTGCTGAAGATGGAGCGATCATAAGTTAATCTCACAGTATGTTGCAACAACCACTTGATGTATGACTGTTTTTTTTTTTTTTTGGAGGGAAATGGATACAGAATTAGTGTTGGCCATTCTCTCATTCGATTTATGTCAGACATTTACTTAAATGGAAAAGTGCTTCCCAAATGCGATTAGTTCAAATATATGGGATTTATCTTTTTATATATTATTACCAAAGCAACTTGTGATCATGACATCAATCATCGTATAAGTTTTGGGTGTATAAAGGGGCTATCTTCCGTGCTCGAAGAATGCCGCATAAGCTGAAAGGGATGCTATACACCGCACCGCAATTGTTCGTCAACGTGTAAAGCCAAATTAACACCAGCTGTGGTAAATCTTCTACACATGACAGCAGGAGAAACAAAGATTGATAAAATAAGAAGTTGAAAAATTCGAGGAGACCTCCATGTAAAACCAAGCCATTACAACCAAGATAGGGTACGATCGGCTGACTTATTATTGTCATTTTCAAAGGAGAGATCATTTAAGACTCATTAAACCAGCATTTCATTGGCATCAGTGACGAAGTGATCGTCCGAAAGCTGAAAGCCGAGAGCCTGTTTGTATCTCAAGAAACACTCAAAAAATGAACTTCAAAACTATTCAAAAGTTAAGTGCATCACGTACATAAAATGTGAATTCTAAGAGTAGTTTGTATTCTAATCATGAATGATACTGCTAAGATATTTGACTTCACTGAAATAGACTGATGAGATTAGAGAACCAAATTGCAGCTCTAAAACATACATATATCTTCTCTTGGGGTTCTTAGAAAATTAAATGATTGCATGTAAAATGAAATATTTTTGCACCACTGTTTCCAATTGTTATAGTTAATATTGTTAATACAGTAACTTACCAATCTATTAAATTTATATTATTATTATATTTTCAGTGTCCAAAGCGAAAATCCTCGCTAATCCTGAGCTATACTTCAAAAGTGGCAGTGATATTAATTTAACATGCATTGCAACACAAGCACCCGCCCCACCATCATATATCTATTGGTATAAGGATGGTGATTTAATCAACTATTCGCAGCGTGGCGGAATCAATGTTCTAACGGAACGCCAGACAAAAACAAGCAAATTAGTGATAGCTCGTGTGGTGCCGTCAGACTCTGGGAACTACACGTGCACGCCCAGCAATTCAAGTGAGTATCCCTGTTTGCCGACTTTGTTCTATAGAGAATGGTTGTGAATTTTACATGAAAGTAGAGAGTTCATTGAAAGTGGTGGAATTTATCGTCTCTATTTAGGACGTAATGCATCCTGGTATTTGACTGTACATTGAAGAAACGCCCTGTTGATGTTCGTTATGAGCCTTCACAAAACCGTTGTTTTTAAACGTGAAAGTACAACGCATGTAGTATGAAGTATGTATGTATTCGCTTAGCTTTATTGCAGTTTACTGTCGATAAAGTGCACGTACTGTTTACATATAGATAAATAAGGAAGAATTGGATGTGTGCTGTGACTAGTATGTCTGGTAAACGGAATGTGTATGGAAAGCTAGAACAAAATCGTTAACTGAACTATGATAAGGAGTTCCTTTCCTTTCGTTGGATTCACTTTGTAAGCAAGGAGTGCAGAAGCGAATCATTTTTTTTTTTCATCTGTGATCTACACTAATGCGTTTTATGCACATAAATTGTATATAAGTACATCCAAAATTATACACAAAGCAGTATAATAGAGCTCTATTACTAAAACTGACTACGCAAGAAACATGGAGATGCATATACATATGTATGTACATATGTACAATGTATTATACATGAACCACCAAAATACCTCAAAACTTGTGGACTGATCTATTATTGGTTAGATCTTTACTATTGAAATTTGTCTGAAAAAGAGTGGCCGATACAAAAGGAGTCAGTGAGTCATGAATTCGGTAAGAAGCTACTCATATATGAGAGACTAAGCTAAGATTTTACAAAATTGTACCAGATTATTCTAAAAAAAATGGTAGCTAGTCGTTTGGGTTTTGAATTTGATTTCTGCATTTCGGTTGACACTTCTTCAGTGGAACGAAATTTTTGTAACAATATAGGGTAAACTGTCCCTTAGTGGACCAATTTGCATTTGACTTGATGTAGTTTTTAAACTTAATTTAGGTGGGTTGCATTTAAATAAGCAATAAAAAACTTTTTTTTCCTTGAACAAATTTAGAGATGCATATGTAGGTATGAATTAGTGTTTTTAGAATGTTGCGTTAACGCATCTTGGGGCAAACAACGACCTTAGTGCCATTTTTGTTTTTACTTCGGGGAGGTGAGTAGCGGTATTTTTTCCAATAGATCAATTGCCAGTTGCCTCCTGAAATCAAGTTGGTCTGAACTTTTCCGCAATATTTGCCAGAAGACCACGCATTCACAACAGCTTAATCAATCATCCACATATCAATGGAAGTGTACAATTTCTCCCTTCGATATCCATTTCGGTGCACGAAATGTGCTCATCTAGCAAATCTATACCACCCATATGAGAGTTGTATTCATAGTTAACACTTATTGTTGAGGGATATCGACCTTCCTTTTTTCAGCAAACGAAAAATTGTTTGCGCTCTTTGTGGACTGAGGGCCATATACAATCGATACAATAGTTACATATACAATTTTAGACCTTCCAACACAAAATTGGGCCAGTTTCTTTATCGTAAGAGGTTAAATTACCCCGACCTTTCTTTAAAAATAACTTCTCCTTTCTCTCTTGGTCCATCGAATATCATTAGCGAAATTAGCGTACATTTTTTGTTGACGGGATTAAGGGACAATCTGGAGGTAAACCAAGTTTACGAAGATTTACTTAAGAAAATTGTGCCTTTGCAAGGCTGATGTAAATTGGACTTCAAAAACCGAAAAATTGACGCATATCGTCAATTATGTACGTCTAGTATAAAATAGCTTTCCAGTGACTGAAAAAGTAGCATAAATTTGTGAAAACTGTCAGAACAGGTTAGAACAGAAAATTACAACCTTCTGTTCAATGAGTCGGGACGTTTCCGAAAGCATTCTTCTTATTAGCAGTTAAAAGTATATATTAAATTTGTGAAAAAATTTCGTTTATGACAAATTTCACGAATATGTTCGATCCCAAAACCAAGTACAGAAAATCATGTGCTGGACTGTGCATTCCAGACTCATTGATCAAAAAGAAGAACATTTTTGGACGATATTTGTTCTCATTGAACGTAAAAAGCTGTGTTGGACTGTACAGTACAGAGTCATTGAACAAAGCTAAGACCATTCTCATATACTGAAAACTTTGAATTAACGCGAAAAGCAAAGCCTATCTTGAATATCTAAAGCACTTCCAAAATTATTTATACCCTATTCTAAGGGTATATTAAGTTTAATACATAGTTTGTAACATAGAGATATATTACAGATAGACCACATAAAGTAAATGATCAGCATCAAAATCCACCGACTGACATGCCCACTTTTCCAAAAATGCACTTTCTTTAGTACTAATTTTACATGAAACTTAACAAAACTTAAACGAATATGTAAATATTACTTGACTGTACATATTATCTTCCATACATTGCTTACGGCCACGCCTATATTTAAGGGGTGTTTTTCTGAAAAATCTGTTTTTTTAAGGTTTCATTAGAATAATATCACTTCTTATGAACACAATACAGTACAAGTTGAAAAAAAAAAATTGGGTAAGTGCGAGGAGGGCCTCGTGCAATAGTGTTCCGGACATTTTATATTGTCATTAAATAGAAGGCAATTTATTCATATCCTGCATAGGTACACCTAATACTGGTTTTGATATGAATAATATAATATATTGTACGTAGGTATGTCCTAGTAATACTGAGTTCAGATTCCAGTCCATTTTTATTTACACTTTCAATATAAAACATGGCGTACCAAGCTTTTGGATACAAATGAATGTAACGGTACTTTGCTTGTTAAATGGTTTAAGTAAAGCAAAACACTGGCAATACTTAACATGCGAAGGAATACAGCATTTAGAGTTTTAAAAATTAAAAAAAAAAAATATTTTTGAAAAAAAAAAAAAAAAAAAATTAAAAAAAAATTTTGTTTTTTAATTTTATTTAGTTTTCAAAAGCAGCATAGAGCTAACATATACGATCCATTCGCGCAAATCACTTAGTTTTTGAAAAATAGAAATGGAATGCAGTAGCAGCAAGAGAAGAGCTTGTAGGGAAGTCCATGCGCTCTTCTAAAATCTATAACTCGGGAACTACTTAGCGGATTTGGATGAAACTTGAAACTTGAGCAAATCGTAGTATCAAAATGATCTACTGTCAAAATTATTGGGATAACATAAAAACTGGGGGAGATACAGTGGGCTAACTAGATACCCCATTTTTTAAATTTTTCTCAGAAAATATATAAGATACAGAAATTTTCATATTCTTTTTACAATCTACACAAAATTCTACGTATCTCCAATTTTTTTCATATTTTTACCAGTTATGGTCTGGCCGCTAGGGGGGGGGGGGACAACATTTTTCAAATGTTTGGCGAGCTTTTTTGTTCAACAAATTTTGCCAGAAAAAAATATTTCTTACATATATGGAGCCCTTGCAAAATTCTCTTTAATTTGATATGTCACATGATGGGGAACAAAATAATTTTTTTTTGCCCTTCATACAAGGTGCCCAAAAAAGGGCGCCCAAAATGAAATTCATTGCCGCCATCTTGTGCAGGCTTCCACATAATGTATACATAGCGAAAGTTTCAGCTCTCTATGTCTAACGGTTCAAAAGTTACAGGGCTGTGACAGACTGACGGACAGACGGACAGACGGACAGACAGACACCGTATCAAACCCATAAGTGTTCCGTCTTACCTTTTAAGGTCCGGAACACTAAAAATATAAATCCCACTACTGCCACGCCCACTTTTCAACAAAATTCAAGTTTTGGAGTTTGTATAAGAAATTTGGAAGAAAAACTTTTTCAAGCAAGAGCACAAGTGAATTTTTTGATTTCTAATTTTAAGCCAAAAGTGATCTTCATCGCTTCATATCGGAGAAGCTTCGGCACTTTAAATGACCAAGAGTCTTCAGTTCTTCAGTTTACTGAGCATATTAGGGTGTAGGCTAAGATCTTTATGCAAAATTTTCCCCAAAATGGACTGAGGCATTCACACTTTTTGTGTACCGTGTGGAATAGACAAATTTGGCTAATTTTGAATTGGAATAATATTTTCAACTTAGACCGTAATGTTGTCTTACTGACACAGGTATTGACTCGATTTTATTTATTTTACCCCGCTATTTTCGTATATAGATAGTTTTTACGATCGAACATGCGCTCTTAAAGTTGCGACCACTGGCTCGTAAACTTCATCACGATAAAGATGTGAACCTGGATTAGCATTTTGACAGAGCATAAAAAAATGTGAAACTTACATTTTTATTAAATTACAAAATTGATATGTGCCCACGGAAAAACACTATATTTACTTAAATCACAAATATCTTAGAATTATTATAACGTAACCTTTTCTTTTAGCATAAGAAACGCTTTGATGAATATGAATCACCTCCGTAGTTCGGGAACAAAATTAAAATAGGGCTATATTTTGCCTTCTAAAGAATTTTATTTCGATTTTTATTTTTGTTAAGACTGCTATTAAAACTAAAAGGGTGACTGTGAGTCACCACCTTGGCGGATTAGGGTTAAGTATGTTTTAGGTTACTAATAACTGTTTTTTTAAACGCTTCCAGATTTTGAAAATGCTCTTCAAAGACCTCTTGATCTAACCCCAAATTTAAGGCGCAAATATGCCTCACGCAGATAGTCTTCAAGGGTCAGGAACCCCTAAAGTAAGCAGGTATGATCTTAAGATGGGCGCCGTCATTATCCTTAGCTAGATGAACGGGTCTCATAATAATTTCAACTGTTGAAATTGGAAGTTTATTAATTGGAACTAGTCCAACAGAATGTACCAATCAAGTCAGTATTCAATGCAGCGAACTAAGAACATATGGTTCAATGAAAAAAATACATGTCCTACTTTCTTCCTACATTTTTTGTAGTTTAAATTTTATATGTACATATGTACATACATACATAGATAGTAAAAACAAGGCATACTAAATACTGATCCTAACAAATGGACGTTTCATTACCCATTATAATACTTCAAATAGGAAGAGACTCAAGCCACAAGATGATTTTAGATGAGATAAAAGCAAAGAACAGCATTCATTTAACAACCAACATTGTTAGCAATTTCTCTGTCCGATGTGTGCCCTACTTTGTACGCTTTGCTTGCTACGCCGATAAATTTCAATCTAGTTTTTCATTGAAATGTCTGTGCACAAATGAACAGCCATTCAACTCCTCCTCACCCCAGTCTGTTCAACAAACACATCACTTCAGTCGCTCACGTTCTATGAATTAATTTTCGCAAAGAGGATATATTCGTACTCTCCTCATCAAAGCACATAATTTCAAGTGTCATTGGTTGTGATGTGAGCATCGCATTTTAAATTGTATCTCTCACACCGGGAGACTGATGATGGTTCATATAAAGGTTCAGGGATGAGCTGAGCATACACTCACGTACCTGTCACATCCTAGCCAATCTAAATCATCAATCCACCCACAGGGTTTCGTCCTTCGTCCTTCGCCACAGGTGAAACGAACTGCTCTCGGTTATCTCTGCCTGATTTCGATGACGGCAGTGTTACCGATGATGACGACCAAGTTGATGATGATGTTTCTGATGAAGTTTCTACTCATCCCATTGCCTTGGGATGATGAAGATGATACTTACTTTGGCATGTGTTTGCATAAAAAAGCAAAAGAAAAAAAATCGTATTCTTGACACTGTGCATTTTCAATTCTCATTAGCCGAAGTTGTTGCCTATGAAATTGCAAAGCTCAAAGGTATCTGGGAAAAAAAGGAGAAAACCCCAGTTAGGCGTACAAGAAGAACTGATTGATTAGGGTGGCAAAACGTTATGAGATGGAAAAAGTAATCAACGACGCTACTACATAACAAAATATACAGAAGGGAAAGAAGGCTTAAGCGGATGCCGAACTAGAGTTTGTTGATTTTTGCAATAAATTGGACGCACAAATTGTACATACTATACATACATATATACAGACGGAATGTGGGACTCATGAATCCGAGTCAACAAGGATTAGCTATTGTTAGCTAAACCTTGAAATATTGCGATGCTACGTGCGGAAATTAAATAATTTTGTACTTTTCACGCTTCGTTGGCCTTAGAGTTGATTTTTTATTTTTTCTTACTGCTCTCCAATTTGAAGAAAAGTTTGCAGATTGTTTCCAGAAAAATTTAATTAAATCAAATTAGAGATAAAAGAATCCTTTTCTTTAAAGCACGTCTTTCAAGAATTTTTATCTCTACATATAAATAAGGAAGAGTTGAGTTTAGTAAAAAAATTACTCTTAAGTTTATAAACTAAATACGTCAGGGTCATGCTCATGACTCATAATAGGTACTATACAGAATAGTGCATTTGTTTTTGGGCAATTTTTTCTGAATTAAACCTAATAATTTCGCAATTTTTCACAGAAGAGAGAGGTTATGCTGCGAATTTTAGTCGAAGAAATTTTTGTGGGTAAAAATATGAATTCTGTCAAATGGTTGTGTTGTTGTTGGCTGACAAAATAATTTGAAGTGAATCCATACAAAAAAAAATTTATGTCTTGATGTCGACTCGTTCCCTTAAATATTTGTGCATTTGTATTGAGAGAATTTTAACCCCACCTTTAGAAATTTGACAAGCTGTGAGTTTTAGTGCACAAAATGCGGGAACAGACCTAATGAAAACGCGGTTGTTTTTTAATATTTCTTTCTTAAAAGAAAATAACCGGAAAATTTCAAAGTACTTATACACAATTTTTATTTGACTTGATAAGTTAACGTTCGCCATGACTATTTGATGTAAATGTTGAGCACGACTGTTTTAATTGGTCCTTGTGGAGTGTCTAATTGTGATTCGAGTCTCTTTTTCGAGCATATTGCCAAGTGGAATCAGAATGTTGTTCTCCAAGGCTGCTGATTTGATTTGACTTATCCTCGTAAAAAATTTGGCAATTCCTCGTCGGGCCTCATGAAGTAGTGTATATTTTTTCTTAAATCAATCTAATCGAATCAAGTAGCAGCAAGAGAAGAGAATTATAAAGAAATAATTAAATTATTAGAATTCGTTTTTCATAAAATTTCTAACTCCAGAACTGGTGACTAAATTACAATTTTTTTCAAATTTTCCCAGAAACTACTTATGCATGTAATATAAAGGAATTTTCATAATAATTTCGCAATATGATAACTCTACTATCTAATTTAGTTCATATTTTTGGCACTTATAGTCTGGCCGTTAGGAAAGAGGGGCGACACTTTTCAAATGTTTGTCAAGCTTTTTAAATTAAATTAAATTCATTGCTACCAATTTGTGCGAAAGTTTCAATTCTTCATGTCTAATGGTTCAAAAGTTACCAACTTGAGAAAGACTGACGGACATACAGACATTGTATCAAACTAATAAAGATCTTTTAAAGTCTGGAAGACTAAAAACAGTCACACCATCTAAAACAATTCAATTTCTTAATTGGCCCAAGAGCGTGCTGTGTGGCATGTACTGAAGTCCTGCTGTAATCCGGACACCTGTCGGTCAGCCAAAAAAATCAGTTCGAAATCATTGAATCATTGTGGGCGATATTGACGGTAACATTGTTCGCATGTTCATCTTTGAAAAAATGCGGCCCAATTATTTCGCCGGACAATGTTTCGATAATAAAGCGGATCTTCCTCCAGTTTCTTTTGTAAGCGTTGTTTACATGATAGCATAGTAATGGCAACCAATGGAAACATGTAAACTTGCGTGTGACTAACTTTCAATGTGTCGTTGTGAATGTTTCTTTCCATTCGACCAAAATATTTTTCTCTGTTGTGAATCCATTAACACCAACAAATTGTACACACAGCATTATATGAAAATGCTGCAATAAATTTTTTAGCGGACCGTATGATACTTTATCCCTTTCCTATGTACATAGCTTCTTCCACCAATATACATACATCCTCCGAAACACAAATTATCTCAATAATAGGGCTTGGTAGTGGGCGGATTTTTTACAGTTTTAAACATATACTGTATTTTGCTTCCAAGAAGTGCTATTATTTCGATAAAACCCTCAAAAACATTTTTTTGATAAAAACGCGTCTAAAAAGTAGGCGTGGCCATACACAATGTACTGAAGATATGTAGGGTAAAAGAATATCTACATATTAGCTTAAGTAAGTTTTATGTAAAATTACTGAAAAAAATTATATTTTTCAAAAAGTGGGTGTGGCAGTGGGCGGATGTTAAACATTTTCACACTTGTACTTTTCCAAGGACTTCGTATGCAAATGGTTCCAAGTTGGAATCCAGAAAAATACCATTAAAGTTCTTTATGACCCAATCATCTGCGAGCTTCTGACAAACATCCAAGAGCATTACTGTCATGAGAAAGCTTCTCAAAATCACTTTGTCCATCAGATACGACATAAAACTATAGATATTTCTTGTACGTGCAAAAACACGTTTAGTTATAAGAAGCTAGGCCTTGTCTATATATATATTTTTTTTATTAATTTGTATGACACTAGGTTAGGTTTGTGGGTCGGCAGCGGAATCGAGATATCTCCGCCGCACTCAGGTCAGAACTGACCCTTTGTGTCACCCATAGGGGGGCTTAGTTCCCCTTGCACATTTAACCCATAAATATTTGTAACAACTACCCATGGTTGTACTTAGTCGTTTCGGGTATATACAAACCGTTCTGATGTTCTAATGAAGTTCAATAACATGTCGGTGTTGGCGTTGGAGAGTTCTCCTAGATCCTGAAAGAAGTGCTTTCTGGGGAATTTGTACCTGGAATGTTGGGAGGCCAGGGCACTGGCAGAGGAAGTGGGTAGTGTCCTCTACAACATCCTCACCGCGACGTCCTCTACAGATTTCTTCTTCTGTACGACGCAGTTTCTTTAAGTGGTACCGCAGAGTGTTGTAGCCCCTGAGTTTCCCCACAAGCATGGACAATGAACGTCTGTCCTTGCGAATAATTCTCTCGGTCCTTACTCTGTCAAAAGTTGGCCATAATTGTTTTGTATTTTTGAAAGTTTCTAGGGAATTCCATCTCAGGTCGCATCTTTCGCAGTCAGTTTCCTTGCTTCAAACCTGAGAATGCAGGGCGATGAAGCTATCCTTGCTAATTCATCTGCCTTTTCATTTCCCGGGACGCACTCATGCTCAGAACCTTCTACTGTGTTCCAAGAACCTTAAGCCCTTCGCGACAGCACTTCACAAATCACAAGCTTGGATTTTATTTCTATGGTGGTAATTGCTTTAATAGCTGTCTGGCTGTCGATAAAGAAAGTGATACATTCTGGCGGTATTTTTACATGAAACTCGATAAAATTTGCTCAACCAAATACATATGTAGATATTCCTCTACTGTACATATCTTCCATACATTTTAGGGGCGTTTTTTTTTATCAAAAAATTGTTTTTCGGTGGTGTCATCAAAATAATATCACTTCTTATGATTTCTTATAAAATTAAACGTGTCAGAAATATTTCGCTCTGTCTGGACGCACCTTTAAGAACAAAATACAGTATATACTGAAACATTCTCAAAATTCGCCCACTACCACTTATTCAGAAAATTCGTGATATGGAGTAGTTTTATAAGATATAAAAAACGAGTTCGAATATTTGCACGAATCCAATACTTGCCCTATATTATAGGTGCAAGTAAAAAACTTTCTTAAGCAAGTAAAGGATAGTGTATAGAACGATCCGCTCTAGATGGATTGTAGCATTTTCATATGTTTTTTATTAATTTTTACTTAGTCAGAAAGGAGTATGCATGGCCATCTTAAATAAGTTTAATTAAACTGTTTGTTTGTACACACATTTTTAGTGTTCTTACGCCTTATAATTTGCTAGCGGCTTAACGTATATTAATCAAGAGTACTACCAATCACATTATTAAAGGCCAACTCTGATAATATAGACCTAGTATGAGTTTGTGTTGTGTGTTTGTACCTCTGTTTAAGTTGACATAAAATCCACATCTACAGATTTCCCTTTTAGAAGCACTTAAGCAAATGCGTGTCCTTATCCGCAACCTATCACAAGTGAAAAATGACACAGACAGACGGAGCTCTCCATAATTTCCTTCTTCGCTACATCGAGCAATCACAATCAATAATAAAACATTTAAAGGGCCCAACATTGAGTACACATAACTAACATCCTCATCCAATAAAAATGGTACTTCTTAACTGACACAAGTCATTCATTACACTTATCTGACAACAGTCGCGACAAAGCGTACATAAACTTCAGAAACTTCTACATTAAATTGGCACACAGGACACATACCCAATAAACGCTCGAAATGCTTAACCACATCAGCAGAAAATGAAGGATATAAAAACTCTCCTTACGGCCGTGTAGCACCACATGCGAAAACGAATATTCGCCTTTAGTCGTTCCCCATTTCACTTTTATAGCTATCTTTACTATAATAAGAGCATATGCCATCCCTATCATACCCATGTATCATATGTATGTACATATATCCATGGTAAAAAAAATAAATAAAACACGTAATGATTTATAATGCTGGTAATGAAAATTTTATCCTAATGTTTCGATTTGTGATTACACTTCTGATAAATCTGGTATGTGCAATCGCTCATAAAACTCTCTTCCTACGTCTAATCTCACCTTCGATACATCAAGACAAAGTAGAGTACAATTTATGTACTACCACCTCCGGAACGCTATCAATCAACAGGAAGAAATGAGGATGGCTTCACCTATTTACAAAGTTCCACCACCTTTTTTAGATGACGAGAATAGACACAGTCGTTAGATTGATTAAGCTGCAGCAAACTCTTCAATTTAGCCGTTTCAGGGAATGGGAAGGAAGAACCTTATGTAAATTTGTACCACCTTCCATGTTAGAAAAACAATTAAAAATCCATTTAGCAACGTCTCTGGCATTCTTAAAGCGAAACATACTAACTACGTAAATACTTTAGTACAGAGCGTTTCAGTCTACCCACTCCAGAGTTCTATATAGCTTCTCTGATAGATTTGAATCCGGCATAGAGGAAAGTTATGTGTATATTTAAGTGAACAACTAAAGGAAAAGCAAATGTATGTACAGCAGGGCTGTATGTACATAGGGCTATGGAAAAAATCAATTAGAGATAGAATTTTAGTGAAACGAATGGTACTAGGTATATGTATATATCTATGTACTTATGAGCATGTGTATTTGGCTTGCAATTGTGGAATGCAGTGATACTCTAAACAAATCTAATTATTTTAAGCTATAAAAACTTTTCTAAAATATTTTCAATGTACAACAACATCAGTTATTGATACCGGGTGCTGTAATGATATGTCCTGTATACCTTTGTGGCTCCTCTGGCTTTCCAAATGATTATGATATGGCGTGGGCACCTAATGACGAATGTTTCCAGCTTCCTGGTGATAGTAGCGGTCATTCTTCAACGGTGACATTCATATAGCAGCACTTAGCCTGTTTGGTTGGCTTTATCCAGTTCGGTTCCGCCATCGGTTTAGAGTATACTCCCAAGATATTGGAAACTCTCTACTTTCTGAACGATATGTCTAGCAATGCGTATATGAGCTTATGAGATCGGTCCTAGACTTTTTTCTTCTTCTTTTGAGTTTGGATATAAGAGTCATGTAGCCTTGTCGAACCCCACTTTGGACTTTGAGTTCCTCAGACAGCATTCCTCTGTACAAAAAGTGAATCATATGTAGCCTTGGTAATTGCTATTAATTTATCAGGAATGCACAAAGCACGCCAAAAAAATTTTCGAAGTCGATGACCAGCAGTTGAAGTGGCAATTGAAATTCAACGCATTGCTCAATAATGATCCGCAGGGTGTTGATTTCGTCGACACAGAAGGACCTTGATGAAAGGATGTATGTTTATTACTTAAAACTTGTGAGTTTTCTTAAAAATTTAACGATTGACCGGAAAACCAGTAAACAAACAGGAATTTGACCAGAAACGCAACAATCTCATTCGTAATTCATTGCTTGCTTTACCTACTACAGGTGGCTTTGACCAACTGCATGTAAAGGGTTTCTCAATAGGGACTTGACAATTTTAAATTTAATTTGTGAACGCATTCTTTCACTAATCATCAAACTGTCACTGTCAATTTAAAAGTACACGAACGAGCAACGTCTACAAATTATAAAAGATGTATACCGAAATTCGGAGACGGTGATCGCAACTTTAGGAGCGTTAACTCTAATTTTCGGTCGTAATTCTCGCCCTAGTAGACAATCAATAGTTTAGTGCAAAAATTTGTGTGTGCATATTTTTTGTGTGATGTTGCCGTGAATTTGATGAATTTCATCACAAAATCATCTTCAATGACGAAGCTCATTTTTGGCTCAATGGGTTCGTCAATAAGAACAATATGCGTTATTGGTCGGGTAAAAATCGACATGTGCTTCATGAATCACCACTTCATCCACTTAAAATATATGTGCGGTTTGCATGCCGGCGGCGTTATTGGGATATATTTTTTCGTCGACGATAACGATCGTCATGTTAGTGTGAATGGTCAACGTTATCGCGCCATGATTACCGATTATTTTTGGCCTGAATTGGAAGATATGGACTTCGACGTGCCGCAAGCCACACAGCACACGTTACATTCGATTTATTGAAGAGTAAGTATGGTGAGCATGTTATCTCAAGAAATGGGCCAGTCGATTGGCCGTCTCTTTCGTGCCTAAAAATAGTGACACGCAGATGGGCAGAAGAGAAATAGCTTAATCGAATCGGCTAGTGATGCTGATCATTTATTCATATACCATACATACTTAAACATATACCTTATTGGGTCTATCTTCGATATTTCTCTATGTTACATGTGTCAAACTTAATATGTATACCCTTAGGATAGATAAGGAAAGAGTATAAAAATAGGAAACAAAAACAAAGAATAAATAATAGAATAAATACTTTAGACGATAGTGGTTTACATTTAGGCTTAAGGTACAAGTTACATATTTGTTGTAGCTAGGTATTTTAATTAAAGAGGTACATCTCTTCTTCTTTCATCTATCTGAAGTTAGTAGTTGATGTTTTCATTTGAGGACTAAAATATACCATAGATACAATAGTTGAAGAGGATTTAGCGGGACATGCGGAACATAAAAGGTGAATTGTGGGACATTTCGCGGGACTTGCGGGATAAAACACGTTTTGCGGGACAGTCCCGCAGCTGGCGGAACGTCTGGCAACTCTATCTGTGGGGCTACGTTAAGTTGTCAAGTCCTTATTGGAAAACCCTTTATAATTGCATGCAAGTGCAACTTTTTTTAGAGTTTTATTTCTGTACTAGCTATGATAGTTTGTCCAGCAAACCGGTTTACGGAAAGAAATTAGGCTACATAAATCGACGTAATTGGATAATGTGGTTGAACCCAACCCGTAATATTAATATTCCGATAGTTTCCATGCTTACACGTTTTGCTTTTCAGGCTTAAAATCGATCAACTCCAAATACAGTTTTTTGCCGGTAGACAGTTTAAGGAACATTCACAAAAATTATTTATAATTATAACACCATTCAAATATGAATGACATACAATGTTTGCACAATTCACTGTGTCATTCATATGTGTATGACAGAACATGGACGCACGAAGTTATGAAGAAACTGAATAGTGGTTTAAGCTAATCTGGAAAAGTTATTGAAGAATGAAACTGATAATGGAAAAAAATGCTTCCACAAAGTCCAAAAAAGTATTGATATTGGAAAATAATTACATATACTCAGATATAAAAAAGTTTTCATGTTAGTCTCACTTTTGACTCGTTTTGCCTGTTGTGGATTTGGCATATCACTTTTAACAACTAGACGCGAGTTATAGAAATGTATGTGTACATATGTATATATAAATTCAAACAGTTCTGTACCATAGGCTAGTTATATACATATCTATGTATTTTGCATTTCTGCACTGCGATTAATTAAATTACCTCTTTTTTTCTGTTTTGTCGTCAACTTTATGTATGTATGTCTCATCGACATTTAGTTACAGTAACATTTAGTAATTAATGGGTGCTGTGGCTCAGTGGTTAGTGCGTTGGACTACTGCGCAAGGGGTTGAATGTTCGAATCCAGAAATATACCATCAAAAGCTTTTTCACGGCCCCACCTCTTCCGAGTGTCTGACAAACATTCAAGAGTATTACTGTCATGAGAAAGCTTCTCAAAACCCCTCTGCCCTTCGGATACGGCATAAAATTGTAGGTCCCTTCTGTACGTACCGAAATGTATACCACGCACAATACATTCAGTTGTGAGAAGCTAGGCCTTGGTCCTTTATGGGCTGCTTACGGCCTAGTATTTATTAGTGTTCCAGACCTTAAAAGGTAAGACGGAACACTTATGGGTTTGATACGGTGTCTGTGTTTCCGTCTGTCCGTCAGTATGTCACAGCCCTGTAACTTGTGAACCGTTAGACATAGAGAGCTGAAACTTTCGCTATGTATACATTATGTGGAAGCCCGCACAAGATGGTGATAATGAATTTCATTTTGGGGGCCCTTTTTTGGGCACCTTGTATGAAGGGCAAAAAAAATTATTTTGTTTCCCATCATGTGGCATATCAGATTAAAAAGAATTTTGCAAGGGCTCCATATATGTAAGAAATATTTTTTTTTAACAAAATCGGTTGAATCTCCCCCCTAGACCATAAATGGTAAAAATATGAAAAAAAATTGGAGATACGTAGAATTTTGTGTAGATTATAAAAAGAATACGAAAATTTCTGTATCTTATATATTTTCTGAGAAAAACTAAAAAAAATTATGTATCTAGTTACCCTACTGTATCTCCCCCAGTTTTTATGCCATCCAAATAATTTTTACAGTAGGTTATTTTGATACTAGGATTAACTCAAATTTTATGTTTCATCCAAATCCGCCAAGTAGTTCCCGAGTTACAGATTTTAGAAGAGCGCATGGACTTCCCTATATTCTCTTCTCTTGCTGCAACCTCATTCGATTTCGATTTTTCAAAAACTAAGTAATTTGCACTAATGGATCGTATATGTTAGCTCTATGCTGCTTTTGAAAACAAAATAAATTTAAAAACTATAATTTTTTTTTAATTTTGTTTTTTTTTTTTTCAAAAATATTTTTTTATTAATTTTCAAGTACTGCCAGTGTCTTACTTTACTTAAACCATTTAACAAGCAAAGTACTGTTACATGCATTTTTATTTAAAAGCTTGGTACGCCTAAACTAACTGAAATATGAAATTTTATCAAAATTAAATTAAGTGAAGTAACTCTAATAGTAGGGCTAGAACAAAAATTTCAATGTCCCCTTTAGTGGCCATGTAATAGCTATATTCAAATATATTCTATATTCTATATACATACATACGTACCTTTTTTATTGATACTCTAGTTCACAAAGTTTTTTTTGGTAAAACTTCTTGATTTGTACCATCTGGTATGGGGCTCAACTACAACATTTACTTATGAATGAATTACCATAACTTAAACTCTGTTAAAAGGGAATTATTGTGCACTGAATTTCTAATGTACACATATTTCTCTTAACATAAATAGTAAATTGCCTTTGCACCCATCCATCTGTTTAACCTAAATCCATCTCGTTTCTCCCGATTTTGATTCTTCATACTAAAACGTTATTCCCTTTAAGTCTTAAGTTTAGACTATCACGAACTCCACACGTGGATTTTCCTTCCACTGTATTCTCTTGGAACAAAAGTAAACAACGACAGTTTACATTTTGTTAGCTACAAATTTACATTCCTCCAGTCGTTATAATGACAATGACCAAGAATATGGTAGTAAGATCGCTGTGTTTTGAAGCAGAAATATTAAAAAAAACAAACTCCATTAAATTATGCGTCCACTGTCTTTACTCTTCGGTTTATTATTCTCTTAGATTATGACCACGCAGGTTAAAGGTCTACCGTCTAATTAATTCAACTGGCAAGAAGAAAACAGAAAAGAAAATCCTTCATTCAAGGAAAAGACCTATCACAGCCGACAAATACTAGCCGAAATTCGAACTACTAACAAATTCAATTAGCAAACTTTGATTGGAATTGTGTCCTTGAATATTTTTACATCTCCTTATAGGTGAAAGCAAATTAAAGGTGAAAGGCATTCTCTGTTATAATTTTATGCAATCAATAAGAGCCGCACAATATGCAGATATTTGTCGCCCCTAAGATAAGTTCAATGCTACGGATATCTCTCCGTTTGCTGATAGTTAAAAAGTTTTCGTGTTTATTTCAGGCTAAGAGGTTGATGCGTTTGGATGTGACACCTTAAGGCCTACAGGCAGAAAAATTTAATTTTTCGGATATCCACTTAGATACTGTTAATGAAAGCTAGGTCAATACCAATTAATGAAACTTTAACTTTGATGTAGGAAATTGGATTTGATACGTGTTGGGATTTGAACAAAAACTTATGTTCGATGTGTTTTTGTCGATACGTGCTTGAGGGCTAACACGTTTTCATCAATTATAAAAGCATACGTTGAATAGAGTGACTTGTTTTTGTTTCTGTACTCGTTAAAGTTTATTTATGAAAGAAGAATACGTGTGTGTGTTTTTTTTCTCAGTTGTTTAATGCAACAATGACTTTGAATTAATTACCAAGTGGCCTTAAATTACCATACTAGAAATGTTATTTCTTTCATTTAAGGTGATATTGAAAATCTTATCGATAATAACAAACCATAGGAAACGTCGATGGTTTTAAGAACTAGGGTACCGTTTTGGTGCTAGTTAAAAATAATTATATTTTAAACTAGTATATTTTAGTTCTCTTTGGGCCATCCCAGCAGCAAATCATTAGACATGATCTGTCGACATCCATATATCTTTACTAATGCACGCTTAAGTCTTAAGTATACCAATCATATTTTAATAGTCAGCTCTTACAAACTTTCTTGAATCTATAGCATAATATTAGTTTGACGTTGAGTTATGGAAACTCGATTCCATGTGATTTCTTTTTAAAACTCTTATATAGTATTATTTTTATCAATAAATAACTTTATATAACTTACTACATATATGTAGTAATTTGTTGTTTCATTATTTGACACATTCCCCAAAAATAGATTATAAAATATGTAATAATTTTGATGCAAATTATTTTATGCTGTTATATTGGAGGTACGGAATTCTTATAATTGAATGTACAATACAACTAAATTCAATAAAAATTTCTTGCACAATTTAGTATTTTTGATCCCAAATCCAACCCTGTTGTGGTATTTTTAGTGTTCCGAACCTTAAAAGGAAAGACAGAATACTTACGGGTCTGATACGGTATTTGTCGGTCTGTTACAGCCATGTAAGTTTTGAACTGTTAAAGATAGAGAGCCCGCACAAGATGGCGGCAATGAATTTCATTTTGACACTTTTTTGAGCAACTTTTATGAAGGGCAAAAGAAATTATTTTGCTCCAATACAATACAATACACAAAATATATTTTCTTACAAAATTATTTGAGCACTAAAGATTGACAAATATTTGAAATTAAACAAAAAAATAATAATAATTTCCACGAATGGATCGTTCACATTGGCGATAAATTAGGCGCCAAAAATTGATAACGGTTTTTTATAGAGGTTTAAGAGGTATGGTCGATTTTAGATTACAATTTTTTGACTTAAAATTAAAAAAAGCAATGGCAACACTTACAATAAAGTACTATACTAATTTTGAAAGCCAGATGCCTGTTCTTTAGACTATTTTTTTTTTTCAAAATTGTGAAATTAAACCATTTACCGTTACATACATTTTCAGCCAAAAACTTGGTACGCCTAGACTTACTGAAATATGAAATGTTATCAAAATCATTGGAACCAATTTCGAGAAAACCCTCTTTTTGTGAAAATGGCCGTACGTGAAGTAACTCTAATAGTAAGGCTAGAACAAAAATTTCAATGTCCCCTTTAGGGGCCATGCAAGAGCATCCCGCGATGAAGTTTGAAGTAAATTGGTTCACTCGTTTAGTCATACAGACAGAAAACAGAATCGGCAGACGGACTATAAAGAGCTTTTCTACCGGTAATTTTTTGTGGCTTCTCCACCTACACTATATACATTCCTAGCGGAAATAAGCTTGAGCAGCAAGCATTCCTACCCCAAGCCGAGGAAGCACCCAGTTGTGTTTGTTGTTGTTGTTGTGTTAAGGCTGGACCTCAACAGTCTATACAAGTATATGAAAAAGGGTATGTATACGCCACAGTGTCTTTTTTAACATTACATTTCCACATGGATACCATTTGGAGCCTATTAAAACTAGAACTATCTATTTACATAATTCCAAAGGATGTGAATTGTAAACCTTCATATCCCAAAAGAGTGTTATTAAAATCTGTCACACTTATATTCAATTCCGAAAACAAAAATTTATTTCTCTTTGTTAGGTAAATATGCAAAATGATATCCTTGATTCATCTGTCTTTAGTTCATACGGTATATCGGCAAATATATACCCTACGTTCGGGGTGTATAAAATGTATTCGTTTTTAATTTAATTTTAAACGCTCACTCACCAACTGTGGCAATCAATTTCCAATTTCATCGGAACCAATCTTAATTGAATTTCTTAAAAATAAAAAAAAAATAAAACTTTTTTGCCTCAAACATACCGAGATAAAAAAATTAAAATAACCTCGAAAACGTACAAAAACACAATCACTTTCAGAAAGTTGATCAGGTCCAGATGTAGAGCGGCTGTGCCACTGAAGCTGACAATAAAATCAAACAAAGATAATCGATTTTAATAGCGGAAAAGTCGCTGAATACAGTTCGAACTGACTCATGTGTCATACATCCTGCAAACAAATAAAAGAAAATTCAAAAAAAAAAAAAAAAGAGGAAAACATTTAAAATTCATTTCACAAAATTTCGGCTTTCGTTTTTTCATTGCTTTCCGCAGCCGGACGCAGAGTGATTTATCACTCTTGCATACTTTAGGCGAGAGGGTCGGCAGTTGCTTCTGATTGACATTCAATTGAAAGGAAGTTGGAGTTAGTTCGTGGTAAAATGCAAAAAGTCTTTCTTCCATATTTGTATCCGTACAGTATGGTGGGCATATTATTACACGTTTATTGTTTCTTTTATATTAACTAAATAAACTAGAACTTTAAAGATGTGTTTTAGGATCATTCGATGCTATTGAATTCCTTTCTTTTGGAAATCATTTTTAAGACATTTGTTAAACAAATGAAGATACGATTAGAGTTATCCTTGTTCGCTTTTGTACGCTCGATTCCATAGGAAGAGGAGGACGAACAACGAAGAAATATTTACCTTATACGATTTTTTAATCCAAATTTCTCTTTTAAACACGCTTTGTCCTGTGTTTGCGTAAAATCGTAGGTTGAAAGTTTTCTAAACAGCTTCATTTTTTGTGTCCAGATATCAATTTTATATTTTAATACAAACGCGCCTTTAAGCTTTTCTCTTTTATCAAGGTGAATCAAGCCTAGAATCTCACACCTACATATATGTGTTGTGCGTAGTATACATTTCGGCAAGTACAGAAGAGATCCCTAATTTTATGCTGAAGCTAAAAGTTAGACGATTTTTAGTGTTCCGAACCTTAAAAGGTAAGACGGAACACTTATGGGTTTGATACGGTGTCTGTCTGTCCGTCTGTCCGTCAGTCTGTCACAGCCATGTAACTTTTGAACTGATAGACATAGAGAGCGGAAACTTTCGCTATGTATACATTATGTGGAAGCCTGCACAAGATGGCGGCAATGAATTTCATTTTGGGAACCCTTTTTTGGGCACCTTGTATGAAGGGCAAAAAAAAATTATTTTGTTCCCCATCATGTGGCATATCAAATTAAAGATAATTTTGCAAGGGCTCCATATATGTAAGAAATATTTTTTTCTGGCAAAATTTGTTGAACAAAAAAGCTCGCCAAACATTTGAAAAATGTTGTCCCCTTCCCCCCTAGCGGCCAGACCATAAATGGTAAAAATTGGAAAAAAATTGGAGATACGTTGAATTTAGTGTAGATTGTAAAAACAATACGAAAATTCCTGTATTTAATATATTTTCTGAGAAAAATTAAAAAAATGGGGCATCTAGTTTGCACGAATGGATCATATATGTTAGCTCTATGCTGCTTTTGAAAACTAAATAAGTTTAAAAAACTAATTTTTTTTTTAATTTTGTTTTTTTTTTTTCAAAAATATTTTTTTTTTTTAATTTTAAAACTCTAAATGCTGTATTCCTTCGCATGTCAAGTATTGCCAGTGTTTTGCTTAAACCATTTAACAAGCAAAGTACCGTTACATTCATTTTTATCCAAAAGCTTGGTACGCCATGTTTTATATTGAAAGTGTTAGTTAAAATGGACTGGAATCTCAGCTCAGTATTACTAGGACATACCTACGTACAAGACATTACATTATTCATATCAAAACCAGTATTAGGTGTACCTATGCAGGATATGAATAAATTGCCTTCAATTTAATGACAATATAAAATGTCCGGAACACTATTGCACGAGGCACTCCTCGCACTTACCCAATTTTTTTATTTGAGCTTTCTTATGACAGTTATACTCTAAAATGTTTGTCACGAGCTCGAAGGAGGTGGGGACGTGCAAAAAATTGTATAGTAAATATTTTCCTAGATGTGAAATTGAAACCTCACTCGAAGATCGAGAAGAACAGATATTCTGTCTTTTTGATTTGAAACATAACATCATCTTTTTTTTTCACTTATGAGAGCCCAATCGTCAGAAACTTTTCATACAAGCAGATAATCAAGAACTGCAATAAATAGAACTGAGGTTGCTTCCCTTGTGTACGCCGGGTTTTATTGTGAGCTCTTCGGTAACTTCTATGAATTTCATGTATTCCAGATAAACCCACACTGGTAGTCAAATTAAATAAAATAAATTAAATATTAGGCCGTAAGCAGCCCATAGAGGGCCAAGGCCTAGCTTCTCACAACTGTACATGTGCGTGGTATACATTTCTGCATGTACAGAAGGGACCCACAGTTTTATGCCGTATCCGAAGGGCAGAGGGGTTTTTGAGAAGATTTCTAATGACAATTAAACTCTTGAATGTTTGTCAGACACTCGGAAGAGGTTTTGATGGTATTTTTCTGGATTCTAACTTGGAACCCCTTGCGCAGCAGTCCAACGCACTAACCACTGAGCCACGGCACCCACACACTGGTAGTCAGATAGTCAGATAGATAGTATTATTTTTTGAACTCGGCCATCGTATCAACGGTCTTCATTGTGTTTCACATTGGTAAAAATTGCAGTTTCTGGTATCGCCCTTTCTTTTGTACAAAGGAAAAATACATACCTATACCACTCATAAATTTGAAGACAAAAATCATGAGTCCTTCTATCTTTTCTAGAATAAAAAGGGATCTAGTCTAGTCCCACCGCTTTTCGTTTTGTAGAGTATTTGACCGAATAGTTATTTATTACAGTGTTTTTATTTTTTAAACTAAGAGTAGCTTCTGAATTCCAAATGGCTTGGTCTCAAATTATCTTAAGCCTCTTAAGCAAACATGTACTTAGTACCTACACCAATTTCTATTCCATTTTCCTTTACTTGTCATTCCTAATACTAGTCGATTAAACATGCAAAACATTTTCACCATACATTTACTAGTCAGATTTTTAAAATGCATGAAATTTCGCCATTTCAAATTTAATTAAAACCAATTCTGGGAATGTTTTCTGAACTCTGAACTCCACAGTGTTGACCACCCTTAGCATGACGGCGCGCCGTCCAGCATTGTACAGTTTTATGTACATACATACGTACATAGATATATGTATGTATACCTATTATAATCCTATTCAAGGTTCAATTAATGCCATTGAATTTTCGCTCCACTGAATGCAATTGTCTATCTATTCAGTGTGATATTAATTTTTTAATTTTTTTTCCTCTACTTTCAGATTCAGATAGTGTGTACGTTCATGTGATTAAAAGTGAACATCGTGCAGCTATGCAGCATGAGCATGCCAGCCGCCTACACATACCCAACTGGATGCTAGTCATTTCCTCATTGTTCTATATCGATCATAACTTTCATGTTACAAGGCACATGGCCCGAGTGTTGGTGGGGAGTTGCATTGGAAATCAGTTAGCTGCCGGACGTCAATTGATTGCAGGCAGATAGCATACTAAATTTTAAGGAGCTAATAAAAAATAAATAATAATAAAATTAAATTAGCGAATGAATGTAACACAATGGATGAAAAGAGAAAGAAAAAAAAAACATTTTTATAGACTTGATTGAAAATAAAAAAATGAAATGTATTATTCACCTAAAAATAGATTATAACATAATGTAAATACGTAGACAATGGAGGATAGCGATAAACAAAAAGTCGGAAGAATAAAATAATAAGAAATAAGATTTTATGTAAAGCTAGTTAGAGTCATAAATAATAAAAGAAAGAGAAATTCTGTAAAATAAAATCGTGAGTAAATAGATTTAATTTAAATGTGAGATGTGTATTTAGTAGTAATAAATAATAAAATAAATGAAAAACAATTAGTATAACTTGTAAATTGATGAAATTATAATAATATGAAAAATACGTACATATATGAGTATGAAGAGATACAATCAAAAACTAATACGCTTAGTACACATTAAGAGTCTTATTTATGGAAGCAGCAACAAAACCTAATAATGCCCTATAGTTCTATACTATAGGAAGAGGGATGTCGTACATTTCTGTACTAATAACCTTTGCAATTATGAAGGATGCACACAGGTAGAAAAAAAAATTTCATACATCATACCTATACATATTTCGCATGGGAAGATGTGCGTTCTCATGAAACACGCTAACATTACATACATCTCAACGCGGAATATATATCCACAGATGAAGTAAACTTCACAAATAAAAACTGAATATCACACCTATCACAGAATCTGTTCTAACAAACCTACGAAAAATCTTTAACTACGAATCTGAGAAAATATGCGTGTTTTTTTCAAATCTCAGCAACCAGTACTTCATTTGTAGAACCCGCAGCAGGCTATCAGCAGCTGAATTTTCATACCCCCAATTCAAGTTATTACGTATGACTTCGGTGTTATTATATTAGCTGTCGAAAATAGTATATAGGTTCGTTATAATTATATACTTTGATGTTTATTTCACTATCCTCTTTAACCTTACACCTAAATGGATTATTTTTCATTTAAGGAAGCAAAAATTATTGAAGATTTAAAATATCACTACTTACTTACTTAAAGGGCTCCCGACCCTTGTAGAGTCCCTGGCTGAGACATCGTTGCCTTCCATCCTCTGCGGTCCCGAGCACGCTGCTTCCATTTGTGAAGAACAAGTTTTCTGGCATCCACGAAAGTTTGGTCTTTGTACCGGAGGTTAGGTCTTCTTCGCCGTCTCGAAGCTGGGGGCTGGGATTCGAAGATCCTCTTGGCTGGAGCATTGCTGTCCATTCGCTCGATGTGGCCGAGCCAATGTAGTCTGCGTATCTTGGCTTTTTGGACTACATCCACATCCTGGTACAGCTCATAGAGTTCGCGGTTGTACCTTCTCCTCCATTCGCCCTCCTCGCATAGGGGACCTAATATCCGACGGTGTATTTTACGCTCGAAGGTGCCCAATATTTGCTCAGCTTTCTTACTTATCGTCCAGCACTCGGCTCCATACAGCAGGACTGGTAAGATGAGCGTCCTGTAGAGCATTAATTTGGTCCGTCGAGTTAGGAGTTTTGAACTCACTATCAGGCTCACAGTTATTCACAACTTCTAAATAATGATAATTGTTTCCTTTTTTTACCTCTATTTATTTTCGAAAAATGGATACATCAAATTTGTCTTCCTGATTAACAATTAGACAGGATGATTACAAATTGAGAAATGTACCGAAGAGATTTTTTTTTTTTTTAAGAAAAAGCAATTGTTTTACTCTTGAATATTTATTTTTTTAACTTTCTTGCAAAATAGAACAAAATTGATTTTACTTAATTCCATAATCAACTCCAATTTATTTTTCGGCCAATAAGGAGCATAGTACAAGACAATTTATAATTGCGTTATCACTACGGACACTCCCTGTTGAAACCGAATAAATTTCAGTAGCACCAACGTCTGTATATAAAAAGCATATAGTAAGTATATATTTCACGCGATATGTTGTGAACTCCTAGGCACAGCAGATCTTCTGCTGCGGACGAAATTAAGAGCTGTAGATAGTAGGTTCTTGTTTCACATGTAGAATTTGCCTCTACTAGCTGTGTTAGTTAAAAAAAACGGCAAATATAAATACAGCATCCGAACGGGGTTAACTATGGGCCTGCCCCTTTTCGAAAAGTTTGGCACCCCTTTACGAATGTTTACACCTTTCTAGGGATGGTTGCTGTCACTCTCGAAGTATTCCAAGAAATTTCCAACTGTCAGTCCTGTCAGTCATCCATCCTTTCAAAATCGATGAGTAACAGATTAATTTAGGACCAATAACGCATTGCTCGATAATCATCCACATCGTGTTTATGTGGTCGACACAAAAGTATCCACAGCGGAAGTTGCTCAGTGCCAAGTTTGTAGTTAATGTCTGCTCTGATTCGACCCAGTGCGAATCCTTCTTCCTACTACCTTGGCTTGGTTTTTTGTAAATACTCCACGGTTTTCGTACTGCATTAAGCTACAATATATAGGGAACTGTCATGAAGTAGGAGTAATAGATCGGCCGATGCAGTTGGCGCCGTTAAAAAAGTTCTACGGGTATGTAGTCAAGTTCTATCCTCTTTGTGCATTTCAGTGCTTTGTATTCTGTGATAGCGTTTCAGCAGTGATTGAATGTTAAGATTTTTCAAACACCTGGACATAGATATCTGACTGTGCAGAGCCAGAGTACAAGTTCAATTGAATAATTTTATTGCTATTTTGACTTTATAGACAAATATTGATGTGTACTAGGTAGTAAACAAGATCATTAGTTAATACATATAACAACAGATGGATAAATGATTTAATAACATAAAAAAAAACACAAATATAAAAGGATATACTAAATAAATTAAGCAAACATAATAAAAATATTTAACAGAAAAAATAAAATGTGCGTGGCTATAGAAAATAATATTTTCAAATTTTGTAAATTCATTTAGTTTAAACATTTTAAATATAAACTGAAACAAAAAATTAAGAACGAAACAAAATACTATTTCCATTTTTTTTATGTAAATAGTTATTTTGAGAAGTAAATAAAACTCATAAGAATAAAAACAAAAATAACATTCAATAATGACAATTTTAATATTTATCCCCTGCTCAAATTCTTTTCAAGCACCTGACAACTTCTGCAAAACGTAATTTATCCTTCAGAATTCATTGAGAAGACGACCGTAATCAATTCTATTTGAATATGAAAATGAAATGCGCATTTCAATGATATAAAAATAACCCTCACAAATGGGGCGAATATGACAAGTAATATGTGTACCAATTCAAAATACCGAAATTCTAGAATAAATTCCAGAAATTCTCTCGTTCCAACACACCAAATTGCAATGGGATTCCAATTGAAACGTAGGCATGACAGCAGAAAGGCCAAGACCTCATCTTGTTCTTGCCAAAAAAAGGACACAGAAGGTGCGATATATGTAAGTATGAACCTAACGTTATCAAGAATAAAGAAATAGAACGCACAGTCGTATTTATTCGTATATCCTTTATGCCTAATGCCGTATGACTTTGATAGGAAATGGAGTGAAATGTAAATTCCGCTACTTACCCAGGAGCAAATTCCATGCGGGATTTATTCTGTTTTATTCTTCAAGTCTCTTTTGCCTTGCCTTTTGGGTATTCTTTTTTTTTTTTTTTACTTCTCCAGATGATGATTAAGAAATTCCTTTGTTCTGATCGTTTGTCTTTTTTATATCTGTTTAGTATTGCATTGAAAGCTTTTAACTTGAATGTATGAGGTACTGCTCCTGAAGGAGCAACGCCCCTCACAGAATGATTCGTGAGGTGATGATTATGATTGAAGAAGGGATATGGAATTAAATGAATAAGTTCAAGGGCAGTATATTGGTTTGATATTAACTTTACTTAGAAAAAGGATTGTAGAAAGGTATACATATACACTAAAATGATGTGTTTTTGCAAGTAATATTCTAGTCTAGGGATTTTATGGGAGTGAAAATCTACCTTTATCAAGAGGACGCTATAAAGCTGTGATGGACAATCGAAAGATTCACAATTTGAGCTTTGGCACAAACAGTGTTGCCACAAAAAAAAATAAATATCAGGCCGTAAGCAGTCCATAAGCTTGACAAAGAGATTTTGGGCGACCGCAAGCCTTCTCAATTTTTGAAGCAACTAAGGCTGAAACAGATTCTTTGCTATTTTGTTTGGCTATAAGAGTCAATGGATTGTTGTTTAATAAGACAAGAAAAGACGTCTTGTCTGGTCCAGTGTGTTTTCAGCCTAAAAGGTCTTGTGGATAATAGAGCTGCCATTCGTTCAAATTTGATAAGCGGATCGTTCAAGTATTGGTTTCAAAAATGATTCGGTCATTGCATTCAACCATTCAATCGTTCAATGATAGAGACAGATACATATATTGTATTGGCTCTAAACGAAGATCATCAATCCCAATCAGATTTTAGTATTAAATTGGTTTCGTTCCGTTCCTTTTCGTTCCATAGTGTTTGAGTTGGGAGACAAGTATTGGTTTTGTGATTGATTGGTTTGTGCTTCTGTGAATGCAATCACCAATACTCACGATTGACACAGCTCTAGTCGATAGCGGACCTGATAATATCCTTCGAACGAAATGGCTGATAATGCACCTACTTGCAGTGCAAACGATCCCAACAACGCAGCAAGGCACACTGTTGGAAAAAATTAGCTACGCTTGCCGATCATCATTATCATCCAACCTTGCGGCGGTAGGCGCTACTAATTATGCAGATTTTACTACATCCTTGGAGCCCCGGCTGTCAAGACTTAAAACTATGATCCATAAGTTGGTAAGTTCATTTTAAAAACGCAGCGCAAGATAGTGCACGTGTCATAACCACACGAGGTCCTTGCAAAAGTAAGCAACATATGTGTACAAATTTTTAAAATCCGTTTTTTTCAGAATTTTTATATGAAACTGACTTTTTGGAAAAATAATTAGTTGTGATTTTATAAAAAAATGTTAATACGTTTTTAAATGACATTATCCCTTTTTATTTATATTTCAGGTTCTATTGCAAAATGTTGCGTTACTAGAATGAGACATTCTAGTTCTTAACAAATGAATAATGGCAATATCTCAATAACACCGTAGGTCTAATAAGTATGTACATATTTCGTCGACAAAAAGTATTCCTTTTCACATGAAGATGTGCTTGAAATTAACACGAGAAATGATGACCTGTGTAGTGAGGTCGTACCCTCTAAAAGCAAAATCAATTTATTATAATTCAGACTTATTTTATATGTAATTATTACCAGAGTTGTGAAAGAATTAAATCATTTCAGAATTTAACTCATTTGAAAGACTAAAGACTTCAACTTCAAAATATGAAATCACCATTCATTTTGAAGTCATGGATTGGGAATTCATTTTCGTGAAATCAAACATTGCATTCAATTGAATGCATTCATTTGCGATTTCAGAGAAGTCATTGAAGTCATTAATTATTGAAGGATTGAAGGGATTGAAGGATTTAATTATATAGGAAAGAAAAAAAGACTTTGAAATGACTTCAACTATTTCATGACTTCAAAATGAATGCAATCACTTTGATGACTTCAAAAAGACTTCAATGACTTCTCTGAAGTTGCAAATGAATGCAATCTTTGATTTCACGAAAATGAATTCCCAATCAATGACTTCAAAATGAATGGTTTTCATATTTTGAAGTTGAAGTCTTTAGTTAAATTCATATGATTGAAGTCAATGCGAAGAAGTTTTTTTTCTTGTGACTTCAATGAATGCAATCTCAAATGAATGCATTCTTTTACAACTCTGACTATTACTCATCATTTTCTTTTTTTAGCACTGTATAATGTGCATCAAATTTATTGTGTCTAATCACATAATTACCTTGTTGGCTAAATATTATTGCAAAATATTTATAAATTTAATCTGTGTGAAAATAATAATGAAAAATTTAATTACATCTATAACGCTAATGAGTTGTTATTCCTCTAATACCAGAACTAAAAATTCAATTTAAATTTATTTCACCATTTATTGCCATAAGCCGAATTTGGAATTGTCACACTTTACGAGTATTCTATTTCTGTTAAATTCACAATGCGGCTTTCTGTTTTTTGCTGTAGGTCCAAACACACTTACATACAGCCAACCAGATATAATAATTATATTTAGGAATGTGTATGGCATAAAAAATAAAACAATTTTTAGCGCTTTCCTAGAAAAAGCAATATCAAAAGCATTTTTCATAATTATTTTCAGGATATAATGCATTTCAATTAATAAGGTGAAAACGACACAAATTTAGAAAATTCCGATTTAATGAAAACCTATAATTAGTTTCAGTAACAATGTGTTGATTTAAATCACTTGCAGAGGTATCAGAAAATGATTAACAATTTCATAATTTACGCGATGCAAAAAGGTGTTAAAACAAAATTTCATAAATGTGCAGGAGCAACTTTAATTTAATTGCACGCATTTTCAACAAAAGAAAACAACTTTAAAGAGACACGTTCCTTAGTTTTAAATTCAACGATACTATGAGTTCCACTTACACAATTTTTCAAAAGACTGTTTTGAACTTATACTCTAGTAATCAAATTCGTAGAGACTTAATAGATTCTGAGGATCAATACTCAACTATTTCAGGTAACTAATGAGTTTTACAAATTTAATACTCAGATTACACTATGGCGATGGACATTTTTGGGACGAAACGCGCTTACACAGTAAAGTCTTCATTTAATTGTTACATTGAAATCTGAAGGTTTTTGAAATACATGGCAAATTCCAATAAATATTCAAGATATTTTGCCTGCAATCATGATCCGCAACATTGTGTCTGAAAAAGCTAATTGCGACTAAAAACCAACAACGAGAGAGAACAAAATTGAAGATTGTGTTGACGGGTGACTATGCTGCCAAAAGTATTATGGTCAGCTGTTCGACAAAACATAAGGAAGCATTTCGGTCAGTTATGACATGAGCTTATGCTTCCCAATGTTGATTGTGGTTGGCCTTTAAGTCTTAAGTACTCAACCAATGCATGCCCGAGTTTTTACCTTTTTTTTTTTCAATATATGTATGTATTATTTAATTTCATTTAATTGAAGTGAGAATATAGTAAAACAATAAATTACTTTTTACCCTGAAGAAATTTCGAGATGTTAGTATTTTTAAAATGTGTCATCAATGGACAGACAACAACATTAGTTAATTTTTTTATTAATACATACATTTATCCTTAATTTTATTTTATTTTGTAAATACAACAACTAAACTTTAATTACGTTATCAATGGTATGGAATTCCACAAAAAACTTGTCGTGCAATGACTGTTTTCTTACTGTTTACTTCCTGTGACAATACGATGTTATCATTTGGTATTGTTCCCTATATCTTCCACTTCGGGGAGGTGAGCAGTCGGATTTTTGCAATACACCATTTGCCAGCTGCCTCCTGAGTTCAAGTTGGTCTAAACTTTTCCCGCAATATTTGCTTACAGACCACGAATTGACAACATAACAATGGAAGTGTACCATTTCTTGCCTCGAAATCCCATTCGGTATCGCGAAATGTGCTCCTTTATATTTTTTAGCCTGTTTTCGCGAAAAGTGTCCCACCACATCTCAGCCTTCGTTTTGCTAAAGTTCTGAACCACAGATTCTCCTAATCCTAAAAGTGAATCTCTTCTATCCTGTTTCTTTCAAATCAAACTGAAGATAGGATCCATACTTCAGTGCAGCTACCCAAGCCTTCTATCCGAATCTTACTAGTTTATTCCGGAGAAACTGCTTACAACTATGTTTACGGATATAGAGTATCATCGATTCTTGAACAGATATGTACATATATTGCTTTCAGTTGGACAATATTGCATTTTTTTATATAGGTGATTAAGTAAATGTTGAATCTATTAGATATTACAAATGTTTGAAAAAAATTCTACACTTTAGGTATATCGCACTTACCTTACTCATCCTGTCCATTGAAGGAAGGGGGAAAGGTTTAGTTGTATGAAGTAAAGATTTGAAAAAAAATCTTCAAATTTCATTCATCGTAGCTTCAACAACTAAATTATTATGACTTATCTTCGTGGGACTCTCGAAACAATCGCTTCCTTGGTGTATAAATATAGATACGTTTAAATGTATATATCGAACGTATTTTCCACAACGGAATTAACAATTTGATTGTCCATAAAAAGTTCAAAGAAATCAACAGGATGGCTCTCCGAAGACAAAGTTAAAGGCTTCGGATAACTTATAAGCTCATATCTAAAAACTCATTGCAATAAACAATAGTTTTCCAATCAAGGTTATCCTCGTAGCCACGTTTCCATTTCTGAAGAATTTTGCACCCTCACTCAGATAGGAGCTTCTGATGTCCTTGGAAGAATATCTGCTCTACTGTCCCCATGAAATAACATTACTCCTTTCGCCATAAGTTGCCTACTACCCAGTCTATTTGCATCCTCATTTTCTCCATCTCCCGACTCTGTTATTTGTCCATCCTCTGGAGGTGTTATAACGATTTTATCCGGAAAATCCTTATCTTGAGTTAAATTTCCCAAAAACTCCAAAATTTCACCAACTGGAAGACTTTTATTCCTGAATGGTAAATAGTTAATTGAAAATGGATGAACTCTAAAAAAAATATATTTTTTAAAGATTTTTCATAAGTTTAGATGCCATATTTTTGCATACGTTCAATTTTGGCCATATGGCATATGGCCATATTTTTAAGATCAGTTAATAAGCAAGGTACCATTTAGAGCATATTAAAAAATAAATAAAATATATAAATAAATATTAGCCCGTAAGCAGCCCATAGAGGGCAAAGGACTAGCTTCTCACAACTGCTTTTGGCCCATACAGAAGGGACCTACAGTTTTACGCCGTATCCGAAGGGCAGAGGCCTTTTGAGAAGCTTTCTCATGACAGTTATACTCTTGAATGTTTGTCACACACTCGGGAGAGGTGAGGTCGTGAAAAAAACTTTTGATGGTATTTTTCTGGATTCGAACTTAGAACCCCTTGCGCAGTAGTCCAACGCACTAACCACTGAACCACGGCACCCATATTAACCAAAGAATATATGCATTTTCATTGAATAACACAAGTAAAGAATTAAATCAGGATCTTTAGAGCCGTTTTCGATAAAGCTGAATTTTTTTTGCCAAAAAACGTATATTTTAATATATTTACGTTATAAAACTAGCATTAATTTAAAATTTAAACAAAATCGTTAAAGCCGTTTTTGAGCCAACTGGCTAAAACATATTGGCCCAAAGAAAAGTACCGTTATTATCACTTTTAGCAAAAACAAAAAATGTGGTATGCCATCTTAGGCTAGGTGCGCACATGCGATTTTCTGCCGCAGTGATTAAAAAATCGTAGTCGCTGTAGGAAATGGCAGTCCGCGCACCAGCGACAGAAAACGCTACGATTGTTTAATCGCAAAATATAGGTCAAATAGTTTATAATACGAGTGCGCGCACTTGGGATTAAAGAGTCGCCGCGACTGTAAATCGCCAAAAATATGTGGCATGCTGCATTTTTCTAGATCCTGCGATTATTTAGTCGCAAGTGCGCGCGTTCGTATTAGACACCATGTGTTCCATTTTGCGCGACTGAACAGTAGAGAGATAGAAAATCGCCAGTGCGCGCACTGTTTTATATTATTGCGACTACTATTTTTTGATCGCGGCGACTAAAATCGCCAGTGCGTGCTAACTCCTTTAAATTCATATGATTCGTTTGTTTTGGCGACTATCGCGTCGCTGAAAAAATGTAACAAATCGCGGCATAATAATCGCTGCCATAACCATAAGCTCTGTGCGCGCATTCATATTGCAAAAAGTGTGTTTCATTTTGTGCGACTAAAAGTCGCGCGATTAAAATCGCATGTGCGCGCCTAGCCTTACAGCATTAGCGCAGTTTTATAGAAATTGAAAATTTGAATGGAATCGGTAGACCTGATTTTTGAATAACCTGATATTGAACAAATTTACCTTAAGCCCATGTTTGGAAAAGAATCGACGCAGGGCATTCGTAAGTTAACCTATCTATGCGTACAAATGTGTGAGAATGTTAAGTATGTTTCCAACTCTTATATATGTACTTATATTTTATCTCAACTATTTCTGAATACTTTCATTTGTAAGCTCTACTAATTGTCACGTGAAATTTTTCACTATCTTATTCTGGTTTAATATCGTATTTATTTTAATAAAATACTCATGCTTATGGACCCTTATTAAGTAGCTGAAAACTTTAAACAAATTGTCTTAAATGTATCACAAACATACATACGTATCTCCTTAATCACATTTATTCGAAACAGGTGAATCATAAGATTACTTTAAAGTTATATCCTAACGTCAGTATACTAATAAAAAGAAGTACCTACATACCTTAAAGCACTCTGTTCTTTCTAAATGTTTTATTACATCTTCACTGAAAAATAATTTGCATTGGTACTCTGGGACATGCTAGTGCCAAGAGATGTTCCAAACATCCATCAAACCACATTGACAAAGTGCTTAACTTATTAAAATTCTGCAAATGCCGCCAAAAATTTCTATGACCCTCTTCAAAATATGTCAACTCAAATAATTAAATTCAAAATATTTCAGCAATCGCTCGAATAGCTCTGACATTAGATCTCACCTAAGATCTAAGACGTAAGATTTTTAATTTCAATATTTTTGCTAATGCGAGTGCCAATCTATCGTACCCAAATGTAGACCACCAATCTAAGAAACGAAAATCCTTTTTATATGCAAAAAGCGTCAATCGTCTACCGAAAGGCTGAAATAATTTGTCTTCTTCTTTTTCTACTTTTCTGCAAAAAAAAAAAAAGGATTCACACAAATCTTTGATAAAAAGAAAAGAAAGGACAAATCCCTAGCCCGCACCAGCACCTTGATAATTTTCTTTTAAAAAGGGATGAACATCGACCAAATGAAAAAAAATCCATTGTTAACCTCTAGCGAAGCATCATTACAATTTCATTGAATGATTGCATAAAAAAGAATCCCGAACACCGTTTCCCTTCAATCACACGCACACATACACAAATTTAGAAAACGAAAAACTTTTGATGATGAGTAAACGGCGAAGATTTTATCTCGCTTTATAGACTTTTCTCATCTGATTCATATTTTTTCTACTGAAAAATCCCGTTTTTTCACTCAACAAGAAAAAAAAAGGAAAAAAGGACAGAATATCCTTTGCTCCAATCCCAATCCATTCATCGAAGGGTAAATAAAGTGTTAACATAAAAACAACTTACTCCATATCTCAACTCGGATATTTTCCAAGTCAAAGTTAAAAGAGTTAAGAAATTAAGGAAATTGCGGTATTCACTTGCATTTTCAGTAGACTCCCTTAAGATCCGGTCCAGTGATTTTCAACCCAACAAGGTGGTCAGCGTCCCATGGTTGTTGTGTGGTTCGGAATGGTTCCATTGGGTTTATCTTGTTTGTTGTATATACATATATATATATATATATATATATATTTTTTTTATATTCTTAATCCCATTTTGTTTCATTAAAAACATGCAAAGAATATGGAAAGGAAAGAAGATATTTTTCTTTGGTTTTGAAGAAAATCCTCAAAGTAAAATATAAGAATATCCTTTGCGCCATCCTAATTTATGATCTTTTTGGAGCTTAGGTCCCATCTCACCAGCCAGCGAGGTGAACAAACGAAATGCGAACTCTCGTACTTTTGACACTCAATTAAGTGTTCCCCAGCGGGAAGTTGTTTGGTTGTTCTTTCATTTTCAGCTAGTCTTAAATTTTCGCTAAAAGGATTAAGGAAAGAGTGAAAATATTACCTCAATGAAATTTTGTACTACATTAGCAAATTTGTTTTGGTTTTTTTTTTATTCATTGACTACGGCATAGGGTAGATACTGGGTTCACTTTGTGGACATTATTAAATTTTTAATAAGGGTACATGATTTCATAGCAATTGTTAAAAGGGAACAAAGACACTACATTGCTCTTAAGCGGGTATTCAAATGAGGTCAACCGTGTATATTTATTCTGCTGGGGTAGAAGTTCTAATGTTTTCTGTAACAGTTGAACTTCAATACGAATCAGGGTACATGCTCGTGAATGTTAGTTCTGTAAAAGAGTAAATGAAATGAGATCTACCTCACAGGAAGATAGAACTGTGCATATGCTTTTTATCGCTGGATTCTAGACTCTAATATGTTAGTGAAGTCTAGAATTCTGAACGCTCAAACTCCTTTTTGTTTTTTTTTCGCAAAGTGGGCATGGCAGTGGGCGGATTTTGAAAATTTTTACACTTGTACCGCTTCCTTTTCCAAGGATCTCGTATAAAAAGTTTCATCGATCTTACTCAAAATTTAATGCCCTTAATCCTTGAAAAAGTACCGTTATACGAACTTTTGACCAAAATTTTATTGAGCCATTTTATAGTACTTGCGATTTTTAATCCAAGGTGAGAAATTTAATGAAATCGTTTGATCCGTTTTCAAGAATATTGTCTTTTAGCCAAACTGAGCATAACTACCGTTACAACAACTTTTTGCCAAAATGTCCTCTTATTGCACAGTCTCAGTGTATAATTTGAACGAAATCGTTTTCGTGCAAATCGGATTTTTGTAAGAAATTTTATATGCCATCTTATTTAAATTGCCCAATCTAAATCAAAAATGTATCAAATTTAGCCAAAATCATAAGAGCCGTTTATTTTTACTTTCTGAATCTACGGTTGCAGTATTTGCTATATTTGCATCTCTGGGCCTGTGATATTTGCTTCCATAACTCCTCAGAAACTTCTGCAGTTTCATTCTTTTTCCTTTCGGAAATAGTTATCTGCTACAAATTCATCTCTCTGGTCATTTTCAGCAACTTCTATATATTTGTACATTTTCTTCTTGATGGTGGTTTAATTCGGAAAATAAAAATAACGATCCCAACATGGTTTCTAATTATTTGTAATGTTTCAGAATCCGAAATTATTACTGATTGTTAATTACTATTTTTTAAATAATAATTTATTTGAACTTAGAAATTATTCAATAACGTTTGATTTGCAAGTAATAATTCATATTGTAATCGGGCAACATTGACAAGCATGAACAAATACACCAGAGTCATGAATTAATGTAACATAGTGAGAAACAGCATGAACTAATTTTTGGATCTCAGGAACATATCCTGAAAGAAAGCTACATAGAACTCGTATTGTTTTTGTAATGCATAGAAAGAAATGATCTCTACGGATCATACCTAGTATATAGCGGCTAAGAAAATAAAGTTAATAAATCAAGACTGACCGGTATTGATGTCCTTACATCTTCCTTTAATTAACCGTGTTTTATTATCCACATGATCTGATCTGGATCAGATATTCGCGAATTTTGTGTTTCAATTTTGTGTTGCACCTCTTTTGATATGGTTTCTAGAATTATTTTTCAATAAATCAGGAGGTTTTTGGAAATATTCTAGAAGTAAGAAAACGCCATTACCTTATATTTAGTACAGAAAAAAAAAATTGTTTTTTTCTAGCAATAGCAACGATTTAACAAACAAATGAAAATGCTACAATTCGTCTGGAGCGGATCGTGTGATACCCTATACGTTTTCTCTATATTGCTCCTTTTTTCACCAATATATTTGATTAAAAAAGTTGTTTGTTATTTTTAAATTTCTTTTAAAATTACTTCAAGCCTTTTCTCAAAAAATGGGCGTGGGTGTACGCGGATTTTGAAATTTCATTCCTAAGAAGTGATATTATTCTAAAGAAACCAGCAAAAAACAGTTTTTTTTAAGAAATACGCCCCTACAATGTAGGTTTTGGGGAAATATGCAGAAGGAATGCCTACACTAAAAATTACTGAAAAAATTGAATTTTTCAAAAAGTGGGCTTGTCAGTAGGTTTTTAAAAATGTTTATACTTGTACTGTCCCGATATTCAAAGACTTCCTATACAAAATTTCATTGTCCTACCTCAAAATTTAAAGCCCAAAAACTGGTGATAGACAGACGGAGACATGGCTCAATCGAATTGACTATATATACTGATCATTTATATATCATTTATATATATATGTATATAGTTTATTAGCTCTGTGTGCAATATTACTGTATGTTACAAGTTATGTGTCAACTAAATATACCCTTAGGATAGGGTATAAGGAACATTTTTTCATACATTTGGCGTGTCAGTTGGCCAATTTATAGTGATGTAAGTTGTAAGTCTAATGTACTACAACCGAAAATTATGTGCCACCTAAAGATGCATTTTGTTTTGGACAGAAATTAATGCCAAAAGAGGAAGTACCTCATGAAATTAGTTCTTGGTTATATAAGTACCTGCATTAACTTTCACCGGAAATAAAAATTTATCTGTTTTTTTCTGATACTTGCAATGTCAAAACATTCATTAGACAAACATTTCAAATTCGGATATAATTAAATACAAATTTCTTGAAAGCGGGCACAGATACATGGAACTTGAGAGAATGCAAAGTGCTATCGAAATACAAAAGAAAATTTCTCCAGTATACACAATTCAAGACTAACTATGTACATATGTATATTCAAACTCGCATGTTCGAGTCAACGAATGATAATGTTAATGGACACACCATTTTGTAAACAAGGCCCCAAAGAAGATTGTCAGTAATTATACCTACCAATTTATATAATTATCTGTCATTTTTTATATAACCTAATTCTCATATACACACACATGAAATATAATAACGTAAAATCTATATAATTCGTAAAATAAAATAACGTAAAATACATTAGCTATTATAACGTCGTCAAGTACATTGGTTTTTTATTTGTTTTATTAAAGTTTTTTTTTTTACAGCCATTCAATTAATTTTGTAAATTCTACACAAGTGGTGCACATTTCTCGAGATACTTTTATACCCGTTTCTTGTGGCACAGTCGCCAACACGCACGTTCCAAGAGGCTCAAAAGCAATGGAAAACCTTATAATGTAATCCAAATGCGGTATACTGATTTTCTGGATCTTTGAAAATTATCGGACCAGAAGATATGATATGACCACAACGAAGCTCACTGATGTCCACCTCCTCTCCCTCTTCTCCTTAGTCCTTTATCGTTTTAAGTTATTTTTAAGTAATTTGTGAGTAGTTTAACCTATAAAATCAAATACGGTGGGCCCTCAGGCCCAGAAAAGTTAGGTTAAGTTAGCTTTAATTACAGCTTGTATTAAGCTTTAAATAAATAAAAGTAAAAAAAAATACGTGTTTTTGTAAGGTTTGGCCAATAGATTTGAAAGAAGTCAACATCAAAAAAGAAAACAGATCTACTTAATCTTTGCAAGTGAGAAGCTGGTAAAAACTGGTATACTGGTATTAAAGCTTGATAAAACCACCAGAAATAAAGACCCAGAACCCGATATAAATGAGGATTCGGAATCATATCAAGAGCAATAAATTCAAAATAAAAATTATAGCAAACACATTTTCACATTTTTCAAAAAACACATGTCCATAAAAAATAAATTTTTTAATTCAAAAATGCCCAAGATTGATTTTGTTTTTATATAAAAAAAGTTGAACAAATTAAATTGAATAACATTTTTCGTTTTCATCTACCAGATTTTAATATATTTTCATATATGTATGTATCTAATATCCATTTACAAATCGAAACTGCTTAATCATTTTTCCAGCGGCCATAAACTTTAAATCTTCAATAACTCAGAAACACAATCGTGTGTCTTTTTACAGCATACCGATAATATATTGGAATTACATGTCATCGCGGTTCGAAATCACATCAAAAAGAGGGCTGCCGAAGACTTTGCCTAGGACGGAAATATACATTCCATGGTATGTACAATATGGCTAACACAAACATTCTCCGAGAAGTTTCCAATTTGCTTGTTAAGAGAGTTACATCATGGCTCATATCCATCGTCCATGAATACGTCAAATGGCCAAATAGAATTGACGCCTTACAAAATGCAGCTTCAATGGTAACGAAAGCAAAGATTTCTGGGATCTTGGGATGCATCGATGTTTCCCATATACGAATTAAAGCGCCAGTTTTTAACACAGAAAGTCATTTCAACAGAAAACGCTGTTATAGCATTTTTGTATAAGCTGTAGTGAGTCTTCTGTGGAGAGCCAGGTAGCTTGCACGATAACAGAGTTCTACAAAGCTATGATTTGTACAGAAAAGTTCGTCAAGGAACAAATTATATTTTCTTCCAGAGAGGACATTTTTGCTCCGTGATTCTGCTAGACTGGTTAATTCCACCCTTTAAGGATAACCTTAAAGTAGCACAGTATAGAACAGAACAGCACAAGTTTGTGAAAACTATTACAAACAACATACTAGAACAGAAAACTATAACCCACTGTTCATTAAATGAGAGGTTTTAGCTGGTTGTTTCCTCTCAAATACAAATCACAGCTATCTAAAAGTAAATTTTTAAATAACTCTTAATTTTGTTTAAGTTGTAACTTGTGAGATATACACAAGTATCATATCTCTGTATCTAAGTTGTGCGGTGGCAAACCAATCTATCTACCTATCTTACAACCTTCTGACTCAATGAGTCAGAGTGTGTCCCAAAGCATTCTTATTATTTGTATTCAAAAGTATTAAGCTGTCAAACAATTTTCGTTTATGATACTTCTCAGGAACATGTTCTACCCCACATCTAAGTACAGAAAATTATGTGATGGACTGTGCAATATAGACTCATTGACCAAAACGAAGAAGACTTTTGAACGATAATTGCTATCATTGAACGCAAAAACCTGAAATTTACTTCCTAGAACTAAGCATGTATGTAATTCCTACATTTTTTAAAGAAATAAAGCAGAACAAAAATGCTATTTAATTAAACATAAACGCTGAAAAAGGAATGTTTTCTACTGTTCATCATTTTCTGAACAAGTCTCTGCTCTTTTCTTAAATAGTGAAATTCTTTCCCGTTTTCCGTCTTCCATTTTTTTAATCATTTTTTGGCAGTTATATATTCAGCGAGAATACTATTTCTGTCTGTACCTGACTTTCGTTTTAGCTTCAGTTCTTCGGTTAAACGCCTTTGCCTATACATATTTCATCTTTTCTTGGCGGGCTCTTGGTGCTGCATAACTTAAAGGAGATAGACTTTTTGATAATAGAACTGCCAAATAGGATGAATGTAAGTAAAATATGTACAAAACAGTTCCTTACTTAAAGGGCTCCCGACCAGTGTTGCCACAATGATACCAAAGTATCAAAAGTGATACTTTTTAATCTTAATTTGGACGTGATACTTCGGTTACTGTAAAATGCCTATTTTGATACTTTTTAATTTCAACAACAAATTACTATAATATGCCAGGCAATACTTCAATATTCGCTGAACTGTGAATCGAATAGGTGAAGTGCAACTCAAACCCGACGGATTCTACGATAGGGGTGATTATTTCGTAATTTTTTGATATTTTGTTTAAATATTCTTGTAGTTGGCTTGGCTCCGGTTTAGATGGATAGATTTTTTTGTAAAACAAATTGAGAATTTTCATGTTATTTTAAGCATTATCGTTTGTCTTCATGTTTTTAATATTAACAAAAGAATAATAATGCCAGTTTTACTCATAGTTCCTACTATGATACTTTTTGATCCTTTTCTTCTGTCTGCGGAGATACTTTTTTCTAAAGTCTTGTGGCAACACTGCTCCCGACCCTTGTAGAGTCCCTGCCTGAGACATCGTTGCCTTCCATCCTCTGCGGTCACGAGCACGCTACTTCCAGTTGTGAAGACCAAGTTTTCTGGCATCCGCGACAGCTTGGTCTTTGTACCGGAGGTTCGGTCTTCTTCGCCGTCTCGAACCTGGGGGCTGGGATTCGAAGATTCTCTTGGCTGGAGCATTGTTGTCCATTCGCTCGATGTGGCCGAGATAATGTAGTCTGCGTATCTTGGCTTTTTGGACTACATCCACATCCTTGTACAGCTCATAGAGTTCGGGGTTGTACCTTCTCCTCCAATCGCCCTCGTCGCATAGGGGACCTAATATCCGACGGAATATTTTACACTCGAAGGTGCCCAATATTTGCTCAGCTTTCTTACTTATCGTCCAGCACTCGGCTCCATACAGCAGGACTGGTAAGATGAGCGTTCTGTAGAGCATTAATTTGGTCCGTCGAGTTAGGAGTTTTGAACCCAGTTGTTTCGCCAAACCGAAGTAGCAGCGGTTTGCTAGGGTTATTCTTCGTCGGATCTCTACAAAGGTGTCATTTGTAGGATTAATATTTGTTCCGAGGTAGGTTAACTCCTTAACTACCTCGAAATTATAGCTATCAACAGTCACGTTCTGCCCAATGTTTCGGATAGATAAATTTTTGTTTGTTGATAACATATACTTTGTCTTGTCCTCATTTACTTCAAGACCAACTCGTTTCGCCTGCTCATCAATGGCCGTAAGTGCCTCTACGACGGCTTGCCGGGATCTTCCGATGATGTCAATATCGTCTGCGTATCCCAGAAACAAAACTGTTCCCTACCTCTACAAAATAGCTGCCTTTGCTGGTATTCGTCATTGGCATTGCATTTATTACCTTTCCTGTTAAATTAATTGTATGGATGTTTCTTATTTATTCATTTTCTCTTCAAATGAACTCTCCTGTTCATCTATTGCTATCTGAAGTCGCCTTAAACTCTCTCAGAAGGTTTCTCAATTTTATTCGTAGAATTTCTACTGTAGTCGGCTGATATATGTACATACATATATTGAAATAATGCAGTAAAACTAAATTGAAGTAAATATGAAAATGCTACAAACCGTCTAGAGCTGATCGTGTGATACCCTATCCGTTTTCTATATACTCGTACATAAACATAATCGTATAACTTACTGTTCCCCAAATATACTTTTTTTTCAAATTTGTTATCAAATTACTCCAAAACAGTGTTAGAGGGCGGATTTTGAGAATGTTTACAGTTGTACTGCTTTCTTTTCCAAGGACCTTGTATACAAAATTTCATCAACCCAGCTCAAAATTAAAGGTCCAAAAACTGGCGACACAGACGAACGGACGGACATAGCTTAATCGACTCGGCTAGTGATGCTGATCATTTACATGTATACTTTATTGGGTCTATCTGTAATATTTCCCTATATTACAAACTGTGTATCAAACTTAATATATGTACCTTTAGGATAGGGTATAAAAAGTAGAGGTTTGAATTAGCGCGATATTCGGATTAAAGGATTAGTGAGATATTACTGTATTTTACAACATACATATTTATATTTTCATATTTTTTTTTATTTAGCTATCAGAAATGTTTTCGTCACAATTTGTAGTAGAATTCTAGGCAAATAGACGACATTGGATTCGAGATTACTCAAACAGAGCAGACAAATTCGCTATGAATACTAACTGTGTCTGAGCTGTGTGTTAACTTTTGTCTCCAGATCAGTTAGACTCGGGTTTAAAATATAACTATGACTATGGGATAAAAGTGCTTAGACTAGCTCTGGTTTCACACGTTTTCTCAATAATTCTTGTTAAATTCAAAGAGCAATGTAAAACACAAAAAAAAACTAATTCTCCAGGAAAAGAGGCACTGGAAAACATCATTCAACACACGTGCTCTTCAATCAGAATATGCAAGAAATGGTTACAATTTTGACTTGGAATGCAAGAGGAATCATGTCTGCGCCGCGAGTTGAGACATAGCTGCCTTCCATCCTATGAATTTCCGCTGCTTCCAGTTGTGAAGATCAAGCGTTCGTCATCTGCGGCAACTTGATTTTTGTACTGGAGGTTTGGTATTCCTGGTCGTTCGAACCTTTTTATTCTGAAAGTCAGTTGTCTTGAATTTTTAAAACGCCGTTGTAGCTTCAGCCAAGTTATCCTTTGCGGAAAGCAATATTTTTGAAAAAAAAAAATGATTTTTTTTAAAAAAATGAACTGCATTTTAGCTATCTATGGCGAAAGTAAGTGATTTTGAACAATTCCTTACCATTTGACAGACTTTTAGGAGATTATGAATAGATACGGTGGTTTGATATTCTTGAAGATAGCAAATATGTTGCTAATACTAATACAATCGTATATATGTACATATATGTATGTACAAGCTATCGCAAGGTTAACAATATGTGATATATGTGCATATACATATATACATATGTGTGGAATAGTTTCCCAAAATGGACTGTATTTTTACTTGGACCTATATATATAGTCTGGGTTCTGATGCCTTACAGTAGAAACTTTTTTTGGCCATACCATGCTCCAATATATATGTATGTAATAGAGTCAAAAATTGGTGAAGGATATATGTACATACCAATTTTTCAGGAATACCTATCGTAAAGAGTGGTAAGGGCCGATGTTGAATGTTTACCACACCTAAACGTCAAGTATTTTTCTGCATTTGATTTGACATTTCTCAATTTCAGACTAACTCAATTTGAACCATGGAAAGATACACAATCGAGCTTCGCTCGCAACAGTGGATGATCAATTTTCGTAGAAAATCATCTTCAGTGATGAGGCACATTTTCACCTCAGTGGATTCGTCAATAAGCAGAATTGCCGCATTTGGGCGAATGATAATCCAAGAGTAATTGTCGAAAAAACAATGCACCGATAAAGAGTGACTGTTTGGTGCGGTTTATGGGCTGGCGGCATCATCGGGCCGTATTTTTTCCAAAATGAGGCCGGTCAGTCTGTTACTGTGAATGGTGTTCGCTATCGTGAGATGATATAGAACTTTTTATGGCCCGAATTGGAAGATATGGATGTGGACGATATTTGGTTTCAACAGGACGGTGCCATAGCTAACGAAACAATTACTCTTTTGCGCGACAAATTCAATGGCTGTGTTATCTCACGTGGTGGCGATGTCAATTGGCCGCCAAGATCATGTGATTTGACACCGTTGGACTTCTTTCTTTCGGGTTATTTGAAAGAAAAGGTGTACGTCGATAAGCCAGCAACAATTCAAGAGCTAAAGGATGAGATAATTTGGCACATTACCGGCATAGAACCTCAATTATGCCTCAGCCACATCGAAGATTTGGACCAACGGATGGAGGTGTACCGCCGAGGTAGCGGCGGCCATTTGGCCAATATTTTGTTCCATACATAATTAAACTATACCAATATATCATAATAAAAAGAAATGACAATAATTTGTGTTTTATTCAAAATCAACATCGGCTCTTAAAATTTAACCACCCTTTATAATCATTGTTATACATATTTCAATTTCCTAATTGAATATTCTCTCTGCATATTTACGTTTATCTATTAGTACATTATAAGGCTAATCAAAAATCATGCACGTTCATTTACTAAAAAAAAGTCTCGGTTACGCTAGTTAAAATATATCATTTCTTGGCATAGTAAAACCCTCGCTTAGAACAGTGATGAATTTACTATATTATCCCTAAGTATAGCCACTTAGATACATACATAAGTATATACAAAAAAGGAAAAAAAAAAAAAAACGAAAAACCAAAATCATAGCACCACTTAAGCGAAGCAAATCTGAAAATTAAAATATATTTTAAAAAGTTTAGAAAAGAACAGAATATATAACCAGCAATTCGTTCATTTCATACCCAAAACAAATTTCATGACAAGACTTTTTACAAACATATTTTAACTAATAGCGGTATTTTCCTTACCAGTCTGGTTCTATTGCGCTTAGTGCTCTGGTTTTTTTGCTTCTTAAAAAAGAGCACGCAATTTAACTGACATCTTGGGATGAAAATATTAAAAGACACACAACCTCTGGTATTAGCATTTCTTAGCCATATCCCTTGGAAAGTTTATTTTTTAAATGGTCCGTCTCCATTCGCCATGATGAACATTTCAATTTGCATGAAATTGAAAAGGAACGCCACTTTTCGAGATGGCTCTTAACAGCTTCTGCCCCATAAGCCTGGAGGACTATACAAATAAGCTACACATATGAAGGTCATAAAAAAGATTTATTGAAGCGTTGAGTTTGAGTGAGTTTTTGAGTTCACTTTAGAGTATATTAGTCATGTGGATATCTACTTTGATCACGCAAAAGAATAAGGGATGGATACATTAGGACAACAAAAGGGTCTTTGTCATGTCGGGTTCTACATACATAACAATGCTTCCTTTATTTTTTTTGTTCTTAAAAAAATAAGGTTTGAAGGTTGCTGTAAGAATGTCTTTAGTACACGCTTCACCGAATTAAACCGATTCGATAATATACCTTAAGATTGTAACTTAACTCTATTGCATACGTTCTCTGTGTGTTTTCCCTTACTCATCCATTTTAAAGTTGTACGCACATACATACATATGCACATAAATTCTCTGCAAAACGCTATCGAATGAGCACATACGCAAGGCTCGTGTTCCTATTTCCCTTTTCTGAGATAATTTATTACTTGTAACACCATAAACTATAAAGCTGCTACGAGCTGAATATTAGAATCTATTTTTTTATATGCTTCCTTTTTCTACGTAGAACCATTTAATGCTTTTATCTCTGAGATGTAGAGGGTGGGTATTTAAACGCTACACACTAGGCATTATATGTACTGCTTCCTTGTATCCGAATAAAGTCTTCATTTTTCTTTGCTTTGGATATGTTATGGTTTATCAGTGTTCACCTCATCGGTCGTGCACGAAGGGATAATAAAATGTATGACTTTATTAGCATACTTTGGTGTAATGGTTGCGGAGTCTAAATTTTATAAAGACATAATAAAGCCACTCGATGATTTGTGTGCATTATTCCCGACTGTTGTACACATACATTAATATAATTTGGATAGAATCAACTTTACGTCAATTGTAATAAAAATAAAAATGTAATTAATAATTAAATGGACTTGCAAAAAACCAATAATATGTTATTCTTTTTTTGGACAAATTATTTTACATTCGTATGGTAGGGGCTAATAAACTTCTAGTACTTAAGTGGCATTTCAACCATTTTTTGCTCAACCCGAAATTCTACCACACTGAAATCTAAATCTAACACGTTTATAGTAATATGTTCTAATGCTAGTACTTAATGATATGTTGAATGAACATACGTATGCTGACAGTCATATGTTAACAATTCTCATCAAACATGCATATGTTCGTTTGGTGTATGATGCCCTATTACACAATATGTTGAATTTGTCCCAAACCAGCAAATTATTTGTTGACAGCATATGCTAACAAACAGTTTGCTATCATATTATTTCAGCACATATGAAGTTCTATTACACGATATGTTAAATTCGGTATGCTGAAATGCTCTATGATTATATGCTGAAAATTTTACAATTTACGATTTTAGCATACGTCCGTGTTGTATTTATCGGTTCTCTGCGATTCTGGCGAAATGTACTTGTATAGTACTGTAGTTTATAACACAGCCATTTTTCTTCTAACGACACAAATCAAGATAATAGAAACACAAAAAAACACGTGTGGCTCGAAATTTATCGAAACTTTAAAAATATCAAAACCGTATGCTGAAAAATGTGGCGTATGCTGATGAGCATATGGTCCCAGAAGGGGTATAACACGATATGTTTAGGTCGTCAACATACATACATATGCTGACTAGCCAACAAATTTGCCAACAAACGCATTTTAGCATAAATACATATGATGACAGAAATTTCGCTATTACACGAGATGTTGTGTATGGGGCTCATATTGCAGCATACATACTCGTATGCTGATTCAAAATATCTTCTAATACAAGCTTTAGTACTAAGTAAAATAGACTACATTTGAGCCAATTCTAGTGAGGAAGACCTTTACTAAAACCAATTAATAGTTCCATGTAACGTAATACATAAAACATAAATCAATTAAGCCTTCTTTAAGGAAAAAAAAAAAACAAGAAGGACACGGTATCGAAAAAGAGGACTGTGCTCTAAAAAAAGAGGAAGGATGGTCACCGTACTTATCGTATAGGTACAAGTAAAAACTATTTATGAAGACAGATTGAATTAAAACTAAAGAAAGGCTTGCATAAGTTGTCAAGTTTGATTGGAATTTTGAAAAGTCGTCCCACTTGAATTCGAGTTGCTCAACATAAACGCAATATAACTAGTTGCCTGCTAAGATAAGTTTATTATTAGGAAAAGTTATTCTATGAATAATGAATAAGTTGCTTATTCAACGATTATTTACACGAACATTCAACGACCGATTAGATGATTTTTATTGATAAGGTGGATATTGTTTTATTTTTATTCACTATGTTGAAAGAATGAAAAACGAGAGTCCATATCTGACATCTGAATTTTAATAATTTGAGCTGCTGGTTTTGCTTGTTTCTCGATTTCTAACATCTTCGCTTTAAAAATAAGGTTTTCTGTTTTGCGCCTTAATAAAAAAACCCTTCCGACATTTTTTAATTTTCTTACTGGAGTTTCTATCATCTATGAGATACTATGTTGATTTGAGATTTTGATGGAGTTTGTGGTATATGGTTTATCTCAGTAGATATTTCATTTATATCAATATTTTACTCCTATGTAATAAGATATTGAAAATAAGATCTTAACGTAAATTCGATCACACGTACTTTACCTCCGCATTTACAGGCATGCAACTATGTGATTTTGTTCTTGATTCATTTCATTACTTCGTCTATTGCCATTAATTTCGAAATTAAGTGAAAAATAAATTTAAATTTTATTAAAATAATAACTTATTTCTTACTTCCAAGTTTGACGATGTATAGTCACAGTCCCAATCATATACAAATCTTCAACGCAAACCACTCAGGTTTTTCGTCTTTTCGTCACTCTCCCATGCCGGAATTTGCTACATGTAATCTTCTTCACTCCTAAATTGCACTTTGAGCGCATGGAATTTCATTCTTTTAAGACTTCAATTCTTCACGGATTTCATCCAGTGCATCGGCTTTCTTATTCCTATATTTGTAGTCCTGATCTTACGGATCACTCAAACCAGTTTTTTCTTCATAAATCTTTATCAGACTGATTGTATCCTCGTTATTCCTCTCTTGACATTTTTCTTATTTTCTTCTAATAGGTCTCCAATTAAAAAGCTTTGAGTTGTCTTACCTCTCAACTAAATACCTACTCCATTTCATATAATTTCTGTTAAAAGTGAGTGTGAATCGGGAATAAAGAAAATCCAAATTTTTTTATAATTTTTACTTGCACCTATAATATAGGGCAAGTATTGGATTCGTGAAAAAATTCAAACTCGTGATAACAATGAATTCTGACATTACGATGATAGAGAAGCTCGAAAAAGTGGGTCTGCCGATTCTGTCTGTCTGACTGTCGGTCTGTCTGTCTGTCTGTGTGTATGTACACTGGACTGCAGCCTAAACGGCTGGACCGATTTGCTTCAAACTTCATATCTGAGCTTTGTAGGGTCGCAATTCGAGGCGAAATCGGAATATTTGTTCTAGCCCTGTTATTAACGCTACTTTACTTAGGGTAAATTTTACAAAAAGATGATTTTTTCAAAAACGGCTCTAACGAGGGTTATATATTATATAACGGTACTTTTCTTATTAACTGATTTGAGAAATATGGCTATTTTTCGGCTAAAACTCAATGGATTTTCAAAAACTTATTTTTTTTTATTATTTTAATTAAAAATTTATTCATTTCCAACTAACAGCATATAGGTGAAAGTACGTACAAACGTCGTGCACTTTATTTTTTTTGAAATTTCAACACAGATTTTACACTGTACCTACATAAATTCATTAATCATTTAGATTAGGTTTTAACATTAGGCGTGTTTTCTTCGTATTCTATATAGGCTTAAAATATATTTTCCATATTAAATACACTAACAACTCAACCTATATAGAATAACGAAATCTGGATAATTATCGAGCCTTATTTCCTTAGCCGCAATAAAAACTGTGCTCCCAAATTGTTTTATTTCGATTGTGTCGAAAAATGATATAGAAAATGTCAAAAATGATTGAACAGACAGCAGTCATTCATAAAAAAAAAAATTAATTAAGAAAAAATGTGTTTTGAAGAGAAAATGTAAGTAAAACCTAAAATACACCATTTATTTACGATTTCATTGTCATTAGAAAACGAAAAACATGGGCTAAGGAGGAGGTGTTGGGATTACTGAAATCAAAATTATTAAATGTCAGTACAAAGTGCTTCCAAACTGCGATACTGAAATTCCTTAGCCCCGATAGGCGTTTTATTGGCTAATACTTTTTTAAGCCTATATAGGATACGAAAAAAACACGCCTATTATTTTACTTTTTTATATAAAAATACGAAGTCAATTATATACATTAAAAAAGAGTGAGCGAAACACCTAAATAGCTGTCACATAAAATGACAACAAAAAAGCGATTGTTGATTTGATAATCACCTTACGTGGACTTAAAGTGATGATTTTGATTGTCAACTACTGTATTTACAGTTCAACAAAGTGATATTACGGTAATGAAGCATATTAAATTCAAGAAAATCCTAAGAATTCAAGCACAGAATGTACCAGCAAAATAATTATCGCGATGGTAAAAAAAAGCAAAGGAAGACTAAGATGCCTCAAATCAAAGTCTACCAAAAAAAGGGGAAAGCTGATGGAAACTGGTGAGGTATATATGTTATGCCAGCCGTAGCCAAAACATATAATAAAATAATAATAAAAATAATTCTGAAAAGCATCATGGAGCATTTATATCGTACAGCATTGACGGAAGGAAATTGTGGAACTCGCTGGACTATGACATCTTACCTTAAACATATAGACTACGCAGACGATCTTTGTCTACTTTCACATCGGATAATGGTCATCCATCTTATGGTCCAGAATCTAGAAGCTTAGGAAAACACATCACTTGGAAGGTGGACAGGACACCATTAACACACGATTGCTGCAAGCCTTCGTTAATAACTGTTTAAGAACCATCTTGAAGATTTTTGGCCAAACCGTATCTTTAACGATTAGCTTTATATGAGAACGGACCAGGAACATAAGAACCCTTTCTTTTATGTTTACAAATTTACCCTTTTTAGTGTTCCGGACCTTAAAAGGTAAGACGGAACACTTATGGGTTTGATACGGTGTCTGTCTGTCCGTCTGTCCGTCTGTCCGTCAGTCTGTCACAGCCCTGTAACTTTTGAACCGATAGACATAGAGAGCTGAAACTTTCGCTATGTATACATTATGTGGAAGCCTGCACATGATGGCGGCAATGAATTTCATTTTGGGAGCCCTTTTTTGGGCACCTTGTATGAAGGGCAAAAAAAAAATTATTTTGTTCCCCATCATGTGGCATATCAAATTAAAGAGAATTTTTCAAGGGCTCCATATATGTAAGAAATATTTTTTTCTGGCAAAATTTGTTGAACAAAAAAGCTCGCCAAACATTTGAAAAATGTTGTCCCCCCCCCCCCTAGCGGCCAGACCATAAGTGGTAAAAATATGAAAAAAATTGGAGATACGTAGAATTTAGTGTAGATTCTAAAAACAATACGAAAATTCCTGTACTTTATATATTTTTTGAGAAAAATTAAAAAAATGGGGCATCTAGTTACCCCACTGTATCTCCCCCAGTTTTCATGTTATCCAAATAATTTTTACAGCAGATCATTTTGATACTACGGTTTGCTCAAGTTTTAAGTTTCATCTAAATCCGCTAAGTAGTTCCCGAGTTACAGATTTTAGAAGAGCGCATGGACTTCCCTATATTCTCTTCTCTTGCTGCTACCTCATTCGATTTCGATTTTTCAAAAACAAAGTTATTTGCACGAATGGATCGTATATGTTAGCTCTATGCTGCTATTAAAAACTCAATAAGTTTAAAAAACTAATTTTTTTTTTCAAAAATATTTTTTTTTTTAATTTTTAAAACTCTAAATGCTGTATTCCTTCACATGTCAAGTATTGCCAGTGTTTTGCTTTACTTAAACCATTTAACAAGCAAAGTACCGTTACATTCATTTTTATCCAAAAGCTTAGTACGCCATGTTTTATATTGGAAGTGTAAGTTAAAATGGACTGAAATCTCCGCTCAGTATTACTAGGATATACCTACGTACAAGACATTACATTATTCATATCAAAACCAGTATTAGGTGCACCTATGCAGGATATGAATAAATTGCCTTCTATTTAATGACAATATAAAATGTCCGGAACACTATTGCACGAGGCCCTCCTCGCACTTACCCAATTTTTTTTTTTTGAAAACACATTTTTGTTCAAAATTTCTATACAATGGACACAAATTCGACTGCTCTTTTGATACTGTGTTTAAAAATGCGAACAAATTTGACTTAACAAGCACATGAAACTTGAGAAACAAAAATATTTTCCCATTTCAAATAGAAAACGAGAAACATTTCAGAAACGTTTTACAAAGCATCCATGCCGAGCGAACCGTTACAGATTTTTATGTTTTTTCGTCTGTTGAAATCGTTCGGTCTGGACGCGCCGATCCATAGGGATCATCGGTTTCCATACATTACGACAACAATACGATACGATTATCAGGGTCTATTTTCGAGATACAAAACTTAGTTTATGATAGCTATTTCTCACTAGGTAACATTTTCATTCGCGAATGTTGGAGTAATTATCGAAGATTGTCAAGCGTCTATGTTGCCAGATTAAAATATGATATTTTATTTACAAATAATAAGTTATTTAGTAATTTGTATGCTTAAATAAGTTGGTATTCAGCAAATAGTAATAACCAATTTCTTTTAAGTGATTAGTAAGCACTTCGGCTGAGTTACCAAAAATTAACGCATCAAAATCTTATTTAAAAAAATTGGGCAAGTGCGAGGAGGGCCTCGTGCAATAGTGTTCCGGACATTTTATATTGTCATTAAATAGAAGGCAATTTATTCATATCCTGCATAGGTACACCTGATACTGGTTTTGATATGAATAATGTAATGTCTTGTACGTAGGTATGTCCTAGTAATACTGAGCTGACATTCCAGTCCATTTTAATTTGCACTTTCGATATAAAGCATGTATTGTATTCGTGCAAAAATTGGAATTCGAGATATTAAACAATTCTGAAATTACCTTGATAGAGAAGCTCGTTATAGTGTGTCTGCCGATTCTGTTTTTCTGTCTGTATGGCGAGTGGATCAATTTACTTCAAATTTCATGTTAGGGAGCTATTGCATAGCCACTAAAGGGGACATTGAAATTTTTGTTCTAGCCATACTCTTAGAGCTCCTTCACGTAGCGCCATTTTCACAAACACGGAGTTTTCTCCAAAATGGTTCCAACGATTTTGATAAAATTTCATATTTTAGTTAGTTTAGGCGTACCAACCTTTTGGATAAAAATGCATGTGACGGTACTTTGCTTGTTAAATGGTTTAGACAAAGCAAAACACTGGCAATACTTGACATGCGAAGGAATACAGCATTTAGAGTTTTAAAAATTAAAAAAAAAAATATTTTTGAAAAAAAAAAAAAATTTAAAAAAATTTTAGTTTTTTAAACTTATTTAGTTTTCAAAAGCAGCATAGAGCTAACATATATGATCCATTCGTGCAAATGACTTAGTTTTTGAAAAATCGAAATCGAATGCAGTAGCAGCAAGAGAAGAGATGAGAATATAGGGAAGGCGCTCTTCTAAAATCTGTAACTCGGAAACTACTTAGCGGATTCAGATGAAACTTAAAATTTGAACCAATCCTAGTATCAATAATGACCTGCTGTAAAAATTATTTAGGAAACATGAAAACTGGGGGAGGTACAGTGGGGTGACTGGATACCCCATTTTTTTAATTTTCTCAGAAAATATATAAGATACAGAAATTTTCGTACTTATTTTACAATCTACACAAAATTCTACGTATTTCCAATTTTTTTCAAATTTTTAGCATTTATGGTCTGGCCGCTAGGGGGGGAGGGCAACATTTTTCAAATGTTTGGCAAGCTTTTTTGTTCAACAAATTTTGTCAGAAAAAAATATTTCTTACATATATGGAGCCCTTGCAAAATTCTCTTTAATTTGATATACCACATGATGGGGAACAAAATAATTTTTTTTTGCCCTTCAAACAAGGTGCCCAAAAAGAAATTCATTGCCGCCATCTTGTGCAGGCTTCCACATAATGTATACATAGTTTCAGCTCTCTATGTCTAACGGTTCAAAAGTTACAGGGCTGTGACAGACTGACGGACAGACAGACACCGTATCAAACCCATAAGTGTTCCGTCTTACCTTTTAAGGTCCGGAACACTAAAAATAATATTTAGTTGCATGCCGAATTCGTGACAAATGTGCTTTTTAAACGATATATTCTGAAAGAACTAAAATTCAAACCATAGGCTACAATAAAACACGGCTGATGAAAACGAAAGATGTCATTAATATAAATTGTTTGATCCCTTGTATTGCTTAGAGTCCAACTTAAACTTAGCTATGTACATACATACATAGGTACATGTGTATGTGCTTTATTGTGATCTGAAGAGCCAATGAAGCCAATAAATGAGAAGGTGACATGGACCATTTTTAAAAATTCGATTTTGTTTTAGTAACTCTATCAATGTAACAATTCAAAAATAAAAACTCTAGTGTATTTCATACAGCAATTACATGTATCTTTCGATTAAGGTGGAAAATATGTGCATCGCATATTTAAATATCTCCACTCTCCATGTACATATGTTTTATAATCTCATGTGATTCGGAATGGATCATAAAAGAACTAAGCTAGACAGTTAACTTCAGGTCATTGGATATATTCGATCATACTTACCCGATGTTTAAGACCACCCAAAATGGTATGTGTATTTTAACGCTTCAGCAACATTAAATGGGACCTCACACCGCACATATAAGTGCATTTTTGTTTAAAAGAATTAAAAGAAATAGCACACTATATTTTATATTTATTTATATGTATAAAAATAGTTTAATGAAATGCGAGATGACTGTCTATTATACTTAGTGTATGGAAACGGACCGTTATTTAATTCTTAGATTTATATTTACATTCATACATAAATACTCTTTGTAATTTCTATATGTATTATATTTTTATTTTATTCATTTCTCTGTTTCTATTCCTTTTTGTATACTTAGATAATTTTTTAATTGGTTTTATGCCGCGAGGACGACGGTGCGAGCACAGCTAGTTCTAACATAAACAAAATTATCCTTGGTGCACACATTTTTGGCATGGTCTTTTAAATAAATTTTAGTTTGGATTAATTTTACCAACCCCTGAGGGTTGCATGCTTCTTTTTTGTAACCTGAAACACCTCCGTTCCATTTGTGTTATTTTTTTTTTTCACTGGGATTATGTACTCATGATACCAACTCTGTAAAGTGCATACCTTAAGTTGAAATTCAAAAAGTAAACACCAAATCTTTCACCAATAAGAGGATTATTTCTGTACGTGGAAATTGAATTCTTCTTATGTACATTCATTTCTCGTTTTTATTTTAATGCTCTTTTATGTTACCAAAAGAACATTTCCTTCAAATCTTCTCTCCCTAAATGGCCAGTGCTTAGCGGTCAGTAGCATGAACTTGCACAGATTGTAATAGAATTTAGTATGTAGTACCTTAAATATTTGAACCCCAGTACTTGGTCGAAGACACGCATTCTTTCCGCTGGTCCAAATCACAGTAATATTCGTCCGAGAATGTAGTTTATTCAACTTTTATTAGTGTCTGCCATTTTTTTTTTTCTGAACACTGGCTCGCGTATCCTTCTTTGCTAGAAAAAGTAGAGCTATATTGGGTCACAAGACCGCCTAGAATTTTACGGTTCAAAACTATTTTGAAATATTAAATTCATCTCTCCTTTTTTATGGGCAACAATATTCGTAGGACGAGCGCTGCAGATGTGTATATAGTCGAGCAAAACATCCTTCAGTAGTAATAACCACCCGCACACTTATATAAACACAGCGACTTCACCCAGAGCGAGTAGATTGTTTCTGCTGCTTACTTTTGTGGGATGTTCTACTCTCCCGTTTGCTGCAATTGCGAGCCCAGGCAATTCTGGTGAAAAGTTGAAAGGTTGTGGCCACTGTTGTTGGCATCAATTGAGCATTGCAAATGTTGACAGCGCTAGGGAAGGAGAGGAAGAAGGTGAACAACAAGATGAAGCAAAAAATTCCCTAAACAACCTGTTTTGGCATAAAATTGTCATGTAAAAGTGGAGAGGAATGAACGTTATACCGGTGCCTGGATTTGCGCAGTGAAATGTACCTGCGGATATTAAACTCGAAATGTTGAAATATATTTTATGAAAATGACTGACTAGATTTGTGCTGGTGGTGGTCTACGTAAGAATGTGCTTTTTCCTCATGCAGGTACCACCCACGGAGTAAGGAGCTAATAAACGGGTGCGCTCAATTTTGAGTGCGGACTACAGACAGACACGACATGCCAAAAGTCAGAGAAGACATAATAAAATATTTGACGTGTAGAACTTTTGTTTGGGTGAATATTAAAGAGATTACTGACAAAGGCAAATTAATTTTCTCGTAAGGAATGTCTTGTAGTTATATCGGATCAAAGAGACCAGCTTATAAATATATTTGCGACGATTGTAACGTTTGCCGTAGGATGTTTTACTGAGAAGAGAGATAGTTATCTTCTTTTCTATTGTAAAATGATATTCAGAAGAAGTTCATTGCCATCACAAGGCCCCTAAAACATACAAAAAACAAATAGGTGAATAAATATTGGGCCATAAACACGCCGTAGAGGACCAAGGCTTGCTTTCTTACAGCTTTATGCGCGGTATAGATTTCTGCACATATAGAAAGTATGTACCTTCATGTTATGGCGTATCCGACGGTTTCTAAATAGCTTTCTCATGACAAATATTACCTCTTGGATGTTTATTCAGGCGTTCGCAACAGAGAATTATGCGGAAATGGTTATATTTCGGTTCGAAGTTACCCGAGTAATACTTTGTGAAGCTATTTTAGTTCTTTCACAATAACCAACGAAAATGATTGTTTTTTTTTATAATGTTCGCAAAGATATACTTTCGACAAGCTGTTGTCACTTTACAAAATTAGTTATTTTTTCTTCCACATATCTGATGATGCGTCTTACGACAGACGGTAAATTTACCTTTTTGTGATAGTTTTCAACTTACAAAAACAACAAATGTATGGATAAAAAGGCAAAACCCATATTTCAATATTCCATACATTTTCGCAGAAAATCAAATCTGCAAACACGTTTTTCTCAAAAAGAATGAACGAGTTGTAACAAATACAAGATTGTTTATAAGATACTGGTACATACTGACATAAATGCAAACAGGTGTGTCAGTCTTGTAAGCCTTGTTTTACACCTAATTCAGTTGATCTCTGAATTATTAAAGAAAATTGCATATTTATCCCATTTTAATTCCATGTGAAAAATATGGGGAAATCCCATTACGAAATGGGTAATTTTTTCAAAAATTTTCTCCAAAATTGGGAATTCGACAATGAAAAATCTGACATCACTGGCCGCAAGATCAATTGTGTTTCAACTGATGGGCATTGAGCATTCAACTAAATCGATCAACCGTCGCTTTAGGAATTGTCTCCTGGGCGTCTGAAATAGACGCACTGCATCTGTCAATAAAAACCACTCAAACTTGCAGTATATCGACATATCATCATCACCAAGGTACCCATTGGTGGTCGGAACTCCGAACACCACACCCGGTGAAGAGTGCAGATGGTAACCTTCTGATTTCGGAATATCTTGTGAGATGGTAAGTACTTCTTTGGCACAGTGTTAAATCACTTAGACGATTTTAATGGCATTACTTCCAGGCAGATTCGGTGCAGCCGCTCATATGGAGAGTGGAAAAGCGGAATGATTATCAAGCTTTCAAAAAAGAAAAACCTGATGGATTGTGGAAACTAAAGAGTACTATGTGTACAGCTGACATGTCGTCAAAATAATGGCAAGAATAATTCTGGAAACGATGAAAGAGCATTTAGATCCAACTCTTGACCTTCAACAGGCAGGCTTTCGTGCTGGATCCTCCTGCATCGACCGCATTGACACCTTACGGAAAATAATCGAGCAATGCGTTTAGTACAGATCTGTTTATCGACTTCGAGAAGGCTTTCGACAGCTTTAATAGAGATGCTATCTGGTTGGCCTTGCGTATGTATGAGGGCATTAAGTGTCACGTCTTGCACTATAATAAGGTGTCTGAAGAATTTGAAGTCCATAGGAAGAATGCATACTGTCACCTCTGTTATTTTTGGTGGTTATCAGTGATGTTCTCCCTGCAGCATTGACGGAGCGAAACTATGGAATTTGTTTGACTATGGCATCTTACCTTAAAAAATGCTCCCTGAGGAGTTAAAAAAATTTAGTAAGTAAGCTTATTTATTGTTGACTAAATATACTCCGTCTAAAGCGAGAGCATCCTCTTGAGTCTCTTCGCTTAATTCTCCTATTAGCAATCTTATGAATAGTTGGCGGAATCGGGTACCAGATATAATTGTTTGTATAAGAAATTTGAATCTTTTGATTACGGTGATAAATAAGCCTGTAATAAGAGATAGATCGTCTGGCCGTATTCCCGCCATTACTGTTCCCAAATCCAAGTTTTGGTTCATCAACGACCAACCCCATTTCCATTTGATGAGCCTACAATATCGGGTTGACGAGGGTCTCTTATTGCCAAACAACTAACGACTGTTCTTCTTTTGAATTGTTTGAGGACAGTCTAATACACGAGTGACACGATGTTTATATTCAGACTCTGACGAGTCTTCAAACACCATTTACATATTATCACCATATTATTAAAAATATCCGTTTTTTGGACTTCCGAGACTTTCTTTTGAGCTTCAAACAGCCGATTTACAGTATGATTAAGCAAAGTTTGCAATTTGACCTCAGCAACAGTTTCAGTATGCATCTTCTTTACAATCTTTTGGCGAGTTGAATTTTTTTATAACATGGAAATCTTGCTTTATCGTGTATTCTTATGATGTTGTATTGGTGTCTGGTAATTTTGGCTTTAAAGAACTTTCCCTAATAGCTGTTTTTTTAAGGCTCTCAAGTTTTTTGTATGCCAACATGTATTGGGGGGCTCTTTTATGAGAATTTGTGCCCCCATCTTTCACAGCATTTGATGCTTATATTTACCAGATCGTAAGCTCATCTGAGCAGCAAAATATAATTCTTCGGAGAGTATTAATGTCGCAAATCTTAAGTCTTTTGGCGTTTGGTCAGCAGCATTGTCAACGGCATTTTCTTGGACGGCCCAATTTCTTACCATTTCCAGAAATGTTCAATTCGTCTTCCCAATTCATGTTTCCCGTGAGGGGGGCCTTTATGCAGCTTCCAATATTTTCTCTCAAATTTTGAAGTTGGCTTTTCAACGTAAGACCTCCTCATTGCTTCATATATTCAAATAAATATTATCTGTTAAAAACAACATCACTTAAACCTGAACCTACAAAAATTATCCAGCAATTTTTAGATTTTCTTTTTATTTGTAGGTATACACACATTCGGGAAGCGATATTTTCAAGCACTGCAAATTTCTCTCTATTCACTTTTTTTTAGTAGTATAATCCTGTGTTTCTAATTCTCAAAACCGAACTACATATACATATGCACGTAGCTTTTCTGCAATTTACTTCACTACCTAGTTGCTTTAAATTCAGTATAATGACCAAACTGGTAGGGAGTTAAAGCATGCTACTTTCAGTCAAGAACGAAAGTCACTTTAGTAGCACAAGGGCATGTGAAATAATGAACTTAAATTTTTTTTCTCTATCTATCCATGTACACAAATTCGTACGGAAAATCCAAAAGAATACTCGCAATTTCAACAGCATTAATCGTACTTTGCATTGTCCTTTTGGGGCCACTTATACTTTATATATGCTTGCGACACTTTCTTCTCCCTTCGATGAGAGGATTCTTTCGTAAATAAACGAAGGGTGACACATTGTAATTGCAAGCAATAGGGAGGATGATTTCTTATTTTACTTCTTTGACCCTCTGTGAATTTTTTTCTACGCTTGTGTTGCCAGATAGTTCAAATTTCCTTTGAGAAACGGACACTATCAGCAAGCACGAAAAGAAATACAGGCCAAAGACGAAACCCAATGTCCTTTTACCAATGTTGTAATATGGCTTTATCAGCAATAGGTACGCAAAATGGTTGATATCACCCTTAACCAAGAGAGCTGTAAATCGTCCTTCCATATCCTGTTCGTGTCCCAAATCAAATAAATTGCAGAAGACAAAGTATAGAGATGTGTGTCCTTTTTTTTTTTTTTTTTTTTCTTTTTTTATGGACGTGAGTAAAAACATCTCCATGGGGACATTTGTCCTTTATCTAACAGATTTTTGTTGGTTCACTTAAGATTTTGCAATACTTCGAGTTCGATAAAGTATCATTTTGCATGTTTTGTTTTTATGAAACTTGTATCTTATCGTTGGTGCAAATGGTTGCTTAACTTTTCAATACAGGTTTTTGTAGTAGTTTTAAGAACATGGGTACCATGTGTATCAATAACTTCAGCCCAATGACAATCTGTCATCAACAGCTGCCGATCCAACTGCGAACTTAATGCACATCGCTGCTGCTGATTGTACTCCCAGTAAAATCCATTTAAACCGTTTGACGGATCGCCTTGTCCTTAGTAGCTCGCTTTCTCTCGGTAGGATTGCGAATAATGAATGATTTCCACTTATGATGATGAATACGTTTCCTTGTCAATGGACGGGCCTGGAAGTTTCACATTGCACGATATATTCCTTTGAAGGACAAAAGCGTCGATCTCTCCACCTTCTCGAGCCCAATAAATTCCATAGACGTTGGCATATCTCTGCGGAAGACTCGTTTGCATTATATCGTCGTTCGCTCAGCAGGATGATATCCGCTAAGAAACTGCTATGCTATGTACGGATGTTATGGTCAATGCCTATTAGAACGGGTGTGATTGTGTGTCTTACGAACAGGCAGGATAATTCTCAAAATCCTTCACAGAATTTATGATAGTGAGTATTATGGGACGTCTATGCTTGCCTTAACTTGTGTTTGTGAATCCTTGAAAGTGAATGTTTATGGTATGCGGGTTGCAAGAGGCAGGCTAATGTCACAAGCAATAATATTTATTGACAGATTTTAAGCGGCCTATAGAGGGTGGTGCTTGGAAATATATGACATGTTGGCGGTGGACTTGCCTTGCTTAGATGCCTCAGTGGCATCTATGTGCAGTTTGTGTTGGATGGCATATAATTGGTGTACGTCAATGGCAATAAAACAAGGCAAATGATGAATGAGTGAGAAAACGGCCAAAAATTTGTTAGGCGCATTTACAAGAGATCATTTATATCATGGGCCTTTGTTTGAACTGATGTGCTAATGGGATCTGTCTGGGACGATTATTTCCTAGCATGATTGAGGGATTAAGAATTTTATTGCATTTTTTAAAAAGAACAATTTAAGTTTATGATGCAGACGGAACGATGGAATTGTTAGTATTATGGATCACGTCATACGGTTCCTATTATAAAGCACAGTAATATAATGAACACATCATAGCATCTTTATCTTTATCTTCTTTATATACATATAAATTCACGCGCTAATTTCCTAAACAGGCTAGTCGACTTGAATTAAATTTTGTGAATGGTTGGTTCCAGCTTGAAAGGGTATAGTTTTAATTCCAATAGATGGCACTGTTATATTTATGAATTCTATGGACACTAAAACCACTGAACCAATCGAACTCAAATTTTCATGTAATCTTCGGTATTGGCACGAGAGGGTTTCTGTGAAGTTTGGATCCGTTAGGTGGTGCTGTAAGCAAGTGATTTAAATATAACCAGGTTTTGAGCCTTGAACTTTGAGCTAGGTTGATGAAATTTTGTATACGCGGTCCTTGCAAAAGTAAGTAATAGAAGTGTAAACATTTTAAAAACCCGCCCACACAGTCAAAAGAAGGGTTAAAAAGATTTTAAACAATTTTTTTTTAGAATTTATAGATACCCAAGTAAAAAATGCTTATAAAATAAAAAAAAACTTCAAGCTTTTTAAGTGAAGGGGTATGTATGTAGATATGAAAATTTGGCTTCTTTTTTGAAGTGGGAAGATAAAAAATTTCAGAAAAAAACGTACCTAATAAAGAAGATATTTTGTCATCTGGCATTGAATCAAAAAAAATCATATTTTTAATTGTTTAATAAATCAAAGAAAATATATACATATAAACATACGTATGAACTATGTACATGAAATTAACATATTCTTAATCTGACCTGACATTATCTAAATGGTTACAAAAATTCGGCTATAATATATTTTCGAATCAAGATTAGGGGAGAGGGGGGCACCTTTGGACACTTTTTGCTTCCAAGTCTCATAAAAACCTATGTTTTTGAATTATTGATCTATAACTTATTTTCACTTCTGAAAATTAGTTTATACGCATAATTCTATTCATTTTATGAAGATTTCGTTCTATTATTATTTTTTTTAATGAAGCAGGTCTTTATGTTCAAAGGTGCCCCCATGTGGGGTATCTTTGGACTGGGCTACCTGAAATAACACTTTACACGCTTTGGTTTCTTTAAAACAAAGAAACTAGTTTTATTTGTTAAATAAGAGATAAAAAAGCGTAACATAAATAAACTAGAATTTACAGATAACTTTATTTATGTACCTACATACATATAACGAAACAAAGAAGTTTTTACATAAACAAGGAGTAGCCTGATTAACCTAACTGAAATTTATAGAAGTCAAAGGCAAAGGTCATCATCGCAGCTGTCCTCGATGTTACTGAAAAAAACCTTACCTTAATATGATTCTAAATGAGCTTTCGCCTTCAAAAATTATTTTTCACAAATAAAAAAGCTCAACTAAAATTTTTTATACCTACTCTTCCAAAGAAAAAAAAAAAAGAAGTTGAAAATGCAGCACAAAAACATCCACCCAGAGCTACTTTCAAACGACTAATGAAAACATGACCGAAAGCCGTTGAAGTTTAAAGAAAACAGTACTGCCAGGATAAAAATTTGGTTTACGCTCTCAAATATGTTTATACCCTATCCTAAGGGTATATTAAGTTTGACACATAGTTTGTAACATAGAGAAATATTAAAGATAGACCCAACAAAGTATATATATAAATGATCAGCATCACTAGCCGAGTCGATTAAGCCATGTCCGTCCGTCCGTCCGTATGTCACCAGTTTTTGGGCCTTAAATTTTGAGCTAGGTTGATGAAATTTTGTATACGAGGTCTTTGGAAAAATAAGCAATACAAGTGTAAAAATTTTTAAAATCCGCCTACTGACACGCCCACTTTTAAAAAAATCACCTTTTTTCACTATTTTCATATGAAACTCGAAAAAACTTACTTGAGCAAATATGTAGATATTCACTTAATCTACAAATCGTCTATACATTGTATATGACCACGCCAACTTTTTAGGGGCGTTTACTTCCAAAATTAATTTTCGATTAAAAATATTAGTTTATAGGGCAAAATAGAAAATTTTGTGAATACATTTTCCACCGCCCACTGACACGACCAAATAAGATAGGGATAGGGTATCATACGATCCGCTCCAAGCGGATTGTAGCACTTTTCACTGGTTTTAATACGATTTTGTTAGTGCTGTTCAAAGGTACCCCACGTTTTAAGGTGCCCCCCTCTCCCCTAAGTATATAGTCGCCTTTTGCGTGTAGGTTCTGAGCAGTCGCTTACGTAGCTTGAGTTAAATGAGCTCAAAAATGTGCAATAAATCCATTACTCAATCTCACGCTTCGAGTATCTGTTTTAGCAAATATGATTAAAGTAGCATACACAAACATAATTCTTTGTCCTGCAGTTTGAATAGTAACCTTTCACACAGAACCAGAGTTTATAAAAAATCTGTTTAAAATGTACCTATGCATCTTGTCTGCAATACAAAGATAAGACGTTCACCATACGCGAATGATATTGTCAGTGAGTCTCTGAAATTTATGGACTGGTTACCGACAGCGTCTGATCCTGGAATGGACTGTAGTCGTATTTTCATAGATGGTTCCAAAACCGATCAAAGATCAGGATTTGGTGTATTTTAGGAAACCGATAACACAAGACTGCAATACTCACTGGGTAATAATAAGTGCAACTTATAAACCTTTTACAAATTAGTTGGTGAATGCAAGAGAGCTTTAATATAAGATTGATTGACCAGGTTCAGAGGAGAGTTTCTCAGAATCTGAACCTGCGTTTGGTTTTTATGCATCAACAATCAGAGCTCCCATTGATGATTGGTTTTCTTTTGAACACAATTGTGCGTGGCATGCATCTCTTGGATGTAGGCTGACTAAACGCTGTTTCTTAGCAGAAAAGACTGCAGCCAACTTATTGGCGTTCTTAAGGGCGCTTCCCTTTTGCAAGGCATTTTAATATGATTGACTTAAGCGAAACATCTGTGTCTGCAACGCTTGTGGAGAGTGTCGACACTGCGGAATACTTCTTGTGTTATTGTCCTGTCTTTGCTAAATGTAGTGAATTGAAAGTAAAAGGGGGTTACCTCCCACTGAAGAGGTAACTTACCTTATCAGCAGCAGAGAGTACCATTGACCACTAAGTGAAAATAACATAATAAACATAAAGGGTATTTTGTTGGTATCTTTCGACCAAAAAGTTGGTTTCCCCAACAGCAAGCAAAACACTTTACTTTCCTGTGAGGTAGAATTATTTGTGTACAATAAATAGAAGTAACAATGCCTATTCCATACGCGTACAGTGCATTTTTTGCACAGAATTAAGTTTTATTTCTACCCTGTCTTAAGGATATTATTATGTAAGTTTGACACATAGTTTGTAATATAGAAAAATAGAGATTGACTCTATTTTTTTATAAATGAAAAGATATAACTTGATTAGGACTAGGTCATAAGTCCGTAATACAAGTTTAGCATAGCATATTTCTTGCTCCAAGTTTAAGAGCTACACTTATCAGTGTCTTTCTTAAATACCCCAATTATCTGCATCAGGTTTTAACCTTTTTAACCACCTGCCTTATAACTTAAAAGTGAGGCAATTAAAGTTTAGAATACAATATTTAATTAAACAGTTTGCCTGCAGTATCCACGCAATATTATATACACGCATCAAATTGGTGCCATAGCAATTGTGCCGTGCCATCGATTATTGTGGATAAACCACATCCGTTAACCGAAATCCACCTGCTTCAGCCATTAATAACATCGATTATTTCACCCATTGTAGAAACCGTACCGAATGCCAATTGGGTTTTAATGTGTGGTTGGTTATTGAGTATCACATGATGTGGGTCAAAGAAAAGGACATCTACCACAGGATTATATAGATTATCCCAATCGCACACACATTTGCTGACCCATAAGCCTCCACAAATCGTGGGCGGTTATTCAAAATTCCAGTCTTTCCGCCTATGTATTTCGCTGTACCCATAGCAGCAATGACATGATTGAGAATACCCGAAATACCTTGCATAGCTTTATTATGCGAACGAGTTCTTGGCAAAAACTATTCTCAGCATTCTATCGTGCAAAGTCTGTGCCCAAAGGTTTTTCACAGAATTGGTTTTATCCATAGATGTGGAAGCTAAAGGACGAAGGAAGGGTATTAAAGGTAGTTAGCAAGTAATTAAACGAAAATTCCTTTTACCTCAGTTGGATCGTTTAAGTTGATAAATTCCAACGATACGACAAGGGTAGGTGAATAGAATTCCAAATACATACATACATACGTACATATACATATTTTTGTGATAAACGACGATCATTCTAACTGAAGGTTCAAAGGAATGGGAAGTGGACTTTCGATAAACTCTTTGAAGTTTGCTTCGCCTTTAAAAGAATAAAGGTCAACCTTGAAAGTTCATTGATTATAAGAAGATGAGCGATTTATAGTGTCCACAAAATAACAAAAAAAAAAACTTTACAAAAGGACAATAAAATAAATCACTTTTCCTATTGTGGCTGAACAACTCACACGATTCTATGAGTATTTACATGAATGTTGGCGACAACTCCCATTTTTGATTTTATCGGTTGGCCTGACGCCGACTTTTTCTTGATATACATATGAAGCTATGTATGTATGTATGTAGATGCGTCACACGAAATGTGTAATTAAGGTCAAAGGCTTTGTTGTATTAAACTATTATAACTCACTGAAGCTTTTTAACTGGATGTATAGAAAAAAAAAAAATATTGCTTCGCCTTTTTGTCTGACGCACATATCCAAATCATTGCACAGTGTCAGCCAACATTTCGCTTTAAAGTTGTTAATAGATAAGTACCAAAACTATTCTTTGAAAGTTAGGTAGTAGTTACCCCAGTTATGTGCCCCATGACAGCTCCTGTCATAATTAGGTATGGTAACTAGGATATGACATTATCCTCATCAAGATTCTTACTCGCACCAAGTATTAGATTCGTGAAAAAATTGAACTCGAGACATTCAATTGTGGCATTACGATGATAGAGAAGCTATAAAAATTAGCTCTATACTCGTCTACCTATTTACTTAAAATTTCATATTTGAGGTCATTAGAGTTATAATTTTTAGTTGCACCTATAAAATGAGGCAAGTATTCGATTCGTGCAGATTTTTGATCTCGAGATTTTGATAAATTTGTCTGTCTGTCAGTCTGTGCACGAAGCTAAAGCCTAATCGGGTGGGTGGATGTTAATCAAACTTCTTATCTAGGGTCTTTGGGATAATCACTAAACGGAAACTGATATTTTTGTTTATCATAAAATTAAGAATTTCTTGATAACGGCTTTAACGATTTTGATTAAAATTCATATTGAATTTTAGATGACATATAAAATTACTTACCAAAATTGTTAAAAACAGTACTATACTCAAAAATTTGTTTGCTAAGCGCCAATTTGCGCGAAAACGGCCCGAATTTTTTTAATAGGAATAACTTTGTTTTAGAGCCGTAGATCTGTTGGTAAAGAGATAAATATCAACTGACATTAATTTCAAAGCCCTAGGTATCCTGGTTTAGCTTTTATGAGATGTTGAGTATACCCTATCCTAAGGGTATATTAAGTTTGATAAATATTTTGTAACTAAGAGAAATATTAAAGATAGAGCATATAATTTATACATATATATAAATTATCAGCAACACTAGCCTAGTCGATTGAGCCATGTCCGTCCGTCCGTGTGCCACCAGTTTTTGGGCCTTAAATTTGAAGCTACGTTGATGACATTCTTTATACGAGGTCTTTGCAAAAGAAAGTGTAATTTTTTTTAAAATAATTGTTTTCGTGTAATTTTATAAGAAAAATTGAAATGAGAACATACATACTTATGTATGTTTGTATATAGAAAAGGGATAGGGATTGTAGCATTTCCTTATTTTAAAAAAAATACTTGGGCAGTTCTAGAAGCGACTAATAGTTTAATTTATAAAATGTTATTTTTTCTGATTCTTTGATGTCTATATTTTATAGATACTTATATTTTATATATGTATATATTATTTTTTCAAGGTTTTAGCCATTTGCTTGAAAACGGCTCCAACGATTTTCTTTCAATTTCATATTTAAACTACTTTAGTGAGGTCCTATAAAATGGCGTACCACACTTATGGTCAAAATTGTTAAGAATGGTTGTTTGTTTATACTAATAACCAACTTAACAAAATACAATTTTTCTATAAACGGCTCTGACGACGTTGCTTAAATTTCACATTTGAGCTTATTATATTAAGCTCAAGGTGGCATACCATGTTTTTGGACAAAATTGATAATAACGATATTTTATTCATAGCCAACCTAACGAAGCTTTACATATGTATTTATGTCGTTCGTTTTATGAATTTTTAAAGAACACAAAACGTATGGGTTCAAGTTTGTACGACCCAGTCGTACGCGTTATTTTTTTTATAATCTGTACTTGCCAAAATACCCTTTTACTGATTAACAGAGCACGGACGTTAGTTAATTTGAAAGAGAGAAAAAGGGATAGGAATAGTTGGTGTAATTATATCTAAAACTCAGGTGGTCTTAGGTTTAAATATTTATTCTCCATAGGTGGTATCCAATTTGACTGCAGAGAGAGTTGTGTGTGATTTCATAATTCACAGTTTCTTTTTCGCGTTTAAGGTAAAATTGGAATTTTTGTCTTAGCCCTCTTATTAACGGTATTGTACTTAATCCTAAAAAAAACTTATACAAATTTTTGATTTACTTTATTTCAATGTTTATTCATTCCCAATTAGTAACATAAAGGTGCATATCCTGAGCTGCATTAAGGGATTCTTTACCTCGTGGAACAAGAAACTGTACTATTATATGTTGACTTTGATTTATCTTTAATACAAATTGTTCAGCACGGAAATGTAGCGGAAGTATGATACGATTCAAATTCAAAAGCTTTAATAAGATACTTAGAGAGCATAGTGGAATGGAGTAAAGAAACAAGGCGGTTACTAGCAAAGGCAATGGTAAAACATGAAGCATTGAGGGCAATTTTATGCCCCCTCTTCTTAGAAGTGTTTAGTGCAGGAGAAACTTCAACTCTTCATTAATAGGTTATATTTCGATTCTATCTATTTGTACTACAAACGATCACATCTAGTAGCTAATCTGGAAAAGTCAAGATAATCATCTTCAAGAAAGATGACAAATTATCTGTAAAGTGAACTTAAAATGGTGGAAATATGTATAGTAAGGTATTTATATACATATGTATATATGTATGTTGACTTTGGTTTTACGCATAATATATATGTACATACATATCAGTAGAAGCTTCTGGGAAGAACTTATAGATGCTTTATCAATAGAAACATAGCCCAGAGTAGCAACTATATAACTTTTAAAGAAGCTGCCGATTACATGTTGCTGTATTCTCTTCAAAATGAAGGTTTAAGTGCTTCATAAGTCAACATAAAATGAATAAATAAATAAATAAATATAAAGGCCGTAAGCAGCCCGTAGAGGGCCAAGACCAAGCTTCTCACTACTGAACATGTTGTGCGTGGTATACATTTCTGCATGTACAGAAAGGACCTACAGTTTTATGCCGTATCCGAAGGGCCGAGGGGTTGTGTGACATAAGTCAACATACTCTTCGGATAAGTTTTTAAATAACGAAGAACATGTTTCTCTGCCACAAAGTGTTTTTGCTTCGGATCGCTGTGAAATTGAGCCAATTTCGACACCATGTGGGCCTCGATATTATTGCCGGATATGAAAGACCCCGAATTAATGCCTGATATAATTTCACGTTGACACTAGAACAATCCTTTTCTCTGCATTTCTGGAGAATCGTTCCACAAAGAAGTGGTGTAGACGCTCCCTTATATTCCTTTATATTCCAGCGGCCTGCATTATCTGAGATCTTACTATGTGATTATTGTTTCTTATTATTTCCCTAATCGAAATATATAAACAAAAAATTTCCATGACATCTCAATTTCGAGATAAACGCCAAATCAAAAATTATGATTTTCCTAACGAATTTAAGTCCGTTTTTCATTTCTCATGATATTTTGATTAACCCTAGAAGAATAATAATATTTTTTTAGTATATTTAGACTAATCATTTGTCGAATCGACGACGCAGTGTTTAAACCCAATTTGTAGCTTAACAGTCGACAATTTAACGAAGTTTGGGTTACCTCAGAACATTGTAGGTTGATTGTCGGAATGTGACTTATGTTTTGTATCTGATGATACATGTGCCTGCATCGATTTTATTTTTGGTTACGTTTAGTGATGAAGGTCGCTTAGAGTTCGTGACGGAGACGGCCAAATTTGTCAGCAGAAGACCCAATGAAAGATATATGCATCGTGTAGTTTGGTCGGTCAAACACGACTCTCCTGAGAAGATTTGGAGTTGCATAACATACGAAGGTACAAGGGTATTTTATTATGTTGATGGAACAATGGACTCCAATAAGTATATTCCCTGTCCCCAGACAAAAATACGTCTTTATACAAGATGGAGCTCCATAGCAAAACAAGCATGATATGCTTGTGTTCCTTGAACTTCGAAGTAGAATGGCCTCGTAATTCTCTGGATTTTAACTCGATTGAAAACAACTGATTAAAACCTGGAATATCAAGTTTATAGTCAATACTAGAGTTCAGGGAGAACATTGAAGATATTTGGAAAATCGCGCCTGGTTTGATATAAATGGTAGCGTTGATACTAAAATATAAGGGTATTAGTACTAAGGTTGAGTAATCTTTTTAGTGTTCCCGACCTTAAAACAGACGTTGCCAGTCTGTCACTGACCTGTAACTTTTGAACTGTTAAATATACAGAGTTGAAACTTTCGGCAGAACACCCGTGTTAAATGTTGGCATTGATTTTTGTAGGCACTTTTTGGGGCACCTTGTATGAATGGTAAGAAAACAATAAAAACAAAATCAATCCCAACATTTGGCATATCAAATTAAAGCGGATTATCTAAGAGCTTCCTATGTTGTTATGTTGGAATTGTTTTCTATTTTGTATCCTGACAAAATTTGTTGAATAAAAAGATTAACAAACATTTGAAATATATGAGATATGTAGAATTAAAAGTAGACTGTTAAAGAATTAAGAAAATTGAAAAAAAAGGTATTTTTTCCCATTTTTTATGCAATCGAAATAATTTTTAACCCTAACTACATATTTAGATATTACAATTGGCTTAAATTTCGACTTTCATCGGAATTAAGCTTTAAAAAAAACCTCATTCGGTTGTTTTAAAAAAAAGAATGAATAAATAAAGTGCAAGACTGCGTCATACGTAACTGCAAACACTTATGTACATTTATGCTGCTATTGAAGAATAAATGAATTTTGGAACATGTTTTTGTAATTTATGTTATATATTAAGAAAAAAAATTTATATGTTTTCTTATATTTCCAAACTTTAAAAGCCACATTCTGGTGTACATACCTATGTATGTTAAATATTGATGGTGATTTAATTTTGATTAAAATTCATGATATTCATGAGAAATTGCCATTAATGTAAAACAAGCTAAGAAGAAAAGCACCGTTACATATATTGAACAAAAATCGTTGAAGTCGGTTTCGAAAATATCCTCTTTTTTATAAAAATTCTGTTTATAATACACATTTCTCATCGGTCATAAATTCATAGCCATATATTACATATCGAAGAACTATTTCTTGTCTTAAATGTAAGATAAAAGATTTAGGGTTCTTTATATTTTTAATAATATGTTTATTCATAGAATTAACGACAAGGTGAAGTGACGTATTTAAATCGCTCATTAGTGCTAATTATCTTTCCTTAAACCACCATTTTTACCATCCTTTGTTTTTTCTTGCTCCTCTTCTATCCCCAGAACTACTACGGTTAAACGTCATTTAACCAGATGTGAATGAAATTATTAAAAACTTAACCTTAACCTAAGTAATAATTGGCGTATTCTTTGTGTGTCTTATCCACCCTCCAGAAAAATACAAGAAAAGAAAGTGTTGAACTGAATACGATGAAAGATTCTTATTTGTTCATAGTATATAAAACTACTATTATTTAATGCTCCTGGTGGCGGAGGAGAAAAACTTGGAAATAAATTAAGGGAAGTTGTTAGGTGACTTTGATTGCACTGATTTGACTTTCGAGAACTTCCGTCCAGATTTTCTTTTTCTTTTTAGATTTTTCTTTATGCTGCCCAAAGGCAAACAAGGGTGATGATCTATATTTCTGTATTATGTTATAAAACTTTTATTTGAGTTGAATTTGTGACCCGATTGGAGAGAGCTTGAAACAGTTTGAAAAGTAAAAAGGGTCTTGATTTAGTCTACTCTTATTTGTTTTCTATGAAAACATATAATTTCCTTTATACTCTCTTTACTTGATTAAGTCAGACCTTCTACATACAAACGATATGTAGATAGTGGCATGCGACTTTAATGGTAAAATAAAAAAAAAATTATAAAGCTATCGAATGTAATTAAAAGTTTTTAATTGACTTTGGGACTATCAACTGAGTATTGGAAAGATTCACGTCAAAGGGTTGGTTGTTAGCATAGCATGCTATGTTAGTTAAGTAAAAGTACGTCTATATACATACGTAAGCGGTATAGCTGAGTGTACTAGCAACTAGTGATGCTGGCTTTGAATTTTGTGGGAAAAGAAAAGCGCAAAACAGATTAAAGTAGTTGGTCGCCTAAAGTAGTCTGTCATACAAATATACTCGTATGTATATAATGAATGTGGTAGCATCTTTACTTTTTAAGCATTGAATTTTAATAAATCAAATCTATACATTAGATAGGTACATACATATGTAAGTGTTTACGAAAATATGCAGTTTGTAAGGCTGGTAAAATTGTGCATCATCACTTCCACGTGCTGCTGAACACTCGAACAACTGCGTGCGATGGATGAACTTTAGCCTTCACGTTGAGATATCTAACGAAAGCCCTTAGAAAAAGGGTAGAAGGCGGATGAATTATATCGACGGACCAGCACGAGCTCCTTCGATCTCGTAAGCTCGTAATAGGCCAACGGTTGTCGGTTTTTTAACTGGCCCTTCGTCCAAGGAGCAAAGCAATCCCCTCCTTGGCAAAACGACCCGGAACGCCTATGGACTACGATTCACGGGTGTGCACCTGAAATGTATTTTGGATAGGTTGAGAAATGCAAATATACCCAGCTGCTACGAGAAAGATTCGTCTTTCGTTTCCGACTACGATGATAAGTACATAGCACCGTTTTTCCTAGGCTAAAAATCCATACAACAACCTGGCTTTCCTTCTACGGTCGAACACACAAACAAATCGACCACGTGCTATACAAGATACATATCAAACATTTTGTAAGAACACTTGTAGGTCTGATACGTTGTATGTCTATCACAGCTTTGTCATTTTTTAAGCGTTAAACATAACGAGCTGAAACTTTTTTATGTTGTTCCTCATAATGTGGCTTATCAAATAAAAGGGAATTTTGCATATGAATATCGTTATTTAAAAACTAAAACTGATTAAGTAATTTTTTTTAACCGTGGTATATCCTCATTTAATTAAGCAACTAGTGGCGTATTGTACAAAATAAAATAAAAAAAATCAATTAAGTCATTCTTAGACACATACTCAATGGAAATCATAAAAAATATAATTAAAATATCGATTTATCAATCTCAAAAATGCATATAAAGCTCATTATCTCATGAAGTTCATTATTAGTACTTGTGAATTTTACCTCTTAAATGACGATATGTACCTATGTAAGAAATATATTTTCAGACAAAATTTATTGAACGAGGAAGCTTGACAAACATTGGAAAAAAAAACCCTTTGGTCGTTTCTGTTCTCGTCGGGATCTTCTCGAGGCACAAAACTCTGCGGTACGCGGTACCATATGAAATAACTGTGCCGTCCGGAAGAACTCTGCAGAGGATATGGCAATGCCGATTCCCTGGACTCAAGTATTACAGAAACAAATTCCTTGGGAAAAACTTCTTTCACAATCCAGAAGAACTCTTTAGCGTAAATATTGACAAGATGCTGAACTTCACCAGATCATAAGTGTCGGTTGTATTCAAGGAGAAAAACTAAGTAACTTATTGGAGTAGTCTCTACACATTGGAAGGGAATACCTTTCGTCCTCCTATAGGTAACACAATCAGGGTCAGATCTGACCTGAGTCGGAGTCTTCGCATTCACCCAGCCCACACACCTAACCTAACCTAGATAGAGAGTACCACATATCGTACTTAATCATCATTCCTCCTTATAAAAAAACATTAATTCCAGGCGAACGAACTTTAAAGGTCCGTAGAATGGACTTTGATATTTTTTGCTCGTTTTTACCACCTTTTTTATTAGCTACATAATATGTTTGACTGAATTTCATTCCCAAGGCGCAGCACTAGGCAGGTAGTAGCTTTTATTTCAAGAGTTTCATAATTATGTAACCATAAAAGTAACCTATTGTACATTTTATCTGTTTAACATTCCAAAATTCCCTTTCACATTAATAAATGCAAACATAGACTTTATCTGAAGCAAACGAATCTTTTTATAAAAAGGGAAACGCATCCTCCCTATAAATTGTCATTCTGAAAAGTCTTTCTCTTTTATAACTCACAATATCAAAAGACCTGCCTTTGCTATCTTAAAAACGAATGAGTCTTCGTATCCATTATGTACCACCCCACATTGCCTTTACAGTGAATGCTGCAAAAGTTCGTGAATAAATTATAGGTTCAATGATTGTGGTTAATGTAACAAAAGTCCTTTTAAAAGTCTACACGATAAAGTCAGACACCATGGCCATGTCCTTATACTCACATCCAAACCCATGCATAACGTCTGCATGTGTCCGTTTGATCCCAGAGGATATTCCATTATCACCACATATCAGCGTCAAGCATTGAATTCACCTGAGTCCTTATTTGTTCTGCCATTTTCACACATGTTCCTTTAATTTTTATGCTCGGCGACCATATGCACAGTGCCTATCCATTATTTACCGACATTATTTCGTTCATTTTCCAGTAATTTTTCATGCAAATTCATTCTCGCACGCTACGTAAAAGTGGGCAAAGAGGTTTCCACTTTGGGACATAGTGATTGATCTTTTGCGCCATCATTTATTTATTTTCACGGATCGATTCTGATGTTTTGACGTCATGACACATCGCATCGATACCAACAATTGGGCAGTCACCCATAGAACCACCATCTCGCCATAAGCATAATACATGGATTTCCTGCACAGCTTTAACAAGAGTCCAATTTTCCAGCTTTGTCGGCTGGAAGAACTTCGATAGCGCATCAGGTAGTAGTGCACTGTCCTGTAACGTTATTGTGAAAAAAAAATGTATGATACTCCTACCTTTCCTTTTTTATTAATAATATTTGCATACCCATTTCGAAGTTCCAATACAAAGAACACAGGTCGGAAGGAACATAAATCACTGTTTCGGGTGAGGATTCCTGGGTGCAAGCGAATGTAATACCTGGTGTTTCCAACTGGTCGATCACTACTCTGACAGAATAGTCGAACTCCAAACAAAATATACTACAAAAACCAAAATCCACCGTGATACACAGTAGAATTGTATACATACACAACACATAGTGATTGCAAAGTAATACAAAAAACAAACAGTATCGTGCGAAAGAATACCTACTAGCTATGGACTTCGTCTTTTATGTATGCAATAGGTGGCTGCAATTTAAATCCTCATTTTGTGTGCAAGTGTCGATAATTAGTTAGGTTTTAATTAAAAATTATTCATGTCTGCCAATCGAACAGTGATTGAAATTTGGAAAAAAGTAGACAAAAGTATGTTCAGTTAGCTCTAAAAAGTCAGTTAAACCCGAAAGTACAATGTGACGATTAGTAGATGCGGACACAAATGGGTCTAGGTATGGAAATATATCGGTCAAATTAAAAAGAAGTCCTGACTGACATTCATATATCATCAAACCTTCTCCAAAAAAGGTCAAAGGTTGCTACCACCTGTTAAGACGATTTAGATATATTTTTGCCGTCAGTCACTTTTAAGAATTATTAGTTTTCGACAAGTTGTAACCAAACAAGAAGCAGACATGAAGATGGTACAAATTCAATAACTTATTTATGTAAATGATTATCTAATTATGTAGCGTGGCTTTACGAGGATAGGGATCGACCAGCACCTTATAACTCGGATTGCAGATGCTTCAATGTGTACCAGATTGGATTGCTCTATTCCTTGGATCTCCTTGTGTACACCACATCATGTATATGTATTCAGTATGCACTTTGTGCGTGACTACAAAGGGGAAGCTGCAAGCATTCGTCTAAGCTATATTCTAATTACTTTCTGGCCTAACTGGTTTTCAAACATTTTGGGAGACTAGGTGAAGAAGCTGTCTGAGGAATTCGTAGTCTATTGGTTTCATTTTATGCGGCTTTGGATTCGAATTTGGAACTTAAGAATTTTCTGGCCAAACCGTATTTCGAAAGAACAGCAGTATCAATAGACTTAACTATACAAAGACGGAAGTTTTTTTTTCTAATTAGGGCGCACCCAAGAGGATATGAATACTTTTATATTGATATACAGCGATGGGTAAATTGGAAGAGAGAAGAAAGGAGAGCGACTGTCAATTATCAATTTGTTTTTGGTATTTATCAATCAATTTCTTTAATCAGTATGTGAATGCCAATTGCCAATGGATTGTTGATTCAGTTTCGATTTTACTAATTTTTCATTGTGAATACTAAAATCGGTATTGCGAGTGTGGATTGTCATTGACTTTTCTGTCATTTTGCATTTGTTTCTTTCAAATGCATGGCTGAGTTCCAAAACGTCAAAAAAATGCGCATCGTGTAAGCATCACTGCCTTTGTGATGAGTTGCTACGAAGTTTTCATTTTCCGATGCATCACGATGCTTTAAAATGACGTTTTGGAACGGCTTGTGCAAACAATAAAAATGTCTAAGAATTAGCGGCGGTGATATTTTCAAACGTTTTAATGAATAATTTTGGCTCATATAATGGCAGTATATCAAGAATGTTTTCGGCATATAACAGAAAGAATTTCTTTTTTTTACGGAATAAAAAAATTGCTGTCAAATTACAACGCATCACAATAACTCATGATGCGTTGGTTGCTTTTGTTTGCGCAGCAGTTTCTTTCATGATGCATTTAAGAACGCGATACATCGCATCACTGCTATATATTGACGATTTGGAACGTTTGACGTTGCAGTACTGCGGGGTTACTGCGATTTGGAACTCAGCCCAAATAACTAGTTGCAAAATTAATCCATATATATAAAAATGAAGGTTTGTCTGTATGTCCTTTATAGAATCGTAAACTATGCATTTGATCATGTGATGATTTATTTAGCAAAGTTGTTGTGCATGAGCTCATGAAGGTTTCTGAGTTGGTACGACCAATTTTCGAATGAGTTTCATATATTGCCGTGACAGTTCATGCTGATTTGAATTGAAACGAAAACAGCGAACGAATGATGACGTTTCGAGTTGTGGGTGACATAGGAATTTATGTAAATTGTGAAATTCATGTCCGGCTCACATTGAACAGACAATATTGTCGTTTTTCGAAACTCAAAATGAATTCAAAATTTGTGTAATGTCTTTCCTTCAAATTTATTTTAGTTGGTGGCGTTGCAACGCGCGCAGGGTACAGCTAGTTATAAATAAAGAAATATATATAATAATAAATTTCATAATTGAGATATAACACGGGATTGCAATAAAATATGCGGTTTTTTGTGTTATAGTTTATATAGTAACTGGTTTGACAATTTTGCACAGAGCGTAAATAGTTAGTAACAAAAAGTAAATGAGCCGGCTAGTTGAGCTGATGGAGCAAAACTTATACGTTGCCAAGCGATTTTGCTCCAAAACAGTGGCGCAAAAAAAAAGTGGGTTGAAATTGCAACAGACCTGAATATCTTAAGCCCACCGTCACGTGAATGGCAAAGGGTTAATTTAGTTTCATCATTTATTTAAATCAATTGTAAATTGCTGTCCTAATTTATAGGTATAGATCAATTAAGGCAAGTTTTTTATGAAAAAGGCTTCATACATATAGTATGTCTGTATATAGGAAAGAGATAGGGTATCACACGATTCGTTCTAGGTGGAGTGTAGCATTTCCATATGTTTTTTTTAAGTAATAGGTCAAGTTTATGCATACCCATTTACTTTATGTGGATAAAGGGATATGCTTTTACTCGAAAAGTATAAGGTTCCGCTCGAAATTATTATGAATACAAGCAGAAGGATTCCCTTCATGTTTTGCAAGTATAAGCATATCCTTTTCTTTATGAATTAGGCTAAATAGCTAAAAAATATTTCAAAAGTAACTTACTACACATACTGTATATAATATTCGTTAATTCATTTTCATCTACACAGCGGGATATGGATTTCCATTGCACAAATGGTTGATTTCTTTACTGATCACCTATTCTGAAGTATCATTCGATATTATAGTTTTTCTTATGTTGAATATAAAATGCATCGTGATATTGGTCTCGGAAAAGGGTGGATAGAATAGTGAGATTGTTTATGTACTCAACTTTTTTTTTATAGTAGAAAGTGGTAGTGTAGCACTAAATTCCTGTTGACTAAGAGAAATGATCTGGAATTTTATTTATGAAAGATAAACGGGCCACAAGAACTTTGTGGAAATGCACAACAATATATCTTTTGGGCATTGTATTTGGTTTTGAGTATAGAGAGACGCTGTTGCCGTTGTCGTCATCACCTAGCGTCGCCGTTGATAAAGATGAAACTTTTCTGGATGTATCATTAATTTTAGTGGGGGAAAGGAGAAAAGTTCCCAACTTTACTGCTGAATAGATTGCCTCACGTTGATTGAATCGACAGGAGATTGGAAGAAGACGGATGTTGAAAGTAATTTTCATTAAGCACTTGGAAACGAATAGGTAGGTAGGTATATAGATATACATACATACATATACATTGATGATGGACATTAGTTTGTACCCTGTCGCAGCGGATGTGAATTACATATGTATATGCTTGTTTTGCTACATTGTGTATGTATGTATGTACATATGTATTGTATGTATGTATTTAGAGGTAGAGGGTGGAAGGTATATAATTAAGCAAACCGAATCGAAGATTATTTCGAATTAGGTGAAGCAATCATACGATCTTTTATATTATAATGGCTTTTCTAATAAAGGCATAGTGTTGTCGGGCAATAAACATGACCAGGACATCCTTGTGACACACATTTGAATGTTTATATTCATTTTATGGGACAAATTGTTCAATACCTCAATGTAAGCGCTGCCAAGGATTTAATCACACCCAACCATATTGTAAAAAAGAACAGCGATATGTTAAATGCGCCGGTAAACACTTATCCGAAGATTGTGGCATGAACAAGCAAACATGTATTAACTACAAGGGAAACCACCCGGGTAATTATCGAGGCTGCGAAGTAACTAAAGAGTGGGCGTGATAAGCTTATGAAATCACATCATCAGGTTTCAGAACAATCGAATAAGATCAAGCCAATAATTAGACGGACGGGCGGACGGACGGACGGATGTGGCTTAATCGACTCGGCTATTGACGCTGATCATTTATGTATATACTTTGATGGGTCTATCTTTAATATTTCTTTATGTTACAAACTATGTGTCAAACTTAATATACCCTTAGGATAGGGTATACAAATTGCGAAAGGAAAGTTATCATACGCTCAATCTATAGCATCGGCTACTACGGACTTAAAATCGTTTAGTACAGAAAAACCTAAAACCACTAAGCTAAAAGTCACACAAGAAACGTCATCTGACAGCAATATACAGACATACGTACAAGCCACTAAAGTAAAGCAAGACCCAGTATCTCAGGTCTTTTCTATTATTCTTGCCAATCTCGAAGAGCAAGCTAAAACGAACGGACTTATTTTCGAGAGATTAGGTGTAGTAGAAACAAATTGAAACAGTCAGCATCAACTTCAATAGCATACACAAATAGACCGATGTTGTGCTGTGAAACATAGTACACACAGCAACGACAACATCACACAACATGTTTTTCAATGCAACACAACAGACTGAGCTTCGCATTTGTACGCAAATTGAAGAGAATAATGACTTGTCGTCAGATCATTTGCGAAACCCTGGTTAGAAAGGAAGTACCAGCCAAATCAACTAACGGTAAAACCAATTGGGAATGCCTCAGAAAATATAAAGACGAAAACACAGAACGTTGATATAATACAATGTGCCGCTTGGAATAATACTCCAGCACTAAAGGCCCCGACCCATAGAATCCGTCGACATCCGTCGACGTCGATCCGTTGTGCGTTGACGTTGAAGTTGACGTATTGCCGGATAGAACAGTCCCATAGAATCCGTCACAACACAACCGTCAGCTGATTGTCAAAGGCGATGATAGTTTCTTTAATTCTCTCTCTGCTTCCACCAATGAAAATGCGTACTCTCAATTTTCTTATGCGTGAACTTCAATATGTGAATGTGTGAACTTAAATACGTGAATGTGTGTACTGACAACGGATCGACGGATTGAAAAAGTAGAAGAAACGGATCGACGGATTCTATGGGTTGGGCACTTAAGGCAAACGCAAGACAATCTAAATATTCTCCGAAGATTAAAGAAATGGTGAAAGAGAAAAGGAAAGCGCGAAAAAGATGGCAGCAAACTCGCTGTCCGCAACATAAAGCGCACTTAAATCATTTGAGCAACTTGTTAAAGAAAACCATAAAGGATTTCAAAAACCGTACAATAGAAATGTACCTTGAAAATCTTACAGCGGAAAAAGACTCCTATTATTCACTCTGGAAAGTGGTCAAGGACGAAAAAAAACGAAATATATCCGCTCATTGAAAACATCAGTGCATCGGATATAACATCTGACAACTACACAATAGCAAGTGAAACTTTAACTGAGCTTAGACAAGAAATAAAGAAATATAGACTCTTTCGTGGAAAACACGGAAATGACTACACACAATTTAAAGAAATAGCTGCTGGAGTACCACAAGGAAGTATACCAGGTCCGCTCTTGTATCTATTGTACACTCGTGATATTCTACAATAAGTAGTCACCACATTAGCTTCCTTTGTCGATGATACTGCTATTTTGGCAATAGGCAAAACTATCGAAGAAACCACCGAAAAATTGCAAGAAGCATTGAATATGGTGAATGAATGGAGACAAGTTTGACGTATCGCGCTCAACGAAACTAAATCTGTTATTTAAATTTTGCGTATAGAAAAGTTAATAATTTACCTTTCTTTGTCAGCTCGGTTCAAATTCCATTGCAAATGAGGCTAAATTCCGCGGTATGACGTTTGACGCAAAATTGAAATGGAAGCCGCATGTGAAAAAAAGCGCAAAGAACTCGAAATAAATACAGAGAAATGTACTGGTTACTAGGAAAGTATTCCAAACTTAGTATAGAGAACAAACTGCTTATATATAGCAAGTGGTTAAACCGGTCTGGACGTATGGTATACAACTCTGGGGTTGTACCAAGAAAACCAATTGCAATATTTTACAAACTTTTGAAAATAAAGTGCTAAAAAAATCTTGAATGCACCGTGGTATATAAGAAAACAACGATATCCATAGAGATCTCGAAATCGCCACCGTGGAAGACGAAATCAAAATCTTTGTTCGAAAACTTTACACCACAGACGAATTAAATTAGACGGTCAACTCGAACTTCCCTCGCCCAAACCTCGATCAAAAAATGAAATTAGGACGCGTGGTGTAGCTATTTTTATTTCTCAATCGCGGCCGTATATGATTTTTAAAATTAATTTTAAAGAACCATACAAAATCCATTGATTCTTAAGCGGGGAAAAGTTTTCATTCGATTTCACAAGCATTTTATGAATACAAGATGAATGAATAAAATTAATGAATAGTTCACCTGAGCCGATAAAAGTTAATTAATTCAGCTACCCCAAACTTGTTTCTTATAGTAAAACTAATTCATTCATTCATTTAACAAATTTACACACCACAAAAAAATGTATTTCAAATATGAAATAGAGGCTGAAGTTGATAACATTATACCTTTCTCCTCGTATTTTAAGTACTGAGACTCATTTACGTAAATGTGTATTTCTGAAAACAATAATAGCTATCGGCCCCAGAAAATAATACCTCACAAATGGAGGAATTCTCCATGAGGAAATACGATTCATGCTCCATTTAAAAATTGTAAAAAATATGGTATGCTCCACCGAAATTCAAAACTGTGTCTACAAATAAAGGAAGTAAGTCCCGACATTAAAGTTATTCTTTTGAATATTGACTTTAAAAATGATTACATTTACATTTCAAAATGTTGTCTTTAATGGTTACAATATTATGTATGTATCTACAGACGACTCTGATCATATTTCCTCTTTTTTCAAAATCAATTCATAGATTCATAGTGAATAATGTTTCTGCTTCCAATATGCTAACCATGCTTCACAAGTCAACAACCCTATATTTATGAAAAATCCGCTTTCCGCGTTCGAATGGAAGTTATAACCTGGGGTCAAATCACGAAGTGCTTCTTTATATAATCGAAACCTTTTAATAAATCTCTCATAATAGGCATAGACAAACTAATATGGACGGTCGTCTTAACGGTTGGCTCACCCAAGTCCAAAGCTGCCCCCGAAATTAAGTCGGAGCTCACGCACACATTCTCAGTCAGCGGTGGTTTTTATGGGCGCAACCATTTTGTCGTTCTGTACATTTTGTTGTTGTTAATTGAATGACAGTCTGTGGTCTGTAAAAGGAAATAAAAGAACACCACACTTGTTTTTATAGTTATGTCTTAAAAATTACGTTCCGTTTCTCTCGCAGGACATAGGCCTACCTCTTGCGAGCGTCGGTCAAAAATCCAAGAGCATAACTATCATCTCAGCTGCACACCGATGGTCCAAAAATGGACTGTGGTGTCGGTGCAAGCGTGTTTTCGGCATCCCTAGACAACTCAAAATCTTATAGACTTCCGGATGCTCCCAGCGTCTTTCAATCGGAATTACTGGCAATCCATGAAGCCTGCCATCAAATCAAATAACACCTTAATATCCTACCAAGAAAAAAATTGTAATCTCTGTTGATAGCCAAGGTGCTATCAAAGCCATTGCCTCGGTAGCCATATCATCCAAAGCAGTTCAAGAATGTTCACGACAAGACTAGCCTCGCTGGGTTGCCAATTCATGAAAACTCTGCGATACGGGTTCCAGTGCACAGCAACGTTTATGGAATCGAGCGTGCTGATGATCTGGCCAGACAAGGCTCAGCTCTTCAATGCTCCCTCGCGTTGCCAGTTTTAATGCCTATCGGGAGAATCAAGGCAAATATCTCCAACCAATCAAATATCTCCTCAATCTTCCTAAAAAAAAGCGAATCTGAGATGGACTAGGTTATCAAACTGTGCTACTTCTAGAAATATGTGACCAAGCTAAAGAATGTCCAAGAGAAACGACTTACTAAACAAAACACGCAAAAATATTGCAAACAGCGATTACGATCGGTCAATGGCCTATTGGAGTACATGCGGCTTGACTAGGTATTCCACAAAACACACATTATCGCAGCTGCAACATTGCAACTGAAAAAAAACCGTCCATGAATAAAGTGGATAATTTCCATACATATGTGTAATTCTCCGGCACCAGCCAGTAATTCTTCAACTCCTTTGAGGAGATCTCGGAAAAGAATATAAACCAACTACTCGTATTCTTAAATGGTTTAAGAGACTCCTCACAAATACTCATCAATATACAAGTCACTTGAGTTGTGGTTTCAAAACGCCACTCTAATGCTAATTGGGCTTTTCTTTAAAAAGCCACCACTTCTACCTATTATGAGAAAACTTCTTAAAACCCCCCTGCACTTCGAAAACGTCATAAAACTGTAAGTCCCTTTTGTAAGTACAGAAATGTATACCACGCACAATATGTTCAGTTGTGAGAAGCTAGGCCTTGGCTTACTATGGGTTGCTTACGGCCTAATATTTATTTATTTATTTTAGTAAATTACAATAATTAACTAACTTACTGATTTTATATATTTGAACTGCTTATTTAATTTTGTTTCTCTTTCATTCTAATATACACAGCTGTAATTTTGTCGCTGCATAAGTAACACTAATGCATATGAACTACCTAATAATATTGCAAATAATAAAGTTTTGTGCTAAATTTAAATAGATTGTATCTTGCTATGCAATACTACATAAAAAAAATAAACAATAAAAAATTTACCTACTTACGAGTATATGTACAGTATCGGACAAAACATCTTAGAAGATATTATGTTGCCGTATGCGGAATGGGAAATGCCATTGCGTTGGATCTTTCAGCAGGACAACGACCCAAAGCACACGTCTAGGCTAGTCAAAACGTGGCTCAGTGATCACAATGTTACGGTTATGGATTGACCCCCGCAGTTACCCGATTTGAACCCAATAGAAAGTCTTTGGGAAATCGTCAAGAGGAAAATCAATCGGGAAAATTTTAGAAGTGCAGGTAGTCTTTGGTTCAAGGCAGCCATCCAAAATAATGGGTTTGCCACTAAATATTGATTATTTTTTAGTTTTTTTGTATTTGAATTAAAAGTTGCAATTGTTTTGTCGCGCAGTTATTTGAAGTTACTCGATACAATTCAACGTAGATTACTAAATGTTTTTTTTTTTATTTTGAAAACTATTTATTTTTGTATAACTGAAATACAGAGCTTTCATAATTTATGAAGAATGTTATGTTTTGATGATGATTTAAATGATTATTCTGATATTTGTATTTAGAATAAGTCCACTGAAGTTCCCAAACTTCTAATTCAAAGGTCCGCGAAAATAATAGGCTTCCTCGACGATATCGCTATCGTTGTAGTGCCAAAACTTCATAAAGAGTTAGAACATTAGTGCAATGAAGCCATCGGGATGGTACAGGGCTGGCTAATAGGTAGGCACTACTTGTCAGCAGCGGGTTATGGAGATTGTAAGAGTGACCGTGGATGATCATGTTGAACGTGAAGTACAATGGCTTTAATATAAATGCCAGTTGTATGTACATTTAGGCAACATTTGCAACGTGCAGCAGAGCTGGCAGCAAGAAGAGCGGCTCAAAATATCGCACCAGCAGAAGAATGATGCCAAAAGTACAGAGTAGAAACGATAGTGACGTACCAAGAAGAACAAACTTGGAAGAATGGACGCAGATCCATATTGACGTTTCGATCAATATCAAGCAAGGTATGATGAACTTCTACATGACGTACTTAGATGCTTACTGATCATGGATGTTTTAAAGTATACCTCCACAGATGGACATGAGGACAACAGCTATCCTCCAACATACACAGAAGCAGTGGAAAAAATGAAACATATAATATTCCATTGCCCAAGATATTAAAACGGACGTAACATGTTGGCAAACAGACCTGCAGGTAGTTGCCAACGCGAACAAGCGAGAAATTTAAAGCTGAAGTCTCCCGAAGCATCTGCATCTAGTGGTTTTGTAGAAATTGTTTACATACATATGTACACATGTACTTTTCCTCTAAACATTTTCGATATACACGTATTTAGAATTAATTTAAATTCGCATTTTTGTACAATTGCAATTAACAGTTCATCGATAGTGTCATTAACAATGTTATTTTGTTACAGAAACAGCCTTACAACCATTGAAAATGTCCTTCATTGTGTGATCGAAATCCGTCCTGCTTTTAGTACATATTTTTCAAGTACGCTTCACGTTCGCTGTTTGTCTAACAAAAACAATCGCAGCGCTACTTTCATTTAAATTCAATTGCCCAAAGGTAATCGTTGTAGAATGGCGATTTAGGTCGACTATGGGCAACAAATTGGCATCGATACTGATGTTATTTGTAGAAGCAAACACGCGCGGAACAGCCACATGCGCTGGCCACAGTTCACATGTTCCGGCACTGTTTAGGCCGGTATTGCTCTATGTAAGAGGGATCATTTTGCAGTGATACGAGTACTGAGTGCGTATCCAAATGCGTATGCTAAAATCACCATCATAATCATCGTCATCGTCACCATGATAGAAAGTAGGAGTGAAAGCAGAATCCACACATGTAGTTACACAGTTTCTGTAGATATTGTTAGTCCACTGCCCGATTTCATGGTACATATGTAGGTCTGGTCATTGCATCGTTTGGATTTGGAGAAATGCATTTGGACAAATGTATATTTAATGTACACGTTCTGTTGCTTAACAATCGTTGGTATCAGTTAATTATTTAGTGTTTGCCAAAAGTAGCACGTGTCTGCAAGTTCTAGTATTGCCCGACATAGGCATTATGTTAGTTTCGTAAGTGGCTACTACTCATGGTCAATATTAGCATAAATTAATTGAATTTCGCTTACGGAATATTCCAGCTAAGAGGATCTACTTACATAGTTGGTTGATGTGGCCGACAATGACGTCGGTATTGATCTGCTGTGTGTGTATTTAGAATGCCAATCTGTGTGCTCGTTCAGACAAATGTGCTATTTCGTTATCCCCATACATATTGTGGGAAGTCTTGCTGGTTTTCTCAGTTCTCTGAAATTGGTCAATGGTCAATGGACTTTTCTTTGAATATGATTCAAGTACAGGAAATCTACTAAGACTAGTTGGTAGACGTTATTCGTATGTGGATTGCGGCCAGTCTTTGTCTTGAATTAGGCTAAGGACGTGTTAATGAATTCAATTGGATGCGAATGGTTTATTATGTGAATGTTCATTTTGCATGACATCTTTCATTGAGTATTCAAATCTGTATTATCTGAATTTGGTCTGGTGAAATCCTTTAAATTGTCTTAACACATTTCAGTAGGGAATCGAAGACGCTTTTGATTTGCATATAAAATGCATGACCACATAGATGAACATATGTATATTTACAATTCAAATGAGCCTTATTCATGACGCATTAACTGCTAGTCTCAAAACATGGACAGTTAAATATAAAAATATATAATAGTGCAACTTTAGTGGCATGGGGCTGTGGCTAATGCGACGTTCTAATATGAGTGACAATCAAGGTTTAATTCTCGGCAAGTACAAGGTTTAGTACCTTGGTGACAAACTTCCAGACTTACTGGGATGAAGAAGTGTTTCTAACAGTTTTTTTTTCGAAACGATGTAAAGCTAAATGTTGCATTGGGCATATCTATAGACAGAGACATGAAATATGTGTCATGTAAACGTATCATTTGATCTGCGAAAACTCCAGGGACCACAACAATGGGAACGCCGGAAAAAGCTCTTTGTTGGAATTCGCTAATTCACAGAATAACAAAGCAGCAAGGCAGAACCGTGACGGAAGCTCTACTCAACACCCAGTTAAGGTCCAAGACGGTTCGGTGCTCATATCGGATGAGGATCAACTAAGGAGATGGAAGGAGCATTTTGCTTCGGTTCTAAACCAGCAATATGCATCCAATTCTGGCTGAAGTAATAGAAAATATCAAGTCCACATACGATGGGTCCAAAGTGAGGTTCGGCAAGGCTACATACTTTCAACAATATTATTTTTATTAGAGGTTAGTCATGTGCTAATTCCTGCCTAATCAACGTGAAATTGAGGAATTCGATGGAATTTTTACATACGAACTCAAACACCTTGTTTAGGCCAACTATCTAACAAAATAATAGACCTTGACGAAATGACTGCAAATTTGAAGAGGATACCAGACGTCATTCGCTACTACTTTTCCTTCGCAAAGTTGAATTCGTGTCGCTATACGGATGTCGTACCTGGAAAGTGAGCACTTCTTTTACGAGCACGCTGGCACTGCAAACATTCGTTGAAATATGCCTACGCAACATCTTCTGGATTTTCTAGTCAAATCGTATTGCCAAGAAACAGCTAGACACAACCATACAATGAAGAAAGTAACAGTAAGCAGTGGAGAAGGAAACACGGCAACTGAGAAAGCGTTGGGAAGAGCTGAGGCACATTTCCAAAAACTGCACACGATAGCGCGTAGGCATTCTTTAGCTCACAAGGGGATACAAGATATAATGTAAGGTCTTAGGCGGCCAAGGTACACATTTTTTCACGTAAGGGAGTGACCTGCATATTTATGACGTATGTATGTTTGTATCCAGAGGGATTTTCGAGAAGCTTTTTTATAACAGCAGTTATCTAAGGTATTTAGTTGTAGGATTCGATCCCGAAACCCAAGTCATAGTAGTTGAAGACTGAACCACGGCACCCTGTCTTGGAGGCGTTTCATAGGATGAGATTTATTTACTTAAACAAAGACTTTACATCATATTCTCATCATATCTTTAGCTAGTCTAGATTTTGGCTAGTAAATTGAATTTAATTTTCACAACAATCAGTATAGAATAGTACAAGACATCTTTTCCTTTATCCTCCAACGACAAAGCGTTAACGTTTAAACCTTACGTAGCTACAATATTCATGATGTTGGGTTCAATTCTAATCTGCGAAAGTAAATATCGCTAAAATAAGCAAATAAAAAATAAGAGTGGACCTAAAATTTGTGTTATCCGCATCTCTTGTCCTGAATCCCTAGTGGGCATCTACGGAAACGAAAGCAAAGCGTCGAAAAAAGAAATGCCAATTTGCATGATATACGTTTTATTTTTATCTTTCGCTGTATTACTCGCTCGTCCTTTTCGTCCTTTCAAGTATTTTTAATATTTTTTTTTGTTTGCTCCTTCTTTTGTTTTTTATAGAAATCATGATTTATTCAAGTCTTGTATAACTGAGGCAAACGATGATGAAACTTTTCCTACATGTTTCTTCATATAATAGTATGTGAGTATGTGAAAGATGGTATGCCTTGTTTACATTAGTTCGGCCATAAAAAATTGATTTAATTTCTTGTTCTCTCCGTTTGGTTGGAGTAAAATGTACCATTCGTGTGCTGCAACCAAGCAAGAAATGGATTACTTAAGCCAGAGTGTATGTCGTTGTCATAGTCAATGAAGTTCCACTCGCTCGTTCTTTCTATCCGAAGATGTGCACAGTAAGTCTGGCATCTTGGTTTTCCTCTTCGGTTTCAATTGCTTGCTTAAGGATTTTATGCCCTCAAATTACAAGATGTTCTCAAATAATAAATTTAAAGTTCGCCGACTAACATAAAGCATTGAATAACGAGAATGTGGGTTGTTTCGGGAGGCTTTTCCTTTCTGTAGATGGGCGTAACTGTTGTCGGCTTATATGACACCGCAGCACCGATGGTATGATATTGCAAGCAAAAAGAAACGCTGCGAGGGATGGCTCTGAAAAAACAGGAGCCTCTTTCATTTATGAATAGTAAACAAGTCGTTTACATATCCTTTGCTTTAGATTGGCAAACGAAAGAGGCTGCAGATGGGAACCTCATGATGCGGGAATGAGTTAAGAAAGGGCGGTTGACTTTAAATGTAATACCTTAAGAAAATTACGACAATAAATCGTACTCACGTTTCTTTGTTCAGCATCCACAACAGAAGGTACATACATAATGCGAGCAGATGCCTTGAGTGTTCTTATATTATAAAATGTGTGGCTTAATAGAGAAAACATGTGGCCTCGTGATTAGTCCCATTGTTATAGATACAACGAAGATCGGGTCAGTATAGCGATCTAGAGGATTTAGGCGCCAAAAATTGATAGTGGTTTTTTTTTGGAGCGATCAAAAACAAGCATTTTTTAACTATGGGATAGGGGGCTATTTGCCCCGTTTAGGAAGTAGGGCCAGTTTTAAATTACAATTTTTTGAACTAAAATGAAAAAAAATAAATTACCAAACAACAGCAACACAAATAACGAATAAAGTACCTACATACTATATCGATTTTGAAAATCAGAAACCTGTCCTTTAATCCCAAATTTAAATTAAATTATTTATGTCAATAGTTTTTGAAAAAATTGCATTACAACTCACAATTTTGATAAAAACTGAAAAAAAAGTTGATAGCAATTTTTACAAAATTGTGAAATGAAGTGCTAAATTGACTTTTTGTGGTCAATGCTTTTATCAATTTGGAATCGAAACCAAAAAATCCGAATGGTTTTCATTCTTCCAGTTTGTTTTTTATGAGATTTTGTTTTTTTGTTTTGTATGTCAATGAAGATTATTGATGACATAGGCGCCTGCCTAGGAGGATATAAGAATATATCATACAAAAGTAATTTAAGTAATTTGCAATTTTCTCAAAAACCAAAAGACGTAAAACCATTCGGTTTTTATACCCTATCCTAAGGGTATATTAAGTTTGATACATAGTTTGTAACACAGAGGAATATTACAGATACACCCAATACAGTATATATAAAAAATGATCAGCATCACTAGTCGAGTCGATGGAGCTATGTTCGTCCTTCCGTTCGTCTGTGTGTCAGCAGTCTTTGGGCCTTAAATTTTGAGCTAGGTCGATGAAATTTTGTATGCGAGGTACTTGCAAAAGTAAGCAATACAAGTGTAAAAATTTTTAAAATTCGCCCACTGCCACACCCACTTTTTTCAATAATTTTACATGAAACTCGATAAGACTTACTTGAGGTAATATGTAGATATTCTCTTACCCTACATATCTTCAGTCCATTGTATATGGTCACACATAGTTTTTAGGGGCGTTTTTTATCAAAAAAAATGTTTTTTGAAGGTTTTATCGAAATAATAGCACTTCTTGGAAAAAAATACAGTATATGTTGAAAACTTTACAAAATCCCACTTATTTAGAAAATTCGTGTTTTGGAGTAGTTTTATAAAAAAGTAGCTTAAGTAAGTATATTGGTGGAAGAAGGAGCTATGTGCATAGGAAAGGGATAGGGTATCATACGATCCGCTCCAAACGGATTTTAGCATTTGCATAGGTTTTGTATTCTATTCAGAATTGATATAAGCATTGACCAAAGCCAATATAGCACTTCATTTAACAATTTTGAAAAAAATTGGTCTTTTCATTTTTTTATCTAAATTTCGAGTACATAAATTATTTAATTTAAATTTTGAATTAAGGAACAGGTTTATGGCTTCCGAAATCGGTGTAGCACTTTTTGTAAGTGTTACGATTGTTTTGTAATTTTTTTTTCCATTTTAAATCGAAAAATTCGAATCTAAAATTGACCCTACCTCCTAAACGGGGCGAGATAGCCCCCCCTCCCATAGTAAAAAAACGCTTGTGAAGCTGACATCCCGTTAAAATCTTACATAGAGGCCCACAATGAAATTAAGAGACTAAAAGACTTTTCTTTAAAAATTTATGATTTAAATTCATTTGATCTGTTGACAGATGCACAGTTGCAATTTGAAAATATGGCGATCAGATTTCTTTGTTTGAACAAGAAAGGTTGAAAGGTGAAAAAGGTTGGGTACCACTGATCCCCAAGATTGGGCGCGGTAGTTGAAGAAAAATGCCATAACTAATTTCATAATTTATTCATATTTAGCAACACTTACAAAAAAAAAAATATGTATAAGGCAAATGGTATGAATAACGAATTGGCGTGCTGAAACCTGATATGTTACGTGAAGTGTCGACACACATACATACTACAGTGTCCATTTCGTCCAATTTTTTCACCCAATTATCTGGGTATTTATTTAACAAAAACCCGCTTAACTGGTTCGGACTACCTGTCGTATAACGAAATTGAAGTCATTAAGGTGGGAAATATAAATGGCGGTCCATCAAGATGCAGTCAAGATTTTATTTGCTCTTTCGGGGAGTCAATCATTTATCTGGATAAAAACCATAACAAGGTGAGAATCGACTAGAAAAAATTCATTGATTAACATTTTTGAGTAATAGGCTTTGTATAATTCAACAGATTCATATAAAATATTTATTTATATTGAACACAAAAATTTTGATGTTCCTTGTCAGAAATATAACCACAAAAGTGTAAGCAATTGCATACAATCATACATACCTACCTAATGATCTTAATGGCCCCTATAGGCATAAATTTGGCAAACAATCGGTTGAGGTTCTATATACATATGTAGACACACAGGTATGTATGTATAAGCACTTTCAAAACATTTGCGACAATAGAGCTTGCATTATTAAACAATAGAAAAGCCTGAAGGTATTATTTTGGCTTTGCTTGTCAATTTTGAATATTATTTAACAAGCTTAATTGGTTTCCCAATAACTGTTATTTTCAGTGCTCAGAGGTGAAATGGATACAGCAAACAGCAACTAAAATTATTGTTGAGGTATTCTCAAGAATTTGTTACTTCAGTATACATAAATACAAAGTGTATCAACGAACAGATAAAGAATATTGAGATACCTCGATGGTTAGAAACGGACAAGATTATTTAATATCTTCAAGCAGCACATGCACAATATACACATGAACATGATGCAAGAAAACAAAAATCTGAGGAAATAGTTTGTGGCAACGAGGTGCGAAGAAGATATTTGCTTACATACATACATATATGTATATGTATGTAAAACGTTTCTCCTTAATTGAAGTTGAGTAGATTTTGTACATGTCAACTAATCTGGGATTCAAGTCGCTCCCTCTAAAAAGTGTTTTGATAATATTAACTACATTTGCTCCAGGTAGGTAGAAGTGGTGGTGGGAAAACCCAATTAGCAACAAGGTGCCGTTTTAAAACCACAACTCAAGTGACCTGTTTGTTGATGTTTATTTGTGAGAAGTCTATAAATCCAGGCCTTGGAATTTAAGAATACTAGAATCTGATTAATATTCTTGTCTGAGACATCCTCAAGGGAATTAAAGAGTGGTTCTCCTAGAGTGCGAAGTCTTGTTCTGGCTATAACCGGACAAATGAAGTGGGTAACAGTTTCTGTTTCAGTTGCAGTATTGCAGCTGAGACAGTGTGCATTATACGGGATCTTCAGTCTGGCCACATGTACTCCAATGGACCAGTGTCCGGTCACGATTGCTCTTATTCTGGCGATATCTTTGCGCGTTTTGTTTAGTATGTCGTTTGTCTTGGACAGACTATATCCTGGCCAAATCTTTCTAGATGTGGAGCAGTTCGGTAACCTAGTCCATCTAAGATTAGATTTTTTTTTTAAAATATTGAGGAAATGTTTGCCTTGAGCAATTGAGAGCTAAGCCTTGCCTGGCCAGTTCATTGGCTTGCTCGTTCCCATGAACGTTGCTATACCTTGGAACCCATATAAGAGTTATCATGAAATGGGGTCCAAGCGATGCTAGCTCTTCTGGGCATTCTAAAACTAGTTTGGATGTGATGGTAACCGAATCAATGGCTAGCTGTCATTATAAATGCTGATATTTTGTCTCGGTATGATATTGTTGTGTTGTTTAATTTCACGGCAGGCTTCACGGATAGCTTTTACTTCCGCCTAAAAAAAGCTGGAAGCATCCGGAAGTCTATAGGATTTTAAGATATTTAAGGATTCCGAAAACACGCCAGCGCCGACTCCACAGTCCATTTTCAAACCGTGGTTGGTGTATACAGTGAGGTCAAAATCCTTAATCACCTGTCAGTCTTGCCATTCCATTCTTGTGATAAATTGTACTTTGAAACTTTTTAAGAAGTTAATTTTGGGGTTGATATAGTACGTAGGGAGCGTTGCGAGATCTGTTGGTAGAGAATCTGAAATGCTGCTGTGCTTATAAGGTTTTGCTGTCCAGCACTTAGACTCTCTGAGTCTGACCGCATTATGTAAATCGATGGGCAGGAGCATCTGTCGGAGTCGTACGTAGAGCTCCTGTAGTACCTATACATGCCGTCCTTTGAACACTGCTCAATTTGTTGATGTTGTAGGCTTTCTTAAGGGCTGGCCATCATATAATCGACCCATATGTGAGCATCGGACTAACTACGGCCGTGTACATCCATAGGGTCAGTTTTGGTCGCAAACCCTATTACTTGCCTAAGTTCTATTGAAGGCAATATATTCCTTCTTTATTCAGTGTTCTATGTTGAGTTTACAGTTCAGTTAGGGGTCTAGGATTACGCCTTACGAACGTTAAGGCGAGGAAGTGTAAAGTCGGGTAGTTTTTGTGGTGAAAAGTATCAGTTCAGTTTTGCTCGGGTTTAAGCCACAATTTTTGGCCCATTCACTGACCTTGCGCAGAGCACCCACCATGATTTCGCTTATCACGGAGGTAAACTTTCCCGACACTAGTATCACCAGGTCATCTGCATACCCTACTACTTTTTTTCTTTCTCTGTCTAGCTTTAAAATGATTTTATTCATAACTATTAGCCATAAGAGAGGTGAAATAACACCGCCTAGTGTTGCCTGAATGTTTCTGGTGTTGAGCATTGAGATTGTCCACTGACTGAGATAGTATTCTATTCCTAATTCCGTGAGGGATTCCAGAATGACATCAGTAAGTACGTTATTGAAGGCTTCTTCTATGTCTAGAAAGGTAGTAGTAAAGTGTATTCTTTGTAGTGTATGGATGTTTTTATTGTACGCACTACTGAAGAGCTGTCTCTGTAGATCTTCCTTTGAGGTATGCATGCTGTAATTTGGATAGTATCCACTATCGTATTCCGCAAATGGTTGTCTAGAACTCGTTCGAGGGTCTTTAATACAAATGAGGATAGACTAATTTGTTTGATCTGCCTGCCTTCGGAATGAAGACTAATCTCACTTGGCTCTTAGATAGAGCGTACATACTTGATAAGGTTGCCATTAGTTGTTTCTATAGCAAATATTGAAAGTCTCACTGGTCAGTCTCCAGAGGTTCGAAACTCCAAATTACCAAAGACGACTAAAAAATTACAGTGTGTTTAAGTCTGTTTTTCTTTTAATCACTTAGGACATTTTTACTCCTTAACCTAATAACGAAATTATTTTTAATTATTTTCTTCTTCTTCTTCTTCTACATATGTATGTACATAATTCCTTCGGGGTGAAGCTCGATGACGTTATAACTCCATAACCTCTGGACCGATTTTCATGATTCTTTGTTTATTTTGTCCATATTGCTGTACTTTAGGTTTATGGAAATTTAAAATTTAGGAAATTCGCATTTTACAAAACATAGTTGGAGTTGGAGGTGTCGATACTTGACAGTTGATTTGTATGCGCGATATTATGTATATAAATATTCAATGATTTCTGATAAATGTCTATCAATGAATTCGTTTCGTTATTTGCTTGCAGTCTGGTGGCCAACAGTTACGGCCAAAACGGAGTTATGCCGGATCCAGCAAATCCCCGAATGTTGAATCAGTTATTAAAAATTTTATAAAACAAAGAATTGTAAAACTATTTTCGTACAAAGATTTGTGATTTAATTTTATGTTAGTCAATATATATACATATATGTGCAATTAATGTTAATGTTACAATTTTTTTCTCATAAAAAAATTTAGGTTTGTTAATCTAAAACCCATTTATTTTTGTATTTTCTTTTAACAAAGAAATCTGCTGGGAAAAATATTGATCTGCTGCACTTTTTATAACAATCTACAAACTGCTAGATTTTATTATTGAAGTCTGAACCCAGATTACGCCAGTTTCGAGTTTTGTGAAGTGGTACCAAAACTACCTTAAAAAACAAATCAGTATTATTCACATTTAAATTTAAAACTAGTTTAGATTTCATAAACATTTCTATTCTTCATGCTATAAAACTAGCTTTGTAACGATGGAGCTAGTTTTGTGACCATAGAACTAGCTTTGAGGCATAAAACTAGTTTTATCTCTCAGAGAACAGTTATACTTTGAAGGATTTTTGATGTGAACTTATCAAATACTTTATAAATAGGTGATGTGATAGTTATTTGTTTCAAGACTTTTTGATAGAAAGAGGCTCGAATTTCTACGATATAGGCACCTATTGACTAACAGGGCCATAGTATTGTGCTCGATGTTTTGATATGGGAATTTTAGTCGAGGCGTTTGTCAAATGTTTTTTTTTTTAGTTCAGAACAGAGCCTGTGTTGTTAAAATAAAAATCGTGTTTCTTTTTTAGCTCAGATGCATTAGACAGAGCTCTGAATTCGTTTTGCTGATTCAGAGCATGCTCAGAATGCGCTTATTACCTCAGAACCTTACCTTATTACAAACGAAGTTTGTTGGTCTGACCTAGAAGGAGATATAATATAAAAAAAACTAACAATCGATTTTGTTAAATGGGTTAAAGGAATAGTCTCGAATTTATTTATTAATCCCGATATTCTTAACGCCTCACGGTGTAGCAGTGTAAAAATTCCATCTTGTGGTTACATATGTACATTTCAAATCGATGAACAGCAGGTGAAATAACGACCGATAGTCAACGCGTTGCTCGATGATTAGCGAGTGGAAATCTACTTCTTCAGTGTCGATACACTCGATGACTAAACCATATGATGACAAACAAGTTAATTCTTGTTTGTGTTCATACAGGTTCCGTAAAAAGAAACCATAAAATTAAATATATTGCCACCATCTTGTGGGGGATTCCACTTAATGTCTATGTATGTATGTATGTATACCGAAAGTTTTAGCCCTCTATGAAGGTCAAAACAGTTCAAAATTGCAGGCCTGTGACCGACTGACAGGTTGAAGGACAAACAGACTTTTTGGACTTATCAAAGTTCCAGAACACTTAAAAACAAAGAAATATGAAAGAAATAAGAAAGAAAATGTCCCAAAACCCGTCCGACCGCAAAATTTGACGAATTGGGACAAAAAACAAATTGCAGTAAAATTAAGAAAAGTCCTATACTGAGGGCTTCGGCGATTGCTGCTGAGATAGAACCTAAGATGGGAAGAATAGTTTCTAATGATACAGGAAGTAATGCAAGTCAAAAAAAAGACAGCACTTGGAGCACCTTGGAGAAGAGTGGTTTTACGGGCGAATAGCAAAATTTTAGTGTGAAGAGAACCGAAAACTGAAATAAAATTTAAAAGGGATGGTATAACATAGTGGAATGTCTCTAATCGTATGGGGTTGCATATGATCTAATAGATTGGGTTTGTTGTGTGTTTTTAAGGAACCATAGCTCACAAACACAAAGCATATGTATATATTTACATCTTGAAGGACAATCTTCCAAATACAAAAGAAAAATCAACCCTCTCACCAGATAACCCTATTGAGCATTGTTGGGGAAAAATCAGAACCAGAAATCAGAAATTTCAAACACAAGGCGTTTAAGAGTGGCGCTAAGGGATGAATTAGCTTCTATTTCATCAAAAGTTGCGGCAAACCTCGTTATTTAATTGCCAAGTAGATTGGAATCAATTAATAATTTATTATTATTTGTCTTTTTCATTATTGGTTGTGTGATATAGTGCAGAAACTAAAAAAGCACGAGACCAAAGATCCCAGTCCATTATTTTTTCAATTTTCATTTACCCGACATTTAGAAGATGCTAATTGGTTGAAACGATACTTTAAATGACGATTGTCTTCCATATTTTTCTTTTCTGAGAAAAATGTTTACAGATTTGGCATCATTTAAACCAGTGGTTTCCAATTTTTTTTTTGGCCTGTGCACTTTCAGTTAGAACATGATGTATGTATGATTGCTTCAATCAGTCTTAACAAACAAAAAAGGGACATTTTTACTCAAAGGAGGACAGGATGACAAAGCGATGAAAAGGCTTGCTGTCCTCCCACAAGGAGAAAAGTTACTGCATACTAACTAAACTGTCACTGAAAAAAGCCTTATTGCTGCATCATCCTTTCTTTCAAATAGTAAATATATTCCATTTTTGAAATCTGCATTAAGTGAAGGGCCAAGACGCATTATGTCTTACATGGAACTCACAGCACCAAATTTTGCTAAGGTTTGGTGGGCTCTTCAAGATAGATACACTATATGACCACTGTATAAAGAAATTATATAAAAGTATTACATACTAGAAAAAATAATGTGCACGACTGAATTGTACCTTATATGCTGTTAGTTTGAAATGAATACATTTTTTGATAAGAAAAAAAAATTACATTTTTGAAAAAATATTTTTCAGAATTTTGCATGAGTTTAAATGCCACATTTTATCAAACATTAAACCCTTCGAATAGTTAAGTTACAAATAATTTTATTGTTTTAATGTGGGTATCAAACCGGGTATAAAAATGTAGCAATCGTGATATTAGGTGGTACCTTTAAGTTATGATATAAATAAGAGATTCTAGGGTTGTTTGAACTTTTGCTGGTAATTTTATGTACCATGCAGACCGAAAGGGTTATATCTTGCCCACATATTGATTTTGATAGAAATCCATTGAGTTTTAGCAGGATCTCTTCGCACTTCCAAATTTTTTAAAATTGGACTTTGGTAAGATACCGTTAAAAATGGAGCTAAAAAAAATTCGTTTCATATAAAGTTTAAAGGAAATCGGTCCACAGACAGAATCGGCATATCCACTTTAACAAGCTTCTCTATCATCGTCATGTCTGAATTGATTCGTTTCTCGAGTTCAAATTTTTTCATGAATCCAATTCTTTGCTCTTATACTATGTATGGGCGAAAGTAAACATAATATAATTTTATTGAATATATATATAATAACAGTTTATTCTGGCATCAAATATCAGGAAATGGTTTTACTGCCTCATTTTTATTTACTACATCTTTAAGGCATACATAATTAAGAGGTCTTGTAATTATCGTCACCAAGAGAAACGCTTGAGGTTACTTGAATTATTTACTTCCCAAAAACTAAATGAAACCCGAAGAGTTCCAAGGATGATCCCGAACTTACCAACCGTTTTATCATTACATATATGTATATTGTGTCTTAGTAATTTGTTTTATTGTAGGTTCTGAATTTTTCAGTAGCAGTATCCTATAACTACTCTCTACCTACGACAAGTAGCGAACCATGCAATAAAAAGTTATATTGTAACAGGTGTTGTACTTACAACTGGGAGTAATCCCCCCGTATAACGTTAACTAAAAATATTTATCTACAACATATACTCGTATATATGTACCTACATATCTAACACCAATTCTCACTGCCGTTTTTAGGTGTGTTGCCCTACACAAAAGTTCATTTTGTTTATTAATATGAGAAGCCAGCTGTGTTTTGGTCGTGTGGCGGCACATTATCCTTTGAACGATTTCACGGATGTGGACTCAAAATGAGCGCGGTTAGTTTTCCATGCTCATGCATTAATCTATGTACATGATATGTGAAGATAATTCTTGTATCCACCCAACTCTGAAGGACCATAACGAATGTTGGTATACCTATAGATGATTATAAATACTATAAAGCCGAAAAGCGGCATTAGACTGAATTATATTGGCTTAAATTCATTGAATGATGAAAACGGCTGTAAATAATATCCGTTCATATTTCGCATGTATTGGTGTATTAAAACTTTGGCTATTTACTAGTTTCGCCATGTTGAAAACGTTTAAATAAAGCTTAAGGAAGGAAGGATATTAAAAGAGTATTTGCGATAAATGTAATTCTCAGATACTTTGCAATCATATCTGAGAATTAGCTTTTATAAGCTACCTGTATTAAGAGTTAATCCTTGATCATCAAATATTATTGCACAATAATATTTTACGCATTTGTTGAAGTAATACCTCAATATTACCGTGGCCTCAAGGCATAACCGCCTAAGTCGACTTCGTAGGAAAAAAATGAGTTAAGTATAATACAATGTTTCCCAATATTTGAAGAATGCACTGTAATTTTGTTTTTCCAAAAGTCACAAAATCAACCAATGTATAGACAAAGAGGCAAAACCGAAATCTTAATATTCCGTACATTTCCGCAGAAAATCAAAACTTAAACGCGTTTTTCTCAAAACTGGAAAAATTGGCGGTTGTGCCTTGTGGCCACCGATTTATACAAAAAAAGGGATCTTATTCGGAGTCTGTCTGCAGAATTGTGGGAGCACAAGATGGGGACAATAAGTTTAATTTTGAGGGCACCATGATTGCCCTTCAGTCAAACAAATATTTATATGAATTAAAACCAGTGAAAAATGCTACAATCCGCCTGGAGCGAATGGTATGATACCCTATCACTATCTTATTTGGTCGTGTCAGTGGGCGGTGGAGAAAAAAATAATTTTTGAAGTAAACGCCCCTAAAAAGTGGGCGTGGTCATATACAATGTATAGACGATTTGTAGGTTAAGTGAATATCTACATATTTGCTCAAGTAAGTTTTTTCGAGTTTCATATGAAAATAGTGAAAAAAGGTGATTTTTTTGAAAAGTGGGCGTGTCAGTGGGCGGATTTTAAAAATTTTTACACTTGTATTGCTTACTTTTACAAAGACCTCGTATACAAAATTTCATCAACCTAGCTCAAAATTTAAGTTTTTAAAATTATTTGTTATAACTGGTGACACACGGACGGACGGACATAGCTCAATCGACTAGGCTAGTGATGCTGATCATTTATATATATGTATACTTCAATGGGTCTAACTGTAATATTTCTCTATGTTACAAACTATGTATCAAACTACCCTTAGGATAGGGTATAAAAATGTCCTGTTTACTCAATATTTTGATTTGATTGTCGGATTCTGTATGTTTTGGTGAATTTTTTTGTATACCCTATCCTAAGTGTATATTAAGTTTGATACATAGCTTGTAACATAGAGAAATATTGCATATAATATGATGTATTATAAATGTACCAAATAAAGTACATATATACATACATATATAAATGATCAGCATCAGTAGCCGATTCGATTGAGCAGTCTGTCCGTCCGTCCGTCCGTATGTCACGGGTCGGACTTTTGGCTTAAATATTGAGCTTTTGGGGCTTAAATATTGAGCTAGGTTGATGAAATTTTATATACGGGGTCCTTGGAAAAATAAGTAATACAAGTGAAAACATTTTTAAAATTCGGCCACTGTCACACCCACTTTTCGAAAAAAAACCCCTTTTTTCAGTAATTCTACATGAAACTCAATAAAACTTATTTGAGCTAATGTGTAGATATTCTCTTACCCTACATATCTTCAGTCCATTGTATACGGACACGCCCACTTTTTAGGTGCGTTTTTATAAAAAAAAAGTTTTTTTAAGGTTTTATAGAAATAATAGCACTTCTTGGGAGCAAAATAAAGTATATGTTGATAAATTTACAAAATCCGCCCACTACCTAGCCCACTTATTGAGAAAATTTGTGTTTTGGAGTAGTTTTATAAAATATTTGAAAAAAAGTTGCTTAAGGAAGTATATTGGTGGAAGAAGGAGCTGGTATGTGCATAGGGAAAGGGTATCATACTATCCGCTCCAAATGGATTGTAGCCTTTTCATATGTTTTTTCTTGTAATAGAAGAATTTTCATTTCAACTACGGCGAATCGGGCGAATCGGAGATCGTTAATTCAGATGTTGCGAAAATATTAAACTTCACTTATGAGGAAGCGAAATTTCCTTATAGCGAAATAAATGAGATCGTGATTCCTTCAACTTCAGAAAATATTCGTACTAGTACGCCAAATTTCAGTTCGTTTCAAGGAATATCAACAAGATTTGAAAAAACTTCAAAAGAAGACGTATGCTTAAAGGAATTATTGACAGAAATTATAGGTGAAATTAAACTTTCTTCAAAAGCATCACCAGGAGAAAACGACTCTTTTTTTAGTTTTGCCGAGAGAAGGAAAACGCCAATAATTCGCGTAAACCTCCTGACTGAGGAACTAGCGATTGCCACTCAGATGAGAGTGTCTTGCAAGGCAGTGGCTTCAAAAGTTTTAAAAGTATAAAAAACCAGTGAAAAAATGCTACAATCCACCTGAAACGGATCGTATGATACCCTATTCCTCTCTTATTTGGTCGTGTCAGTGGGCGGTGGAAAGCGTATTTACAAAATTTTCTATTTTGCCCTATAAACTAATATTTTTACTCGAAAATTAATTTTTGAAGTAAACGCCCCTAAAAAGTGGGCGTGGTCATACACAATGTATAGACGATTTGTAGGTTAAGTGGATATCTACATATTTGCTCAAGTAAGTTTTTTCGAGTTTCATATGAAAATAGTGAAAAAAGTTAATTTTTGTGAAAAGTGGGCGTGTCAGTGGGCGGATTTTAAAAAATTTTACACTTGTATTGCTTACTTTTACAAAGACCTCGTATACAAAATTTCATCAACCTAGCTCAAAATTTAAGGCCCAAAAACTGGTGACATACGGACGGACGGACATGGCTTAATCGACTCGGCTATTGATGCTGATCATTTATATATACAGTGTTGGCCAAAACTAAAGCAACTTAAACACAGACAACAAACACATGAGTAAAATCGCTTAAGTGAAAATATGTTCCTTAAAATTTTTATGTAGGAATGTAGTGGTTACATTCCAAAATTAGATTATGAAAAAAAAATCCATTTATTTATAACAAAAACAAAGAAAATACAAATAATACTAAAATATGCCGATTTTCAGCTGGACAAAACTAAAGCAACTCCATACCAAAATTGTATTTATATTCAAATTCGTTGTGTTAAACTAAATATTTTAATGCAAAAACATTATTTCAGATCACCGCTGCACACCTCCTAGGCATACTCTCCAAAATATTTTAAATTATGGAACTGGGGATATTATTCCATGCCTCTTTGACTTGAGTGAAAAGGCCCCCCTATTTCGATATGTATCCCGAACTATTCTCCGATCTACGATCTCCAAGAGGTTTTCTATAGCATTAAGTTCCGGAGAACATTCCATAATCTCAAATTTTCTATCCTTAAACAAATTTTTTTCAAGTTTTGAGGTATGTTTTGGTGCGGTATACTGTGGAAGTACCCACTTCAAAGGCAACTCCTCTTCGACATGTGGCAGCATAACGCCTTACAGGATAGTTTTGTACACAAATCGGTGCATAATTCCATCTATTTTATGGATTGGGCCAATTCCATATCCATGGAATCATCTTTTTATTTATTTTTTTACTACCAGAAAGCACCCCATTTACTGTATAAATTTTCTCATTTTCTTAGTGCATTCAAGCAGGCGCTGCAGTAACGAGGAGCTAACATTAACATTAACCACAACCGCACCTTACATCTGCAGCCTGATACGAGCAAAGGCAAGACAATAACATAGCAAGTGTCCCGCAGTGTCGACACCCTCTCCACAAGCTTTGCAGATATGTAGATGTTTCGCTTAAGTCAATCATATTAAGATGTCTAGCAAAGAGGAAGTGCCCTGTAAGAACGCCATTAAGATGTCTGCAATCTTTTCTGCTGAGAGACAGTGTTTAGCCAGCCAACAGCCTACATCCAGGAGAGACATGCCAAGCACAAAATTATGTTCATAAGAAAATCTTTGCGGCCCGGAAACCGTGACATTGTCATGCTAAAAACCATACAAAAACGCATTTGTATTTAGCAAAAATGCAGTTTTGGGTGACTTGCTTGTCAACACAAAAGTGGGGCCATTTTGTAGTTGTGGTGTATATAATTTGATGTTGTTAAACATATCACAATCTGCAAGAAATATTTTTGTCAAATGAAAAAAGGGAACAGTAGAACACATTTATGGTTAGGCTTTGGTCACACGTAAGTTTCGCCAATTTTACAAAATATGATGTCTACGATATAGATAGTCTAATGTGCTCTTGCCGCACGACATGGACACCATTCATGATATACATACTTTGACTGAAAATAAACTACGCGAAAGAGCCGGCAGTATTAAAAGTATGTACATACAGCAAACAGTTTTCACCGGATTAGATGATTTGTGGAATCATGTAACTATTTTTCTAGAGCTGTGGAAAAGCTTTTGCGTATTTTTATAATTTAATTGCTTACCCCAATTAATGACACTAGGTTTTAGATGACTACTCTGTAAGTACGCAAAATTTAATAAAAACTTAGTCCATGCCACTGGATCGTTAACCTATCGTTTCGGTAGTTACTAACCGAATAGATATTTCTAGAATGAATAAAAGGTAAAAAGTGTTCTAGGTTTATTAATGCAAATTACTTTTTCCAAATTATACCCCTAACAGTACAAAAGACGACACTCTCTTTGCAAACTGAAATGAAACACATTTTCTATCTAATACTTCTTAGTAGAAAAGACCGCTCTTCATCCCGAAATATACTACGTATACTCCTTCCTCCCCCATAAGGAATCTAGTAATCTGTTTTTTTTTTTTTTCTATGACATCGACGATCTTTTAACAAAAACCCTACTTATACAAGAGAAAAATCAAACTTTCCTTTCCCAAAGGGCCGTCTAAAATAACACCGACCAAGCGAAATTGGCAAACAATGGTAGGATACAAGAAAAAAAAAGAAACAAGAGGAAAACAACTTCTTTTGCAGGACGATAAAACATACATCAAGTGGGGACGAGAATATTTTAATAATAAACTCTTAAGGGTATGCATAATGTCGTTTGGGGAATGAATTTCAATCTCTGCTGTGTGCTACAGCCTCAAAAGCAGTACACTTAGGGGAAACAGTCAAAAAGTGTTAAGTTGTCCATAGGGACTAAGAGGAAAGAAATGGTGTATCTTCTACGTATTTGAGCTACAAGAAGATGGACGAAATACAGATGTAGTCATTTCATTATTCCAGTTAGTGGGGTATTATGAGTGTATTATCGCATTTTAAAAGGAAGAATGTGGGGTTGATACTAGATGAAATTAATTAGAGTCGCCAAAATATATCAGAGCGAATAAAATCAATTTCTGTGTAAATTTCGCAAAATAGTTATCTTCGCACCGCACAGTATGGCAGAAAAGTCTCAAAGTTGGCATCAAGACGATAATGGTACGAACCTGAAATTTTGCGTGATTTTTCTTGAGCAGTTTCTGTGTAAAAAACTCCGTACTAAAACGTCCTTTTTTAATTTTACATGAAATACGATAAAAACTACTAAAGCCTGTCCATACGTCAATATCCTTCACTTTTTAATAAATTTTTACTTGCATCGATATACAGTATAGGACAAGTTATAGATTCGCGGAAATTGTCCATCTAGAAATTTTAATTAATTTCGTCAATAACTATATAAGCGGACCTTACACGATCAATAGTAATATCAATACCAGTATTGTCATTATAGACAAATTGAATTCATCATTACTCCATCATGTTGTTAAAATAACAGCCGAGTGCTGGACGATAAGTAAGAAAGCTGAGCAAATATTGGGCACCTTCGAGCGTAAAATACTCCGTCGGATATTAGGTCCCTTATGCGAGGAGGGCGAATGGAGGAGAAGGTACAACCGCGAACTCTATGAGCTGTACCAGGATGTGGATGTAGTCCAAAAAGCCAAGATACGCAGACTACATTGGCTCGGCCAATGTTAAAATAAATAAGTGTAACGGAAGTAGAGAAGTAGTACCCTAACTACTTTCGCATGAGTAAAAATACTTTTAACACTCTACTCCGATTAGTCGGAGTTTTAACTAGGAAGAATGAGGGAAATTTTAACTGTAAAGGAGAGGTTGACAGTAACTTTAAGGTACTTAGCTACTGGAAGGGATTTTGAAGATTTGAAGTTTTCCGTTGCTATGTCTCCAGCCTCGATAAGTCATGCCGTAGTTGAAACTTGCCAGGAACCTATATATGTATGCCCTTCAAGAATCTATAAATTGCATTTTTTTTAAAAGTGAGTCAATAAAAAATAAAATAGTTAAAACTGTAATTCTTACAAAAGTATTATTATTTGTTTCTATGAAATAGTAAATAACACATCTACATTACCATAATAACAAAAATAGCATATCCTGGGGCGGAATCCTCTAAGCTGATAGTTGATTGTTGACGATCACAATCATCACTTTTGCTCTCTCTAAGGTGACAATCACCGTGATTATCACATTTTTGCTATCGTTTTTGTGTGATAGCTATTTAGGTGTCACTTTCATCTGTGTTTTACATTTATTGGTGTAATTTGAGAAAAAACTCAAATATTTTTGACCTTATATGAATCCAATGCAAGTAGGTACCAACCAATGTATGTACATATATATTTTTTTATTTAAATTTTTAAAAAATGTTCGATTGAAAAAGGAAGCTTTTATGTATGGTTTACGGCTGTTAGACAAATGGAACACAGGGCTCATATATAAAACCAATTCTGCAACTGACTGCAACAATAAATTTACTTGGTGATGGAGGTTACCAAAAGTAAGTTGATGCTGACTGGTTTTCACCAATGGGGCAAAGTACTATCACTAGTGCCACTGCTAGAGTTATTAAGAAAATGCAGTCAAAATTGTGTCCAATATTCATTAACTTTGTCTCGATGGAATCAACCAAAGTATTTTTCTTTGAAAAATATGGGATAGCGCTGAAGAAAGTTCACCTGAGACTCAGTTTAACGTAGTCCATTCTAAGGCCAGAAGCATTGTTGAACGCTGTATTGGGTAGTTAAAAAGTGGGTATGCTATAAACATCTTCTAGCATCATTCTATGCTTCTTTTTTTTATGTCGATGGCGTATAATACTCGTCGAAAGAAAATGTTGATATGCACCGTCAAGGGTAGTTGAAATTGTTAACGTTTGTGCTGCCCTACACAATATTTGCTATTCATACAATGTGCCTCTTCCGGAACAAGCGATTTAAAAGCCTCAAAGTCAATCACATTCGGCGCATCGCATAACCACACCGAGAAGAAAAGCTGTACGAATCCGGGACATTATTAGACATGATCTAGCTGCAAACTAATTTTTCCACACTTCATTTAATATAAATAATATGCTAACTACACATAATGTGCTAAATTACATTTTTTTTATTTAATAAATCACAGACAGATATCACTGACAAGAAAATAACATTCCGAAAAACTGTGCTACCAAGTTTTAAATAAATTTTTGTGATCGTTTTACGGAGAGCTAACAGAGTGTGATTATCAACTTTGACTATCAAAAATGCGACTATCAACTATCAGCTTAGAGGATTCCGCCCCTGTTTAATTTTATTTATTGATTTCCTTTCTTGTAATGAACATTATATTATTGAAAAAATTTAGCCAAGAAAATTAAAAAAAAAAAAAAAACCAACTTGCCGTTTGTTTTTCATCTTCAGATAACACGAAATGGGAGGAAGTGTTTCTGCTTCCCGAGTTGGTAGTAGGTACTGTAATTATGTTGGATTGCGATAAATCGAGCAACTCTCTAGAACACTCATTAATTTACAGAAAGTCTGTGGAGATTTCCTTAAAAAGCTTCAAAAATAATATCCCTTATAGCTTTCTTAGGAAGGATTCTTTGCTTTTTTTAGTCTTTTCTGTAATTTGTGCGCAATGTGTTAATTTTTCTGTTCACGGTTTCATTTTTGAGTAAGGGATGTGTACTGATGACGTACAGTAATACCTCGATATACGACGTCATTTCGACTTACGACGCAAAAAAATTCAGGAAGCTACCTCCATTTACGACGTTTTTACTTCGAACCTACGTCAATATGTTCTACATAATTTTTAAAACTAATAAAAAAAAAATTCCGAACAATTTAAGTAACTCTAAACTAGATATTCTACAATGTTTGGAAAAAGGAGAAAAGGCTGTTGATATTGTACGGTCTATGGGTATTCCTCAATCAACTGTCCGTACAGTGAAGACTTGTGGAGATGAACTTCGTGGAAGTGCTGAAGCTGGAGTATCTACCTCAGACACTATTATTATCAAACTCAGACCTCCTGTAATGGAGAAAATGGAAAAGCTGTTATTTACATAGATACAAGATTTGAACCATAGGAGAATTCCAGTGCCTACTGGTGTCATTTAGGCACAAGCAGTGAGTTTATTTAACAAAGTTAAAACCAGAATGATATCGATTTCAGTGCAAGCGGAAGGTTCGACAAATTTAAAAAAAGATACCAGCTTCACAATGTCAAATTGAGTGGGCAATCTGCAAGTGCCAAAAGCAAGTTTTCCACAGTAACTCAAGGAAATCATTGAAGCAGGAGGTTACATGTCAAGCCAAGTTTTTAATGTTGATGAAAAGGGATTGTATGGGAAGCGATTACCAGGAAGAACGTTTATATCCAAGGCAGAAAGCGCAACAACTGGCTACACAAATGCCAAAGAGAGAGCGACGCTTCTTTTGGGAGGAAATGCACACGGAGATTTTAAGCTCAAACCACTATTTGTATTTTTAAAGCATATTACCTCCGAAGGACTTTCAAGCAGATAATAGAGCTATTGGCACATCTTTGGACAACACAGGAAATGAAACGGCAATTAAAGAAATTTGGCGAAAATACGACATCTATAAAGCCATTATTAATATAAGAGATACTTGGAATGATGTTACGGCATTAAATATGAGTAGAGAAAGTTTGGCCTGAATGTATTTGAGATCATGACGTGGATGTTCAGTTAAATATTTTGAAAAATGACCCATATATACATACATATGTATAACTATCTTATACGGTCATTACTAATGACAATACTGCAAGTAATGATGGCTTTAAATCAGAAATTCCGTATTTTCGCAAATCCTGTCCATCATTCCAAGTAATGACAATACTATCGACCATACACGATCATTATACGAAAACGTAAAAAGTAGATAATCTTGTACTCCTCTTGTACAATAATTCGAAAAAAATATTAAGCGGAACATATTTTATTTCTATGCTCATTCATTTGGCAACGACATCATTCCACTTCCATCTTGTTAACTTTGCTTATGATTTCTTCTGTTAACCCAACCCGTTGGTATTATATTTTCATTTCGCCAGCTGAAGTGAAACTAATTATAACCTAGCTTATTAAAATTTGAAACCTAAAATATGGTACGAGAAATGGGTGGAAATAGCTTTTACAATCCAATTAGATGGTTCTTGTCCATGAAATACACTTAGTGTGTGTTTAAACCGAATTATATAATTTTTTTTTGATTTTTACTTGCACCTATAATATAGGGCAAGTATTGGATTCGTGCAAAAATTCGAACTCGAGATAACAATGAATTCTGACATTACGATGATAGAGAAGCTCGAAAAAGTGGGTCTCCCGATTCTGTCTGTCTGTCTGTCTGTCCGTCACTCTGTATGTATGTACGCTCGACTACAGCCCAAACGGGTGGACCGATTTCCTTCAAACTTCATATCTGGGGTCTGTTGTGCATTCTCCAGAGGGAAAATTTGAATTTTCGTTCTAGCCCTATTACTAACGGTACTTTACTTAAGGCCAATTTTACAAAAACATGATTTTCTCGAAAACGGCTCTAACGATTTTGATTAAATTTCATATTCGAGTTAGTCTAGGCAAATGCTATAAGATGGCGTACCACGTTTTTGGCTAAAAATACGTATAACGGTACTTTTCTTATTAACTGGTTTTAGAAATATGGCTATTTCTCGGCTAAAACTCAATGGATTTCCATAAAAATCGAAATGTGGCCCAGATTAAATGTTTAACAAAATGTGGCATTTAAACTTATCCAAAATTTTTTAATTTTTTTTTTATTAAAAATTTGTGCACATCCAACTAAGAGCATATAGGTGCAAGTACGTACGATCCAGCTTTTTATGCGCAGGAGGCGATGGGCTCTTTATGGATACTCACAGCCCGTGCTTCGAAGTTACGCCCGACTCCATGGTCTAGTATGTTTACGTGCTAAACAACTTCCCCCGAAAACTGTTCTGTTTCCCCTTACGGTAGCGCCGATCAAGTCATTTCTTCGTAGGGCTAGGTTATGACGTCCTGTCTTTTTCGTTCTTTGGCTCTTTGTGTTTGGTTTTCCCGACACAGTTCCTGCATAATGCTTGCGATAATGTTGTCTGCGATTCCCCAAGCTTCTCTTCTTGAAAGCATGAAGCCTATTAGGGTCCTTGGGGTTACCGCATTCCCGTCCTCTCTTTTTAGAGTGTTTCTCGCAGGCTTATACTTTTTGCACTCTACAAGGAAGTGTTCTGCGTTTTGGACTTTTCCTTCATAGTACCGACAGAATCGATCATCTGCGATATTTTATTTGTGAAGGTTTCCCCGAAACGGTAGAAGTTTACCTCCCCGTGTTTTCTTGTGGTCCACTCCTCGATGTTTGGCAGCAGTTTGTAGGTCCACTGGCCATTTTCTGACGTGCTCCATCGTCGTTGTCATTCTACTTTTACAATCGCTCTGATGGTGCCTTTTTCCTCGTTGTCGCTGTTCTGCATGCATGCTGCTATTCTAACCTCTAGGTCGATAAGCATTCGCGCTGCTATTACATTATTTACATCCTCCGATACTGTCCTGTACGCTGAGCATATTCTGAGAGATGCTCTTTTGTGCACCGAATTTATCGCCCTTATGTATGAGTTTATGGCTGTAGCCGGTTTCCATATGGGGGTTGCATACATGAGAATTGACATGTTGACTGTCGCAAGTAGGCTTCTTATAGGCTGCTTTAGTCCTCCAATATTGGGCATTAACCTGGATATTGCTGCAACCACCCGATTTGCCTTCACGCTTGTATGGGCTAGGTGTTCTCTAAAATTTAACCTATGGTCAAGCAATACTCCCCGGTACTTAGTGTAAGGCTTCGACTCGATAGTGTGATCGCCTATCTCTATTGTCAAGCGCTTAACTTTCTTGCGGCTGCTGGAGGACGGTTTCCATTTTATGTTCTAGTTCCAGGCCTGATGAACGAAGCCAAGTTTTCACGTCTTTAATTGTGTTATTGCAGTGTTGCATCACTTCCTCTAGTGTCACTGCTATATCGTCAGCGTAGCCGATTTTATATGTACTCCTCTTGGTTTACGGATCCATAGTACCCCAACATATATAACGTTCCAAGGGGCTGGGCCCAACACTGATCCCTGTGGTAATCCTCCTGTAATTTTACATACATGTATGTTTTCGGCCCTTCTTCCGTATCATAGTGGAGGGTCATATCTTCAAAATAGTTATTATTCGGCGCAGTTAGTTTGGGACGCGCATGTCCCTCAACGCTCCATGTCCCTGCATAATGCAGCTCCATTTGGCAGAGTTGAAGGCATTCTTTACGTCGCATTATTGTTTTTCTTTGCATCTGGTCCCCGATATGGCTTCGCGTTCTATCTTGCAGACTGCTTATATCGCATGGGTGGTGCTTCGCTTCTTTCTGAATCCGTATGTAGGTTTGATTGTTCATTTTCACCTCCGACGTACTGGTCCAGTCTGTCGCAGATTATTTTCTCTAGCACTTTTCCTACTATGTCTAGTAGGATCAAAACCAATCTCTGTCGTTTTTATTGAAGGGGAAGAGAATATTCGTATAATAATTTCCAAAGGCTATGGTGTTGTGATAGTGTATCCAGTCGCCGAGTAAGAGGTTCCATGTTCAAGTCCCAGCCAGATCCAATCATTTTTTCACAGTAAGGAAATGCAATTATATAATCGGTTTAAACACACACTAAGTGTATTTCAACACAAACAAAAACCATCCATTTGGATTGAAAAAGTTATTTCCACCTATTTCTCTCACCATACCAATAAATATAAACTTTAAAGCTTAAGTACTATGACTCGAGTAGGCGAAAGTTTTTTTTTATATGAAAGTCGTTGTTTACAACTCAAGTTGACAGCAAAGTGATGTAAAATCTACAATTTAAGCTGTCATTTTCACAACTAGATTATTTAATTTACAACGACCCCTCTGTAAAATTTACAACCTACAAACTGACAATGAATGCAGTAGAATCTACAGCGTTTTGCTCTATTTTAAAGGACCAATTTTTGTGTATACTAAACATACTACAACATACTAATATAATATTTTATTTAAAGCTATATCTTCTTGTTTTATGAAAAAATATTTTTTTAATTGTTTTTGTTATTTAAACTAAAAAATGTTTGTGTTTTTTTTAAATTCAGAATGTTCTGTTTTTTGTTCTCTTTCTCTTTCCTCAAAGGTTTCGTTTTGTATAGATTCTAGAACAAAATATTTTCTTTTTAGAAAGGTTCCAAACGGACACCCTACACCCACATCAAAATTAAATCTCAAAAAAAATAATATATCATATATAATATAATAATAATGTTTTATAGCATAAATGCTATGATAGTAGGTTATATTTATTATTTCCTTTTTAGATTTGTGATGATACAATAAAGATTCGTTGCCTTAATGCAAAATATCCCACTTCTCTTGGTTAGCTTTTCTGCCTCCATTTTTAAAAACCATTATGACACATATGATGTTGACAGTCTTTGGTCATTGGGCAATTAAATTCCACTAATTCATACGACACTTTGGGGGTAAGAGTGGACAGTACTGGATAACCCCACTCTAACTGATGCAGAGTTCAGAAGCCTCAGGCTGCAGGCTACTCGACAGTGACTGGGGTGTTAACTACATTTTTTAGAGTTGAATAATCATTAAAAGGAACAGAAACGAACAGATTATTTAAAAAAATAAAGAATGGCTTATCATTACAGCCATAAGGAATTATTTTTATACTGGACCAGTTCCACGTAACATAACTCACATAACTGTTAAATATTTAGTATTCACGATGGACTTATGCTTAAATTGGAATATAGTAAATAGACGAAGGTACATGTTGCTAACTGACGAAACCAAATTTAAAAATTTAAATAGATTCACAATGGTAAAATATACTTTGGTTGAAATCCAGGATAATCGAAAATTTCACGGAACTTTCACTAAGCTTTAAATGTACTCAGGATTAGCATCTGGTACAACAACCAGTACAAAGTCCGAAATAAAATTATGGGACAGACATTTCTATTTGTGCTTCTTCTGCCATTATTGAGACCATCGCCATGCCACCTTCGGGATTAGACGCAACCTTATTGCGGAATTTTCATCACTAAATTAAAGTATGTACTAAAAAGTTTATTTGTAGGATATATATGTATATATATATATATATATATGTAAGTGTGAGAGGTGACGCCACGTACTCCAGACTGTCGCGGGTTCCATTGCATCGCTTGGTTAGCTTTGGACCTGTCACCCTTTCGGAGTTATCCAATCCACTGCCAAAAATGACTGCTTCCCCATCCATATTTGCTGTCATTTGGTGAAGATCCATAATTCTGTGTGACAGTAGGTATCATCGGCGTAGTCGAGGTGCTTGAGTTTCGATGCATATCGAATTCCTCCATTTTCTGTCGCCGAACCCGACTTTGGATTTCGAATTCCTCAGACAGCCTTCCTCTATGTAAGACGTGACTAGTGGACCCATTATATTTAGTCTTGATAATTGCTAATAATTTATTAGGAATGCCTCTCCTGCGCAAGACACGCCAAAAAAAATCCCAATTGACACTATCAAACGCCTTTTCAAAATCGATGAACAGCAGGAGAAGTTGTGATTGATACTCAACACACTGCTCGATGATGATCCGCAAGGTGTTGATGTGGTCGACACAGGACGATACAGATCGGGAACCGGCTTATTCGGCGTCGAGTTTGTCTTCAAGGTGTTCTTTGATTCGCTCCAGGATTATTGTAGCCATTATCTTGGCCACAGCAGGCATCACGTAGATGCCTCTCCAATGTTCGCACTGCATTAGTCCATTGATCATTTCCTTCTCCCACTCATCCGAAAAGCTCTTAGCCTCCCATGTTCTACCAACAACCTTCGAACGGCAGCAGTGCGTAATTTGACAGTAAGTATCATAGCAAACTGCATTAGGTATGTATATACATATATGGACATATGCATATATATAATGTAAATATGTAATCAAAGTCCTTTTGAACAGTAAGATATTGAATTTTTGGCAACTTTATTTCTTATTGAAAGCATATCGTAAAATAAATTGCTCTTCTATCAACCGCTGTTGTAGCCGTCTTGATATACGCGCCTCCTTTAAAGTTTTTTTTCCATATGACTCTTTGTTTCTCAAATAAAAATAGACAACGTTAAAAATTCATCCAATAGTGTTAGCCATAGTACGCCCGGTTCATTGCTTCTTCGTTAAATCAATGTGTCCTTTTTAAACACTGTTAAGAGGGTTCCTTTTACCCATTCTCAACTTAATTTTGATTTGAACTAATATTTTATTTAAAACTTTCAATCTTCGAAGCCTTATCAGCAAGAGAGCTGTAGCACAAACGACTTTTTTTTTCAATTCTTCATTTCTTTTCACAATGTCAAAGGCTAACAGTTGCCAGCATGAAACTCATTCAGATTTATTTACAATGAATTGATGAGAAACCTTTAAAAATCTGTTGAAGCGAAGTGTATTTAATTTGAAACTTGAATCCACCATTTGAAAGTGTTCTAGGTTTTTAGCTATGTCCACAAAACTAAAAAAAAATTATTCTTTACATACTTGGAAAATTTTAACACTTGCTTCCTCCGGCCAATTTTCTAATGCATTTCTGGGATAAAATGAGCGCTTTTATTAACTTTGTGCTTATGAGCTTTAAAACTGCCGGCATAGGGAACCAGCCTTTTTTTATATTGGTTGTGATTTTTGGAAAAAGCTCAACGAATTTATATGTTTCTACCGAACCGAAATCTCGGTGTTTGGGTGAATTTGACGAAACCTCTCGATTTCGTTTGGTCGAAACATGGTATTAATAAGTCTGCTTTTACACTTTGATTTTTGAGGCTTGGCTTAGATTACACTTTTAAAGCTTGACTCACAAAAGATGATAAGAAAAATATTTTGCGGAGTCTACGGTGAAGTTTTTGACGACTATGACGTTTTTATTTTATCCTTTTTATCGAAGGGTTTCATCCTTCCACTATGATGAGAACGAAAAGAAATCTAGGTGGACTTATTTCAAACTCGGAGATTGGTGGATATAAAACATGTACGTCAAATTAAAAGTTTAATAGCCAACGAATATGAATATTATCAAGTTTAATTAGTTACAGGACGTTCAAACCAGAAAAATCACTAATAATATACTTGCATAACTATCAATAACATTAATTGTGTAAAAACCAGTGAAAAATGCTACAATCCGCCTGGAGCGAATCGTATGATACCCTATCCCTATCTTATTTGGTCGTTTCAGTGGGCGGTGGAAAAATTATTCACAAAATTTTCTATTTTGCCGTATAAACTAATATTTTTACTCGAAAATGAATTTTTGAAGTAAACGCCCCTAAAAAGTGGGCGTGGCCATATACAATGTATAGACGATTTGTAGATTGAGTGGATATCTACATATTTGCCTAAGTAAGTTTTTTCGAGTTTCATATGAAAATAGTGAAAAAAAGTGATTTTTTGAAAAGTGGGCGTGTCAGTGGGCGGATTTTAAAAATTTTTACACTTGTATTGCTTACTTTTCCAAGGACCTCGTATACAAAATTTCATCAACCTAGCTCAAAATTTAAGGCCCAAAAACTGGTGACACACGGACGGACAGACGGACGGACGGACGGACGGACGGACGGACGGACGGACGGACATGGCTCAATCGACTCGGCTACTGATGCTGATCATTTATATATATACTTTATGTAGTCTATCTTTAATATTTCTCTATGTTACAAACTATGTATCAAACTTAATATACCCTTAGGATAGGGTATAAACACATCGAACCAATCGTCAACTACGCGAAGTCCTCATTTTCTGATGTACCCGGACATTTGGATAAATGTTGCGGACGATACTTTATCGTTTTGTTGTAGTTTGTTATTTGTGCTAAAGTGAAAGTTGTGAAAGCATTTCCACACCACCTAAGAGGTATGCTTCATGGCGCGTTAAACGATTTTTTTGCTTGGGTGTTCGGTTTCCCCTGTAGGCCTATTGCACCCAATCTGGAATAAATAAACTATTAGTATGTACATATGAATTTGTATTGTTTAAATAAATATTAGGTATATTATTGCAAATTTCAGACTTTTTATTTGTTTACTTACAAATGCGAAACAATTAATCTTTTGTTCCTGAAACTGGGATCAGACAAATTCGAATTCCAAAATTTTAAAATAAAATATATTCTGATTCTAATATAATATTACATAATATAATCAATATTTGGATTTTTACAGCAAGTACATTGGGGATTAGGTCTTAAAATAGTGGACAAATGTTTCGCAATGCCTTTAAAAAAACAACAATCGTAGAAAACCGTGCAGAACTGTTTTTCGAGTTCACAAATGTATTCTATAAATTGCGTGGGTGGTGCCAGAAGATTGCAGCTCGTAAATTGTTTAAAATTCGTAAATATTAAGCCCAACGAAGGCTCTGCATTAGCAATAATTGGCAAAGCTAAGTTAAACTTGTGGCTGCTGTAACACTTTCAGACAAGCCAACCGCAAACGTAAATGAAACTGTTTTCTTTTAAGAAATTGGTTACGTTTGCATCTTCAGCCAGATTTACAGTGAATTCATTTTGCAACCAAGTTGTTTTTTTCACCAATCGGTGATTATGAATGGCATTCAATTGCTCGGGTTGAACTTGTTCACAGTTGCCGGTCTTACAAAACTATCATCGTTCCTGAGCCATGGCCAGAATTAGCGTAGGTTGAAAGGCTAGCAGAAACCGTGTAGCTCAGGGCTTGTGTAGTATATTTAACATTCATACGTTGAAAGTAATTTGGCCTAACGTATGCCTCCGTTAATTTGGGAGCCAATCTCAAATCATTTTTGGAGTCTTTCTCGTATAAGTGTACGACATCCTTCCAAGAAGCCCGTTGAACTGCGTTGGAGTTACTGAAAATAACAACATTTTTGAGGAGGCAATTTCTGCTACTTTTAATTAAGTGTGGGGAACCAAAAAAAAAAAAAAAATATCCTTCATCGACTGCATCGACTACAAAATAAGGCTTAGGTTCATTCACTTCTAAAAGTCGTGCTAAGCCACGAAAGTTTGATCCCTAGTCGCAGACGAATTGTAATGGAATTACTTCACTGCTCCGAAGAGCTTTAGTAGCATGAAAAAGAATTTTTTTGAGCATTGATGGTGTACACGTGCTACGTATGAAATAATAAGACGCGGATGTTTCCACCTCTTGGCAATGCCCTGAGCCATAAGTACTAAAACGTTGTGAGCGGGCCATTTCGATCGGTGTTCATCGTTACCGAAAGCTTCCATACCTATAACAGTGTCTGTTTTTCTACAATAATCAAGGTGGGCTTTGTGTGACATCTCGTCAGCTGAACTAGAACAGTATTTAAAAATACTGGGTAGCTGACTTATTTTCAATTCCAAGGCTTTCACGTTGAAATCAATATGACCCGGAGTTTTAGGCCAAGATGATAAAAAAGAGCGTAGCGTTAACAGATGGAAGATTTAATGAAAGTTGTAGTAGTCTACAGGTAACTGGGGAAGTGAAATGTGTTGATAGCGCCAGGGTTTTCAGATTATCTGAGTACCTATTTCCCTTACTAGCCCTATTCTCATTAGTTTTCATATTTTCGATGATTGTTTTTACTTCAGCGGACAGACAGTGGGTAAAATTGCTTTCAAATTTTTGGTCATTCTCCTTTCGAATTGAATGAAATTGAAAGTTCTAATAAAACTTCAAAGTTAGTGTTTTTTTCTAAAAGAGTAACGTTTTGCTAAGTATGATAAATACTTTTAACCCTTTCAATACGAATTTTTTTTTTACAGATACATTTCTGATGTGTATTGGTTGCTTATGGTCCAATAAAGTGTCTTGTTGTACTTTTCAAAAATGGATATCTAAGGACAGAGAAAAGTTCTGGGACAGGGTTGTCCCATCAGTAAATATCAGTGGGACACATGTGTACCAATAGTACACCTTCGCTGGTTATGAGAAACAATTAAACTACTAAATTACTTAATACATTACTGTTGGGACACATGTGTCCCAGCGAAAGTTACTGCTGGGATATATGTGTCCCAGATTCAGTTTTTTGTGGATAACTTATATATTTTTTCCGCTTCTTAGTTAACATTTTTTTACTTTTATTGATATTAGCTTACCTTGCCATTTGTCAATAAGTTTTAGAAAAAAACACGCGTAATCTTACAAAAAATCACAACTTTTTCACTCACTGAAACGGGATTAAACCAATTAGCTAAATTAAATTAATTAGAATTAAATATTTTCCTACAAAAGATGCTGAACCTGGGCGTTCGAATACTTCGACTTAAGTTTCTCACACTCCAGAACGAACATTATAAGAAAGAGCTATATCTTATTTCTAAAAAGGTGAGGGAGAAGTAACTCGAATACAAGAAGAATATATACAAGACTCAAATCAAGAGCATTGAGGTGTAGAGAGACCTAAGACTTCGGTTCATGCAGTAAGAGCATTATAAAAAAACTAGAATTTGAAATAAAAATCATTAGTTTCGAAAACAAAGCATATTTTATTATTATTAGAAAACTTGTTATATGGTACATTTTACATACATAGATATGGGACCATTCATGCTTTTCGTTGATTGATAAATGCTTTGCAGCTTATTTCTGGTACATCCACAGATTTTTGCTCCACAGGTGGTTGTAAAGGGTGATTCAATTTTAAGGGCCGATGTTGAATGTGAACCACACCTAAACGTCAAGGTTTTTCTGCATTTCATTTGACATTTCTCAATTTCAGACTAACTCAATTTGAACCATGGAAAGATACACAATCGAGTAACGCTCGATGGTGGCAAGAAATTGCAACAGTGGTTGATAAATTTCGAAGAAAATCATCTTCATTTTCACCTCAGTCGATTCGTCAACAAGCAGAATTGCCGCATTTGGGCGAATGATGATTCCTTGTATGCCTTTAAAAACTTAACCCATTTTGAAAAGCGGCCAAATAAAACTAGTATTTTTAGCCACATAACATAAGTAACCAAATGAAACTATTATTTTTATCTTTAATAGTTACTGAGCAGATGGAAACTGGTTGAGTTGAACATTAATTTTTCTAGCGAAAACAAAAAAGTTCATTTGGCCCAATATTATTTCTGTTCAAAATAAATCGATTTAATGGACCCAATATTTTTTAGGCAATCGAAAATAGGTAAAACAGGCTTTTAATTCTTTTGGGTAAAATATTAAGTCTCTTATTATATCTACATAATATTTTAAGCTAAGACAAACTGCATTTAAAATTGTAAAGATAAAAAGTAAAAACGATGATATACATATTTACAAAGATATGTAGGCATCTACGCACATATTTGATGAACGAATATTACAACTCGGAGCTTTAAAAGTAAAGGGTTTTTTCTACTAATTTGCATTTACCTAAAAAAATATTTACTTTGGCCAAAAAAAATAGTTTGCAGAGAAAAACAAGCACTTTGCACCTCTAATTCAATTGAGCCACAAATACCTGTTTTTTCTACCTTTTTGAAAAAATGGGTCAATTGGGTTCGGTCTCTGTCCAAGAGTGAGTGTCGAAAAACCAATGCACCCACAAAGAGTGACTGTGTGGTGAGGTTTATGGGCTGCCGGCATCATCGGGCCGTATTTTTTCCAAAATGAGGCCGATGGCGTTCGCTATCGTGAGATGATAACGAACTTTTTATGGCCCGAATTGGAAGATATGGATGTGGACGATATGTGTTTCAACAGGACGGTGCCACTTGCCACACAGCTAACGAAACAATGGCTCTTTTGCGCGACAAATTCATTGACCGTGTTATCTCATGTGGTGGCGATGTCAATTGGCCGCCAAGATCATGTGATTTGACAACGGATGGAGGGGTGCCGCCGAGGTCGCGGCGGCCATTTGGCCGATATTTTGTTCCATACATAATTGAACCATACCAATATTATCATAATAGAAAAAATGACAATAATTTCCTAAATAATTTGCGTTTTATTTAAAATCAACATCGGCCCTTAAAACTTAACCACCCTTTATATTTCAATTCGGGGATTCGAAGTCGTAGAGATCTTTTTAAAGTAAAAGATACTTTAATATTTGTCAATGTGATACCAATGTGAGTGCTGCCCCACCATGGGCACATAATATCTCGTATTTTAAGATTTCCATCACAAACTGCCTGTGTGTAAGATAGTAGCTGAATTCCAAAACGTCAAAATAATGCGCATCGTGAAATAATCACAGCCGTTGTGATGCGATGTTATGATGCCTTCCTTATGCGATACTTTGGCAATGCGTCGCAATCTTTGACGATTTGTAAATTTTAATGCTTAAAAATAATTCAAAACAATAATATCCTACGGATCTGGAGATGATGATTCCATTTTGGGGGAATAAAAAATAATAAAATATTAAATGACATTTGCATCACATCAGTTCATGATGCGCTGTTTGCTTTTGTTTGCGCATATTCAAATGTCACATTTCCCTTTCTATTGATATAATCACACCCAATTGATCCTCAACTAAAGTTGGCATATTCACATACACATGTCCTTTAGAGACAAAAGCGTTTGCCACTCTAGCAGATATCCTACTCATTGTAGGCTGACTGAAGCCATAAATTTCAGCAGCATTATCTTGTATCTTGCAAGTTATTTAGCTATGTATATTATATACAGTAAACAAATGTGCCAAACTTACTTCATTCCGTTCTCAACATCGAATCGTTGCCATTGCCTCCAATTCAATGGGAATACGTCCACCTCTATTTTTATCTTCCAAATCCACTCGGAAAAGCTCAATTTATTTATATAGCATATTTTCTTTCGAAGAGTATTTGCAAAACTTAAGAAACTATCCATTTTGCCGGTAAAAAAAATATGTTTTGTTATTGTTTAAATAAAAAAAATATTTCCAATAAGTATTTTATCAAGCATAAAAGATACCCAAGATTTGGTCAACGTTGATTAACAACGCAAATTATTATGAGTGTACTAAAACATAATCAAACTAAAATCAATCTTGACTCGTAAAGTTGCATTATGAATAACGCTGTTAAATTGTTGTAAATTAGTTGTCGTCATCAGCAGTTATGAGAACGTGACATGAAACGAATTCAACCATTAATCTGACTGCACAAACAAGGACGACCACCCGCTGCTGCGACAGGATGCTGCCACAATTGGCTGATATATAAACAACAATGCGACCGACAGCTACACCAACAACAGAGGATTTATTTAATAATTTTATTTGTTTAATGTGTAATGTTCAGATATGTATGTGCGCACAACCGGAAGTTCTTGTTCATACTATCTACATCAGTCTTGTGCTCTGCCAAATATACGTCATCGTAATGCAAAGTGCCAGTGTCAATTACATATGTGCTTTATAGCTGGTACACTAGGTTGGCAATAGCTCCGAGCTAAGCAAATCTTCTATGCTTACATAATTGGGTGAATGGTTGTCAGTGCCAGGAAAGGGGTAAGAGTTCCCACAGCAAAAGCCCAACGAGAGTGAAATGTAAATAATAGGTCACCCATTTTGCTAGGGTATTCATTTAGAGAACAGTATTTCTTACAAGAATTACCAAAAGGATATTGAATACGATCGCCAAAGGGTGGCATGCATAAAAGATAGTAAATGCTTTTACTGGAAATTTTTTTAAGTAAATACTAACTTTGGAATGCATGGAAATGGAGTAAATACTAAAAATAAAGTATTTGCTTCAAGCAAAAGCATTTAATTTGTTCTTGTTATTGCCACAAAAGTATATAAGGATCGGGGACTGATTCAAATTTCATGCAACTATATATCACTTTGAGAAAATGTTGACTGATTAACTGAATATTTTAATTTAATTGAAGGTTGATGAGATTGATTCAATAATAAAGAATGCACTTTTGTAGTATGTAGCCAAAATATGTTTCAATAAATAAAAATACAAAATACTTTTCATATTTGCACAAATACAAAGTTCATTTAACTGATAGACAAATTTGTATGCCCTTGAGTTCCATCAAGAAACGAAATTAGAAGGTGATGAATGTTCATAATAAAACTGAGTAATCATAATTGTTTTGCTCGTACATTTTTCTTAATATGAAATTTAAAGGAAATCGTACCCCTTTTTTTTTTTATAAACCAGGTTATAAGTGCCGTTATAAAATTTAATGTTCTAGGGTTTAACCCACAGACCCTAAGAATGGAGTTTGTTCAGAAACCGTTAACTCATGTAGGCTGAAGACTCGCCTACAAATATAGAGACAGACAGACAAAATTGTCGAATCAATTTGTTCGATTGCTCCATAAATTTATTGTCAGAATTTATCTCGGGATCGGCAATTTTCATGAATCCAAGACTTACCCTACACTACGTATATCTACTTACTTAAAGGACTCCCTACCCTAAATACTTTAGATAGACAAAGAAACGTGACCAAGCAATAATAATCGTAATGTACCAGATACATAAATGATTTCGATCCTATCTTCTTCTTCTTTTCCTTTAGGCAATGTTCTGGGTTAAGAGGATCATAACTCTATCACTTTACCCCATTCCTAACACCACGCCTGCGGTGTTTGCTGGTTTGATCTCAGGAAGTACTTATCGGCAGTGTTCCCGCTTGCGGATTACTTCGTCACTGATTACTTCGTCTGTATCACACCCAAAATAATAGTAAGAATAATACGGGAACGAATCAAGGAGTTTTTAGATTATACTCCCGATGCCTGACAGGCAGGTTTTCGTGCTGGATTCTTCTTTATCGACTACATAAACACCTTACGGATATTAATCGAGCAATGCGTGGAGTACATGTCTCCGCTAAATTTGCTGTTTATCGACTTCGAGAAGGTCTTCGACAGCTTGAATAGATTCTTTTTGGTTGACCTTAAAGTGGAGAACGTCAAGTTAAAGGATTTAAGTAAGTAGTAAAAAAGTGCAGAATTTTATTGGTCCCAGGACTACATTAAGCGGAAAATCATGCACATACTTTTGAAGTCAAATCGGTTAATCCCACAACCGCACCAGTAGGGATACAGTAAAGTGGGAGTTATGATTCAGATAAAGTAGAAAATACACATCCTGAACAAAAAAATACGTATACGCCTACGCCAACTTTAGCAATAGCATATTAACTGTACTTCTTTCTTAACGCATAGTAAGATAGTATTGTATATATGGTATATATAGTAGATAGTATAAGCAGTGGCTGTTTTCTGTGGGCGACCACCGAACCAATTGAGGTCAAATTTTCGCCTAAGAGTGTTTCTAGGAAGTTTGGATCCGATCGCCCTGTAGGAAAGTTATTTTAATATAACTTGAATTGTGACTTTGGTAGATAAATTATTGTATACCAAATCCGTGAAAAAAATAATCAATCCATGAGCAAAACTTTTTAAAATCCGCATACTGATACGCCTAATGTTTTTTGAAAAATGCCTGTTTTAGGTAATTTTACATTAAATCACATAAATATGGTAAAGTGTCTGTGTTTAACGAATAATAGAATAATAAACTAGTGATTTCTTTTTACAGAGATAGATAAATCTGTCGAGTAGCTGTGACTAGGTGGCAGTGTTGGGCAAAAATTAACTGCAATTAATTTTTTAACAATCAATTTAACTATTAATTGCAATTGAAAATTTAATTGTTAATTGTAATTCAAAATTTAAAAATTGTAAATTTTGGTTTCGGCAATTGAAATATTTGATTGTTAATTATTAATAATAGGGGTATTCATGCTTCGTTGTATCTAGTTTTGTAAAAGTGTATTTTTTTACACCAAAGAGTGAACGCACTACGTATTTGTAGCAACATTGAGTCATAAGTGAAAATCATCTAATTTTTGTTTGTAAAATGATTGTAACTTTATAAATGAAAAGCAATGCCAAAAAAAGCGATAAAATCAAAACTATTGACTACTTAATCGAAGATGCTGCAAATAAAATTATATTGATTGAAGGTTCGCAAACTAAAAAAAAAAAATCAATGAATAAATAAGTATCATATGTATCATTTTTACAGACACGGAATTTGAGGAAAATGAAACTGATGTTGATGGCATCTCGTCGTGGAATTGTAATCAATCTTCCCAAATCAATTGACTGGCGTGAAAATATCCTGACTATCCTGATTTTTAACTATCGCCACATTTTCCTCGTCCATATTTCCGCCTATTTTGTTCAATTAGAAAATAGAAAATTGAAATGAGAGAATCAAATGATAACACAACCTATATCGACAAGCAGCAGTCAAAAAACATGTGCTCAGTTCAATGCTACACTTTTACACTCTCCGTAACAATAGGGTTTGAGTATTGCTAAAGTGTAAAGTGTAACAAAATGACAGCCAGTGTATTTTGTTGCTTTAGTGTATCAAAAAGTTGTACTTCTACACTTTTACACCGCTACAAGACCAGATACAACGAAGCGTGAATACCCCTAATATTAAATTTAAATTAATTAAAAGCTAAAAAATAACCAATTATTTACACTATAGAGTTGGACAAACCTTCTTATACAGCAAATAAATTTATTATTTAATTGATTAATGCCCAACTGTGCTAGGTGGGAGATTGTCATATTTGGCCAAAGCTATATCAAATAACATACATATTGTTGCAACCTTTTATACGCCGCACACTGAAGGGCAGCAGGACCAAATTGTAAATCAAAAATTAAGGTGCTGTTATGGGTTCATTCTTATTTTATTTTAATGGTTTAATATCGCACTTTCAATAATGTAACATTCTTAAGCCGTTATCATAAAAAGATTCTGCAAAAAATGCATTGGAGCGAGCCAGTTTTGTTATCAAATAAATAGAGTTTGTTACGAAGCAGTGTACAAGCGTTTTTTTGGTTGCATTACTTTCATAAAAAAAAGAATTTGTTTCGGTATTAAGCCCTTCAGTTCTGGTATGCTTAAATTTATTTAAGAGGTTTTTATTTATAAGAGAGTGCTAATAATTTTATAAGATGGCTAGAGTCATGAATATTTTTTTAATGACTTTTTTTTTTTACTTTTGTTTGCATATGTTGGTCAGTAAAGTTATGTTCCAAAGCTGTCCAAAGCTCAAAACTATTTTTTCTTGACAGCTCGATTTACTGTTTTTGAAAAACTGATAAAAAATCTTGCGAATATTTGCGAATTTGTTTGTATTTTTTGTTTTTAAATGTGCTACAAAACAGGATTTGATTTGATGAGATTTTGTAGCTCGGGACACGACATAAGTGCATTTATCAATTGCTAAATATTCTGCCATGCCATGTCAGTTTAGATTTTGCAGAATTTTCAATATATGTATAATACATGTTGTTTCTAGGAATTGATATTATTCTAAGAAAAATTTTAAAAAACAGTTTTTTAACAAAATCGCCCTTAAAAAGTGGGCGTGGCCATACACAATTTGTGGAAGATTTGTAGAGTAAGTGAAAATCTGCATACATATATGCTTAAGAGAGTTTTTTCGTAGTTTTTATAAAACTAGTAAAAAACATAATTTTTTTGAAAAGTGGGCGTGTCAGTGGACGGATTTTAAAAATGTATACCCTTCTACTGCTCCACAATAACCAGGCTCCTAGTTTTATTGGTTGATTTAATGCCATCTATTAAAGTATTTTGCCACAGTGTGCACCGCGATAACTGATACAATGCATAAGACAGATTGACTTGTCATCAATAGTGCTTGTTCTACATAGTGTTCCCCAGTTAAAGTTTCTTTCGGCAACACATGCATACATTCATATTAAATTTATGTGTAAAATTTGCAGCTCGAGAATATGTCATCCGCCAAATAGTTGAGAATTATATTAGATATGCATGTATGTACATATATCCCGTTATGTTAGAGACAACAAATTTCGGGCGGATGATGCTGCATCGGATTTATTGTTTCTATGCGATGATTGTATTTTATCTTTCATAAAGGATTGCCATTGGAATTGCAGCAGCAGTTTCAACGATCCCGGATTCTGTCTGCACGAGGTATTTTGATTGTTTGGTTATTTAAACCGGTTTCAGGGTGGTTGCACTATCATGGAATTTATTGTGCGGCTAGCTACCACCACTTCCCGTTATCAATATTCCTATTAAGCTTTCGATGTGTGCTTAGGAGTTTTGATTCTCGGTTAGCCAGATGGAGAGGGTTAAATGCACATGCAGATCAAATGTATGACTAACATATTTTCAAAATAGAGCTGAACTAATTTATGTATGTATGTATGTTAATTATAATAGTATTTTTTGACTGCAGTGAATTTTGACCGATTGCAGGATTCAAAGCAGTATCAATATAAGAGTTTTGAATATGGGAAAGGTAATATACATACATATATACACATTTACGTGTATACATGTGAAAATATTAGCTGCAACAGGTAGTAGTGTTGTTGCTTAAACCTAGAAACGTAATCATATTTTTTTGTAGATTATAGGTAATAATCTGTCGATTCGACGAAGTAATATTTAAATCCGCTTTTTGGTTAAAATTGTTTGCCAAATTTATCTCAAATTTAATTGCCTACGCATCAAATTTTTTTTGTATTGTTTCCACTTACTAAAATTTTACACAAAACGGAATTGCGATCGAAAAGCAGAGCAAAGTAATAATTCAAAAAATAAATCTAGTGTTCGTCTAATCGACGAAGGTTACCCGTCCAGGGTAGCGATGCCGTTTTCAAACTTCGAAGGGGAGAAGTTTACAAGGGAGTATTTTGTGCCTGATGGGAGTAAGTACAGGAGTAGGTACATGTAGTTCTGAACTTTTTTCAGCTTACTTTTCTACTTTGGAATTTACGAGACACTTTAAAATTAACCCATAACTTACAAGGATAGAGGTACACGACGAAAAAGAAATAAATATTTCTCAATCAATGAAATAATGGTGACATTTGGTCTGTTCTCGCACTTTCTGCCGCAAAATTCGCAGCTTGTCAAATTTTTTGAGAGTGCTGGTAAAATTCTGTCAGGAAAAGACAAATACAAAAAAGCGCGGGAACGGGTTGAACAAAAAAAGTTGTAAATTTTGTAGACTTAACGCTTTTTTGTATTTTTTTACTACAAAGTATTTTGCCTGACAACTACAACAGAAATATTTGACAGAGCTCATAAGTTTTCCCAATTTTTTTAAATCAAAAAGTTTTAAAGGAAGTAAAATCGCGACGAGCTTATTGAAAGGGAGTACGAATACTCCCTTAGTAGTACATTCGGAATCCCTGGCCTAGGGTTAAGTAAACGTACACTGCGTATGGAATGTATACAAGCTCTTATAAGAAGTGCATATGTACGTATGTATGTGTATAAAATTCTTAGGCTGAGTTTTTTGCCATCAAAGAGTTTGCAACAAGAATAGTTTTTCAACATTCGGTTTACAAAGTTTTGTTTAACTTTATTTTATTTATTTCTTTCATCTGTTAAAAGGAAAAGTGTATGAATCTGTCGATCTTCTAGGCAATGGAAAATGACATGAAATTAATTATAAGCGTTGATAAATCGCTTCATATTGTCGTCTGTACAGTTGCTCCAGTGGAACTGCTCTCTTGCACCGCTCTATTTAGAACCGAATATGGCTAAACTGTTGTGGATGGAGCGGTTCTTCAATCTCCTGGGAAGTTCACGTCTTCTAATCACCTCTTAATCGTTGAATCCCTCCACAAATCCTCGAATTGTGGGTCGATCCTCTCCAACGCGCAATCAATTTTTGTTGGTATCGTAAACTACATACCTTTAATGTAACTCAATAATTGAAGTTTTATTTATCATTATAATACTGATGATATTTTACCCTGTTCGTTCGCACCCAACCCTACGATTTGGAAGAAAACCAGTGAAAAATGCTACAGTTCGCCTGGAGCGAATCGTATGATACCCTATCCCTATCTTATTTGGTCGTGTCAGTGGGCGGTGGAAAATGAATTCACAAAATTTTCTATTTCGCCTTATAAACTAATATTTTTACTCGAAAATTAATTTTTGAAGTAAACGCCCCTAAAAAGTGGGCGTGGCCATATACAATGTATAGACGATTTGTGGATTAAGTGAATATCTACATATTTGCCCAAGTAAGTTTTTTCGAGTTTCATATGAAAATAGTGAAAAAAGTGATTTTTTTGAAAAGTGGGCGTGTCAGTGGGCGGATTTTAAAAATTTTTACACTTGTATTGCTTACTTTTCCGAAGACCTCGTATGCAAAATTTCATCAACCTAGCTCAAAATTTAAGGCCCAAAAACTGGTGACATACGGACGGACGGACGGACGGACGGACGGACAGACGGACGGACGGACGGACAGACGGACGGACGGACGGACGGACATAGCTCAATCGACTCGGCTAGTGATGCTGATCATTTATATATATACTTTATTGGGTCTATCTGTAATATTTCTCTATGTTACAAACTATGTATCAAACTTAATATACCCTTAGGATAGGGTATAAACATTTGTTTGACAATAGTTCTTATACTGCATCGGGCTGAAGTTAATAGTGTTGGTAATTTCGGCTTTGAGGCACGACAAACTTTTTCATGCAAATACATTAGGCTCTTTTTATATTATCCGGACGGTTTGTGAATGGTTTTTTTTTGCATCACAAGATCAGTTTGTGATTTGCTCAAATTGAAATTTCAGGTGTATCCTATACTTATTATACCCTATCCTAAGGGTATATTAAGTTTGATACATAGTTTGTAACATAGAGAAATATTACAGATAGACCCAATAAAGTATATATATAAATGATCAGCATCACTAGCCGAGTCGATTGAGCTATGTCCGTCCGTCCGTATGTCACCAGTTTTTGGGCCTTAAATTTTGAGCTAGGTTGATGAAATTTTGCATACGAGGTCTTCGGAAAAGTAAGCAATACAAGTGTAAAAATTTTTAAAATCCGCCCACTGACACGCCCACTTTTCAAAAAAATCACTTTTTTCACTATTTTCATATGAAACTCGAAAAAACTTACTTGGGCAAATATGTAGATATTCACTTAATCCACAAATCGTCTATACATTGTATATGGCCACGCCCACTTTTTAGGGGCGTTTACTTCAAAAATTAATTTTCGAGTAAAAATATTAGTTTATAAGGCGAAATAGAAAATTTTGTGAATTCATTTTCCACCGCCCACTGACACGACCAAATAAGATAGGGATAGGGTATCATACGATTCGCTCCAGGCGAACTGTAGCATTTTTCACTGGTTTTTTTTTGTATTCCGCTTGCATTATGATGCTACAGAGCTCTATTATGAAGATTATAGCAAATCAGTCTAAAGTGCACAAGTAATAAATGCATGTACATATGTATGTAAATAAATATTTATCATTATTTTCTTATCAAACGCTTTCTTATTCTTTGTACCAAGAGGATCGAGTTCTAGGTTTGGCTATGCAAACTTCATGCAAGGCACCTTTGGTAGCATGTCTATCCTTGAACACATTTAGAAGTTTGTTCCAAAGCAAAGGTCTGAATACAATTAGTGTAATAAATATTTCTACATCAATAGTCTCCATTTCGAGTATTACAATAATAGTTTTGCTCGAAAAAAGTGCAATCTACTCTCTCCTGTTGTTGAATGTATTTCACCAAATTCGCCTGTGTTTGATCCGTTTGTTTCACTTTTCAACTTTTATGCAATAATGCAGGGTCTAATGCATATTGTGCTCTTAGACAGCCAGGACATCGGTCATCCAGCTGGGGTCAAATCTCTGTAATGAAAGTTCATCCATCAACGGTTGGTAATGCTAAAAAGTATCAGCCTAAACGGGTAAACGGATTTTGATCAAACTTCCTTCTAAGGTCTGTGGGGTAATCCCTAGAGGGTAAATTGAAATTTTTATGCTTGCGGTACTTAAGGCCAATTTTATCTCCTTAATACTTATGCATCAGTTTCAAAGTATTTCAATAATTTCATATCATCATTAGTTTTTAAGTTCATAAGAGCTAAACAAAGTAAAAACACAATCTGCGCAAGATAAATAAAATAAGGTTTGGTAAATTTTGAAAACAAAAACTATTTATTTCGTTTAACGAAATTTATCATTATCTCTCTTCGTAAGATTGAACAATTAAAGTTCTCAATAACGTTTCTATTTACACGAAAGTTTACTACTATCCCTTCTAAAAGCATTAAAGTCAATCCATAAGGAAAGACGACTATAGTGTTTAGAATTTGCTTTACAAATATTGACCTTCATCAGTTTCAATAGCTTTCAAAACTTGGATAAGAGACCTCTCGAATTTAGCACCGTGAACGAATACACATGCACATCTTAGTGTAACACCATCATTGTGCCAAATAAAAAGCAAACTTGAAAGTCGAACGTGATAAGTTTTTGCCAAGTTCTAAAACTTAAAAGACACCTTGACCTCCTGCTCACAACGTAAAGGATTACTGAGCGAAAAGCAAACGGAAAACAGAAGGAGCTAAAGCGAGAAATTCTTTCGAATACTTATCCCTTTGAAAACTCCAAGTAGGAGAACGGAAGTACGTTTCCGGATTTGAAATTTAAAGGAATTCTGTGCAGTTACCAGTGTTGTTCTCTATCCTTTTTCAGCCATAAGGAGTTAACGAAATGAAATCGAATCTACACCCAAATGCATTTGTGCACTCCATATGCGAGAAGTTTTTACGAGCGAGCACAAAGACAAACACAGTTTGAATGGCTTCTCTATTGGGCAAAAAAAAAAAGAAGAATGGGGATTTATTTAAGGGTGATTATAGTTATTCTGAGAATAGTGAGAAGTAAATCCTTTAGAGTAGTTGAAGAGGATTTCTAGAATCATATGAACCGTAGTCCGTCTTTGACAAGTGCATGAACACCAAAGTAATGACGGCCCATTGCACTTTAAGACTTAAGCTTTTGATTTTGTATTTAGAAGCGTGTGATTTAGATTTCTTTCAATTTAGCTTTATGTTAAGTGTATTAAATGTGTATAGCTCATAAGTATGACATAAGAAATATTTTATTGACGAGCGTGATATGATCATAGTGTTTAAAAATTTTATCACGTTCTAAATGCCCACTTTATAAGACAGACTAACAATAGAAATTTGACTGATGCTGACGTTGTTAAAGCAGCAATGTAACATCTAAAAATCATAACAGCCAACTTAAATAACCATTCTTGACATTCAGTTTTTGAAGATAATTTCTTTATTTAACACTCATGCGTCATTTGCTAAAATTTAAATTTATAGACAAAAACTAAATCTTAATGAATCACCCATACTTTTCTCTGGCCAAACCGTATTTCTACTTTACAGCTTTATCAGAGAACGAGCCACGAAGCTAAAGGCACAATCATAGGACGACGAAAGTGGCAGTGGATTGGAAACTGCTTAAAATAGTGGGCAAGATACGCAGCGGTACAGTCCTAGAAGTACGTGGCGCTGAGCAATTGAGAAAGAAGCACGGCAACTGGGACAGAGTTTGAAAGCTGAGGCACATTTCCATATCTTATTTTTTTGAGTTCCTCTTTCGTCTTAATATCAAAACTGAATGTTGTCTTGAGTTCGAGTTTCTTCACGAATTCAATAATTGCCCAGTAAAAGACAAATTTCAGCAGAAAACAGTGAACTAAAAAAATGAGCTTTAGCAAACCACACTATAATAATATAATATTCCGATTCGAATTCAATACAGCTACACCTTCAATTTGAGGAGGATCACATCCTTATGAACCTAAGAAGGTCATACGGCATTTTTCAGTTTTACGGTCGTTAAAGAAGAAGGTTTTTTCCATTTCAGTGAATAAATAGTTTAATACTTTAAAACTTAAAAAAACAAGCAGTGCACCTTTTCCTATAACTAGAAGGAGGCTAGATGTTTCTGCCCTATGGCCACAACCCGCGAAAGAAGAGTGCAATTAATTATCAGTTCCGTCTAGCGATTGTGGGTGCGCTCAGATTTTGACAGTTCGCGAGCAGAATTTTCTTTCGATTATGGCAGCTATCACACGCTTAATGCAATCACGGTTTGACCATTATATACAAATGTTTACAAAGCTAATATTATCTGCTACAATATATGAGAGAAATGGCGTACGAACGAAACGAAAGAAGAAAACCGATTTCGTTCAGCTTTCTTCCAATTGAATTTCGAAGCAAAAAAAAATAGCAATGCCGTATGGGTGATCAAGACAGAGACAGTCGTACTACGCCTGCGTTTTCACCGCTCCAACCATGGAATTTCATGGAGTTTCAGTCATGGGAATTTCTTGTGCGTTTGGTAATCCTCGCTTCTATTTTGGGAATCACATTCCCTTTATCTCGATCATTACAAGCCATTGAAGTTGATGTACTTTCTCCAATTTAGCTTGTCGATACGACCCCATTCAGCCTGCAGAGGCAACGTGATACTAGCACGGACGCATTTAAAAACCTTTCGATAAAGTTGAGGCCCTCGCTAGAGACTCAAGACTCAATCTGATGAAAAATATTCCTTTTCTTAATCATACATTTAATAAAATGTCGTCTAGGTTTCATAGAGCTAGAACTTCTATACCTTAAGTGTTTATGATATACATAGATGAAGTTTTGCAAGGCGCTAAAGAAGGTATAAAAAGAGGATTTACCTTGTATTTCATCTTTGAAGGGAGAGTTACAAGTTTGGCAACAGATGAAAGAAAATATTCCAAAGTCACCAACAGAAGCTTAAACCAGTGAAAAAATGCTACAATCCGCCTGGAGCGAATCGTATGATACCCTATCCCTATCTTATTTGGTCGTATCAGTGGGCGGAGGAAAATATATTCACAAAGTTTTCTATTTTGCCCTATAAACAAATATTTTTACTCGAAAATTAATTTTTGAAGTCAACGTCCCTAAAAAGTGGGCGTGGCCATATACATGTATAGGCGATTTGTAGATTTAGTAGATATCTACATATTTGCTCAAGTAAGTTTTCTCGAGTTTCATATGAAAATATTGAAAAAAGATGATTTTTTTGAAAAGTGCGCGTGACAATGGGCGGATTTTAAAAATTTTTACACTTGTTCTGTCCCGATATCCAAAGACTTCGTATACAAAATTTTATTGTCCTAGCTCAAAATTTAAGGCCCAAAAACTGGTGACAGATGGACGGACGGACATGTCTCAATCGAATCTGCTATTGATACTGATCATTTATATATATACTTTATGGGGTCTGTCTGCAATATTTCTCTATGTTACAAACTATGTATCAAACTTAATATACCCTTAGGATAGGGTATAAAAAGCACCGGCTCTGCCAAATATAAGAAACCTTATGTCAATTATTGTGCACATTTTCTGTGATAACCATCACTGCCGAATGATCTTTATCCACATTACACCAGTTAAAGCCATATGTATCTTTGCAGCAATATGATAGAAGATCGAATGTATGGACTAGCCTAAACGCATATCCATCGAGACATTACTTCAAAAATTAACCCTGAAGAAGTACTAGATATCTTCAGCAGAAAACATAAACGAAAACTGTCATTATTAAACATGTTATATTTCATTCTTTATAAAAAGTATTTTCTTTGATAGAGAATGAATACCAGAGACAAATATCAATGCAATACTATACAATCTTTACCTATCTGACCTTTGTGTCCTTCCCGGAAATATATCGTAGAGCCGCCCTTGTACACATATGTATCTGTATTGCTAGGTAAACGGTTGAGATAGTAGAGAGATTGCAATTGGAAGTATTGGCTCAATCGTTAGAGCAGTTTTGGAGGAAATCGTCTTTTTGTGAAATTGGCCTTAAGTAAAGTACTGTTAATAATGGGGCTAGAACGAAAATTCCAATTTCGCCTCGAATTGCGACCCTACAGAGCTCAGATATGAAGTTTGAAGCAATTCGCCCAGCCGTTTAGGCTGCAGTCCAGAGTACATACACACAGACAGACAGATAGACAGAATCGGCAGACCAACTTTTTCAAACTTCTCAATCATCGTAATGTCAGAATTCATTGTTATCTCGAGTTCGAATTTATTCACGAATCCAATACAATACGATCTTTTTCACCTTACGCCTGTTAAAGACAAATCTTCGCAGCAATATGAGAGAATATCTGTGGGTGCCGTGGCTCAGTGGTTAATGCATGGGACTACTGTGTTTTTTTCACGGCCCCACCTCCGCCGAGTGTCTGACAAGTACAACATGTACAGTTGTGAAAAGTTAGGCCATAGAGGGCCACTGTGGGCTGCATAGCATACGGCCTAATATGTATTTATTTACTTATGAAAGTGTGAGCTACTAAATATCGTTTTTGTTTTATTTCATTAAAATAATTATAATTGAAAATCAATGTAACTACCCTATTTTGTGCTATTCAAGGTTAAATGATAAACATAGCTATGCTATTAGTACACATGCCCCAGTTTTTCAACCACAAGAAGTGACTCCCAGCAGCTCGTCAGTCAATACATTTCACACATCGCACTGCAATGACCACCAAGTTCTTTTAGCCACCGCTGTCGTAAAGTTTAAGTCTTCGTCGGGAGCATACTACAATTTAAGGGCTTTAGTGGACCAGGTTCGGAGGCAACCTCAGTGGTTCAGCTACTACAGCTGAAAAATTGACGAGCATTTGTCCAGGTGTCAGTATTGGGAAAATCAAGCAGTGGTGCCTGTATGAGTTACGTTGACATCACATTCGGCTGACTGCACCCGACCTTTGAGACATATCCAACAGCATATGTGTTTAAATCCCTTACTGGTCATCCCCCGGCTACCGAGCTCTATTATAAAACATGGGGACATATTCAGAATTTAAAACTAGCAGACCCGGCCTTCCACAAGCCTGCAGAGGTGGACCTTCTTCTTGGTAGTGACTCATTTCCAAAATTTGTGCTGCCAGAGTTTATACGCGAAGATGACCAATTGCTCAAAAAACACAACTGGCTTGGATCCTACTCGCAAAGTTTTCATTAATCCACCAAAAACGGTTAGAACGTTTCTCCAATGCATCGATCTCGAAACGCAGTTAAGACAATTCTTTGAAATTGATGATATACCTTTTAAATACAAGGCGGCTACGTGATGGTAGATACGAAGTTCAAGGGATGAAGGGAACCTGGTCTTGGATCCGCGGCAGGAGGAGCCTTGCATATAGTGTCTTCAGTTAGAAATACGGTTTTCAAACAGTACTACGCTACAGGAAGAGTGTTCAAGATGCATCAACTAGTACTTACATACATCTTGGTCAGATAATGGAAGTCGATGTCCTGAAAGATGAAGAACTCAAAACACCATACAATTATTTTCTACCCCATCTCGTGGGCCCTAAAATTCAAAAAAACATTTTAGATATCGTGTTAAGATGGAGAAGAAGTAAATATACTTTTATCTCCGATATAGAAAAAATTTATAGACAAATACTTGTAGCACATTATGATTCCTACTATCAACTCATTTACTGGCGAAACAAGAAAGAAGATCCAATAAAGACATATCGTTTGGAAACCGTAACGTTTGGCACTTCTTCAGCGCCGTATCCCGCTATACGAACTATCAACAAATTTGCTGCTGATGAACAACATAAGTATCCTCCCGGCGCGAAAATGGTCCAGCAGGACATGTATGTATGTCGATAACCTCATTAGTGGAACTACAGTTCACATGATTCGCAGTTGGAACTGGAAATATACACACGAATGTATGTATGCCTGGACGGACTCCACAATTGTCTTGGCCTGGACCACGCCACTTCCCACAAGATGGATAACTTTCGTTAGCAAAAGGGTGGCAGAGATACAGCGGCTGACAAAAATCGAAATTTGAAATCACAGAACTAAATCCAGCAGATCTGGCATCCAGAGGAGTCTTACCATCAGCACTTGAATGCAGCAAACACTGGTGGAATGGTCCTGATTCCACAGCAGCCTTCTGTTATCAGAACTAATGAGGAACAGCGGTCCATTCAATCAAATTGCGCTTTGTAGAAAGACAGTTTTATAATCATACTTTTCATAATTTCTCTAAGCTTACAATCTTGTTACAGGTCATTGCCTTCTGTAAGAAATTCGTATCGAACATTAGGAAGACCCCGAGAAGAGGAATTTCAACACTTTCTCACAGAGTTGGAGGTAGATTGCAAAACGCAAATCTTCCCTATGATCAGCAACATCCAATTAACCTTACCCCCAATCATCGCTCAACTCAACTTCTGCTAAAGGTTTCAAAATTTTTTTGCGTATTTATGGACTAGATACTGGATACTACGAATAAAGAGTTGTGTGAAGAAATATGTACATACATATATGTTTCCGTTTAAGAGCGCGCGCCACTCAGCAAATGATGGGCAACCATTGTCAAGGACTCGTATTTCAAGACCATTTTCGAATACTGTAGTGGATTACGCTGGGCTCATCGACATTAAAACCTGGAAAGGAAGAGGAGCAAGGAAAATGAAGGGTTACTTCGCAATTTTTATATGCTTAGTGACCAAGGCTATACACATTGAGCTGGTCAGAGATTTGACAACTTAAGCCTTCATCGCAGCTCTTAGAAGGTTCTCAGCACGCAGCAACTGCGGAACAAATTTTATTGGAGCAAGGATGAAACTGACAGATTCGCTAACAATGGAACCAAATGGAAGTTTATTCCCCCTGCTTCTTCGCACTTTGGAGGTTAATGGAAAGCTGTGGTAAAATCTGTCAAATTCCGTGTTGACGTGTTGTTGGTAATGAGGCACTTAGGTTTGAGGAGCTCGCCACGTTTCGTTCATTGTGTAATAAAGGTGTTAGTCGTGTTATTGTGAGCATTGATTTGTAATAAATATTATATTTAAAATGAATACTGAACTTTTTCCCGTTGAAGATGAAGGAAGTATTGGTGAATTTTCCTATCCACACGGAAATATTCGTAATTTGATGGAAAAGCCAATTTCAGAAGATGATGAATTAATATTTCAATTTCACTTTGTGCAAAAGTGTTGTCCCTCTTTTAGCAGGTAAGTAAAGCTTACATTATTGGTAAGTATCCACTTTTCTTAAACTATTTACTTGTGATCACTTGCTATTAACCACATTTTCTTGTGTATACGAAACATAAAATTAAATTAATTGTGAATTAAAAGGTCGCGGTCAAAGAAAGAGAAGTTTATTGCTGCTCAAGTCGGAGCATTTGTCAAGAATATTCCGCGATACTGAACTAGGACTGCAATAAGAGTTCGGGGACGAAATAGACAAGTGGAAAAAAATAGAGGTCAGTGTAGTGACTTTTTTATGTTTTGTGGAAACTAAAAATTGCAAAATAGACCCGTACATGGAGCTGAGGTAGCTAACAATCCAAAAATAACACCAGAGTCTACAAAGGACATAAACACGGGCCCATCCACGTCCACGAACTAAATTGTATGTTTAATATACATACATATGTACGTACATAGTATATGTGTATAATATCGTTAAAAAAATAGATAACCTATTATCCATTTATTTTTCATGTAAAGTGGGTAGGTATGTCTTTTATTTTTTTTAACAATTCTGGGTAATATGAGCTTTTCGTGTTTCATGAGCGATTGCGATAAGATAAGGTGAGTATTTATTTTAATAAAGTTTTGAAATAAATAAATAATAATTAAGGCAACATACATATTTTGTTCCATCACGTGGCAAAAACACACATCCGAGTGGTATACTGTATAATGCGTATCACAATTTTAACAGAGGGAGAACTAAATAGGTACACACCCAAATTAAAGGGTCAATTGGCTGAGAAAGAAAATATAGATCCTATAAGAAATATTCTTATTGGCGAAGTGGAATTCCAAGAAATAAAACAATTTTTAAAATTTTATGATCGCCCATGGACAAGTATAGAGGAGAAATGGAAAAAAACTTCATACAATAGACTCGATGAAATTAAACAACACCCGAGTAAACACAGCTTATATTTATGTATATTGACAAAGGCAATTTCTCCTGAAAATACCAGCACCCAAATTCATTCAGAGGAACACGTTACTGACACGGCCCATTATTTCGCAACATTTGAATAAATTTTGTCGTTATTTAAAGTATTATAATGATAAAATAAAATAATATGGATTGAAAAATATTGTTTTTACCCAATTTTATGTAATCATATAGGACCTCAATAATTCCTTCGAACCTTTCGTTGACAATACGACCAATTGAATGTTCAGATATAGCACTGATAAATTTTAAGTCCGCAAACGTATTACCCGTAGCCAGAAAACGAAGAGTTATTAAAAGCCGTTGACTAAAAGGTATAGCATCTCACATTTGGGTATCTTTATACCCTATCCTAAGGGTATATTAAGTTTGATACATAGTTTGTAACATAGAGAAATATTACAGACAGACCCAATAAAGTATATATAAATGATCAGCATCACTAGCCGAGTCGATTGAGCTATGTCTGTCCGTCCGTCCGTTCGTCTGTGTGTCACCAGTTTTTGGGCCCTAAATTTTGAGCTAGGTTGATGAAATTTTGTATACGAGGTCTTTGGAAAAGTAAGCAATACAAATGTAAACATTGTTAAAATCCGCCAACTGACACCCCCACTTTTCAAAAAACTCACCTTTTTCACTATTTTCATATAAAACTCGAAAAAACTTACTTGGGCAAATATATAGATATCCACTTAATCTACAAATCGTCTATACGTTACATATGACCACGCTCACTTTTTAGGGGCGTTTACTTCAAAAATTAGTTTCCGAGTAAAAATATTAGTTTATAGAGCAAAATAGAAAATTTTGTGAATACATTTTCCACCGCCCACTGACACGACCAAATAAGATAGCGACAGGGTATCATACGATTCGCTCCAAGCGGATTGTAGCATTTTTCACTGGTTTTTTTATAATTTTAGGCGTAATCCTCCTCGTTCTTGCAGAGAAAATTTTTTAAATCATTCGGCGAACTTAATCGCAGCTCATTGGGAAGATTTGCGTGTGACAACTCGACTCGTATTTTTTAGCCATTCCTTCACCCACACCCGTTTTTTTCCGCACCTTCTTACTTTTCTTCTTCAACGCTAGTGCGAGTCCCACAGCAATCGACTATGTCACTCATTTTTACTTTTTTATATTTTAATTTCACATATGTATATAAATTTACTTCTTAAAAACCGCACAACTCTCACTCAGCAAAAACTTCCTCGCGCAAAAGAATCTACACACATGCCAACGTTGCAAGAAACCCACTCTAATTATCACATGCAAAATTAGTTTTTTTTTTTGGCATTCCATTTCTTCCATCGTTTGATTGCTTATGAAGAATTACATACATACTATGTACATGACATAAATAACAACAATAAATACCTATTGCGTACATTTGTTTATATTATGATATATGCATGCACACATATACATACATATGTACATATTTTTTTAATGTACATGATTTGTTTCAAATCAATATCACATTCTAATATATTTTTTTATAAATAATAACTGCAGAATTTTTTAATCGATAAAAAGAAACCGCATTGGAATCCCCATTGTAGTTCCCAAGATCCAAGCAATTGCCCTAATCATTAAATTGCAAACCAAATAAAATCCCTCGAAGCAGTCATATATGGCGGTCCGAAATTAATTTCGTGCCTTTTCCTGAACCGAAATTATTTTAGTGCCTTTTCGGACCGGATTTTAGTGAACCAAAAATAATTTTATTTCGAGCCTTTTAATATAATTTCGGTTCGGATCTCATCCCTGTCTGGGGGTGAACAATGAATGGAGATGGTGTTGGTTCTACTGCCATTATCGGTATCAACAGGCCAAGAGGTCTCCCTGTTGTTTTGAGAAAATTGTTCTGTCTCTAAATTTTTCATCCATCTCCGCCATGTATGGACCAATACATGGGCTCGTACCTGTCTGTTTAGCGCTGTTCTTCACAGTCTTATATGTTCTAAGAAGAGTACGCATTTTGCCTTCGAGAGTAGTGGGGGTTATACTTGAATCCTAAAAGAGTGTATGGTTAGCTGTTTATCAATTCTTTTATGAATTTATTCACTTACCGTTATGCCCTGATGTATTATGTCTTCAAGGACTTTTATTTCTTTATAGGCGTGCAAATAGCATTTGAGTAGCCCCAGCGTCTCCTCTCGTGTCCATTACTTTGCTAACCGACAAATACAAATGTAGTTTTTATTTAATTAATAATTTTTTTAGTCACGTTTTATTTTCCTCAGCCATGTTCAATGATTTGATGTTTTTTTTCAATTTTTTTTTATCAAATAAATGAATTTATGGATGAATTTCATACCATTCTTTAGAAAATATTATCTGGAAGCATTATTTTTATCCGAAATTATTTCATAAGCGGTGATAATTATCCCGGCCAACTCAAACGGTTAAAGGTTTTGTTGTTAGTGTATTTTACATGCAAATTGAAATTTAAGCTTGCAAGAAAACACGCCAAATGTCTGTTAATGTACATTTATAAGTCCTTTTTCTGGGCTTCTAACGCTTCTTCACTCAATTCTCCAATGGGCAATACACTTTGAGAAACTATTTCATATCAATGAATGAGAATTTTATGAACTGAAGTGCTCATATAGTACCAAGGATGCAGGAATACAAACAACTTCGCAGTTTCAAGACAATAAATTTGGAACATTAAATCCACTTGATAAGCATTAGAAGATTATGTGAATTTTTTTTATCAGATAACCATCTAAATCAGTTATATTACTTGATTTAACAGAGTTTTTGTGTTTGTATTGTCACATCCAGGTTTGGGTTGATTAATTTCTAACCCCAATTCTTTTTCGAATGCCTCTTGAATGCGTGACTTATTTTGAGCCACAAAATCTTCTGTGCCTTTATTTTACAGGCAATTTATAAGCAGTGTGAAGCAGGCATTCAAATATTCTTACCCATGCATGAAGGATCTTCCAAATAATAAAACCTGTTGAGCGATTGGAAGTGATATCATTATTTTAATATTATTAAAGTCCTTGGATGTTGCCTGAAAAATAAAACATCTGTGACTAGAGCGAACACCGCTGATGTTATTACATAGCTTGCCACGAACTATTGAAACTATCAACTGATATTTGACTATGGACTTTCTATCCTCAACAATTACTTTTGTTGATACGAGTTAATTTATTTGCGATTGAATGGATTCATGTTCTCTGTTGACCAATAAATCTGTTTTCTCCTCAAAAAATATCTTTATAGGTACCTAGGAGAAAATTGACAAGAGTTCTTCCAAAAGATGTTTGCATTGTTCCATAGCTTTAGTAGTACTAAAAAGGTTATAAATATAAATTTTCCATCTGCATCAGCTATGTTAGCAAACCTTTGATGGTATAAGCTCTGCCCGGAGCTACCATCAAAACCCAGTTTTGTCTCCAGCAGCTCGCAAATTCATTTGAGCAGCGAAAGCAAGCTTTTCGAAGATCAGCTACTCTTTTGCGGTTTCTTCGCTTACTCCAATTATTAAAAAAAAATCTGAGGGCATCTAGTGGGTAGTTAATACATTCTAATTTCAATTTCTTCTTGTAGCCAATTTGATTCATTTTTATCAAACATTGATCTTGTTCCTGCCTTTTGCAAGAGAAAAATTGCATGTTGAGACCTAAAATATGCTGAAAGTGGTTTAATATTTTGCATACTTATGAACACAAGAAATTATATTATAGAACAATTTTTCAGGTAAACATTTTTTACTTTCAACTTCAATTCCAAATAAAGAAAAGATAACCTAAGAAAATCACTTTAAATCTTGTTTTAATATTTGCCTAATCAAAAAGTACCGTTATTTAAAAATTGTTTGGACATTCTGACAACCAGTTTATTTTATTTTTTCAATTTTACTTCATAATCTAATGGTATTTTGAGAAAATATCTGATTTAACAAATTCTATTCAAAATTTTTTTATTAACAATTGATTTTCTACAAAGTAACAGAGGCCACTCATTACGGTTAGTTTAACACATAAAGGGTTTACATGTACAGTGATGGAATCACAAAGTTGGCTTATAGAAGATGTTATATCGGTTGTCCGTGAGCCCTTTGATGAATGATTATTTCACCCAGGGTTCCTGAGCAGTGCAGATGTCGATATCCTCCTCACTGAGGAAGACAAGCATATTATCTGACTCACTCTTGGTGCAGATTAATCTGAATGACTTGCAGCATTGGTAATTGTGTTGGGATTTTTGTCAACCCCTATGTGCTCATCTTCAGGACCTGAGGGCCGGAAAATCTTGATCTTGGCATGCTTGATGCCAAACCGCAGCTTATAGTCAACCTTTTCGGGGGCCACCAGGCTCGCCTCGTTCATAAAGGACGAAATGTTCCTCTGGGGTTCCTCCGCCTTGGTGACTGCCCAGTCATATATAGGAACCGCCGGACACTGGAGAAGCCTTCCTCTATCTATCTTCATATTGGGCAATCAGATACGAGCTCTAGGTCTCCTGAGAATATCCCTAGCGGGGATGAGCTTGAGTTTCAAGCCTTCCCAGGCATCACTAACCTTAGTGACACACTCGCAGAGGAAATCCTTTGAAAATTGGTCCTCACAATGGACTACCTGATAGTCCCTAACCAATTCGACGGAGTCGAAACACGGAAGAGGTCCTCCGGGATTGCCAGTCCATGACCATCTCCGACAGTCTGGCCTCAATGCTGCCCTACACTTCGTTGACAGTCTTGTCATCGTTCGTCTACCAGGGCGACTTGCAGATGGTCTCGTGCGACGTCGGCGAAGTGTCGTGTCGATAAGCCGAGGAGGTACCTGGATAAAGAATTGGCTTTATCTGGCAAACCAATTCCACTAACCTAAGTTTCCTTTCTTTGCCGTTTTTGGTGTTAAGACTGGTGTGGATTGTTAAGCTGTTCTCTGTACGACCAGCGTAACTTTTAGGACCCTTTAGGGGCACATTGATGTCACGGACCCTTGGACCCCCCTTTTTGAAAACCATCGAAATTTTACCCTTTTTGGACCCTTTTTGCGAATTGGGACATAATAGATACATTAATTTCTCAATTGACCGATTTGTGTTGGTGAATTTGTTCCAACGCCAAATAATGTACATTTACTCGTCATTTGAACAGATGCATACATTCACGTAATTTCGTTTTCGTTTCTCATATTTCATTGATATTCATGTTTCTAATATTTGGGTTATAGATATCCATTTGTTTCTATTCTTTGTGGTTCTGTGCCGTCGTGGATGTGATCTCTGATCCATGTTATACGTATCACGTATTTTGGAAGGTGAGGTATTAGAAGAATTTTTTCCTAACCCAAATTTAATACAGAATTTTGGGGATTCTACACCAAGGAATTGAATGTAAATATGTACAGTAAAAATCGCTTATAACGGCCAAATTCTTCGGTCCCTTTAAGGTTGTTATAACCGATTTTGACGGAATTGAAATCACACCTTTATATTTTTTGTCCTTTTCTTATTTTGAAAATAAATTTTTAAACTAACTGAACTGATTAAGTTATTTGTTATTAATTTATAACCTTAACTTTGTTATTAACAAGTGAATTACATGAAAATAAGGAAAATATTACTTGTATCGCTAAATTTGGCTCTTCAATTTTATATGGGACCCTTTTCAAGACCCATTCCGAAATTTTTCAGAAGTAACACTGTGTACGACAGATATAGTACTACTCGTACTTGCTAAGGCTAGGGAGAAGCCTGACGGCTCCTGATTGGAGGCCAATAGCTCGTCTTCCGATGAGGAGTCAATGTCGGGCGTCCCTAATTCCCAATTTTTTTTTATTTTTGTTATATTTAAAACCATTATTTTGGTCCGACGAGTAAGTCCAGAGGGATGTGTCCGTCCTGGCAGAGCCGACATACCAGCATAAGGCATTTATACTAGCCGACCTCGCCTGGACATCGGTAGGGATCGTTCTCGACCAGCACACTTTAATCTCCAGCTGGCCACTCAGCACTGGGCACAATGCCTAAGCACACCTTGGCTTGAGTGAGATTATGTCGGTTTACTCCCAACCAAAGTCTTAATGAGCCAAAGCACAAGATTAAAAACATGTGTGTAAATTCTTAGCTGACACTAAACACCATAAGGATGAATAACCATTTCCGGCGAGCGCGCTCGGGGAGACCATAGACGAGGATTTTTGCCACGCCAGAGACTAGGCCTACTGAGGATGCCGTTCAAAAACCCACCTTTTTTCTAACCTCTTGGTGGTGTGGAAAAAGATAAATTTATTTTATATTTTAAAAATAAAACAAATAAAATTAAAATTTCAATCTACAAAAATAGGACAATATTCTTTCACTTTTTTCCAATGTAAAATGTTACTACGACAACACTGTAAGATCTTTTGTTAGAATAGCACCTTACATAATATGTAAATTCGACATCTGCATGAGTGCATTCATTTACTTTATGTAAGCAAATACAGTACTTCAATGTACTCTATTTATTGTATTCATATAAGCAAGTAACAGTAAAACTGAGTACCACATTAAAAAAAAAAAAAAATTACTGTACACCTCACGATCACCTAATACTAAAACGAGTGCACTGTTTGGTTTCATACCTACAAGTGAGTGCTTGCTTTAAACAAAATGTGCACCCTTTTAACATTTAAAAATACACTGAATACAGCGAGTACATCGAATACGATGAATGCATTCATTGGAATGAGTGCACTTATTTGAATGATTGTAGTAGGTAATTAGTTTCAATTATTATGCGTTAAACGATGCAATAAAATCTGGAAAAAAAAAACGAGGAAAGTTCAGCCGTTTCGTAAATATCACTTCCCAGTGAAAAAATGAAAGCACCCATTTCCATGCTCTCTCTGCGCAATTATCTAATTACAAAGTGATTTGAAACGGACTCTACCTAATCCTGTCAACCATATCGCGCATGCATTGCAAAAGTGACACAAGAAGATACTTTGGCCTAGTTTGAAAAGTTTAGAATAATACATTATCTTCAAATGTTCAATAGGGTACTCTTAAAATTTCGAATTCTGAAAATATTTTTTTTTCCTTTTTTTGTGCTTTAAGCTTAGTTAAATTTAATTATAATAGCATTCGATATGGGTCACTTGAAGTCAAAATATTGTTATTAAAGTTATAGAAAAGAAAATATAATTATTATTGCTTTTGAAAATTTCCGTTTATCAGAAACAGTTCCCTAACAATTCGGAGCAATAGCATTAAAATGCCAGTCGAAACATTTGTCCCAAATATCTGTGTGTCCAGCTTGTCGGATAATTTTTCAAAGTGTTCGGGTTTATTTTTCAATTACTTCCACGAAACTAACTCCTCAAAAAATTTAACATTATTGTTTAGTAGGCAGTTTCTTACACTCCTAAGATAGTACATAATGATAATCGTATAGGAGAAAAATATTCTAGTCTTTATTTCCATTTGCTCTCAACACTGCGTATGATTTCTTTTATTACATTTATTTTTAATAATTTGGCCTCACCTGTAGAGGTGACAAAATACGACACAGTCTGCTTCGATTTGTTGTTCAAATCATGGCTTTGAAAACCACTGTGTCACCACTGTTGCCAAAGCTTTCTAAAAACAGTAAACCCACATATGTATTAGATCTGTTTTTGAACTATATTCAAGTTCTGGCTTTGTTTCCTCTCTTCAAAGACCAAAATGCATATTTCCGATATCCGTCTTAGTGTCTACTTTGTATTTCAACAACATTATAATTTGCGTAGAAAATACTGTCCTTTTCGATGGCATACTACATCTCGTATTAAGCTAATGGGAATAAAGAGATGAACCAGCGGTTTCATGCCAACTGGTAGCCCTTACTGGCTTACTACAATTTTATTACATTTATAGATAAAAGGACATATGCCAAAGAGAACGCCGACCCTAGCTCTTACTTTGAGGGAGAGTAGGCTTGCACACGTACTTTTGTAAATGCTTGGATGGGGTTCCATAGTGTCACAAAAAGTAATTATTTAAAGTCTCAGACGATAATTAAAAATTTCTGTTTGCGACAGCGAAGTATTTTATTGATACTTCTCCATTGTAATCCTTTATATGGATACATGAACATACGAACGTCCTCTGGCTTCATGCCTACATGCTTTGTATAAGTACAGTAAACAGGATATTGCAGTATGGCTACATACATATTCACCTGGATACACTGACGAATTTTTAAAGTGGAGCAATAATTTATTTCATTAATCTCTTAAATTAATAATTACCTTTCAATTTGGTCTCGTGAAATTGTTCGAAAAGATAGATTAATGTGTATTACAGTTCAAGTGAATGAAGAACATTTAAAATATTAGCTGATTGTTACCCAAGATCCATATAGATCAATGATTTCTATGCATTACAACAACAGTACTAGATCTTGCTCTCTATCAGGATCTCTTTTCGAGATCCGAATAGCTAGTTCATGCTATTTCTCACTAGATTTCATTTTCATTCATGACTGTAGTGTAATTGCCCATGATAGTCAAATATCCATGTTGCCAGATTAGAATATATGTATGTATATACATTATATTAGCAAACCAAACGTTATTCAATTTATTTGTATGTATGTTAATTAAAAATTAATAATAACTTTGAATTTCTGAAACCTTGTAAGTGATTAGTAACCATTGGAGGTGAGTTACCAGTTCAAATCCGGTAAAATTATTTTCTTAAAAAAAACAAATGCACCAATTCTCATTAAAAAAAAATATTCAGTCGCATGGCAACCTTGTGCTTAATGAACTTTTTAAAGGTCTAAAAGAAGCTTTTACCATAACTCAGAACCTGAACTTTTCGTGGATATAGAACTTGGGTGATAATAAAACACGGCTATTTGCGAGTAATTAAAACATGCACATATGTATGTATGTTTAATACATTAGCCGTGTTTTATTATCCATTATCTGATCTGGATCAGAGCACGCTTATGAAACAAACTAGATCTTCACGTGTTTACTTGTAACTACAATATGGGGCAAGTATTGAACTCGTTCAAAAAATTCGAGCTCGACATAGAAATCAATTCTGTCATTACGATGATAGAAAAGCTCGAAGAATTGGTTCTGCCAATTCTGTCTGTCTGTCTGCTTGTCCGTTTGTGCCTCCGGCTGCAGCCTGAACTGATGGATGGATTACGATTATATATCTAGGGTCTGTGGGGTAATTCCTAGAGACGAAATTGAAATCTTTGTGTTAACCCTATTATTAACGGTACTTTACTTATGGCCAATTTTACATAAATTAGATTTTCTCGAAAATGGCTCTAACGATTTTTATTAAATTTCATATTTGGTTTGGAGTGGAAAATTCCAATTAGTTGACATTTAAAATTTCTTATCAAAATTGTTAACAACAGTACTTTACTTACAATCGTTTTGCAAAAAGCCGATTTGCGCATAAACGGCTTCAACGATTTTGTTTCAATTTTACACTGTGCTGTGCAACAAAATTGCGTACCACATTTTGGCCACAATATGTTATAATGGTACTTATAGCCAATTTGGCTAAGAGAAGATTTTTTGGAAATGGTTACAACGATCTCATCCAAATCGACGACATTAGATAAAAAATATAATAATATACAGGGTGTCAGTTAAGCAGTATAATCCTTTAAGGTCAGATTCCTGAAGTTCCGCCGAACAAAAAATTGTATGGCAGAGGGGGGGGGGGGGGGGGGGTTTATTCTCACACTTCTCACACCATTTCAAGTTATAGCCCCCCAAAGTGGTTGACCTGAAATTTGTGACCACAGAACCTAAAAATGTGGCCTAGGGTATCGATTTTCATTATTTTATTTTTAAGTATTGCTATTATTACATAACCAAGCGAGATGGATTTTTTTCTTATTGTTCCCAGTCCAGGTTTGATTCACCCTATCACCCGGTGCACGCTTGACGTTGAGTTTCGGGACACCCTGTATACAGTCTGATCATTTGCACTCCAATCAAAAGTTTAACTGTATTGGTACCTTTGTAATGGGAATATTAACATGTTCTGCATGCAATACATCCAAACTTAACAGTTTTTATTTCTGTGCAATCGAGTACTGTAACAGTGTTTGGAAATTTGACAAAACAAGCTGGTAAGCTTTTCTCATTTTCTTCTTTTGCTTGCCAAAGTATACATCATTCTAGGGCCTTTGCTAAAAGCTTTATCTGCAAAATATTTCCTTGCAGTTGGTTCCGAGATTTTAAATGAATTTCCTATCATAACATTAGATAAGTTATGCTTCAATTTATACATAGTGAGCAGTATACGAGATTTTAGTGACATGTCTTTGTTATTATGCTGTGACGGCCGAATGGACTCGCGTATTTCCACAAATGTGTCCAAAAGTTTTGTTGTTGGGATTCCAGTAGCGGTTTTTAACTGCTTAGCCGTATTAAAACTGAAAGGCAATGTTGGAATTGGAATGTTTTGCTCATAGACTTGGGTGCTTTTCTGTTGTTGTTGACTGGTGGCTTGAATACTGGTTGAGGCAAACGATTTTCCATTTTGGGATTCAAAAATGCATCTTCAATTTCGGTATGTTGCACCAACAAATTCTTTAAACAATTCCTGAAAAATGTTAATACTTTGAGTGAATGTTATATTTTAAGAAGTGTGAAAATACCTTTCTCTTTGCAATCACCTTTTAATAAACCTCTCATACCTTTAATTTTTAAAGAGACTTGTTTATTACTAATGGATGACTTTGGGAGGTTCAAAGTCGGAAATGCTACCTCCAAGAGGTGTGTACGCAACTTCATGCTAAATGTATGGGGGAATTCTATTATTGGCTGGAGGAACTATAGTAGATGTGCACTTAACGCAAATAAAATATATATTTAAGGTCTATAAAAGTTTATTAAAACAAAATAAAAATACCTTTCAATTGTTGCATAATTTATTATTGTAGTCCGTTTTTCACGTAGTAATTGTATGCTGAGCACTGTCGCCATTTAACTGAAAAAAAAAAACAGTCAAAAAAGTAAAATTCAGCCAAAAGAAACAGTCAACGAAGTATTAACACAAATCCAACTAAAAAATTCAGTCAGGATGAAAAGTAACATTATTCATAACAAAAATTAGCACAGAGCCCTTTTTTTTGTAAGAATGTATGTATGTACAAAAAGAGAAGCATAGTTTAAGAACTCAATAATGATTAAAAACATTAAAAAAAATAATGGGATAACATACCCAAAAACTTTAATACATTCTAATCCATTGATTCGAATCATACTTTCATCATAAAGTTTATACATCTTAATTTAGAATATGTATACAAAAGTCAGGGAGAAGGAATCAAAGATTTAAAACAATAAGACTTAAGGTTATTATAATTCAAAGAATTATTTGGAAGATACCTTCTAATTAAGAATGAATTGTTGATTATATAAGATGGCATTTCATTGAAATAAGGTTAAATCTTTCCGTATGATAAGCAATATCGTGATTTTTACAAATGAAATTGTAGGTTGTGTTTTGTTATTTAGAAGTAACATAATTCACCCAATTTTTTTTTTAACCAAGAATGTTAATAGAGAATTTAAAGGAAAAAGGCACAGAACATAAAATTATATTTATGTGATTTTCTGTATTAGAATTGAGAAATAAATAATTAGTAATCGGTAGAAATAAAGAAGAATGCATTTTCACAAGAGAGTGTAGTAATATTAAAAATTACTTTATGTATATAGATTCATTTTTCAAAGAACTGTGAATTAAATAATTATTTGAAATGTGAAAGTTCGAAATGAAGTGAGACGCACATCTGCGATGGATCCTAGAACTCCAAATAGAGTTTTCCATCCATTTAGCTTGAGGTTGGCCACCCATTTTCGATAGTTCTTCGAACTCCCAATAGAGTCCCTCCCTGTTAGGTGCACATATTGGATAGTTCCTCCAACCCCTATAGAAGTCCCCCATACATTTAGCTTGAAGTTGAAGTTGGGCACACATCGTCGATAGTTCTTCCAACCCCCAATAGAGGTTGCCCATACGTTTAGCATGAAGTTGGGTGCACATCGTCGATAGTTCCTCCAACTCCCAATAGAGGTCTCCCATAAAATTAGCTTGAAGTTAGCTACACATCTTCGATAGTTCTTCCAACTCTCAATAGAGTCCCTCAACACATTTAGCCTGAAGTTGGGCGCACATCTTCGATAGTTCATCCAACTCCCAATACATTTAGCTTGAAGTTGGCCGCACATATTCGATATTTCTTTCTACCCCCTAAAGAGACCTTTTATACTATAGTCATTAGCCGTGGTTTATTTTCAGCCAAGATCTATATAAAACACACGATTAAAATAAAAGAGTCCAGAACCACAAAATGTTAAGGTTCTGAGTTGTGGTAAAGACGTTTCTTAGAATGTCTCATTTGAGACGCTCATTAAGCAAAAAGTTGGCATGCAGCTGAACTATTTTCTTTTTGTTGTTGGTTAGTTTTAAGAAAAAATTGTTGCGGGATTTGTAGTGGCAACTCACCACAAATGGTTACTAATCACTTTTAAGGATTCAGAAATTCAAAGTTATTACTAATCGTTTATTACTGTTTGCTGAATATTTATTTATTTGAACCTACCAATTATTGAATAACTTTTGGTTATTGCAAAAACCTCAATTAACGCAACTGCCCGAATATCTATTAGTTGGTTTGATTGAGGTCGCACTGTAATACGAAAAATTACTTTATGTGAAAGGATTAATTTTAAAAAGTAGTATTGCTTCAGAGGATTGTGAATTAAATATACAGCGGTGGGGTACCTGTAAATAGCACACTCGCATTTCGGTAAGTAAAAAGACAGTATTTCGGCGTCTTATTAAACAAAAGACCTTTTACTTTTATTATTTTTTAGAGCTAAAAGCGTTAATTATTTTACGAAAAGATGAGTTTATTTTCCTGAAAATAAAACAAATTATTTTCATATATACGCAAGTTTCTAAAACTATGCCTGGCCATGCGCTAAAATTATGAAATACTTTGCGAGACAAACTGTTGGAGTTAGGTGTTTCTTCTCAGAAACCCTTTATTCTTCACCATTGCTGCATATCATCTTGGAAGGCTATGCACTAAGCCTGTATAAAGCTAAAAAAATAGATGTCCAAGTGATTTGAATCTTGTAACACAAATCAGTTGCATTTCGCGGTTTTACTGATTCCATTTGATTTTTCACATCATTCTATAGGTTCTCGATCGGATTCAGGTCAAAAGACTGAGCTGGCTTCTTTAAAACGCAGATATTTTAAAAGCAAAGTAAGTGCTTAGGACCATTTTCATGTTGAAACAACATATTGGTGGCATATCTGATTCGGTAAAGGGTATTATACGCTCTTCACCAATGCATTCATAGACGTATTGATCCATTTTCGTGTCTACTTTGATAATTAGTCACACGCTACGCCAAGATAAAGTATCCCACACCATCACACTTCCTCCACCGTTTTCGGCTGTTTTTCATGTACATACAGATATCTTGGATTATGTTTTTGGTAAGATGGACGCCAAACATACGTCTAACCATCTAATCCGAACCTGAAGAACTTTAATTCATCAGTCCAAAATGCATTTTTTCGAAAAAGCCATCGATCTGGTAAGGTGTTCTTTTACAAATAACTTCCTCAGCCTCAAATTTTTGTTCGTCACAACTGTCTCTTTTTGTGCGATGCATCCTCTGAAGCGTTTTTTTTGCTTCAGGCGGCTTCTTAGAGACCTATTTGACTCAGAAATGGAATGATGTTCAAAAACACTGCCATATATAGCTTTAGAGATTGAAAATGGGTAGGCTGCACTAGCTCTCTAGAGTAGACTCTCATCTTTATCCTTGGCTTTGACTTAACTTAAATCCTGTATTCCCTTGTGGGTCCTAGGGCCTCTACAACGCCTACGCGCCATCGTGTGCGATTTCTGGAAATATGCCTCAGCTCCCCCGAACTCTTTCCCAGTTGCCGTGCTTCCTTCTCCACTGTTCTGCGCCACGTACTTCCTTGGTTTTGGAGCTCTTTTAACATTTTTTGCATTGCCATAAAGCTCCATATGACTTTAGGCATTAAAATCATCCAATAGAGTTTTCCATACATTTAGTTTGACAATAGGTGCACATCTTCGATAGTTCCTCCAACCCCGAATGGAAGTCCCCCATATATTTAGCCTGAAGTTGGGCACACAACTTCCATAGTTCCTCAAACTCACAATTGAGGTCTCCCATACATTTTGCTTGAAGTTAGGTGCACATCTTCGATAGTGCCCCTAACCCCCAAAAGACGTTCTCCATTCATTTAGCCGGTAGTTGGGCGCACATTTTCGTTATTGTATACTATAATCATTGAGGATTATGTAATTTTGTAGGATCATGGTTAGAAACACTTTCTGTAACAATGGATAATACTAATGCTGAGCATTTTGAAGTAAATTTAGAATATGTATACAAAAGTCAGGGAGAAGGAATCAAAGATTTAAAACAATAAGACTTAAAAGAAGGTTATTATAATTAAGAATTAAGAGAAGGCTATTATATTTAAGGAAACGTCTATTTTGATATTATGAGTAATTCAAAGAATTATTTGGAAGATACCTTCTAATTAAGAATGAAATGTTGATTATATAAGAAGGCATTTCATTGAAATAAGGTTAAATCTTTCCGTATGATAAGCAATATCGTGATTTTTACAAATGAAATTGTAGATTGTGTTTTGTTATTTAGAAGTAACATAATTCATCCAATTATTTTTTAACCAAGAATGTTAATAGAGAATTTAAAGGAAAAAGGCACAGAACATAAAATTATATTTATGTAATTTTCTGTATTAGAATTGAGAAATAAATAATTATTATGTATATAGATTAATTTTTCAAAGAACTGTGAATTAAATAATTATTTGAAATGTGAAAGTTCTAAATGAAGTGAGACGCACATCTCCGATGAATCCTCCAACTCCAAATAGAGTTCTCCATACATTTAGCTTGAGGTTGGCCACGCATTTTCGATAGTTCTTCGAACTCCCAATAGAGTCCCTCCCTGTTAGGTGCACATATTGGATAGTTCCTCCAGCCCCCAATAGAAGTCCCCCATACATTTAGCTTGAAGTTGAAGTTGGGCACACATCGTCGATAGTTCTTCCAACCCCCAATAGAGGTCGCCCATACGTTTAGCATGAAGTTGGGTGCACATCGTCGATAGTTCCTCCAACTCCCAATAGAGGTCTCCCATAAAATTAGCTTGAAGTTAGCTACACATCTTCGATAGTTCTTCCAACTCCCAATAGAGTCCCTCCATACATTTAGCCTGAAGTTGGGCGCATATCTTCGATAGTTCATCCAACTCCCAATACATTTAGCTTGAAGTTGGCCGCACATATTCGATATTTCTTTCTACCCCCTAAAGAGACCTTTTATACCATAGTCATTAACCGTGGTTTATTTTCAGCCAAGATCTATATAAAACACACGATGAAAATAAAAGAGTCCAGAAACACAAAATGTTAAGGTTCTGAGTTGTGGTGAAGACGTTTCTTAGAATGTCTCATTTGAGACACTCATTAAGCAAAAAGTTGGCATGCAACTGAACTATTTTCTTTTTGTTGAGAATTTGATGCGTTGGTTATTTTTAAGAATATTTTTATTCTTTATTCTTCACCATAGCTGCATATCATTTTGGAAGGCTATGCACTAAGCCCGTATAAAGCTAAAAAAATAGATGTCCAAGTGATTTGAATTTTGTTACACAAATCAGTTGCATTTCGCGGTTTTACTGATTCCATTTGATTTTTCACATCATTCTATAGGTTCTCGATCAGATTCAGATCAAAAGACTGAGCTGGCTTCTTTAAAGCGCTGATATTTTAAAAGCTAAGTAAGTGCTTAGGACCATTTTCATGTTGAAACAACATATTGGTGGCATATCTGATTCGGTAAAGGGTATTATACGCTCTTCACCAATGCATTCATAGACGTATTGATCCATTTTCGTGTCTACTTTGATAATTAGTCACACGCTACGCCAAGATAAAGTATCCCACACCATCACACTTCCTCCACCGTTTTCGGCTGTTTTTCATGTACATACAGATATCTTGGATTATGTTTTTGGTAAGATGGACGCCAAACATACGTCTAACCATCTAATCCGAACCTGAAGAACTTTAATTCATCAGTCCAAAATGCATTTTTTCGAAAAAGCCATCGATCTGGTAAGGTGTTCTTTTACAAATAACTTCCTCAGCCTCAAATTTTTGTTCGTCACAACTGTCTCTTTTTGTGCGATGCATCCTCTGAAGCGTTTTTTTTGCTTCAGGCGGCTTCTTAGAGACCTATTTGACTCAGAAATGGAATGATGTTCAAAAACACTGCCATATATAGCTTTAGAGATTGAAAATGGGTAGGCTGCACTAGCTCTCTAGAGTAGACTCTCATCTTTATCCTTGGCTTTGACTTTACTTAAATCCTGTATTCCCTTGTGGGTCCTAGGGCCTCTACAACGCCTACGCGCCATCGTGTGCGATTTCTGGAAATATGCCTCAGCTCCCCCCAACTCTTTCCCAGTTGCCGTGCTTCCTTCTCCACTGTTCTGCGCCACGTACTTCCTTGGTTTTGGAGCTCTTTTAACATTTTTTGCATTGCCATAAAGCTCCATATGACTTTAGGCATTAAAATCATCCAATAGAGTTTTCCATACATTTAGTTTGACAATAGGTGCACATCTTCGATAGTTCCTCCAACCCCGAATGGAAGTCCCCCATATATTTAGCCTGAAGTTGGGCACACAACTTCCATAGTTCCTCAAATAGTTCCACAATTGAGGTCTCCAATACATTTTGCTTGAAGTTAGGTGCACATCTTCGATAGTGCCTCTAACCCCCAAAAGACGTTCTCCATTCATTTAGCCGGTAGTTGGGCGCACATTTTCGTTATTGCATACTATAATCATTGAGGATTATGTAATTTTGTAGGATCAGGGTTAGAAACACTTTCTGTAACAATGGATAATACTAATGCTGAGCATTTTGAAGTAAATTTAGAATATGTATACAAAAGTCAGGGAGAAGGAATCAAAGATTTAAAACAATAAGACTTAAGAGAAGGTTATTATAATTAAGAATTAAGAGAAGGCTATTATATTTAAGGAAACGTCTATTTTGATATTATGAGTAATTCAAAGAATTATTTGGAAGATACCTTCTAATTAAGAATGAATTGTTGATTATATAAGAAGGCATTTCATTGAAATAAGGTTAAATCTTTCCGTATGATAAGCAATATCGTGATTTTTACAAATGAAATTGTAGGTTGTGTTTTGTTATTTAGAAGTAACATAATTCATCCAATTATTTTTTAACCAAGAATGTTAATAGAGAATTTAAAGGAAAAAGGCACAGAACATAAAATTATATTTATGTGATTTTCTGTATTAGAATTGAGAAATAAATAATTAGTAATCGGTAGAAATAATATAATAAATAAGAATGCATTTTCACAAGAGAGTGTAGTAATATTAAAAATTACTTTATGTAAATAGATTAATTTTTCAAAGAACTGTGAATTAAATAATTATTTGAAATGTGAAAGTTCGAAATGAAGTGAGACGCACATCTCCGATGGATCCTCCAACTCCAAATAGAGTTTTTCATCCATTTAGCTTGAGGTTGGCCACACATTTTCGATAGTTCTTCGAACTCCCAATAGAGTCCCTCCCTGTTAGGTGCACATATTGGATAGTTCCTCCAACCCCCATAGATGTCCCCCATACATTTAGCTTGAAGTTGAAGTTGGGCACACATCGTCGATAGTTCTTCCAACCCCCAATAGAGGTCGCCCATACGTTTAGCATGAAGTTGGGTGCACATCGTCGATAGTTCCTCCAACTCCCAATAGAGGTCTCCCATAAAATTAGCTTGAAGTTAGCTACACATCTTCGATAGTTCTTCCAACTCCCAATAGAGTCCCTCCACACATTTAGCCTGAAGTTGGGCGCATATCTTCGATATTTCATCCAACTCCCAATACATTTAGCTTGAAGTTGGCCGCACATATTCGATATTTCTTTCTACCCCCTAAAGAGACCTTTTATACTATAGTCATTAACCGTGGTTTATTTTCAGCCAAGATCTATATAAAACACACGATTAAAGTAAAAGAGTCCAGAACCACAAAATGTTAAGGTTCTGAGTTGTGGTGAAGACGTTTCTTAGAATGTCTCATTTGAGACACTCATTAAGCAAAAAGTTGGCATGCAACTGAACTATTTTCTTTTTGTTGTTGGTTATTTTTAAGAAAAAATTGTTGCGGGATTTGTAGTGGCAGCTCACCACAAATGGTTACTAATCATTTTTAAGGTTTCGGAAATTCAAACTTATTACAAATCGTTAATTACTGTTTCCAAATAGAGTTCTCCATACATTTAGCTTGAGGTTGGCCACGCATCTTCGATAGTTCTTCTAACTCCCAATAGAGTCCCTCCCTGTTAGGTGCACATATTGGATAGTTCCTCCAACCCCCATAGAAGTCCCCCATACATTTAGCTTGAAGTTGAAGTTGGGCACACATCGTCGATAGTTCTTCCAACCCCCAATAGAGGTCGCCCATACGTTTAGCATGAAGTTGGGTGCACATCGTCGATAGTTCCTCCAACTCCCAATAGAGGTCTCCCATAAAATTAGCTTGAAGTTAGCTACACATCTTCGATAGTTCTTCCAACTCTCAATAGAGTCCCTCAACACATTTAGCCTGAAGTTGGGCGCACATCTTCGATAGTTCATCCAACTCCCAATACATTTAGCTTGAAGTTGGCCGCACATATTCGATATTTCTTTCTACCCCCTAAAGAGACCTTTTATACTATAGTCATTAACTGTGGTTTATTTTCAGCCAAGATCTATATAAAACACACGATGAAAATAAAAGAGTCCAGAACCACAAAATGTTAAGGTTCTGAGTTGTGGTGAAGACGTTTCTTAGAATGTCTCATTTGAGACACTCATTAAGCAAAAAGTTGGCATGCAACTGAACTATTTTCTTTTTGTTGAGAATTTGATGCGTTGGTTATTTTTAAGAATATTTTTATTCTTTATTCTTCACCATAGCTGCATATCATTTTGGAAGGCTATGCACTAAGCCCGTATAAAGCTAAAAAAATAGATGTCCAAGTGATTTGAATTTTGTTACACAAATCAGTTGCATTTCGCGGTTTTACTGATTCCATTTGATTTTTCACATCATTCTATAGGTTCTCGATCAGATTCAGATCAAAAGACTGAGCTGGCTTCTTTAAAGCCCTGATATTTTAAAAGCTAAGTAAGTGCTTAGGACCATTTTCATGTTGAAACAACATATTGGTGGCATATCTGATTCGGTAAAGGGTATTATACGCTCTTCACTAATGCATTCATAGACGTATTGATCCATTTTCGTGTCTACTTTGATAATTAGTCACACGCTACGCCAAGAAAAAGCATCCCACACCATCACACTTCCTCCACCGTTTTTGGCTGTTTTTCATGTACATACAGATATCTTGGATTATGTTTTTGGTAAGATGGACGCCAAACATACGTCTAACCATCTAATCCGAACCTGAAGAACTTTAATTCATCAGTCCAAAATGCATTTTTTCCAAAAATTCATCGATCTGGTAAGGTGCTCTTTTACAAATAACTTCCTCAGCCTCAAATTTTTGTTCGTCACAACTGTCTCTTTTTGTGCGATGCATCCTCTGAAGCGTTTTTTTTGCTTCAGGCGGCTTCTTAGAGACCTATTTGACTCAGAAATGGAATGATGTTCAAAAACACTGCTCTATATAGCTTTAGAGATTGAAAATGGGTAGGCTGCACTAGCTCTCTAGAGTAGACTCTCCTCTTTATCTGTGCTTTTCCTTGGCTTTGACTTTACTTAAATCCTGTATTCCCTTGTGGGTCCTAGGGCCTCTACAACGCCTACGCGCCATCGTGTGCGATTTCTGGAAATATGCCTCAGCTCCCCCCAACTCTTTCCCAGTTGCCGTGCTTCCTTCTCCACTGTTCTGCGCCACGTACTTCCTTGGTTTTGGAGCTCTTTTAACATTTTTTGCATTGCCATAAAGCTCCATATGACTTTAGGCATTAAAATCATCCAATAGAGTTTTCCATACATTTAGTTTGACAATAGGTGCACATCTTCGATAGTTCCTCCAACCCCGAATGGAAGTCCCCCATATATTTAGCCTGAAGTTGGGCACACAACTTCCATAGTTCCTCAAACTCACAATTGAGGTCTCCCATACATTTTGCTTGAAGTTAGGTGCACATCTTCGATAGTGCCCCTAACCCCCAAAAGACGTTCTCCATTCATTTAGCCGGTAGTTGGGCGCACATTTTCGTTATTGTATACTATAATCATTGAGGATTATGTAATTTTGTAGGATCAGGGTTAGAAACACTTTCTGTAACAATGGATAATACTAATGCTGTGCATTTTGAAGAAAATTTAGAATATGTATACAAAAGTCAGAGAGAAGGAATCAAAGATTTAAAACAATAAGACTTAAGAGAAGGTTATTATAATTAAGAATTAAGAGAAGGCTATTATATTTAAGGAAACGTCTATTTTGATATTATGAGTAATTCAAAGAATTATTTGGAAGATACCTTCTAATTAAGAATGAATTGTTGATTATATAAGAAGGCATTTCATTGAAATAAGGTTAAATCTTTCCGTATGATAAGCAATATCGTGATTTTTACAAATGAAATTGTAGGTTGTGTTTTGTTATTTAGAAGTAACATAATTCATCCAATTATTTTTTAACCAAGAATGTTAATAGAGAATTTAAAGGAAAAAGGCACAGAACATAAAATATATTTATGTGATTTTCTGTATTCGAATTAAGAAATAAATAATTAGTAATCGGTAGAAATAAAGAAGAATGCATTTTCACAAGAGAGTGTAGTAATATTAAAAATTACTTTATGTAAATAGATTAATTTTTCAAAGAACTGTGAATTAAATAATTATTTGAAATGTGAAAGTTCGAAATGAAGTGAGACGCACATCTCCGATGGATCCTCCAACTCCAAATAGAGTTTTTCATCCATTTAGCTTGAGGTTGGCCACACATTTTCGATAGTTCTTCGAACTCCCAATAGAGTCCCTCCCTGTTAGGTGCACATATTGGATAGTTCCTCCAACCCCCATAGATGTCCCCCATACATTTAGCTTGAAGTTGAAGTTGGGCACACATCGTCGATAGTTCTTCCAACCCCCAATAGAGGTCGCCCATACGTTTAGCATGAAGTTGGGTGCACATCGTCGATAGTTCCTCCAACTCCCAATAGAGGTCTCCCATAAAATTAGCTTGAAGTTAGCTACACATCTTCGATAGTTCTTCCAACTCTCAATAGAGTCCCTCAACACATTTAGCCTGAAGTTGGGCGCACATCTTCGATAGTTCATCCAACTCCCAATACATTTAGCTTGAAGTTGGCCGCACATATTCGATATTTCTTTCTACCCCCTAAAGAGACCTTTTATACTATAGTCATTAACTGTGGTTTATTTTCAGCCAAGATCTATATAAAACACACGATGAAAATAAAAGAGTCCAGAACCACAAAATGTTAAGGTTCTGAGTTGTGGTGAAGACGTTTCTTAGAATGTCTCATTTGAGACACTCATTAAGCAAAAAGTTGGCATGCAACTGAACTATTTTCTTTTTGTTGAGAATTTGATGCGTTGGTTATTTTTAAGAATATTTTTATTCTTTATTCTTCACCATAGCTGCATATCATTTTGGAAGGCTATGCACTAAGCCCGTATAAAGCTAAAAAAATAGATGTCCAAGTGATTTGAATTTTGTTACACAAATCAGTTGCATTTCGCGGTTTTACTGATTCCATTTGATTTTTCACATCATTCTATAGGTTCTCGATCAGATTCAGATCAAAAGACTGAGCTGGCTTCTTTAAAGCCCTGATATTTTAAAAGCTAAGTAAGTGCTTAGGACCATTTTCATGTTGAAACAACATATTGGTGGCATATCTGATTCGGTAAAGGGTATTATACGCTCTTCACCAATGCATTCATAGACATATTGATCGTGTCTACTTTGATAATTAGTCACACGCTACGCCAAGAAAAAGCATCCCACACATTATCACACTTCCTCCACCGTTTTTGGCTGTTTTTCATGTACATACAGATATCTTGGATTATGTTTTTGGTAAGATGGACGCCAAACATACGTCTAACCATCTAATCCGAACCTGAAGAACTTTAATTCATCAGTCCAAAATGCATTTTTTTTAAAAGTCATCGATCTGGTAAGGTGTTCTTTTACAAATAACTTCCTCAGCCTCAAATTTTTGTTCGTCACAACTGTCTCTTTTTGTGCGATGCATCCTCTGAAGCGTTTTTTTTGCTTCAGGCGGCTTCTTAGAGACCTATTTGACTCAGAAATGGAATGATGTTCAAAAACACTGCTCTATATAGCTTTAGAGATTGAAAATGGGTAGGCTGCACTAGCTCTCTAGAGTAGACTCTCATCTTTATCCTTGGCTTTGACTTTACTTAAATCCTGTATTCCCTTGTGGGTCCTAGGGCCTCTACAACGCCTACGCGCCATCGTGTGCGATTTCTGGAAATATGCCTCAGCCCCCCCCAACTCTTTCCCAGTTGCCGTGCTTCCTTCTCCACTGTTCTGCGCCACGTACTTCATTGGTTTTGGAGCTCTTTTAACATTTTTTGCATTGCCATAAAGCTCCATATGACTTTAGGCATTAAAATCATCCAATAGAGTTTTCCATACATTTAGTTTGACAATAGGTGCACATCTTCGATAGTTCCTCCAGCCCCGAATGGAAGTCCCCCATATATTTAGCCTGAAGTTGGGCACACAACTTCCATAGTTCCTCAAACTCACAATTGAGGTCTCCCATACATTTTGCTTGAAGTTAGGTGCACATCTTCGATAGTGCCCCTAACCCCCAAAAGACGTTCTCCATTCATTTAGCCGGTAGTTGTGCGCACATTTTCGTTATTGCATACTATAATCATTGAGGATTATGTAATTTTGTAGGATCAGGGTTAGAAACACTTTTTATAATAATGAATAATACTAATGCTGTGCATTTTGAAGAAAATTTAGAATATGTATACAAAAGTCAGAGAGAAGGAATCAAAGATTTAAAACAATAAGACTTAAGAGAAGGTTATTATAATTAAGAATTAAGAGAAGGCTATTATATTTAAGGAAACGTCTATTTTGATATTATGAGTAATTCAAAGAATTATTTGGAAGATACCTTCTAATTAAGAATGAATTGTTGATTATATAAGAAGGCATTTCATTGAAATAAGGTTAAATCTTTCCGTATGATAAGCAATATCGTGATTTTTACAAATGAAATTGTAGGTTGTGTTTTGTTATTTAGAAGTAACATAATTCATCCAATTATTTTTTAACCAAGAATGTTAATAGAGAATTTAAAGGAAAAAGGCACAGAACATAAAATTATATTTATGTGATTTTCTGTATTAGAATTGAGAAATAAATAATTAGTAATCGGTAGAAATAAAGAAGAATGCATTTTCACAAGAGAGTGTAGTAATATTAAAAATTACTTTATGTATATAGATTATTTTTTCAAAGAACTGTGAATTAAATAATTATTTGAAATGTGAAAGTTCGAAATGAAGTGAGACGCACATCTCCGATGGATCCTAGAACTCCAAATAGAGTTTTCCATCCATTTAGCTTGAGGTTGGCCACCCATTTTCGATAGTTCTTCTAACTCCCAATAGAGTCCCTCCCTGTTAGGTGCACATATTGGATAGTTCCTCCAACCCCCATAGAAGTCCCCCATACATTTAGCTTGAAGTTGAAGTTGGGCACACATCGTCGATAGTTCTTCCAACGCCCAATAGAGGCCGCCCATACGTTTAGCATGAAGTTGGGTGCACATCGTCGATAGTTCCTCCAACTCCCAATAGAGGTCTCCCATAAAATTAGCTTGAAGTTAGCTACACATCTTCGATAGTTCTTCCAACTCTCAATAGAGTCCCTCAACACATTTAGCCTGAAGTTGGGCGCACATCTTCGATAGTTCATCCAACTCCCAATACATTTAGCTTGAAGTTGGCCGCACATATTCGATATTTCTTTCTACCCCCTAAAGAGACCTTTTATACTATAGTCATTAACTGTGGTTTATTTTCAGCCAAGATCTATATAAAACACACGATGAAAATAAAAGAGTCCAGAACCACAAAATGTTAAGGTTCTGAGTTGTGGTGAAGACGTTTCTTAGAATGTCTCATTTGAGACACTCATTAAGCAAAAAGTTGGCATGCAACTGAACTATTTTCTTTTTGTTGAGAATTTGATGCGTTGGTTATTTTTAAGAATATTTTTATTCTTTATTCTTCACCATAGCTGCATATCATTTTGGAAGGCTATGCACTAAGCCCGTATAAAGCTAAAAAAATAGATGTCCAAGTGATTTGAATTTTGTTACACAAATCAGTTGCATTTCGCGGTTTTACTGATTCCATTTGATTTTTCACATCATTCTATAGGTTCTCGATCAGATTCAGATCAAAAGACTGAGCTGGCTTCTTTAAAGCCCTGATATTTTAAAAGCTAAGTAAGTGCTTAGGACCATTTTCATGTTGAAACAACATATTGGTGGCATATCTGATTCGGTAAAGGGTATTATACGCTCTTCACCAATGCATTCATAGACATATTGATCGTGTCTACTTTGATAATTAGTCACACGCTACGCCAAGAAAAAGCATCCCACACATTATCACACTTCCTCCACCGTTTTTGGCTGTTTTTCATGTACATACAGATATCTTGGATTATGTTTTTGGTAAGATGGACGCCAAACATACGTCTAACCATCTAATCCGAACCTGAAGAACTTTAATTCATCAGTCCAAAATGCATTTTTTTTAAAAGTCATCGATCTGGTAAGGTGTTCTTTTACAAATAACTTCCTCAGCCTCAAATTTTTGTTCGTCACAACTGTCTCTTTTTGTGCGATGCATCCTCTGAAGCGTTTTTTTTGCTTCAGGCGGCTTCTTAGAGACCTATTTGACTCAGAAATGGAATGATGTTCAAAAACACTGCTCTATATAGCTTTAGAGATTGAAAATGGGTAGGCTGCACTAGCTCTCTAGAGTAGACTCTCATCTTTATCCTTGGCTTTGACTTTACTTAAATCCTGTATTCCCTTGTGGGTCCTAGGGCCTCTACAACGCCTACGCGCCATCGTGTGCGATTTCTGGAAATATGCCTCAGCCCCCCCCAACTCTTTCCCAGTTGCCGTGCTTCCTTCTCCACTGTTCTGCGCCACGTACTTCATTGGTTTTGGAGCTCTTTTAACATTTTTTGCATTGCCATAAAGCTCCATATGACTTTAGGCATTAAAATCATCCAATAGAGTTTTCCATACATTTAGTTTGACAATAGGTGCACATCTTCGATAGTTCCTCCAGCCCCGAATGGAAGTCCCCCATATATTTAGCCTGAAGTTGGGCACACAACTTCCATAGTTCCTCAAACTCACAATTGAGGTCTCCCATACATTTTGCTTGAAGTTAGGTGCACATCTTCGATAGTGCCCCTAACCCCCAAAAGACGTTCTCCATTCATTTAGCCGGTAGTTGTGCGCACATTTTCGTTATTGCATACTATAATCATTGAGGATTATGTAATTTTGTAGGATCAGGGTTAGAAACACTTTTTATAATAATGAATAATACTAATGCTGTGCATTTTGAAGAAAATTTAGAATATGTATACAAAAGTCAGAGAGAAGGAATCAAAGATTTAAAACAATAAGACTTAAGAGAAGGTTATTATAATTAAGAATTAAGAGAAGGCTATTATATTTAAGGAAACGTCTATTTTGATATTATGAGTAATTCAAAGAATTATTTGGAAGATACCTTCTAATTAAGAATGAATTGTTGATTATATAAGAAGGCATTTCATTGAAATAAGGTTAAATCTTTCCGTATGATAAGCAATATCGTGATTTTTACAAATGAAATTGTAGGTTGTGTTTTGTTATTTAGAAGTAACATAATTCATCCAATTATTTTTTAACCAAGAATGTTAATAGAGAATTTAAAGGAAAAAGGCACAGAACATAAAATTATATTTATGTGATTTTCTGTATTAGAATTGAGAAATAAATAATTAGTAATCGGTAGAAATAAAGAAGAATGCATTTTCACAAGAGAGTGTAGTAATATTAAAAATTACTTTATGTATATAGATTAATTTTTCAAAGAACTGTGAATTAAATAATTATTTGAAATGTGAAAGTTCGAAATGAAGTGAGACGCACATCTCCGATGGATCCTAGAACTCCAAATAGAGTTTTCCATCCATTTAGCTTGAGGTTGGCCACCCATTTTCGATAGTTCTTCTAACTCCCAATAGAGTCCCTCCCTGTTAGGTGCACATATTGGATAGTTCCTCCAACCCCCATAGAAGTCCCCCATACATTTAGCTTGAAGTTGAAGTTGGGCACACATCGTCGATAGTTCTTCCAACGCCCAATAGAGGTCGCCCATACGTTTAGCATGAAGTTGGGTGCACATCGTCGATAGTTCCTCCAACTCCCAATAGAGGTCTCCCATAAAATTAGCTTGAAGTTAGCTACACATCTTCGATAGTTCTTCCAACTCTCAATAGAGTCCCTCAACACATTTAGCCTGAAGTTGGGCGCACATCTTCGATAGTTCATCCAACTCCCAATACATTTAGCTTGAAGTTGGCCGCACATATTCGATATTTCTTTCTACCCCCTAAAGAGACCTTTTATACTATAGTCATTAACTGTGGTTTATTTTCAGCCAAGATCTATATAAAACACACGATGAAAATAAAAGAGTCCAGAACCACAAAATGTTAAGGTTCTGAGTTGTGGTGAAGACGTTTCTTAGAATGTCTCATTTGAGACACTCATTAAGTCATGTTGAAACAACATATTGGTGGCATATCTGATTAGGTAAAGGGTATTATACGCTCTTCACCAATGCATTCATAGACGAATTGATCCATTTTCGTGTCTACTTTGATAATTAGTCACACGCTACGCCAAGAAAAAGCATCCCACACATTATCACACTTCCTCCACCGTTTTTGGCTGTTTTTCATGTACATACAGATATCTTGGATTATGTTTTTGGTAAGATGGACGCCAAACATACGTCTAACCATCTAATCCGAACCTGAAGAACTTTAATTCATCAGTCCAAAATGCATTTTTTTTAAAAGTCATCGATCTGGTAAGGTGTTCTTTTACAAATAACTTCCTCAGCCTCAAATTTTTGTTCGTCACAACTGTCTCTTTTTGTGCGATGCATCCTCTGAAGCGTTTTTTTTGCTTCAGGCGGCTTCTTAGAGACCTATTTGACTCAGAAATGGAATGATGTTCAAAAACACTGCTCTATATAGCTTTAGAGATTGAAAATGGGTAGGCTGCACTAGCTCTCTAGAGTAGACTCTCATCTTTATCCTTGGCTTTGACTTTACTTAAATCCTGTATTCCCTTGTGGGTCCTAGGGCCTCTACAACGCCTACGCGCCATCGTGTGCGATTTCTGGAAATATGCCTCAGCCCCCCCCCAACTCTTTCCCAGTTGCCGTGCTTCCTTCTCCACTGTTCTGCGCCACGTACTTCCTTGGTTTTGGAGCTCTTTTAACATTTTTTGCATTGCCATAAAGCTCCATATGACTTTAGGCATTAAAATCATCCAATAGAGTTTTCCATACATTTAGTTTGACAATAGGTGCACATCTTCGATAGTTCCTCCAACCCCGAATGGAAGTCCCCCATATATTTAGCCTGAAGTTGGGCACACAACTTCCATAGTTCCTCAAACTCACAATTGAGGTCTCCCATACATTTTGCTTGAAGTTAGGTGCACATCTTCGATAGTGCCCCTAACCCCCAAAAGACGTTCTCCATTCATTTAGCCGGTAGTTGGGCGCACATTTTCGTTATTGTATACTATAATCATTGAGGATTATGTAATTTTGTAGGATCAGGCTTAGAAACACTTTTTATAATAATGAATAATACTAATGCTGTGCATTTTGAAGAAAATTTAGAATATGTATACAAAAGTCAGAGAGAAGGAATCAAAGATTTAAAACAATAAGACTTAAGAGAAGGTTATTATAATTAAGAATTAAGAGAAGGCTATTATATTTAAGGAAACGTCTATTTTGATATTATGAGTAATTCAAAGAATTATTTGGAAGATACCTTCTAATTAAGAATGAATTGTTGATTATATAAGAAGGCATTTCATTGAAATAAGGTTAAATCTTTCCGTATGATAAGCAATATCGTGATTTTTACAAATGAAATTGTAGGTTGTGTTTTGTTATTTAGAAGTAACATAATTCATCCAATTATTTTTTAACCAAGAATGTTAATAGAGAATTTAAAGGAAAAAGGCACAGAACATAAAATTATATTTATGTGATTTTCTGTATTAGAATTGAGAAATAAATAATTAGTAATCGGTAGAAATAAAGAAGAATGCATTTTCACAAGAGAGTGTAGTAATATTAAAAATTACTTTATGTATATAGATTAATTTTTCAAAGAACTGTGAATTAAATAATTATTTGAAATGTGAAAGTTCGAAATGAAGTGAGACGCACATCTCCGATGGATCCTCCAACTCCAAATAGAGTTTTTCATCCATTTAGCTTGAGGTTGGCCACACATTTTCGATAGTTCTTCGAACTCCCAATAGAGTCCCTCCCTGTTAGGTGCACATATTGGATAGTTCCTCCAACCCCCATAGATGTCCCCCATACATTTAGCTTGAAGTTGAAGTTGGGCACACATCGTCGATAGTTCTTCCAACCCCCAATAGAGGTCGCCCATAAGTTTAGCATGAAGTTGGGTGCACATCGTCGATAGTTCCTCCAACTCCCAATAGAGGTCTCCCATAAAATTAGCTTGAAGTTAGCTACACATCTTCGATAGTTCTTCCAACTCCCAATAGAGTCCCTCCACACATTTAGCCTGAAGTTGGGCGCATATCTTCGATATTTCATCCAACTCCCAATACATTTAGCTTGAAGTTGGCCGAACATATTCGATATTTCTTTCTACCCCCTAAAGAGACCTTTTATACTATAGTCATTAACCGTGGTTTATTTTCAGCCAAGATCTATATAAAACACACGATGAAAATAAAAGAGTCCAGAACCACAAAATGTTAAGGTTCTGAGTTGTGGTGAAGACGTTTCTTAGAATGTCTCATTTGAGACACTCATTAAGCAAAAAGTTGGCATGCAACTGAACTATTTTCTTTTTGTTGTTGGTTATTTTTAAGAAAAAATTGTTGCGGGATTTGTAGTGGCAGCTCACCACAAATGGTTACTAATCATTTTTAAGGTTTCGGAAATTCAAACTTATTACAAATCGTTAATTACTGTTTCCAAATAGAGTTCTCCATACATTTAGCTTGAGGTTGGCCACGCATCTTCGATAGTTCTTCGAACTCCCAATAGAGTCGCTCCCTGTTAGGTGCACATATTGGATAGTTCCTCCAGCCCCCAATAGAAGTCCCCCCATACATTTAGCTTGAAGTTGAAGTTGGGCACACATCGTCGATAGTTCTTCCAACCCCCAATAGAGGTCGCCCATACGTTTAGCATGAAGTTGGGTGCACATCGTCGATAGTTCCTCCAACTCCCAATAGAGGTCTCCCATAAAATTAGCTTGAAGTTAGCTACACATCTTCGATAGTTCTTCCAACTCTCAATAGAGTCCCTCAACACATTTAGCCTGAAGTTGGGCGCACATCTTCGATAGTTCATCCAACTCCCAATACATTTAGCTTGAAGTTGGCCGCACATATTCGATATTTCTTTCTACCCCCTAAAGAGACCTTTTATACTATAGTCATTAACCGTGGTTTATTTTCAGCCAAGATCTATATAAAACACACGATGAAAATAAAAGAGTCCAGAACCACAAAATGTTAAGGTTCTGAGTTGTGGTGAAGACGTTTCTTAGAATGTCTCATTTGAGACACTCATTAAGCAAAAAGTTGGCATGCAACTGAACTATTTTCTTTTTGTTGAGAATTTGATGCGTTGTTTATTTTTAAGAATATTTTTATTCTTTATTCTTCACCTTAGCTGCATATCATCTTGGAAGGCTATGCACTAAGCCCGTATAAAGCTAAAAAAATAGATGTCCAAGTGATTTGAATTTTGTTACACAAATCAGTTGCATTTCGCGGTTTTACTGATTCCATTTGATTTTTCACATCATTCTATAGGTTCTCGATCAGATTCAGATCAAAAGACTGAGCTGGCTTCTTTAAAGCGCATATTTTGAAAGCTAAGTAAGTGCTTGGGACCATTTTCATGTTGAAACAACATATTGGTGGCATATCTGATTAGGTAAAGGGTATTATACGCTCTTCACTAATGCATTCATAGACGAATTGATCCATTTTCGTGTCTACTTTGATAATTAGTCACACGCTACGCCAAGAAAAAGCATCCCACACATTATCACACTTCCTCCACCGTTTTTGGCTGTTTTTCATGTACATACAGATATCTTGGATTATGTTTTTGGTAAGATGGACGCCAAACATACGTCTAACCATCTAATCCGAACCTGAAGAACTTTAATTCATCAGTCCAAAATGCATTTTTTTTAAAAGTCATCGATCTGGTAAGGTGTTCTTTTACAAATAACTTCCTCAGCCTCAAATTTTTGTTCGTCACAACTGTCTCTTTTTGTGCGATGCATCCTCTGAAGCGTTTTTTTTGCTTCAGGCGGCTTCTTAGAGACCTATTTGACTCAGAAATGGAATGATGTTCAAAAACACTGCTCTATATAGCTTTAGAGATTGAAAATGGGTAGGCTGCACTAGCTCTCTAGAGTAGACTCTCCTCTTTATCTGTGCTTTTCCTTGGCTTTGACTTTACTTAAATCCTGTATTCCCTTGTGGGTCCTAGGGCCTCTACAACGCCTACGCGCCATCGTGTGCGATTTCTGGAAATATGCCTCAGCTCCCCCCAACTCTTTCCCAGTTGCCGTGCTTCCTTCTCCACTGTTCTGCGCCACGTACTTCCTTGGTTTTGGAGCTCTTTTAACATTTTTTGCATTGCCATAAAGCTCCATATGACTTTAGGCATTAAAATCATCCAATAGAGTTTTCCATACATTTAGTTTGACAATAGGTGCACATCTTCGATAGTTCCTCCAACCCCGAATGGAAGTCCCCCATATATTTAGCCTGAAGTTGGGCACACAACTTCCATAGTTCCTCAAACTCACAATTGAGGTCTCCCATACATTTTGCTTGAAGTTAGGTGCACATCTTCGATAGTGCCCCTAACCCCCAAAAGACGTTCTCCATTCATTTAGCCGGTAGTTGGGCGCACATTTTCGTTATTGTATACTATAATCATTGAGGATTATGTAATTTTGTAGGATCAGGCTTAGAAACACTTTTTATAATAATGAATAATACTAATGCTGTGCATTTTGAAGAAAATTTAGAATATGTATACAAAAGTCAGAGAGAAGGAATCAAAGATTTAAAACAATAAGACTTAAGAGAAGGTTATTATAATTAAGAATTAAGAGAAGGCTATTATATTTAAGGAAACGTCTATTTTGATATTATGAGTAATTCAAAGAATTATTTGGAAGATACCTTCTAATTAAGAATGAATTGTTGATTATATAAGAAGGCATTTCATTGAAATAAGGTTAAATCTTTCCGTATGATAAGCAATATCGTGATTTTTACAAATGAAATTGTAGGTTGTGTTTTGTTATTTAGAAGTAACATAATTCATCCAATTATTTTTTAACCAAGAATGTTAATAGAGAATTTAAAGGAAAAAGGCACAGAACATAAAATTATATTTATGTGATTTTCTGTATTAGAATTGAGAAATAAATAATTAGTAATCGGTAGAAATAAAGAAGAATGCATTTTCACAAGAGAGTGTAGTAATATTAAAAATTACTTTATGTATATAGATTAATTTTTCAAAGAACTGTGAATTAAATAATTATTTGAAATGTGAAAGTTCGAAATGAAGTGAGACGCACATCTCCGATGGATCCTAGAACTCCAAATAGAGTTTTCCATCCATTTAGCTTGAGGTTGGCCACCCATTTTCGATAGTTCTTCTAACTCCCAATAGAGTCCCTCCCTGTTAGGTGCACATATTGGATATGTAGTTCCTCCAACCCCCATAGAAGTCCCCCATACATTTAGCTTGAAGTTGAAGTTGGGCACACATCGTCGATAGTTCTTCCAACCCCCAATAGAGGTCGCCCATACGTTTAGCATGAAGTTGGGTGCACATCGTCGATAGTTCCTCCAACTCCCAATAGAGGTCTCCCATAAAATTAGCTTTATAGGAACCAGCACGATAAAAACACCAACTCCTATATTATAACTATTTATTACTGATTAAATAAACACAAACATTAATCCTAATTTTCAACAATTTGTACGTCAACTATTTTGTACGTCTTATCGCCTTAAGGGTAAACGAAGGAATGAATAATTGAACAAGAATATTCAAGATAATTGAACAAGAACGTTCAAGATTTAAATTACTTTTTCGTCCGCTGCTGGCGGCCTCTTGTGGTCAGAAATGACATTTGGTGTGAACTCCACATTACTCCCCCTCCAGAGACGAAGTCACGAAATTGTCAAATGTCACTTTCGTTGGTTTTTTTCTATTTGTATACGTTTTAATGACTTCTGCAGAATTTGTTTTGTTGTCCTCTGGTTGAGTTTCCTTTTCGAGGTGTGCGGGTTTCAGTCTCTCCACTGAAATATTAATTTTCCGTCCTTCTGCTTGGATTGTGAATAGCCGGTCATTTATCCTTTCGATGACTGGAAACGGACCTCTGTATGGCTGTTCGATGGGCTTCTTCACAGCGTCACAGCGAAGAAAAACATGAGAACATGTAGACAAGTCTGGATGAATAAATATTCTCGACTTGGATGAGTGGTGTGCAGTTGGTGTTGGTCTCACTCGTCGCATGGCTTCTCGATGCTTCTCGACAAACACCTGTGGATTAACAGAACAGTCATCAGTAGTGAAAAACTCACCAGGGATCCTGAGATTGATCCCGTACAGCATCTCAGCGGCGGAAGCATTGATGTCGGTCTTGTATGCGGTTCGCAATCCGAGCATCACTGTTGGAAGAACGTCAATCCAATTGTTGTTTTCGTGACACATTAGTGCAGCCTTTAACGACCTGTGCCAACGTTCGATGAGTCCATTTGAAGCCGGATGGTATGGTGTTGTCCGTATTCTGACTGTTCCGCACATATTCGTCAACGCATTAAATAGCGCGGACTCAAATTGAGTTCCTTGGTCAGTGGTGAGTGTTTTCGGTGAACCAAATCGAGCGATCCAGTTATTGTAGAATGCTGTAGCCACTGTGTCTGCATACATGTCTTTCAGTGGGATGGCCTCGGGCCATCTGGTGAAACGGTCGATCATGGTGAGACAGTATCTGTATCCCTGACACAATGGAAGAATTATGAGGTCAATGTGGACGTGGTAGAAGCGATGATCTGGAACTGCTATTGCATCGGGGACGAGTTTGTTGTGTTGTTGGACTTTCGAACGTTGGCATTGGGTACAAGTACGTGACCATTCCAATGCATCTTTTTTTATGCTGGGCCACACATATTTTTGGCGGAGTTGGCGGCTAGTTGCTCTTCCACCAGGATGTGATAAACCGTGCACTGAATCAAATGCTTTACGACGCAGTGCTGGAGATATGTACGGCCTGATTGTAGTGTTCGAGATATCGCAATATATCTTGCAGTCTTGATCCATCGTCAGCTGTTGGAGTTTGAGAGCCGATTCTTTCTTGTCAAGAATGGCTTTAAGCTCTGGATCCTGTTGCTGATGATCATGAAGTTCACGTAGGTCAAGCTTGAACGGCATCGTTATGGAGTTTATGCGTGACAGTGCATCAGCTATGGAGTTGTCTTTGCCAGATACATAAGTGAAATCCGTAGTAAATTGCGATATGTAGTCCAATTGTCGAATGCGTCGCTGTGGTGCCTTGTCCGAACGCTGTTGGAATGCGTAAATGAGCGGTTTGTGGTCGGTCTGTACGATGAAATGCCTGCCGTCGAGTAGGTGTTTGAAGAATCGCACGGCTAGATAAATTGCCAGCAATTCACGGTCGTACGTGCTGTAGCGAACTTGTGTGGGCGATAGCTTGCTGGAAAAGAGACCAATGGGGCATAAAGTGTTGTTGCTCACCTGCTCCAATTTGGCTCCTACTGCGATGTCAGATGCATCCGTTGTTAAGACAAATTGTGCCTCAGGGTCAATATGATTCAGCATAGTTGCTTTGCTGATGCTATTTTTGCAGTTTGTAAACGCTTCTTCTGTGAGGGCAGTCCAAGGAACAGGTCTGTTGTCGTTTTTCTTCGAATCTTTCAGGAATCCGGTCAAGGGTGCTTGGATGTGAGCACAATTGGGTATATAACGCCGATAGTAGTTCACGATTCCCAGGAAGCGACGTAGTTCCATGATGGTTGATGGTTTCGGATACTTGAGTATTGCCTCTACTCTGTCTTCTGGTGGTTTACTGCCAGTTTTGTTGATGGTATGTCCCAAGAACGTAACTTCTGACTTGCCAAAGATGCACTTCGATATATTGATTGTCAGACCGTGTTCATTTAGGCGCTGCAACACCTCGCGGACATGTTGTCGGTGCTGCTCTTCCGAATCTGAGAAGATAAGAATATCATCAATATAGCAAAAAATATAATCTAAACCGTGGAGGACAAGGTTCATATGCCTTTGAAAGGTTTGTGTAGCGTTCTTGAGACCGAACGGCATGACAGTAAATTCGAATAATCCGAAGGGTGTAGTCACTGCTGTCTTCTCAATGTCTTCGGTGGCCATTGGAGTCTGGTAGTAGGCTTTATCTAAGTCCAAGATTGTGAAAAAACGTTTGTCGTTGAGGGATTCGGTGAAGTCCATTATGTGCGGAATGGGATAGCGATCCGGCTGTGTCTGAGCGTTCAGCCGACGGTAGTCCCCGCAGCATCTCCATCCTCCAGATTTTTTTTCAACTAGGTGAATTGGACTTGCCCAAGGACTGCTGGAAGGGCGACAGATGCCAATCTTCACCAACGCCTGAAAGTCAGCTTTAGCTTGTTTTAATTTGTTACCTGCGAGTCGTCACGGTCGTTCAGCCATTGGTCGACCAGTGGTGATGATGCGATGTTGTACGTTGCTGACTTGAGACTTGGTTCTTCCTGTGTTTTTCTTAGCCTTTGCCAAAAGGAATTCCTTCACGATGTCATTGTATGGTTGTAGACAGTTGATTGTTGATAGTCCTACTACAGAGGCGGTGTGCACAAGTCCAGGAACTGTTAGAGATGTAGTTGCATCGATGATACGTCTGGATTTGAGGTCGATGATTAACCCATAATGTGCTAAGAGGTCCGCCCCGATTATTGCTGTTTTGACATCGGCAATAACGAACGACCATGTGAAGACACGTCTAAGTCCCAAGTTGAGTGTAAGCACCTTCTCGCCGTAGGTGTAAATGGGCGAGTTGTTTGCTGCGTAAAGAGTAGTTTCTCTTTTAGCATTTTTGCAGCTGCTTGTACGTGGTAACACGGATATTGTCGAACCGGAGTCGAGTAGAAATTTCTGGTTCGTGTTCTTGTCGAAAACATGTAGGCGGCACTCCTTGTTTGATCTTAAGCCGTTGTCTGCCGCCTGAGAAGACAACAGCGAATCTAGTTTAACTGCTCGGATTTTGGATGGTGACAAGGTTTGTTGCATCTGCGAGCGTCATCACCAAATTTTCGATGAAAGTAGCAGACCTTGAGTCCTGGCTGGGATGTTGATGGCTTACTAAAGGAGCGACTCCTTGACTTGGAACGTGCCCGCAGATTGTTTCTGTTGTTAAAGTTGGTTGTTAATGATTGAACCATAGTGGTCAAAGTTGATAATGAAGTTTCAACAGCATGAAGACGCCGTTGAAAATCATTTGCTGAGCAGCTGGTTGATTGTACCTCTTCATTGTGAGTGTCTGTTGAAAATACAGCTTGGGCAGATGTGTTGTCGACAATTCTGTCCGCGATTTCCGCCAGTGCTGTCAATTCAACGCCGCGGCTTGCTGATAATATACCACGCACGTGATTGGGCATGCGTGTGATCCAGAGCGTTAGCAGCATCTCGTCTGGCACATTCTGACCGGCCAGCCGACGGATCTCTCTTAGGAGACTTGATGGTCGCCTATCTCCGAGCTCAAGGCCTGTCATTAACCTGTTGAGCTGTCGTTCCTTCGACTCAGTGAACCTAGAGATTAATTGTGTTTTAAACGCACTATACTTATCTTCCTTAGGCGGTGTTTGTACGAGGTCTGACACTTCGTTCAAAATCTCCGGGTCCAGTGAAGCGATGACGGCGTTGAAGCGATTGTTGTCGGAGAGAATTCTGTGGTTGTGGAACAGCGCTTCCACTTGAACGAACCACAAAGCTGGATTAATTTTCCAGAACGACGGAATCCTAATATTTTTTAATGACGCGATTTCCTGGATCTCGGCCATATTAGCGTCAAGTGATTGAAATGGCGTATCTGCATTATCGTTGTTTTGATTTTCTTCGTCTGGATTGGGCATGTTGTCGCTTGTTATCTGCGATTTGATGTCAGCGAAAAAATTGGATGTTTCAGCAGATGAACAAAAAAAATACGTTTAACTTGGAAGTCCTTTGGTGATAAGACGAAGTTAAAACAATGTATGCGCGTTTCTGATGATCAATGACCGTTAGACAAAAGGTACGCGTGTCTGCTGTCTGGCGTCGGTTGTGACTCTTGTGCAAATTACGTGTTAATTTAATATTTGCGTAACTAACTTAATCACGTCGGGGTCACCATTAATATAGGAACCAGCACGATAAAAACACCAACTCCTATATTATAACTATTTATTACTGATTAAATAAACACAAACATTAATCCTAATTTTCAACAATTTGTACGTCAACTATTTTGTACGTCTTATCGCCTTAAGGGTAAACGAAGGAATGAATAATTGAACAAGAATATTCAAGATAATTGAACAAGAACGTTCAAGATTTAAATTACTTTTTCGTCCGCTGCTGGCGGCCTCTTGTGGTCAGAAATGACATTTGGTGTGAACTCCACAGCTTGAAGTTAGCTACACATCTTCGATAGTTCTTCCAACTCTCAATAGAGTCCCTCAACACATTTAGCCTGAAGTTGGGCGCACATCTTCGATAGTTCATCCAACTCCCAATACATTTAGCTTGAAGTTGGCCGCACATATTCGATATTTCTTTCTACCCCCTAAAGAGACCTTTTATACTATAGTCATTAACTGTGGTTTATTTTCAGCCAAGATCTATATAAAACACACGATGAAAATAAAAGAGTCCAGAACCACAAAATGTTAAGGTTCTGAGTTGTGGTGAAGACGTTTCTTAGAATGTCTCATTTGAGACACTCATTAAGCAAAAAGTTGGCATGCAACTGAACTATTTTCTTTTTGTTGAGAATTTGATGCGTTGTTTATTTTTAAGAATATTTTTATTCTTTATTCTTCACCTTAGCTGCATATCATCTTGGAAGGCTATGCACTAAGCCCGTATAAAGCTAAAAAAATAGATGTCCAAGTGATTTGAATTTTGTTACACAAATCAGTTGCATTTCGCGGTTTTACTGATTCCATTTGATTTTTCACATCATTCTATAGGTTCTCGATCAGATTCAGATCAAAAGACTGAGCTGGCTTCTTTAAAGCGCTGATATTTTGAAAGCTAAGTAAGTGCTTGGGACCATTTTCATGTTGAAACAACATATTGGTGGCATATCTGATTAGGTAAAGGGTATTATACGCTCTTCACCAATGCATTCATAGACGAATTGATCCATTTTCGTGTCTACTTTGATAATTAGTCACACGCTACGCCAAGAAAAAGCATCCCACACATTATCACACTTCCTCCACCGTTTTTGGCTGTTTTTCATGTACATACAGATATCTTGGATTATGTTTTTGGTAAGATGGACGCCAAACATACGTCTAACCATCTAATCCGAACCTGAAGAACTTTAATTCATCAGTCCAAAATGCATTTTTTCCAAAAATTCATCGATCTGGTAAGGTGCTCTTTTACAAATAACTTCCTCAGCCTCAAATTTTTGTTCGTCACAACTGTCTCTTTTTGTGCGATGCATCCTCTGAAGCGTTTTTTTTGCTTCAGGCGGCTTCTTAGAGACCTATTTGACTCAGAAATGGAATGATGTTCAAAAACACTGCTCTATATAGCTTTAGAGATTGAAAATGGGTAGGCTGCACTAGCTCTCTAGAGTAGACTCTCATCTTTATCCTTGGCTTTGACTTTACTTAAATCCTGTATTCCCTTGTGGGTCCTAGGGCCTCTACAACGCCTACGCGCCATCGTGTGCGATTTCTGGAAATATGCCTCAGCTCCCCCCAACTCTTTCCCAGTTGCCGTGCTTCCTTCTCCACTGTTCTGCGCCACGTACTTCCTTGGTTTTGGAGCTCTTTTAACATTTTTTGCATTGCCATAAAGCTCCATATGACTTTAGGCATTAAAATCATCCAATAGAGTTTTCCATACATTTAGTTTGACAATAGGTGCACATCTTCGATAGTTCCTCCAACCCCGAATGGAAGTCCCCCATATATTTAGCCTGAAGTTGGGCACACAACTTCCATAGTTCCTCAAACTCACAATTGAGGTCTCCCATACATTTTGCTTGAAGTTAGGTGCACATCTTCGATAGTGCCCCTAACCCCCAAAAGACGTTCTCCATTCATTTAGCCGGTAGTTGGGCGCACATTTTCGTTATTGCATACTATAATCATTGAGGATTATGTAATTTTGTAGGATCAGGCTCAGAAACACTTTTTATAATAATGAATAATACTAATGCTGAGCATTTTGAAGAAAATTTAGAATATGTATACAAAAGTCAGAGAGAAGGAATCAAAGATTTAATACAATAAGACTTAAGAGAAGGTTATTATAATTAAGAATTAAGAGAAGGCTATTATATTTAAGGAAACGTCTATTTTGATATTATGAGTAATTCAAAGAATTATTTGGAAGATACCTTCTAATTAAGAATGAATTGTTGATTATATAAGAAGGCATTTCATTGAAATAAGGTTAAATCTTTCCGTATGATAAGCAATATCGTGATTTTTACAAATGAAATTGTAGGTTGTGTTTTGTTATTTAGAAGTAACATAATTCATCCAATTATTTTTTAACCAAGAATGTTAATAGAGAATTTAAAGGAAAAAGGCACAGAACATAAAATTATATTTATGTGATTTTCTGTATTAGAATTGAGAAATAAATAATTAGTAATCGGTAGAAATAAAGAAGAATGCATTTTCACAAGAGAGTGTAGTAATATTAAAAATTACTTTATGTATATAGATTAATTTTTCAAAGAACTGTGAATTAAATAATTATTTGAAATGTGAAAGTTCGAAATGAAGTGAGACGCACATCTCCGATGGATCCTAGAACTCCAAATAGAGTTTTCCATCCATTTAGCTTGAGGTTGGCCACCCATTTTCGATAGTTCTTCTAACTCCCAATAGAGTCCCTCCCTGTTAGGTGCACATATTGGATAGTTCCTCCAACCCCCATAGAAGTCCCCCATACATTTAGCTTGAAGTTGAAGTTGGGCACACATCGTCGATAGTTCTTCCAACCCCCAATAGAGGTCGCCCATACGTTTAGCATGAAGTTGGGTGCACATCGTCGATAGTTCCTCCAACTCCCAATAGAGGTCTCCCATAAAATTAGCTTGAAGTTAGCTACACATCTTCGATAGTTCTTCCAACTCTCAATAGAGTCCCTCAACACATTTAGCCTGAAGTTGGGCGCACATCTTCGATAGTTCATCCAACTCCCAATACATATAGCTTGAAGTTGGCCGCACATATTCGATATTTCTTTCTACCCCCTAAAGAGACCTTTTATACTATAGTCATTAACTGTGGTTTATTTTCAGCCAAGATCTATATAAAACACACGATGAAAATAAAAGAGTCCAGAACCACAAAATGTTAAGGTTCTGAGTTGTGGTGAAGACGTTTCTTAGAATGTCTCATTTGAGACACTCATTAAGCAAAAAGTTGGCATGCAACTGAACTATTTTCTTTTTGTTGAGAATTTGATGCGTTGTTTATTTTTAAGAATATTTTTATTCTTTATTCTTCACCTTAGCTGCATATCATCTTGGAAGGCTATGCACTAAGCCCGTATAAAGCTAAAAAAATAGATGTCCAAGTGATTTGAATTTTGTTACACAAATCAGTTGCATTTCGCGGTTTTACTGATTCCATTTGATTTTTCACATCATTCTATAGGTTCTCGATCAGATTCAGATCAAAAGACTGAGCTGGCTTCTTTAAAGCGCATATTTTGAAAGCTAAGTAAGTGCTTGGGACCATTTTCATGTTGAAACAACATATTGGTGGCATATCTGATTAGGTAAAGGGTATTATACGCTCTTCACCAATGCATTCATAGACGAATTGATCCATTTTCGTGTCTACTTTGATAATTAGTCACACGCTACGCCAAGAAAAAGCATCCCACACATTATCACACTTCCTCCACCGTTTTTGGCTGTTTTTCATGTACATACAGATATCTTGGATTATGCTTTTGGTAAGATGGACGCCAAACATACGTCTAACCATCTAATCCGAACCTGAAGAACTTTAATTCATCAGTCCAAAATGCATTTTTTCCAAAAAGTCATCGATCTGGTAAGGTGTTCTTTTATAAATAACTTCCTCAGCCTCAAATTTTTGTTCGTCACAACTGTCTCTTTTTGTGCGATGCATCCTCTGAAGCGTTTTTTTTTGCTTCAGGCGGCTTCTTAGAGACCTATTTGACTCAGAAATGGAATGATGTTCAAAAACACTGCTCTATATAGCTTTAGAGATTGAAAATGGGTAGGCTGCACTAGCTCTCTAGAGTAGACTCTCATCTTTATCCTTGGCTTTGACTTTACTTAAATCCTGTATTCCCTTGTGGGTCCTAGGGCCTCTACAACGCCTACGCGCCATCGTGTGCGATTTCTGGAAATATGCCTCAGCCCCCCCCCAACTCTTTCCCAGTTGCCGTGCTTCCTTCTCCACTGTTCTGCGCCACGTACTTCCTTGGTTTTGGAGCTCTTTTAACATTTTTTGCATTGCCATAAAGCTCCATATGACTTTAGGCATTAAAATCATCCAATAGAGTTTTCCATACATTTAGTTTGACAATAGGTGCACATCTTCGATAGTTCCTCCAACCCCGAATGGAAGTCCCCCATATATTTAGCCTGAAGTTGGGCACACAACTTCCATAGTTCCTCAAACTCACAATTGAGGTCTCCCATACATTTTGCTTGAAGTTAGGTGCACATCTTCGATAGTGCCCCTAACCCCCAAAAGACGTTCTCCATTCATTTAGCCGGTAGTTGGGCGCACATTTTCGTTATTGCATACTATAATCATTGAGGATTATGTAATTTTGTAGGATCAGGCTTAGAAACACTTTTTATAATAATGAATAATACTAATGCTGAGCATTTTGAAGAAAATTTAGAATATGTATACAAAAGTCAGAGAGAAGGAATCAAAGATTTAATACAATAAGACTTAAGAGAAGGTTATTATAATTAAGAATTAAGAGAAGGCTATTATATTTAAGGAAACGTCTATTTTGATATTATGAGTAATTCAAAGAATTATTTGGAAGATACCTTCTAATTAAGAATGAATTGTTGATTATATAAGAAGGCATTTCATTGAAATAAGGTTAAATCTTTCCGTATGATAAGCAATATCGTGATTTTTACAAATGAAATTGTAGGTTGTGTTTTGTTATTTCAAAGTAACATAATTCATCCAATTATTTTTTAACCAAGAATGTTAATAGAGAATTTAAAGGAAAAAGGCACAGAACATAAAATTATATTTATGTGATTTTCTGTATTAGAATTGAGAAATAAATAATTATTATGTATATAGATTAATTTTTCAAAGAACTGTGAATTAAATAATTATTTGAAATGTGAAAGTTCGAAATGAAGTGAGACGCACATGATGGATCCTCCAACTCCAAATAGAGTTTTCCATCCATTTGGCTTGAGGTTGGCCACACATCTTCGATAGTTCTTCCAACTCCCAATAGAGTCCCTCCACATATTTAGCCTGAAGTTGGGCGCATATCTTCGATAGTTCATCCAACTCCCAATACATTTAGCTTGAAGTTGGCCGCACATATTCGATATTTCTTTCTCCCCGCTAAAGAGACCTTTTACACTATAGTCATTAACCGTGGTTTATTTTCAGCCAAGATCTATATAAAATATATATATAAAACACACGATGAAAATAAAAGAGACCAGAACCACAAAATGTTAAGGTTCTGAGTTGTGACATTTCTTAGAATGTCTCATTTGAGACGCTCATTAAGCAAAAAGTTGGCATGCAACTGAACTATTTTCTTTTTGTTGAGAATTTGATGCGTTGGTTAGTTTTAAGTAAAAAATTTTGTGGGGTTTGAGTGGCAACTCACCACAAATGGTTACTAAGTTATACGGTTTCAGAAATTCGAACTTCTTACTAATCGTTTATTACTGTTTGCTGAATATTTATTTATATAACCTACCAATAATTGACTAACTTTTGGTTATTGCAACAACCTCAATTAACGCAACTGCCCGAATATCTATTAGTTGGTTTGATTGAGGTCGCACTGTAATACGAAAAATTACTTCATGTGAAAGAATTTATTTTAAAAAGTAGTATTGCTTCAGAGGATTGTGAATTAAATATACAGCGGTTGGGGACCTGTAAATAGCACACTCGCATTTCTGTAAGTAAAAAGACAGTATTTCGGCGTCTTATTAAACAAGAGACGTGTTACTTATATTATTTTTTAGAGCTAAAAGCGTTAATTATTTTACGAAAAGGTGAGGTTATTTTACTGAAAGTAAAAAGAAAATGTTTTATGCGAAGTATTGCATCACGATACTAGTAGTAATGTATTTTGTTTAACAGCTTGTGCAGGCTGTGAAAAAGCGTTTGTCCAAACATAAATTAATTAAATACATTAAATCTTTGTTGTATAGTAAGTGCTTTCAGTGGTATAGAATCTTCTCTTTTAATAGGTGACCGAACTTTGCATAATGTTCTTAAGTTACCGATTCCAATTTTCAAAAATTCAGTTTCAAATATTACGGATAAAAGTAGTCAAGCTCAGTATATAAAGTCTGCTTTACTAATAATAATTGATGAAATCTCAATGTGCTCCATGCTTTAAAATTAATTGATAGATTGTTAAGAGATTTAAGTGCTTTCGAAAATAAAGAGAAATTATTTGGAGGTAAGACAATTTTGTTGTGTGGTGATTTTCGACAAATGCTACCAGTAGTACCTCATGGATCATATGTAACCCTCATTCAGAATTGTATAATATAACATCGTGGCAGGAATTTAGAAATTTTCATAATTTTACTCTTACACGAAATATGAGAGATTTCATACCTCAGATTCATTTAACTTATTCCAGTTTTCTGCAGAAGGCGCTGGGCCCACTTAAACTGCTGTGCAAAACATTTGCAACTAGTTGTAGCCAAGAATTAAACGTAAATTTAATATGTTAAAGTTTGAAGAAATGAAGGACAAAATATACATAATTTAATCCATTAAAATAATAAACAGCTGAAAATTCAAAAAAGTAACAGTGTTTGCTGTGCAAAACATTTGCAACAAAGATATGTTCTTCGATTTAAATGTTATAAAAAGAGTATAAAGTATCAAAAATATTCTAATATTTTATTGCGTACCGCTTATTTTTAATGACAGCTGAACATCTCCTTAGCGTGGAAGCAATTAAATTGTCAATAAATAATTTGGGAATGTTCTTCCACTGCTTGTTCACTTCTGCAAAGATTTCCTTTTTTTTTTTTTTTTGAATATTTGATTCCCTATTCTCCTCTTTACGATCTTCCATAAGTTCTCGATGGGGTTAAGGTCTGGGGACTGCGGTGGCCATTGCAGAATGTTTATATTTTGCTCCGCGATCCAATTTTTGACCAGTTTAGATGTGTGTTTGGGTCATTATCGTGTTGAAACCATCAAACCAGCGGCATTTCCCATTCTACATAAGGGGTCACGACATTTTTTAGAATGTTTTTGTAATCTTCGGATCTCATAATCCCTTCAATACGATGAATTGGACCAATGCCCTCCGAAGAGAAGCAGCCCCAGACCATAACATTCCCACCACCGTGCTTGATAATTCTTTTGATGAATTTGGGGTTCAACCTTGCCTTTCGGTCTCCTTACATGTTGCTTTCCGCCTGATCCACACAAATTGAATTTGGATTCATAAAAAAATAAGATAATAAGTCTTCCATTTCTGAGGGCTCCAATTTAAATGTGTTTTAGCCTTCAAATTTTTCTTCGAAATAAACGGTTTTTTGGCTGGCTTGTAGCTTCGAAGACCAGCTTGTAGAGCTCTGCGCCGTATTGTTGATGGGTCAATATCCAACTGTAGTTCTACCTTGATTTCTTTGGAAGACACCTTGGGGTTTCTCCTTATAAAATTAATAATTTTGATATCTTCTTTTCCACTTCTTGATAGAATATTTGGTCGCAATTTCTTTTTGGGTAAGCCCATTATTAAAATCTGTTAAGATTCTGGACCTCAGCTCCTGGCAATATTTGTTTCCACCCATTTTATTAATAAGAACACAATTGTTTTAACTGCAAGTCTGTTCATTACTACTTGTATTTGACTAATGCGCTGCAAATCGACAGACGAAACCAAAGAATGAATCCATAAAAAAACGAAAGCAAACATAAAATTTACCGTTAAAAAAATCATTGTACAGGATAGTAATAGCAAACTGTTAGTCGCAGATGTTTTGCACAGGCAATTTGTAGGTGTCAGTGCAAAAAATTCATGCTTATTTTTGTTGTAAAGAAATATGTCCAATTTGATTTAGTGTTCAATTAAGTAAAATGTATAAAGATAATTTATAGAAATATTTCAGTTTAAATAACCACTAGAACTAAGTTAGAAATGCTGCCGCATCACATGGCAGTTGCGGTTGCAAATGTTTTGCACAGCACTTTAATAATTAATAAACAGTATAGAACCTTTAGCCTTTAATATAATGGAGCTTAAATAATGTCAATCACACAGTGACAATTAAGCACCTACTTCATTTTTCACAAATAGATCTAGCGCATAGCCTTTTCACTCTAATCATCAATATATTTTTTTCTCTCTCTCTACAATACCTATGTACGTGCAGAAGTCTGAATGAACGACAGACGCGACCAATAAAACCAATTCAATACAGTCTAATACGGACTGATAAATATTGCATTAAAGCAATACAAAATACAAAATGCCTCTGTCATTTGATTATCTTATGATTGATTTTCTTTTTTATATATAGATAAGGCATACAATATTATCCTTATCCTAATTATCCTGATCCTAATTATAAAATATTTGCATATATACATACGTTTGCATTGAATTAGGTACCGCAAATACTGAAGTTCAAAACATGATTACCTGCGTTAGAGCTAGCCACTGGTGCATGACTGCTGGCATTGGTCTCCGCTATAGAAAAATTGTGGGCGATGATTTAAATAAGGGTTTTGATCATTGCTCAGGTTCAGGACATCGTAGAGGGATGTTTCATCAAAAACAAAGCATAAGCTTTCGATCAGTGTTGGAATCATTATAATCGGTACAGAAATAAAATCACAGGAGGGATTACAAACTTTCGGTGGAATTATATGGATTCATTTGTCCTGTATATAGGAAAGGGATAGATACATGATTCTCTAGGCGGAATGTAGCATTTCCATATTTTTCTTTTGTAATTCGTGATTTGATCTTAGTGGTTACCTTCAAAAATCGAAATCTAATTTGCTTATTATTTATCCATTTTTAAAAGACTTTGGATTAATTTTTACTTTAATATGGAAAGTTTTTTGTTTATTTTATTTTATTTTTTTATTTGAAATCTCCTCTTTTTCGTCAAATATAAAACGGCACCACTGGTGGCATGGGCTGTGTGGAATGGCGTGCCATCCTGCATGAACCAGAACAGGTCGTTTAGCATACCAGTCTCACGAACTTTTTGCCCAAACATGCGTACAACAGGCGCAGTGGGTGCTTCATTTCGGTCCAAACTTGTTTTCAAAAAACGCACTGTTTGGGCTACAAGCACTCACTTTGGAATATGTTTTCAATATTTCTGAACATTGTTCTAGCGTAAAGTGACTCATTTTGTTCCATGGAGGTACCATACTGTCAAGATTTCGGTACACAGCTGTCAGTGTCGAAACAACCTGTGATTTAAAAATAAACCGCTAGATGGCCCACCTTTTATAAAGTTCTTAAGCGTGCACAAATCGTATCCAGGCCTTGCAGTGCGACTTTTACTATCATACACAAGAAAACAATGCGTTATGGCAAATAAAAAATTATAGTATAACGATAAGGTGATTCTGAGATCATCTTACCTTCCCTCTTAGAAATTTGACAAGCTGTGTATTTTGATGCAGAAAATGCGGGAACAGACGAAATTTTTCTTAGCACAAATTTTCACGGGAGGAGACAAATGAAGATATACATGTATGTATGTGCTTCACCGACTCCTTAATTCTTCAGAAACTCTTATCAAAAGTATGTATCAACCAAAGAGACGATTTGTTGTTTTTAAAAAACTAAAATTAAGAATGTAATTACATAAGTTGCACTTATACCCGATAGACGTTCTCAGCTTACAAACTAATACTATAAGTGGACATGGTATCAGCAAATCTAATTCAAAGAGGAGATTTCCTTGACTTCGTGATGTAAATACATACCTATGTAAATAAATTTCCACATCCGCTGTCAATAAATTAAATGAGCAACGACCAATGAAATAATATCCGACTTATTGTCCCATCCGTCATCAGTTGGCATCTAAAAAAGAAATACGTTTTCAAGAACATATCCCATCAACCCATTGGGACACATGCATCCTTCTAAGATTTCTCTTGAAACATGGAATGGGGTATGTATGAGTATGCTTGGGATATTCCCAAGTATAATTGAAATACGTCCAACGCAAGAATGTCATTTGTTGTCATTCTTGTGGTGTTATCTAATGACACTCCACATCCCATGGTAACTGATAAATCTGAGATACGAGAATACTGAAATGACCTTTCAATTCTGGTTGATATCAGGAAGAGTTTGTGAACACAAGTAAAGGAGGGACGGCAATGCATAACTTGTGTACTACCTATATCCGTGATGACAACAAGCATTTGGAGGATAGTTCCCAGGTCAAGTTATTTGTCACCCCACATTGCATTCCTTTGACAATTGTTTTGTTATTTGCTTGGCTTTATCTTACCGGCTGGGACCATTGAAATGCAAAATACAAACATGCATACTACACCCCTATGGTGAGACAGAGAATAACATTAGTTTCTTGGCTATGGAATGCAATCGAAATTGTCAGTGAAACTATGGTTTGGATGCTTATACGGGACCAGCACTATTGCACTAGAAATGAGATTGTGTTTATGAGAAATCAAAAGATTTACAAACAGATAAGGTGCCATGTTGTGACAAAACTAATGTCAAATATTCGAAATGATTTCTCGGCTGAATGGTTACCAACTTTTTCTTGGCAATTGATGTGGCATTAGTCTGTGCTGTTCAAATAACTGTAAGGGATGTATTGACAAACTAGAGACGGTGTTCAAACATACATATATGAACATAGCTTAAAATAAAGTGCACGACTGGATCGTACGTACATACTTGCACCTATATGCTGTTAGTTGGATGTGCATAAATTTTTATTTTTTTAATTTAATGTTTTCAAAAATTTTGGATAAGTTTAAATGTCACATTTTAAAAACAATAAATCTTGACCACATTTCGATTTTGATGGAAATCCACTGAGTTTTAGCTGAGAAATAGCCATATTTCTAAAACCAGTTAATACGAATTTTCTCAATAAGTGGGTGTGGTAGTGGGCAGATTTCAAAATTTTTCAACATATACCTCATTTTGTTTCTAAAAGGTGCTATTATTTTGATTAAACTGTCGAAAATCTGTTTTTGGACAAAAACGCCCCTAAAACTTAGGCGTGCCCGTATACTTTGTATGGACGATATGGGTACCAATATATCTACCTATTTGCTCAAGTAGGTTTTTTCGAGTTTCATATAAAAATACTGCAAAAGTGATTTTTTTTGAAAAAAGGGCATGTCAGTGGATTTAAAAAAAAACTTTACACTTGTATTGCTTACTTCTGCGAGGACCTTGAATACAAAATTTCATCGATCTCAAAATTTAAGGCCTAAAAACTGGTGACACACAGACGGACGGACATAGCTCAATCGACTCGGCTAGTGATGCTGATCATTTATGTATATACTTTATTGGGTCTATCTGTTACAAACTATGTATCAAACTTAATATACCCTTAGGAGAGGGTATAAAAATTGATGTTTATATAAACAGGCAACATTTAATTAAATCAACCTAGTGCCCAAAACAGTTATGCAGAAAATCTGCTTGCAGTTCCTCAACCTCTGCAGGTGAAAAAGTCGCATCGCACTCAAATACTATCAATCGGTTCCAAATTTTAATGCGTTATTCTATACATATATAGCTATGGTGTAAACTCGGATAAATCAAATCGGTGAAGAACTTCTTTACTTTTTAACTTTATTTGTGGCTAAAAAAAAAGGCGATTTTCAAAAAAAAATTTCAAAGGTCCGCCATTTTGTTAATTTTTGTGCGAAAGTAATAATCCTAGTTCATACCAGAGCCAAACATGTACTCTTTCTAATCCCGTTGGAATTTTCGCTTTCAGATGTTCCAGTGAGCGGAAATCACACGCGCCGCCGAAAAGAAGGGCTTTTGTTTGATCACAAAAAACAACAAAAAAAAAGATTATGTAAAATTTGTTTTTTGGTTTTTAAGTCTTGAAATAGATGTATGCAAAGTTACAAGCCTAAAAAATAATTTATATTCATTTACCAGCCCATTGAAAATCGTCAAAATTTGAAATCGAGAATATATTGAGAAAACTCCCTGCCAGTACCAGGCTTTTGTTAGCGTTTTGATAATATGAAAGAAATGTTTTTGTTTCTAATATTTGATTTTTTTTTAAAGAAAGAAACCCATTATTGCAACATTTTCAAAAAATACCCAGTTACATACGGTACAGTAGTGCACTTTATTTTTACTTTTTGCTAAAAAGGCTTTCGTCAGGTACCTATATTGTTCAGCTCCATCACATCCCCATTTTATAATGCGGTAAGTTCAAAGCGCAAAGTACTTCTTCTTGAGCTACACATAAGCGCTAAAACAGTGTGATTAATAATTACAGCTGATATTTCCGTGACGAGTACGACGCGGTGTATTAAAAAATATATTTCGGAAGAAAAAGTGAAGTTGTTTGGTTGCTTCATACATTTTTTCAAAAATTGGGCGTTATGGTGGACGGATTGCAAAAATATTTGAAATATGAAATTTTGTATACGAGGTCTTTGGAAAAGTAAGCAATACAAGTGTAAACATTTTTAAAATCCGCCCACTGACACGCCCACTTTTCAAAAAATCACCTTTTTTCACTATTTTCATATGAAACTCGAAAAAACTTACTTAAACAAATATGTAGATATACACTTGATCTACAAATCGTCTATACATTGCATATGGCCACGCCCACTTTTTAGGGGCGATTACTTCAAAAATTAATTTTCGAGTAAATATATTAGTTTATAGGGCAAAATAGAAAATTTTGTGAATACATTTTCCACCGCCCACTGACACGACCAAATAAGATAGGGATAGGGTATCATACGATCCGCTCCAGGCGGATTGTAGCATTTTTTCACTGGCTTATTTATATTTTCATTCAAAGCAAATGACCGAGTTCCCAACGCTTCGCTAATACAGCTGCTGCGCTAACGAATTTAGCGGCCTCTGGGACAAAATCTGTCATCCCGGTGCAAACATTTTCTAGCAGCTAGATAAGCGAAGTGTTGGCAACTCGGCCATTGATTTGCAAAAATGAATAAATACAACACATCAAATTAAATTTTGATGGTTAGATAAACATAAGTTAAAAGTAGTAGACATAAGTTGCTACGTAGCAAATGCATAATGTAGTAAATTCTCATCTCTGAATGCGAATATTTTGATGGACAACAAAGAAATAATTACATTCATTACGATCATTAATGCTTCGAATATTAGTGGCAGGAGTATTGCATAAAAGATTGAGATCGAGACTATCTGAGAAGATGGCGAAGTCTGCTCCTAAGAATTGAAATTGTTTGACTGAAATAGAATAAAAACGTTTTTTTTTAACCGCCCCTAAAAAGTGGGCGTGGCCATATACAATGCATAAAGCATTTGTAGATTAAGTGAATAAGTAAGTTTGTTGGAGTTTCATATAAAATAACTGAAAAAAGTCAGTAGGCGGATTTTAAATACATATGTTTACACTTGCAAGGAGCTCGTATACAAAATTTCATCAACGTAGCTGAAATTTTAAGTCATTTAATTTTTCTCTTTATCTTCTCGATTATTACGTTTTGTTCTGAAACTTGAATATAAATATTTTTAGAGTATAAGCTACAGAAATGCATATTGCTGTTACTGCATGCATGATTTTAAAATACATATTGTGATACATGGTTGCAGTTTTAAGCATTTACGTTTTAGTTGTGTAAATAGAATAAATCGTTAGCAGCGACTTCTTAACTCTAACGTCGAATGAAACGTATTTAATATCTATGGTATATTTGAGAAGAGAATATTTAAAAAGCACCTCATGCTAAGAGCTTTTGCTTACCATGCAACTAAAAACTTCCAAATGCTAACTTGGAGCTTTAACTCAAGAGAAACAAGCTACATGTTAAGGCGGGCATGACCAAGAATGCTCCTAATTGGTATAATCTGCCTTTCTCTTATTCTGTTCTAACGGAAGGCCATGAATTCCTGTATGTATGTAGATTTATGTTCATACTGTATTAAAACATGTCGAAAAATCCACGGTGGGAAGTACACCGAAAAGGTATAACTGGAATTCCAATTTAAATAAATAAGTTGAATTTATTGACCTCATTGAGTTTTAAAGTTGTATATTCAATTTCCAACCATTTTCCAAAATTTAAAAGTCAAATTAACTGCGTTTCCTAGTAAAATTAACTAGAGTAGCGAAACCGAAACCAATGGAATTAAGCCAAAACGGTACCAAGAAACAAAATCTAATGCAGAAAGGTCCAAAGCGTATTTTTGGACTTTATTTCATTTTCAAAAGTTATATATTTCACAGGCAATCATATATACATATGTATATATTCACATAAAAAAACTTTGCACACATCTCGTATCTACTCCAAATACAACAGTGACCCCAAGCAGGGAGGTTGCAGGGGGCAGTTTGCCCCACCCCAAACATATTCGATTGTTCATGCATTCTATTGTGCCATTGCAATTCGAGATTTTGGCTTAGACATTTCTCTTCTTCCCTATTTTTTTCGAAATTACTGTTTTCTATACTATGATTTTTTTGAGATCCCATGGTGAAAGTGCTGAAAGATACCATTAAGCCCATACAAAATTCCTAAAATCTTAGAAAGAAAAAAGAAAAAAAAAGATTCTTCAAAACACCCCAATTTTGGATTCATTTTTGTGTTGGGCCCATTTTTAAGCACTTATGTAGATAAAAATGTCATTGTTATCGAGAAAAACATAATTTTTTATAGCGACTTCTGTCCTGGTCACAATAAAAATCTACATGTAAGTTGTATGTTCATCACTGAGCAACTTGAAGTTATTGACCAAAAATTCCTAGAGCCGGGGCATACTCACATGGAATGTGATGTCGACTTTTCCATTCCGACAAAAATCATTTCAAAGTAATAAAAAAAATGGGAGCGAGTTTTCTAGACTTTGCAAAAAACCTCAAAGGAAAAATTCACATGGCGAAAAGTGAACACACAAATTATTGTTAGAACAAATAACATAACTTTACTTAAAAACATATGAAAAGGCTACAATCCGTTTGGAGCGGATCGTACGATACCCTATCCCGTCCGTCTCCGTCTTCCACCAATATACTTTCTTAACCAACTTTTTTTCAAATATTTTATAAAACTACTCCAAAACACAAATTTTCTCAATGAGTGGGCGTGGTAGTGGGCGGATTTTTCAACATGTACTGTATTATGTGCTATTATTTCGAAAAAACTTTCAAAAAGCATTTTTTTTGATAAAAAAAACGCCCCTAAAAACTGGGCGTGGCCATACACAATGTACTGAAGATATGTAGGGTAAGAGAGTATCCTAATAAACACAAAACCATAAACATCAACATATATCACCGAAGCACCTCGAAACGCGTGGACTGATCTAGTATTACGACGATTTGACTGTATTGGAATTCGTCTGGAAAACAGTGGCCAGTATAAAACGAGGCGTCAGTGAGTTTTAAGGAAGAGTTCGGTAAGAAGCTTTGACAGCTAGTAAAGTGAGAGACTCGCTTATCGGAACGCATGTTGAATCTAGCAGGAGTGTTCCGTTTTATTTTTTGGACACATATAAAAAGTTTAGACAGCTTTTTGAGCTTACTTTAACTTAAATCACAGTTTTTAGTATTGTGTGTCAAAACATCAGTATAAGGACTTATAGTGCATAAATGCCACAGAAATCAACTCAATTTATGGGTAATCTACTATAATAATTAAGAAAAGCTTTTATATGGTAAACCTATAATATCGTATATTTTTTTAGCTTTATGCAGCTTGTACTGGAAGACTTATGTAGCTTTATTTGTGTGTATCACTGGAATGGTATTGGTAAGTCGGTAAGTCGTGTTGCATGCCCCCTATGAGACTTTTTTTAAAGCCAATAATTGTAGGATAACAGCTTTATTAGCTGCCGTCTTACACCAGCATTGTGATGCATTGTAAAGTATTCATTAATGCAAACAATTGGCATCACTCTCAACCTCAAGTGTGAATGCAAAGTTTATCGAATTGATTCGCAAAATTCATGCAAAAAAGTATCACCGAAAAGCTCGATGCAATTTGGATTTTGTGCACGAAATATGTAAATACAATAATAAATATGAACAATAGTATGTACTGTGCTGTGCAAATTAATTGGGACAAGCAGATTTTTAGCGATACTTTGATTTGTTTTAGAATATGTTTATAAATATTTAGTTCTAATAATTAATATGCCCCCCTTTTGCATTAGTGGGGTCTACCCTGTTGGCCATTAAAGAAATTAATATTCCACAAATATTTTTGATTTCTTCGTCATGGAACCATACATCAATAATTGCTGAAATCAGCTTGTTTTTGGTTGTGCAATCCATTTTCCTGAGCCTGACTTTAATAATGGCCTACAGATTCTCAATCGGATTGAGGTCAGGAGAGTTGCCAGGCCATTCCAGAAAGTTGATATTATTCTACTTGAAGAATCGCTACATTTTTTTTGACGTGTGACATGGAGCAAGTTCTTGTTGGAAAATAGTATTTTTGGTCCGTCCGTCTGTGTGTCACCAGTTTTTGGGCCTTAAATTTTGGGCTAGGTCGATGAAATTTTGTATACTAGGTCCTTGCAAAAGTAAGCAATACAAATGTAAAAATTTTCCGAATCCGCCCACATTTCAAAAAAATTAGATTTTTTCAGTATTCTCTATGAAACTCGAAAAAATTTACTTAAGTTAATAGGTAGATACAGTTCTACTCTACAAATCTTTCATACATTATATAAAATATCCTTGACTTTGAGCCAGGTGATACCATTTAATACTTTTTTCTTTCTTCTGGGATACTTTTTTGCGGCAGCACTGTTGCATACGCTACAATTGTTGCGACGGTGCACCGAAGGATTAGGGTTTTCCTGTTTCCCCTTTAGTCTGCCGCAGTTTTTAAATTTTGGGCGTAAAAATGTATGCCGAAATTTGTCAACCTGCATTAAAATTGAACAAAAAAATTTCCAATACACATACATACATATGTACCTACTCTTAATGAGCATCTGATCATTGATCGTATGAAATTGTCATTAGAGGCCATTCAGAAAGAATTAGCTGTCGTCTAACTCTCAGGGGTAGATGGAAATTAAATTGTTATGCGCATCTCTAATTACAAAAGAAAATTGAGAGTTAATTGATGCATGCTCTCTCTAGAGGTCTAGTTTAAAAATCATGACGTGTAATAAGGTTAAATTAACCAAGGTCGTTAGCCATACACCCAGACTTTGTAGGAGACATGAATATTGCAATAAAGAATTATTTTATTTGAAAAACGTAACTAATGTCTGCTGACTATTTTAATTTACTTACACATTTCTATTTTAAACTTACAGAACGCAATAATTTTTTTTGATAAAAAACTGATGGAGAAAAAAGTCTTAACCTTTTAGTGAAGCGACTTTTTAAAAGAATTTATGCTAGATGTGGCCAATATTTCACTGCCTGTCTAGAAATACAATTGCTTTAATAACCCATGAAAGATTTTAATTATATCATAGTGCATACTTTAGAAGAGCACTCAGCTCAAAATGTTTACTCAGAAAGTAAGTGGAGTAAAATATTTAATATTACCACAGATGGCGCACCATGGCCGACAAAAATGTTAGTGTTGTGACGAAAATATACAATAAAATTTTTCATGAAATTCAAGAACATCAAGAAGCCTTGCCCTCTAAAGCTGAAAATGGATCATGTGATGATGTCCATAATTAAAACAGATAATTTTATTAGAAGTAATGGAGTAAATTATCGCCATGTCACATAATTTTTAAAAGATTTTAATGAGCAATGAGATTTTAAAGATGCTTTGCAGCCCGTTGGCCTAGGCGTAGATCAATGATCAATGCATTTTTCTAACATTTGTAGAATCAGAAAAGCAGTCCCAACTTAAGGAGCCATGCTGGGAATAGATGTTTTCAACAATTAAGTTTAATAAATCTAAATACCATTCAAGGTCTACAAATGAACATTCTCAGTTTATTTTGAAAATAAATACAACATCATTGATACGAGTATGTATGTATGTACCATGTCGCCACGTCTTCGCTGGGTTGCGCGCATCCGAAGCGCAAAATTCATAAATCTGGCGCATAATTAAGTTGAATTTGAGCAATAGCGTTGATTATGTTACCTTGAGGGCAATACTTTTTAGATTAGATTTAGGTTTGTTCTTACAATTTCATTACATTATTCGTTTATTTTATTTTTTTAAATTAATAATTACACTTTACAAAAATTAATGCAATATAATTTTTGAGTTTTTACATTATTTGGAAGTTCATTGCAAATTTGTATTCCTTTTTAAAATAACATGTTTTGGGTTTTTGAATTTCTAAATAATTGCACATTTTTTGTTTTCTACTCAAATATCTTCAAAATATAAAAATAAGACTACACAAAACTATTCTATGTTTCACATTTAGCCATTTGAGCATTTCCCGCATACTTCGAATAATGTAAAATAGAACGCTTTGCTATAAAATCACTATATCTTGATCTTTTTAATCCATCCCATCCGCCTCATTACACTGACTCAATTAGTACTTCAATGGATTTATCTTTTATAAGTGGCACTTTCTGCTCCCGTCTTTATACCCTATTCTAAGGGTATATTAAGTTTGACATAGTTGATAGTTCGTAATATAGAGAAATATTGTAGACAATAACAATAGGGTATATTAAGTTTGACATAGTTGATAGTTCGTAATATAGAGAAATATTGTAGACAATAACAATAGCCGATTCAATTGAGCCATTTACGTTTGTCTGTCACCAGTTTTTGGGCCTTAAATTTTGAGCTAGGACAATGAAATTTTTCACATGAAGTCTTTGGACACCGGGACAGAACAAGTGTAAACATTTTGAAGAATGTACGGCCACGCCCACGTTTTAGGGGTGTTTTTATCAAAAAACTGATTTTCAACAGTTTCATAAAAATAATTGCACTTTTTATACCCTATACATAGTTTGTAACATAGAGAAATATTACAGATAGACCCAATAAAGTATATATGTAAATGATCAGCATCACTAGCCGAGTCGATTGAGCTATGTCCGTCCGTCCGTCCGTCCGTATGTCACCAGTTTTTGGGCCTTAAATTTTGAGCTAGGTTGATGAAATTTTGTATACGAGGTCTTTGGAAAAGTAAGAAATACGTAAGTGTAAAAAATTTTAAAATTTTACAAGATATTTGTAAAACATTGCTTAAGCAAATAGATATATTGGTGGAAAAAGGACCTATGTGTATATTAAAGTGATAGGGTATCAGTATCACACGATCCACTCCAGATGGATTGTAGTATTTTCATATGTTTTCGAAGCACGATCTTCTTTTTGTCTACTTTGATTTCATTACTTGTAAAGTATCCATGGTATAGTAACACAAGATTTTGTTGCTAATTCCTAAGGTTGCGTATTGAAATTTCAAAAGTAACCGATCGAGGGATGTTTGGTTGGTTGCTTATAACAACACAGGATTTTGTTGAACGGTTTCACAGTTACAACTGCAAATGAAAATTCACGAGAAAGCTCATCTCTAGTAGCAACTGATAATAACTTTTCTTTCCTTGCTAGACTTTTCTAAGGCATTTGACACTGTAGATCATAGGCTTTTAGTCAAAATCTCCATAGTTTGTTTGGTTTTTCCTCATCGGTGGAAAATTTTATTATGTCCTATCTTACGGGTCAAGTGCAAGCAGTTTTCGTAAACGGTGTCCAATCTGAGTACTTGGCATGCTTAACAGGTGTTTTCCAAGGGTCAATACTGGACCCACTGCTTTTTACAAATCTTTATTAATGGCTTTCTAAATGTTGTTTTTAATTCAGTCGTACATATGTAGGCGGACGATGTGCAACTGTACATAAATAGTGACTTCGGTCTTTTCGGTAGTACCGCTCTCCTCACTTGGTCCAAAATATTTTTTTACAGATAAATCCCAATAAATTGAAGTTCCATGTAATTAGCAGAAAACCTCGTTTTTCAACCATCTTCACAAAGCCAAAAATCTGGGTGTTTGGTTCAGTAATACACTGTGCTGGGATAATCATATCTTGATTATCGATTATCGCAAGCCTTTACACCTACTAAGCCAAGTTTGATTTTGGCACGAACTCTTCTTGTGCCACTAATCACATACAGCTGCCAATTTCTTTGTTATACCCTATCCTAAGGGTATATTAAGTTTGATACATGGTTTGTAACATAGAGAAATATTGCAGACAGACCCAATAAAGTATATATATAAATTGATTGAGCCATGTCCGTCCGTCTGTCCGTCTGTCTGTCACCAGTTTTTGGGCCTTAAATTTTAAGCTAGGTCAATGAAACTTTGTATGCGAGGTCTTTGGACATCGGGTCAGGACAAGTGTAAATTTTTTAAAATCCGCCCACTAACACGCCCACTTTTGGAAAAAATAATTTTCTTCAGTATTTTTGTATGAAACTCGGAAAAACTTACTTAAGCAAATATATAGATATTTCCTTACTCTTCCATACATTGTATATGACCACGCCTACTTTTTAGGGGTGATTTTCTTGAAAAATCGTTTTTCGGCGTTTTTGTTAGAAAAATATCACTTCGTAGGAACAATATTTAATTTATATGTTGAAAAAATTTCAAAATCTGCCCACTATCATGCCAAGTTCTTGAGAAAACTCATGTGTTGGAATAATTTGAAAAAGAAAGGCACTTAGAAAAAGGATAGGGTATCAGACGATCCGCTCCAGACGGATTGTAGCCTTTTTTCACTGTTTTTTTTTAACATTCATATGTTTTTAATAATGCTGCCATAGTACGTAAGTTGAATGTTGCATTTAATAATAAAACGCGTTATGTTTTTGGCTTAAGAAGATATGATCATGTTTACGTTCATACTAAGAAGATACTTGGTTATACATCGGACAAGTATAAAATAAAATAAAACCACCAATCACTAAGATTTGCACAATCACAACGCTCGTTGACATTGGTTGCACCTCGCGTAACATATCAGGTCTCGGAACGCCAATATTTTATTTTATTAATGTCATTCGCCTATGGCCTAAGAAGACTACAAAATGCGAACAGTTTTTGTAATACTTCTCTTTCGGCATATTACAAGAACATAAACTGCAAATCCAAATAATCCTTTTTTTTAATTTTATTTAATTTACCTGGATTAAAAACTTAACATTTTAGAATAATTTCTGAATTCATCTATCATGTTTCCTCATCATAATATATTTAATTATTAGCATTTTTTAAAAATACCTTAAATACCTTTTAATTATTAGCTTTATAAATATGTCAACATTTATACATGTTTTAAAGATTGTTAAAATCTATTGTAAGTGTTGTTAAATTTGAACTAATTATGAAATTCTGAAATTACAAAATTAACGCCGCACAGAAAGTGTATCGTGTCATGGATCGTGTTATTCCGTCACGGCTGTGGGAACATATTTTCGTGTACTTGGATGCCTTGCTGATACATTCAGCGGATTTTGACTACCACATCGGGGTCACTGAACTAGAATATCTTGCAGCTGTCCTGGGTATACGGAAGTTTCCGGCCTATGTTGAGGTATCACTCTTTCGAGTAACTGACCATTCAATGGGAAACTAGCTAAGTAAATTGCGAATATTGATAGAAACAGAACAAAATACGTGGGATTCGTATCTATCGCATACTGCAAGCATCAACTGTATTAAGGAGCTCAAGACAAGACATACCTGGAAGCTGAGAATTCACAAAAAATCACAGTAAGCACTAGAAGAAAATCAGTTAACCCTTTCCGGACTAACTAAATAACTCGGCTTCAAAGACTTAAATTGCGATAATTAATTCAATGGTTAATCCAATATTCGATTAGACGGGTAAATTTTTGTATAGGTCTTTGAAAAAAGCAAAACAAATTTATCAAATCCGCTTCTTACTGAAATCCTCAAAATAATCACTAATTTTTATTTTACAAATGACTTGATTAATTCGGTAAAAACATAGACATATCTTTACTCTTAAAGCCTTTATAAGTATATTATGTGCTTGCGATGCCCACTTTTTGGGAGCACTTGCCTTTGAAAAACATATGTCACACTTATGAATACTATACCCTATACCACAGAACACCCAAATAGTATAACTTTGTGGTACTGATGGTTTACTTTTGTGACCAACTGTATATTCTGGTAATACAACACTTCCATGCATACATATGTGCATATGTATGTATGTATATATGGATTTCAAAATGACAAATATTTTTAGGTATAAGTCCCTTTCTGCTAGGATTATCACTTATATGTAGTATTTAATAAGTAAAAATCCTGAGTAAAAATCTTATATTGAATAGGACTGACTATGTACATATGTAGTACCATGGGAACACCGCTCTTTAGGTATACATTTTTCTTCTGACTCATTTGTAAGTAAAATTTTGTTTTGACCTGACACATTGTGGCAGGTCACTAAAATTTAATCAGCTACTTATGCTCCTTATTTACTTGTCAGTGCGAAGAAAATACCTGCTACGATAAAGGTAACAGCATGACCGATGTCTTTTAAGTGCACACATACATCCATACCTAAAAACTCGTATGTTTAAATATGATAGATACAGGTTCTGAAATATACACATTCATAATAAGTGGTAGTTTTCATTGAAAAGCTTTGTGCTTGCTTGTAAACACTCTCAGAGACAACTGTTGCGCTGGCTACGTAAATAAATTCGATTTCAGTTCCACTTCGTACGTTTTAGAATTTGATAACAGCATTAGACTGCCGATGTAAACAAATGCGGAAAGTAGCGCATGCGAAGAAGTGATCATCTCCTATACGATTACGTCATTTCACGTCCGACAACCACATTAACCAGACCTACCCGTTGGGAACACTGTTTTTTTATAATTTCTTTTTTGTTATTTTTTGGGCGGTCGCATCCAAATTCCAAATTCGAAAACAGTTGTCTGAATTGAATATTCGAGGTCACTTGTGAGAGAAGTCGTTACTCGTCGTGTTCGTGCACTTATTTTTTGTGTTGATTTTAAAAATTTTAGTAAAAAAAATTGTGATTCTAGAGAATGCCATCGACATGTGTATTTATGTTCGATCGACCAAATGCAGTATATTATAGTGGTGATTTTTTAAACGGAAAAATAATTCTAACAACGGATAAAGTAAAAAGAATTCGAGGTAGGCGTTCCACAACTGAATTTTTAAATTTTGTGAGTGAAAGCAAAGAAGTATGTGTAATTATAACAGTCTCGCTGGCGCCACTGTTCAGTGGGTGACTGAATAGTGCAAGTCAGATTGAGGTCATTATATTGATATCGTTAGATGTATATTTTGTTTGATTTAAGATGAATTGTATTCCATAGTTTCCGGCAATAGAATCATTAGAATTCTGCTCCAAGACTATTTTCTATATTAGAGAAAGAAAACGTATTAGAGTAGCTAAAAATATTCATTCCAATCCGCTCGTTATTTTAGAGGAAACAAAAGTACATTTAGCTCTCAGAAGAACTTTTTATTCAAGAAAATGTGTGCAGGTTCGCGTCGCCAATGCAAGATACGAGAAAAATAGACTGAGAGTGAATACATCAGAAGAGATTATATACTTTACACACGTACTACATATACATATGTGCAGAACTCACTTAACCATTTAAAAACATGTCAAGAAGGCCAGCCAAAATGTGGTAACGCAAATAATGAAAGTAATAATAAACAAAACAAAGCGATCTTGAGATATGTTGTTTTACCCCTTGAGTGCGCACATTGATTAACTTATTAATTAAGTCAATGGTATAAGAATGTATATTTACATAATTCATTCCTAGTGTTAAAAAAAAAACACTTTTCTGTATTATTGCTTTCCCTCATTATTACATATTGAAACTCTACTCTGTAGATGGTACCGCTAGTACCATCGGTCTGTAGAAACGTGCCAGGGATAATTGACTCTTAATGAGTATTTAATTAAGATCCTAATCGAAGACCCAGGGAAATTTAACCAAATATAGCAAGAGCCGTATATTTTCATTCTATCCTGACAGACTGGCTTGTAAGGATTGCCAAAACAAGACATATCTCTGAAAACTCGCTATACACAATATTACAGGACACATTAAAATTGATTTAACGGGATTCGATGTTCCTGAATTTTTGGACTTTTATCCAAAACGTCTTATTGTGAATATTTGTTGGAGTTTTCTGGCCTAAAACCGTACGGATAAGGACCTATCACTTATCAGGTTATGTCAAGGGCTTTCAGACGTCTTTTTAGTGTACAGCATACAAAATCTAAAGGCTGATGTTAAGGACACTTCTACCACTAGAGTTGAGTCAGTACAGGTGAGTCAGTACATTGTACCAAGGGTATTGAGATTCCAGTCGTTCGGCAGCCGTGAAAGGTTTGCTGGTTAAACCATCGGCTCTTCATTTTCTATTGGTCCTACTGACACCATTGCTTATAGCGTTCATGCGCAACTGTAGTTCCTCCATGCATTTCCGAATTTGACATTAGTATGTCTGTTTGCTTTGCCAATATGTTTAAGTGGCGGAATGATTCCCAGCCTACCAAAGAGAAACAAACGCTTCAGCGGTTTCTTCCGATGTCAGACTCCGTCATAGAACTCGTTGCATTCGATTCATTCTGGCTAACTGCATCCCTATATTGGCTATAATGAGGCAATGTTTTCTTTGAAATGCGTTAGAAACTTAAAAGGTTCCTCAGCGACCAGCAGAAAATAGCATCTTAGGAATGATATTATACAGGAAAACTTAAAAACAGAGTAGGTATTTAATTCTATTTGCCACCATTGTATTTTTCAGTTTCAAACACTAACGACTTACCTGGCATTAATTTATAGACAAACCCAATACGGATGAATTGTGTTTTAATAAATTGAGGAACATGCTTCCACGTCCACGTCCAGGTAGCGGTAACCGCATCATTTATTTTGCAGATCATAAACTGGGCCGTTTCTAGTTTTGAATCGTTTATGAGTCGTTAATGGTTAAATTGCTCTATGTCTTTCCGGTAGACAATGTTTCTTTGCGAAGACAAATCCAACTGTGGATTTGTTGAAAAAGCTGTAAAAAATCATTTTTTGCTCACCATACTTGATCCTGCAAACTGCCTGTGCATCTACAAAATAGTTTTCTCAGTCAGGTTTCCTTCGTATCGTTTCCCCGTGTGAAAAAATTAAGCGGGATGTAAAATATTTTTTAACAAAAAATCTAGTCAGAATTAAGGGACTAGAGATAACTTATTTTAATATCAAGATTCGGGAAAAGCATTTTCGTCTAAATAGAACTTTTCATAAGTCTTCTTAGAAGAAGTTAAATTGAAAACTATAGGGATAGTGTATCGTAAGCTGAATTCTAGACCGATTGTTTTTTACGGGATATCCTCCTGTGCATGTACTCTATACATGTGAAAGCGATATTATTTGTAAAATTTTTAATATTTAGTGAACTCATATCTTCTATTTTTGTTACATACTTAAATTCTGATATCAAACTAAAATTGTATTACGTTACAGCTGCCTACATCACAATCAAAGGTGTTGCAAAAGTAAGATGGACAGAAAGAAAAAGCAGACACAATAGTCATACCAATAAACGGGAATACTATACCGTCACTTATCATGGTGATCAACAATATTTGCACGCGAGAACTCTTGTCCTGGGCGAGATCGATTTGCCGATTGGAACACATGAGTATAGTTTCCAAACACCATTACCTGTACAAATTCCTTCTTCAATTTCCGCTGAACACGGTCATGTATCGTACGAAGTGGAATTAAAACTTGATCGTCCATTGCGTCCAGATAATGTGTACACAAATTGCTTCACAGTCATTCGACCTTTAAATCTTAACTTAGATCCTTCGTATATGGTAAGTTGGTGAATAAAAAACTGGCAACCATTCATTGACATATCGTTTTTATAGCAACCTATTGTTGATGAAGATCAGACGTTTTTCTGCTGTTGCTGCTGTGCATCAGGACCAATGAGCTCAGAATTGCGTACTGATTTCGCTGGGTACGCACCTGGGCAGAAAATTAATTTCACAATCCTCATTGACAACGAAGCTAATAAGGATATGGAAGGTTGCGCCGTGGAACTGATACAGACAATAGCATTTCAAAGTCATTCACCTGAACGCAAGACTAAAACTGTTGAGAATGTTATTGGGTCTGTTAATTTGGAAGGCGCAAATAGATATTCAAAAAAACTTCACAAGGGATCAATTGAAGTTCCACCTGTGCCTCCAACTACTATGGGTCCAGCTGATATAATAAATGTATCCTATTCCTTAAAGGCCGAAATTGAAAGTGGATTGTGCAGTAGCAATGAATTGCTGCATGCGACAATAACTATAGGAACTGTTCCTTTAGCTGCAAGCGCAACAAATCCTAATAGCGTCATAACAACACAACCAACTGCACCAATGATTAGCTTAAATGATGGTGAAGATCAGCCTCCACAGTATGGATCGATTGGTAATAAACATATTTTTTTTTTTAGTTTCCCTTTTTAACTTATATATTTGACTTTTCTTTTAGTGCCTCCATCATTTGAAGAAGCTACAGGAATGAACAAACCTTTCGTTGATGCGGAAGCCGATGAAAATCGAGTTCTGGATCCTTTTGTGCCAAAGTATCCAGTTTATCATAATTTTGCTGCTCCATCGGCTCCTACTAATGGACAAATGACTTTAAAGAAAGAAACTCAAGAATCGTCATGGACACCAGCTCCACCACCCTCTACGCCACCAACAGTAAGCCCATCGGCACCAGGATTACCATACCCAACAGATGGCCCGGCAACGTCCTTTTCGCCGCCATTACTTCCCTATCCTGTAGACAATTTCGGAGCTATGCCACTACCAGAGAGAGTTTTGACGTCCGAAAACTCTACGGATTCTGGACCGAGGATTGAGGGCGCTCTAGGCTGGCGAACGTAGGATTATCGCAATAGTACATAAAAATAGGCTTTGATCGCTTTAAATCATCTCCTTTATCAGGATGCATGTAGACCTATTAATTTTGGTTTGCGCAAACTCATACAAATTTTTTATACCTAAAGACGACTTTATACCATTAAACCGTTTCTAAGTATTTGAATTGTATAGGTGACTAGTCATAAAATCAACTTAAATATTGTGGAACCTTTTACCACGGATGTTAAATAAAAAAAAGATTGTTTTTTATATTAAATAGTTCTATTTTTGTAGTGTAATATGTACATATTTATGAATGTACGCCTGGTTGGTTATCAAGAAAACTATAGTAGCACTGAGCAGCTTTATTTTCTTTATATGTACATATATATAATGATACCAACTATACTGGATTTGAGGTCAATATAGGTAACCACAGTAATAAATATGTTTGAGGAGTTTTACTATCTTTTTTTAAAATTACCTACGTTATTTATAAATCCAAGCCTTTTCACTGAAGCTTTGATAGTTAAAAAATTGGGCAAGTGCGAGGAAGGCCTCGTGCAATAGTGTTCCGGACATTTTATATTATCATTCAATAGAAGGCAATTTATCTATATCCTGCATAGGTACACCTAACACTGGGTTTGATATGAACAGTGTAATGTCTAACCAATTCTATCAAGTCGTAAAACTAAAAGTACGTGTGTATGTCCTAGTAATATTGTGCTGATATCCAGTCCATTTTAACTTGAACTTTTGATATAAAACGAGTATTGAATTCGTGCAAAAATTGAAACTCGAGATATTAAACAATTCTGAAATTACGTTAATAGAGAAGCTCGTTATGGTGTGTCTGCCGATTCTGTTTGTCTGTCTGTATGAAGAGTGAATCAATATATTTCAAACTTCATGTTAGGGAGCTATTGCATGGTCACTATGATGATATTGGATGAAACTTAAAATTTGAGCCAATCCTAGTATCAAAATGACCTACTGTACAAATTATTTAGATAACATGAAAACTGGGGGAGACACAGTGGGGTAACTAGATACCCCATTTTTTTAATTTTTCTCAGAAAATATATAAGACACAGAATTTTTTTATTTCACAATCTACATAAAATTCTACGTATCTCCAATTTTTTTCATATTTTTACCATTTATGGTCTGACCGCTAGGGGGCGGGGGACAACATTTTTCAAATGTTTGGCAACCTTTTTTGTTAAAAAAATTTTGTCGGAAAAAATATTTCTTATACATATCGAGTTCTTACAAAAATCTCTTTAATTTGATATGCCACATCATGGGGAATAAAATTTTTGTTTGCCCTTCATACAAGGTTCCCAAAAAAGGGCCCACAAAATGAAATTAATTGCCACCATCGGGCTTCCACATAATGTATACATAGCGAAAGTTTCAGCTCTCTATGTCTAACGGTTCGAAAGTTACAGGGCTGTGACAGACTGACGGACAGACAGACACCGTATCAAACGCATAAGTGTTCCGTCTTTCCTTTTAAGGTCCGGAACACTAAAAATAAGAGGAAGTTAAGCTAAGATTTGTGTTAACTCTCCATGTACTAGTGCCTTTACCCTATGCATTGGTGAACAAACGGTGGAAAGAGTAGAGTTTCCAATGCCTTGGGAGTATTGTCTCAACCGATGGCGGAACCGAACTGGATATAGCAATTGATTAAACTTGTTCGTATTATGTTGGAAACTATGGGCCCTATTGTGATTGTCGATCAGCGATCGTAGCTACAATTGACGATTGAGTCTACTAATTTTAGCTTTGCCATTGTGTAACTCAATCGATGTATAAAAAGATTACAACAACACTTCAAGATCTTGCTCTCTTTTCGAAATCCAAATGCTATACTCTGTCCCAGAAAAATAGTCAGTACAGGGACGATAGGATGTTTGCCTCTCTGTCTTGTTGCGTTAGATGGTTTAAGTGTTGCCATAGTATATCTGAGACATCCATTCTTTCGAGTATTGAGTACCCGGTAGTTTCAGGTACTTGATAGTAATAGGTACCTGAAAGTTTCAAGAATATATTGGATACATGAAGTTCATTACTTTTGATTGAATATAAGGTTCTTCATAAATAGGTTTCGGAAGAAGATATGAGATTCAAAATCTGTGAATACATACATATGTATATGTATATGCATTTATGTTGACTGTGTCTGACTCTTGATTTGATTTGCAATTAACTGATTAGATCAAACATTTGAATCATTATTTTATTTAAAAATTAAGTGGCGAAAATTAATACAAACATATGTTATCAAAGTTGAGTAATACATTTCATTCAAATTAGAAGAAATTATCTAAAAAAAAACATTTTTTGCCATTATGAAATTCTTGAGGCGCAATTAAATGATCGAAGGCACAGAAGAATGAAACAAAAACAATTTACCATCTGATCATAGCGGATCGCTAGACGGAAATGTAGTTATGTAGATTTTTCATGTACATATGCACATATGGATTTTAGGAAATTGATAATGAATACATGCACACACTAATGGGAATACATACATACATACGTATGTATTAAATAATTACACACCATGTCAGCGATAATTGAGAATTTCACTTAATAATTAACAATAGCCAGAAAAACCCAGCCTGCAATAAGATAAGAAAATATATGTATGTAGGTAGGTACATACAATTGAGATCAGAGCACACTGAAGAAAATTTACCTGCTACCAATTCAAATATTTTTTTTCCTATCCAACTACCTTAACCATACATTACATTATTTATAATAACAACATTAATTATGGTGTGTAATAATTAATTTACTCACACTCCCAATAGTCATCCTTAATATCATAAAATATAATAAATAGTATATGTAAGTATTTCGGTTGTAGTACATACATACATATAAGAGAACTGCATGATTCCATTCATTTGCCATTGTGAATACTTACTTCGCTAACCTTTCGCAGTCTCACACAAACAAAAAACAAGCGAATGTGAATCATGTAGCGAAAGATAACGCGAAGCTCACTTTGCGAAACGAAAACATCATGGTGTTGGTTTTCATGAATCTGTGAGTGCGTAGTACATTACCATTCAATGCATTTATTGATTCAAAGTATTCACAAACGCAATGAAATGTACTGCTGATTCCCGAGCCTTTTTTGGGCTTCAAAGGTAGGTCGAAAACCCAGAACACTGCAAGTACGAACAACAAACGCGACATTTTTTTATGACAGTAAAAAAGCATAAACAAAAAGCAGTGCACGCACCGCTCGACGCATTAACTGCTTTTTCCAAATGCAGCGCCAGGCAGCAAAGTGTAAGGGTAGAAAATCATTTGTTGAAATGAATATGGATAGGAGCTATCTTTTGGGATTCGGTTCATGGAGGCAATACAATGTGAGCTCAGTGAACACTTCATTGTGAAGGAATACGAATGTGTGTGAATGATGAAAAAGCTGTGAATGTTTCGAGTAGCTCAAAAACGATCTACTTGCTGCAGGTCCCTGATACATATGTATGTTCCTCTGTACACACACACAAACCTACATAGTGACATATAACAAAAGAAACATCCCACTATATCTTTAATTTTAAGGTATATCAATTGCATAGTTTATATGCACCAGTACCCGGCCAGCCACTAGTATCCGGCAATTTCTTTTAATTGATTAATAATAAGAAAAATAAATATGATTTCCTTTATATATTGTGTAACAATAATTTCAGGCTCATTTAATGCTCTGTGCTCTCTTCACGTAACTTTTAAGACGATTGTCGTCTAAACGATAGCTACGAACGATGTCGTCTGTAGTTTGGTTCATGGAACTCCTTCACTATCGTGTCAACCCCGGTTACCGTCGTTAATGCGTTCTTGAAAAACACGTTAAGCGAAACAACGTTGTGCGGGGCAAATATAATAAAAACATTGCCTTAAGCCTGATTTTCCCTCGGAAAAAACACTTTAAAACGTATGTTGGTCCTCGAGCATAAAATGTGCAATATCTTGATACAAATTTGTCGAAGATCTTAAAAACATTTAAAAAATTGGCGATTCCATTGAGACACTTTTGTTTTACTGTTGGATTTCATTTTTTTTCAAACGACGTTATACCGAAGCCACTCAACCGGGGTATACCTGTAATGGTTTTGGTAGTACTTTTCATATTTAAAATATGGATTCACATCCACTGTACATCTCCACTTCTATTTTTCCACTATTCACATTCTATGCATTCGCAATGTTGCTGCCCTTGTCCAGAGTATATCCATTATAATGAGTAGGGACACTCTCTCTACATATGCATTTCTTACTACCACAAAACAAAAGATTGTACAATAAGTGGAAGTAGATCAAAAGTAAATACTTTAACCCGTATGCAACGATCCCGTGTGTTGCTTCGTGCAATAGTGTTCCGTAAATTTCATATTGTCATTAAATATTCATATCCTGCATAGATACACCTAATACTGGTTTTGATATGAATAATGTCTAATCAACTCTATCAAATCGTAAAATCAAAAAGTACGTAGGTAGGTATGTCCCAGTAATACTTTCGATATAAAACACGTATTGAATTCGCGCGAAAATTGGAATTCGAATTTTTTGGTCTAGCCTTACTCTTAGAGTTCCCTCACGTAGCGCCATTTTGACAAACACGGAGTTTTCTCTAAAATGGTTTCAACGATTTTGATAAAATTTCATATTTCAGTTAGTTTAGGCGTACCAAGCTTTCCGATAAGAAGCATGTAACGGTACTTTGCTTGTTAAAAAAAAAAAACACTGGCAATACTTGACATGCGAAGGAATATAGCATTTAGAGTTTTAAAAATTTAAGAAAAAAGTATTTTTGAAAAAAAAAAATCCAAAAGTAAAAAAAATAATGTTTTTTAAACTTATTTAGTTTTTAATAGCAGCATAGAGCTAACATTTACGATCTATTGGTGCGAATTACATACTTATTTTAATCGAAATCGAGCAGCAAGAGAAGAGATTATAGGGAAGTCCATGTGATCTTCTAAAGTTTATAACTTGAGAACTACTTAGCGGACTTGGGTGAAACTTGAAATTTGAGCCAATCGTAGTACCTTTACCTTCTGTAAAAATTACTTGTATAACATGAAAACTGGGGGGACATACAGTGGGAAAAATATATAAAATACAGGAATTTTTGTATTTTTTTCACAATCTACACAAAATTCTACGTATCTCCATTTTTATACCCTATCCTAAGGGTATATTAAGTTTGATACATAGTTTGTAACATAGAGAAATATTGCAGACAGTTCCCATAAAGTATATATATAAATGATCAGTATCAATAGCCGATTCGATTGAGACATGTCGGTCCGTCCGTCCGTCTGTCACCTGTTTTTGGGCCTTAAATTTTGAGCTAGGACAATGAAATTTTTGTATACGAAGTCTTTGGATATCGGGATAGAACAAGTGTAAAAAATTTTAAAATCCGTCCACTGTCACGCCCACTTTTCCAAAAAATCACCTTTTTTCACTATTTTCATATGAAACTCGAAAAAACTTACTTGAGCAAATATGTAGATATCCACTTAATCTACAAATCGTCTATACATTGTATATGGCCACGCCCACTTTTTAGGGGCGTTTACTTCAAAAATTATTTTTCGAGTAAAAATATAAGTTTATAGAGCAAAATAGAAAATTTTGTGAATACATTTTCCACCGCCCACTGAAACGACCAAATAAGATAGGGATAGGGTATCATATCCAGGCGGATTGTAGCATTTTTTTTTTTTTTCATATTTTTACCAAGGATGAGATCCGAACCGAAACTTTATTAAAAGGCACAAAATTAAATTATTTTCGGTTCACTTTATTCGGCACTAAAAGGCACTAAAATAATTTCGGATCACTTTATTCCGCACTAAAAGGCACTAAAATAATTTCGGTTCACTTTATTCCGGCACTAAAATAATTTCGGTTCACGAAAAGGCACGAAACTAAATTCCCGGCACTAAAAGGCACGAAATTAATTTCGGATATGGATATGACTACTTCGAGTGATTTTATTTGGTTTGCAATTTAATGATTAGGGCAAATGGTTGGATCTTGGGAACCACAATGGGGATTTCAATGCGGTTTTCTTTAATCGATTAGAAAATTCTGTGGTTATTATTCATAAATTGATATGAAACAAATCATGTATATTAAAAAAACTATGTGTATGTGTACTTGCATATATCATAATATAAACATATATATTTCTTCCGGGTACTAGTGCCTTTACCCTAGGAGGCGAAAATAACATAAATAATCTTCATAGGTGGCTTCTGAAATATGCAAAAAAACAATAAACCATTGGATACTCCGCCCGCACGAGCACAAATAGAGGACAATGATGAGGATAAAGGTGAACTTAGTTGTAATAATGAAAAAGGTCTTTCCGCAGTAAGTCAACGAAAAGTTTTTATGCTGATTGAATGTACATATATTTTGATGACATTGTATTTATTCTTTAATTGGTTTTTGAAAGCGAAAATAAATGGAAATTTCTCCACCATTATTGATGGAACCATCAACGTCAAAGACAATAAATCAAGGTGAGAAAAGCCTTGTTACGTCTTATTCAGGAAAAAAAAAAAAACGAAAATTTAGGGAATTATGGCTGCAAAATATAACTGGCTGGAAAAGAAAACCGTACAAGAGGGGCGAAAAGAAACCATTCTGTAAGTGTTGCGCCAAATTTATGTACAAGAATCTAGGCAATATTATATGCCATAACGATTCTGATAATAAGAGGACTATGCTATCGCTAGAGCAGCAACCACCGATTTTCAATGCTGATGAGGATGATTTGCGTAGACATAAAAAAAAGTGCGAGGAGGGCTTCGTGCAATAGTATTCCGGGCATTTTATATTGTCATTAAATAGAAGGCAATTTATTCATATCCTGCATAGGTACACCTAATACTGGTTTTGATATGAATAATGTAATGTCTTGTACGTAGGTATGTCCTAGTAATACTGAGCTGAGATTCCGGTCCATTTTAACTTACACTTTCAATATAAAACATGGTGTACCAAGCTTTTGGATAAAAATGCATGTAACGGTACTTTGCTTGTTAAATGGTTTAAGTAAAGCAAAACACTGGCAATACTTGACATGCGAAGGAATACAGCATTTAGAGTTTTAAAAATTAAAAAAAATATTTTTGAAAAAAAAAAATTAGTTTTTTAAACTTATTTAGTTTTCAAAAGCAGCATAGAGCTAACATATACGATCCATTCGTGCAAATGACTTAGTTTTTGAAAAATCGAAATCGAATGCAGTAGCAGCAAGAGAAGAACTTATAGGGAAGTCCATGCGCTCTTCTAAAATCTGTAACTCGAGAACTACTTAGCGGATTTAGATGAAACTTAAAACTTGAGCAAACCGTAGTATCAAAATGATCTGCTGTAAAAATTATTTGGATAACATGAAAACTGGGGGAGATACAGAGGGGTAACTAGATGCCCCATTTTTTTAATTTTTCTCAGAAAATATATAAAATACAGGAATTTTCGTATTGTTCTTACAATCTACACTCAATTCTACGTATCTCCAATTTTTTTCATATTTTTACCACTTATGGTCTGGCCGCTTGGGGGGGGGACAACATTTTTCAAATGTTTGGCGAGCTTTTTTGTTCAACAAATTTTGCCAGAAAAAAATATTTCTTACATATATGGAGCCCTTGCAAAATTCTCTTTAATTTGATATGCCACATGATGGGGAATTTTTTTTTGCCCTTCATACAAGGTGCCCAAAAAAGGGCTCCCAAAATGAAATTCATTGCCGCCATCTTGTGCAGGCTTCCACATAATGTATACATAGCGAAAGTTTCAGCTAAAGAGTTTAAAATGTGGAAAAACAATGGCCACATAGACAACAAATAATATATTTTTTAAAGAAGGTCGAGAAGATAAACTCGTAGCTAGGTCAGTAAGATTTAAAAAATGTTCCATCATAATAGATAAAACGACTGATGTGAGTACTACAAAATGTTTGGTGCTCGTGGTCGGGTATTTACATAAAATATAAAAAAAGGAAGCGAATTCAGTTTAAGAGGCCTCCACCCAAAATGTCGAACTGAAAGTCGAACATAGGCATAGTTTAGTGTAGAACCATGTTCGAAAAAAGAAAATATTTATCTTCGAATACAAAATATTGCAAAATGGGTTTTAGCAAAGACTATATCTAATATATAAAAATCTCGTGTCACAATGTTCGTTCCCATACTCCTCCGAAACGGCTTGACCGATTCTTATGAAATTTTTTATGCATATTCAGTAAGTCTGAGAATCGGCTACTATCTATTTTTCAAACCTCTAAATGATAAGGGGTGTCCAACTTTTTTTAAATTTTTTATTATGTGGCATTAAAAAATACATACAACCCTAAATTTTCACTTTTCTTTCACCAACCCCTGCTTTTTAATAGTCATTTTTATAATTTTATCATTTTTCATCCCGCTCGATAACATTCAGTGTTCGGACTTTGCTGCAATTGCAGTAGATCTACTGCGATTTTGAAAAATATTTAAAATCTGCTGCGCCACTGCGCTAGACTTGAAATCTTCTGCGATTTTTGAATGTGAAACCGGTTGAAAATTTGATGTTTTCTAGATGAAAAACGTAACACAATCTAGAAAAAACGAAAATTGATGGAAAATTTCATTTAAGAACTGAATTTAACTGAAAATTAATCAGTTATTAAACATTTTATAAAAAAAATAATTTCGTGCAAAGATTTGTGATTAAATTTACTTTGTTTTAACCTTATTTTATCGTAAAAAATATATGTGTATAAATCTAAACCCCATTATTGTTGTATTTTTTGCAACAAAAACAAATCTGCTTCGGAAAATACAGTTTTGCTGCACTTTTTGTAAGAATCCACTGCTAAATTTTATTATTGAAGCCCGAACCCTGGAGTGCACTTAACAAGGCATAGGTTTATTGAGCTGACACTATGTCAGATGGCGGGGATAACCTCTTTCTCTTGGAACTAGGTACTTGCCTGGATTAATGAAAGAGTTTAGTTTTTTTTTTTTTTTTTTGTCTGTAGCATTAACAGATTAATATTATGTAATGAATTAATGATATAAATAATTATTACTTTTAATACATTGAAAAAATTAATGTTTGGTGTTTTGATATTTTTATATTCCCTCATCGTTCACAGCGCTCCACATCCTTATACACTTCCAATAAGTTAGTTATTTTTTTTTCTACACTAGAAATTCTCTAGAAATTATTTACATGGCAAAACCAGTGATGCCAGATTTTTTTTTATGAAATTCCTCATTTTTGGGGATCTTTTCCTTAAATTTCCCCATTCATTAATCGTTTTTTCCCCATTATTTTCCCCATTTTAATTATTTTCTAACATACACTTAATGACTTCAAAAGGATAATTTAAAACAAAAACAATTTCATTTTCTTTTATTGAAACAAAAATAGTAATTAAAACATATGAAAATGCTACAATCCCTCTGGAGCGGATCATTTGATACCCTATCCCTTTCCTATACACTTAGCTTCTTCTTCCACCGTATATTGGTGCTTAAGCAACTTTTTTCAAACATCTTATAAAATGACTCCAAAATACGAATTTTCTCAATAACAGGGCGTGGTAGTGGCCAGATTTAAAAAAATGTTCAACATAAACTGTATTTTGTTCCTAAAAGGTGCTATTATTTTGATGAACTGTCGAAAATCAGTTTTTTGGACAAAAACGCCCCTAAAACGTGGGAGTGGCTGTATACTTTATGTGGAGTATATGTCGGGTAGAAAAATATCTACCTATGTGCTTAAAAAAGTTTTTATAAAAATACTGAAAAAAGTGAGTTTTTTTTTAAAAGTACGTCCAGGGTATAAACACATTAGCAACGGAGAAACTTTCTTTGTTTTGTGCATGACGGTGTTTTTTTTTTGAATTTGAATGTGCAAATCTGCGCATTTGACAGTTGATTTCGATTCGGTTGAAGTCAGTGACATATGATATTGTAGGTTGTATTCAACTCGAAATTTATTTAACATTCAACCGCTTGTTTCTTAAACAAGTTAATTTCTCTTTCATTTTTAGTTGGAAACTTATTATTAGAGTAATGCTTTTTAATATGTATGTGAAATTAACATTTTGTGTGACATCGGTTTTTTCCCCATTTGAAGACCATTTTTCCCCATTTTCCCCATTGACTCGAAAATTCCCCAAAATGGGGAAATTTCCCCACATCTGGCATCGCTGGGCAAAACAACGTTTGCCGGGTCAGCTAGTAATACTATATAATATTATATAGTCTTTGGTTTTAGTAAGCTCTTTGACATGGAGCTGAGCAGTTGTAGGATGATGTTGCTCCACTTCAATGTTTGTTCGGTTGCCGAGCAACTGTATTATAATAATAATAATAATATAATAAAAAGTGTGTATATGTACACATGCACGCGTATATTTGTGTGGGGCAAACTTTATGTGTGTATGTTTATTTAAATTTTGAATTCAAGAAAAATTAAAATTTCTGTATTTTTGCTTATATTGGTTCTTAGTTGAATTAGTCGTTACAAAAGTACAGTAATAACTTTTTTTTCATTAAATCAAGTAGATTTCTTCTAAATAATGAATGAGTTGTAGATTTTTGGTTTGCTGAAAACCACACTCGATGAGGATGTTCTTCGACTGAGGATATATTAGTTAGTGATATAGTGACATCCCTCTTAGTCTCTTACTGTTACAAATTGCTAAGTTAATGGATTTGAGTTATGCTATGCAGACGTTGATATTATATTCATCCTTGTCTGGACAGCTTCTGAAAAAGCTATTATAAAAGATGATCGGACTATGAGCGTGTAATAATACAGTAAATATTCCTCAAGTTAGTAATATTGGAGACGGTTCCCCTTTAAGCGTTGGCCAGACTATCCCAGCTGGGCTACGTTGGCCTGTCTGGCTACTTCTACCGTATCGACGTGGTAATGATGCCTGTGCTCTGAAAAATCAGCATACGGGTTTTCATACGGGAAGAAGTATTTGGGTTCTCATAGAGTGTAGACGTGTTTTCTTTAGTAATCCCATAAAGTAATTTAAAAAATATAAAAAAATAAAAAAAAAATAAAAAATCAAATCATTCAATTCATCTTTATTATTCTTTACTTTATCAAAAACTTTTTTATTTTGAAGAAAAATCCGCAGGTATCGATGGCGTAAGACCCAGAGACCTTAAGATGTACGCTAAAACACTTGCTCCAGTTATGCAAAAAATGGTTAACATGAGTATAGAACAATCAACAGTACCAACGCGTCTAAAAACATCAATAGTACGTCCAATACATAAAAGTGGTAAGAAGGATACTGTACTATAGGCCAATTTCTATTCTCTCGGCAATAGATAAAGTTATGGAAGAGGTGGTTTGTAGAAGACTCAATTCCTATATAAACAAATATAATCTTCTAGCAAACAACCAGTTTGGGTTTCGGAAAGATAAGAGCGTTAATAGATTACTTGGAGATTTTACTAATATACTAAATAAGAGCTTGGAGAAAAATCAACACTCGTTAATTCTATTTATTGACTTCAAAAAAGCCTTCGATACTCTTAGTCATACTGTTATACTTAGAGAATTGGAAAATGTTGGAGTAAGAGGGCCATGTCTGAATTGGTTTGAAAGCTACCTGAAAAATAGAAAGTTCACCGTTAAAATCAAAAATAGCTACAGCGAAGACCTCTGCTCCTTATTCTGACAACAAACAACTTATTCTCAACACTTAAAAAAGTACAGTCTATGGATATGCGGATGACATAGGAATTGTAGTGAGCCACAGAGATGTTCAGGCTGCAGAGAAAATAATGCAGGAAGAATTTAATTTAATTGACAGTCCAACTTTTTTAGTTTTCTCTATAATGACAATATCAAAATCCATCAAATCCTAAATCAGATTTTATTACGATATCAATATTTGCATCATATTACAAATTATGTACCTATATACAGTGTTGGCCAAAACTAAAGCAACTTAAACACAGACAACAAACAGATGAGTAAAATTGCTTAAATGAAAATATATTCCTTAAATTTTTTATGTAGGAATGTAGTAGTTACATTCCAAAATTAGATTATGAAAAAAAAATCCATTTATTTATAACAAAAACAAAGAAAAAACAAATAATACTAAAATATGCCGATTTTCAGCTGGACAAAACTAAAGCAACTCCATACCAAAATTGTATTTATATTCAAATTCGTTGTGTTAAACTCAATATTTTAATGCAAAAACATTATTTCAGATCACCGCTGCACACCTCCTAGGCATACTCTCCAAAATATTTTAAATTATGGATCTGGGGATATTATTCCATGCCTCCTTGACCTGAGTGAAAAGGCCCCCTTATTTCGATATGTATCCCGAATTATTCTCCGATCTACGATCTCCAAGAGGTTTTCTATAGCATAAAGTTCCGGAGAACATTCCATAATCCCAAATTTTCTATCCTGAAACCAATTTTTTACAAGTTTTGAGGTATGTTTAGGTGCGGTATACTGTGGAAGTACCCATTTCGAAGGCAACTCCTCTTCGACATGTGGCAGCATAACGCCTTACAGGATAGTTTTGTACACAAATCGGTTCATAATTCCATCTATTTTATGGATTGGGCCAATTCCATATCCATGGAAGCATCTCCGGACCATGACATAGCCTCCTCCATGTTTGACCATACCCATCGAATATCGAGAAGTAGGTGCTTCATTGCTGAGCCGTCAAAGACGTCGAAATCCATCCGATCTCTTAATATTGAATTTGTATTCATCAGAGAATAGAGCTGTCTTCCTTTTAGACACTGTCCAGTTGATGTGGCCAGTTGTAAATTTGAATTAAGCCGTTCTGTTTTTGACCGAAATAAAAGGTTTCTTCACGACACTGAAAAATGAAAGACCACAATTCACTGCCCTTCGACGAATCGTTCTGGTGCGGATATTCATGTTCAATTCGTATCTCAACTCTCAGATGACATGAATAGATTGCTCCTAATCTTTCTTATCACATATTTATCTTCCCGGTGCGTCTTAACTCCTGGCCTGCCACCTCGATGAATCATTTTGACGGATTTGCTGGCCTTATAATATTTAATTAAACGACGTTTCACTGATTTATGACTAGAATATAGCATAGATTTCCTTGTGTAAATCTATATTCAAAATCAGAATTTATTTTTTGTCCGTTCAGAATACTATTCCTTGCCATTTTTACAAAATAAGTTACATCAGCTTTTCATGTCTTCTGCAGCAAAATTATACCCGAGAATCGTCCAATTTTTTCTTGTTTGTTCATTGGCAGCATTTCTATAGCAGTAAATACTCAAAACAACGGTTACTTTTTGTTTTCCGTAACAGAAAATCGTTTTTTGAAGAAAGAAACGAAAAGTTGCTTTAGTTTTGGCCAGCTGAAAATGGACCTTAATTCAGTTTTGTATTTATTGTTTTTTTAATTTACTCATAAGAGTGTTTACTGATTCTATATACTAATCTATAATATTCAGAGATATCGGGAAAAATAAATATAAAAATATTCTGGCTCATAAGCACTTGCTAAATCTTAAAACAATTGTGTGGTGTATTAGTTGCTTTAGTTTTGGCCAACACTGTAAGTAAAAATCGAACTAACTATATGTACTCATATAGAATTGCACTACACTATGATTCTATACAAATATATCTATCCAAGCAAAAACAAAATCAACTTTTTTCCCTTTCCGAAAAAAAAGGTACCCATATATAACCATTTCTCATACGAAGAAGCAAACGTATATACATATTATCATTTTTTGTTTATCATCGAATAGGCAGAAAAGAATTAAAAAAAATATCTTCAATTTCAAAGTAAATCAAAGAGGTTTTCGAAGTCAAAAGTCGGAGAATAAGTGATTTTCGAAATTGAGAGAGAACATTTTTCTGTAGTGTGAATATCTTGAACTAAAATCGTCCACGCTAAAAATTCTCGGTTTATGTCCTAGGTAAAACCGTGAAAAAGTGTTTTACAAACAGCAATTGTACTCAGCAAATAGCCAAAAAATGTTAGCTTTGACCATCCTAACAGTTAGATGGTATGTCCCTATAATATTTTTAAAATTTTTTTTAAAAGAAAATATTGCAAATTCTGTACGAATAACAGTGTTGAATTTGGAGAATTTTACAGTTTTTTAAACGCACATATATCCAAAACGAGGACAAAATTTAAAATTCTATTACCTTTCCAATAACACCAAAAAAATATCAAATTTATACTGTTTACTGGCTTAAGTTTTGTTTTGAAAATTGCTATTTTTCGTAAAAAAACACGCAAGTTGTCTGAGTATATTTTAAATAAAACAACAACAAAACAATTTTTCAAAATTCGGGCTGGAACAAAACTTAGATTAAATCCCATTCCTTAATATGCCATAATAAACAATGCAATCGGTTCACTATTGGCTGAATGGCGTTGTTTTGAAAATACACAATTTTTGCCTTTTGCTCAAATTCTGGGTGGAGGCCTCTTAAAGATAATGTTTTAGAAGCCGTGCAAGTTTTAGATCTGCAAAAAAAAGCCCCAAGTCTTACTCCACTCATAAAACTATTCCCAAATTTTATAGGCGAAGAACTTATCGGTGAAAATTCGAAGTTTTTTGGAACGCAACATTTGTGTTAAAAGCTTAAATGTTTCCACTTTTAAAAGTATTTGTTGGCTTTATATTAAGTTCTATTTACTGACAACAACAGTTAGTTCCATTTTAATGGCAAAAGAAATTATAAGAAATAATTTACTGGATTCCATCGCAAGAGTTCCTATCAAAATATAAATAATCTTTCTTCACCTCTTATACACGGGGAGCTAGCGACGTTTTTTCTATTGTATTTTAACAAACCTGTAACTTTGTGAGCTAAGTTTATAGTGACAGCTGAACATATACATATATGTATGTAAGTCTGGCAGTGCTGGGCTAGCTTATATGGCAATGCCGTAGGTTTGAAAGTGCCAAAAATATAGAGATTTTCATTTTATTTTAACAAAGTTGAGATTTTGGAATATGCTAATTTGTGAGACACAAATACCGAAAATGCGGTTTCAAACTAGCGCCAGAAGTCCTTCAAAGCGCAAAAAAATGCTAGAATTAAACTCATAATAACAAAGTCAATTATTTGATATTATGTATGGGATATTATTACAGTTATAATTCCTGAAAGCCAGACCAAAATTGCGGCTTCATCACCCCGCCAGTCGGCCTAGAAACTTCCTTCAAGTTTATTTATAACTTATAACTTTGAGATTATAATGCAGCGGACTCTACCTTGAATCAAAAATCAACTAGCCAAACATTACCCATTTTTTTATAATTTCTGCTATTAAAGACTGCATCGTAATGACGGGATTGTTTTAACAAAAAAGTAAGAAAGCTTATTACCAATAATTTTACAACCTTGTTTTATTTTCTTAACTGAGTGATTGGTTGTTAATATTAGTAAGATTCAATTACTATAAAAAATTTTATATTCCGAACTGTACCGTACGTTTTGCAATAAAAATGATGCAATTATATTATTTAATGAAAAAAACTTCAAAAAATTGCTGTGAAGTTCTGAAGGTCCGTCAAGACAATAATTAAAAATATAAAGAAGTGATTTTTGTAGGGAGATCGGATATCATAGGAAATGTTACCAAAACTTTACTGTGTTAATGAGTAAGTACTGTGCTAAGGTAAATTTAATTAAATTGCCGACGCTTTTAACTGCGCAAGCTATATCTTTTGAAAATACTGTGGAAGCTGCTGCTAATGGTTCTAAAAGTATAGAATCGCAGTCAAATCTTCACTTACACACTTTAACCAGTCAAACCTCAGTTGAAACCTTACAAGACAATGGCCAGGTCTGTTTGTTTTGTGGTAAAAGGTTTAAAAAACAAAAAGGACGTATGAAAGCTTTGCACATCTCCTCAAAAACTTCCCTTGAAGACAATTTAAGGAAATACTCCACTGCTCTAAGTGATTCTAAGATTCTGAAAAACTTCTAAAATTTATTAACCAGCACATTTACGTATCACATTATTTGCAGATATGACTTCAATAACCAAATTAAAAAAAAAATGAGAAAAAAAAAATACTTATTGGCATTTCCGTCGAGAAAATAATAAAATCACATTCGAAAAGTTATGTAATTTTATTGAAGAAAATGTATTAATGCAGGAAAGAAGAAATATTGCAAATTGAAAGAAAAACATTACCGTAGCACTTGGATTCTCGATATTTAATAGAATGGGAGTGTTTAGTTCCAGAAAATCTGAACAGCTTTTATGTTTCATTGATAAGTGGTTCGGATCGTTGAAGAAGAGAAAGCCATTGTTGCAAAAGAAAAGCTAAGTCTTTATCTGAGGACATCATTTATGCAGTGACAAAAGGCATTGTAAAGACTTCAAAGCATATGTCTTTAGGGATGACATTGAAAAGCTTAACAAGTAGACGAAAAGCTGTTGATATCATCAACAGATACGGCAACTGCATGAGCTATAACGTTGTAGAAGAGCTCGAAACGGAAGCAGCTTTTTTTCATAGTCTCGATAAAATATTTGCCAGGAGGGCATTGTACAGTCGCCAGATTTAATTACCGGAATGGCATTTGACAATTTTGACCGTTATGTTGAATCAACTACATGACACAGTTGGCATTATTTATAAAAAAATGTCCGAAAGTTTTCAAGCTCCAGAGCCACAAGATATGCATAATACAGTGATAGCTCCGGAAAATATAAAAAGAAGAAGAGCCTTTGATGCTATATCCTCTGAAACTGTGTCGCATCCTAAGAAATCAAAAGAGCCTGCTCGCGAATGATAATGAACTTCGTCAATCAATATGTATATGACGATCAGAGTATAATAAAACAAATGGATTTGATTTGGATGTTTTCGCATGCTTTTAAAATCCCAAATACACCCATGTGGGTCGGATTTAATAGCAAAATTGTTGAAGATACAAGTCCGAAGCAAAATATATCTTACCTTAGCCCAATCAATTTATCACCAAGAAACACATCGCTTGTACTTAAAACTATGCAGCAAAGTAAAAATAAATGCAGAGGAACTTAAACAACCATACATTAAGGTTTCATACGACTCTTAGAGGTGATCTGGATCAGATCACGATAATAAAACAAACTACATCTTCGCGATTGTTTTGTTTCGAAGTGTGGTTCTTCTGTCTTACACATACTTATTTCTGTCAAAGTGAAAAACAAATCGAAAATGGAAAACAGTTGCAATTGAGGTAAATTTGTACAATGTATTTTTTTGGATTTTTTTATTAAATAATAGTCTATCTTAACAATTTATTCATTCTTACTTGCACCGATACGTAGTATAGGGCAAGTTTTGGATTCCTGAAAAATGTCGATCTCGGGATTTTGATAAATTCTAATATTACTTTTATAGAGAAGTCAAAAAAAAATTGGGTCTGAAAATTCTGTCTGTCAGCGAGGCTACAGCCTAAACGGGTTAACGGATTTTGATCAAACTTCATATCTAGGGTCTGTGGGGTAATCACTAGAGTCTAAATTGAAATTTTTGTTCTAGCGCTAATATTAACGGTATTTTACTTAGGGTCAATTTAACAAAAAGCAGATTTGCTGGAAAATGGTTCCTACGATTTTTTTTTAATTTCATATTTCGGCTAGTTTGGTAAAGTGCTATAAGATGGCGTACCGCATGGCATATAATTTTATGAAGAATTTTAAAATATATAATATTTTTTCATATATTTTTTTTTAAAGTTCATTCATTTCCAACAGCACAAAGGTACAAGTACGTACGACCCAGTCGTGCACTTTATTTTGACATATAACGCGGAATTGCCATGCAACCGATTTTTTTTAATAAAAATTTGATCATATCGCTTTTTTGTAAAGAAGATATTTTTAAAATGTATAAACATGTACCGAATGAGAATAATACATGATGCAGCTTAAATCACATCACATTATTATATCGCAAGTATAATACTTTGAGCAAAAAAAAATAAGTAAAGTAACTCTTTAAAATATTTGTTAAGTATGAACTAAGCTTGGACAACCGGAATTTTTTTTCACGAAGAGGAAGTGGCACTTGATTGGGCAGCAATCGTCCTGGCTGCTGCTTAGTATTTCTCTGCATCCCAGAACAGCAGTTTAAGCGTGGAAGAGTTAGGGCAGTAACGCTGCATTGGTCTCAGCCCAAAACAAATAAAAATTGTCAATTTATTTATACTTACTCATTGAATGCATTTTAATTTTAAGGCTAGCAAATAAAAACTGGGCAAGTGCGAGGAGGGCCTCGTGCAATAGTAATTATATCCTGCATAGGAGCACCTAAATTTGGTTTCGATATGAAAAATATAATGTACAAATGCAAGTGAAATTATATTAATGAATTATAATTTTTTTTTTTTTTTTTTTAAATGGGACTCGATATATTTACGATACCAATTCTGACATAACGATGATAGATTATTTCGAAGAATAGGTTTGCCGAAAAGTTTGTCTCTCTGTATAACTAAACGAGTGAAGTAATTTACTTTAAACTTCATATCGGGAAGCTGCTGCATGGTTTCTAAATGAGACATTGAAATTTTTGTTCTAGCCCTACTATTAAAGTTACTTCACGTAGATTTTCGCAAAAAGGGGATTTCTTCGAAAATGGCCCCATCGATTTTGATTTAATTTCATATTTCACTTAGCAAATACTATAAAATGGCGTACCATGTTCTTGAGTAGATCTAGATTGTTTACGAGCACGTGTTACGTGTTAGATTGTAAAACACGAGCAATACTGGACCTGCGAAAGATTATAGCATTCAGAATTAACAAATTTTGTAAAAAAAAAATATTTCTTATATATTTTGAGCCCTTGCATAATTCTCTTTAATTTGATATGCCGCATGATGCAATGCAAAATAATTTTTTTGCCCTTCATACAGTGCCCAAAAAAATGCCCCCAAAATGAAATTCAATGCAACCACCTTATGCGGGCTACCACATAATGTATACATAGCGAAAGTTTCAGCTGGCTACATATGTCTAACGGTTTAAAAGTTATAGGGCTGTGGCATACTGACGGATAAACGGACATACGGATAGGCGGACGGACGGACATATATTTCCGTCTTTCCATTTAAGGTCCGGAACACTAAAAATAATAATAAAACATATATTCTTATGCGTATTTATTACAGTTGCTTATACAAGCATTTAATTTACAAATCATTATACAGGTATCAATTCTTATTCAAAAATGAATTCTTCATTAAAATTATTTATGATAAAAGTCACAAAAATCATAATTTTATTATGTTTTTGTTTATGACAGATTTTGTCAAGGAAAATACTAAAAAAAGGAAATCACAAAAGATTTGTTGACAGTTCGAATTTTTGTATGGGAATTCCTAACAGAATAAAAGAATAAAATATTTCCCCGAATAGGTCCAATTAATTTATTCGAAAATAACATTTATTTTATACTTTTTTGTTTTCAAATAATATTTCATATTCTGATGTAGCAATACTGTCGCTTGACAGTTGTGAAAAGCATACCAACTCTTACGAACAAAAATGTAACCTAATGAGAAATAGCATGAACTAGCTACTTGGATTGTGGGTGCCGTGGCTCAGTGGTTAGAGCGTTGAACTACTGCGCAAGGGGTTCCAAGTTCGAATCCAGAAAAATACCACCAAAAGTTTTTTCACGGCCCCACCTCTTCCGAGTGTTTGACAAACATTCAAGAGTATAATTGTCATGAGAAAGCTTCTCGAAACTCCTCTGCCCTTCGGATACGGCATAAAACTGTAGGTCCCTTCTGTACATGCAGAAATGTATACCACGCACAACATTTACAGTTGTGAGAAGCTAGGTCTTGGCCCTCTATGGGCTGCTTACGGCCTAATATTTATTTATTTTATTTTTAGCTACTTGGATTACAAAAATAGATCCAAATGAAAAGCAAGATCTTGTATTGTTGTCGTTTTGCATGAATACCAATGATCTGATCTGGATAATGGGGGATAATAAAACACGGCTATTTCTTACCTTTTTTGCATATATTCTATTATTTTCGCATTCAAAAATGTTTCTGACTGTTTTAATAATATATTATGTATGAAAATCAAATCACATTCCGTTTTCATTAAAATTTGTTTATTGTTTTATTTAAAGCAGAGTTCCATGAAACATTTTTCTCAGTACTGTAATGTCGAACAATTTTCGAAATTCTCCGACTTTTTGAGAAAATTCAAGTTATGGAGTAGTTTAACAAGAAATAAAAAAAAAACTTTTTCAAGGAATTATAATGATAAAAGAAGGACATATGTACATATGTATATATGCAAGGGATAGGGTATCACATAACCCGCTCCAGGCCGATTATAGCATTTTCGTATGTTTTTAGCACAATTGCAAGCGAAATTTCTTTTTTAACTGACGCGCTGTGGCACTGAACTAACACTTAAGCAATTACGAGATACTCTATTGATATGATGAAAATACCTGTTTTGCTAAAGACTATGATGTCTTATGTATATAGAAAATATAGTTTTTATTAACTTTTTCCTATTATGCGAGCGGAATCGCAATATTTCTGATGTTTTAATCGGAAGTCTTAACGTATAAATTTTATATAGCAGGTAATGTATAATGAATAAATATATGTATTTATTTTGTCGTTGGTTTCTTTGGTTTTATAAGTTTAAGTTTTTTAAGTTTGCTTTACTAATCTCAAAGTCTCTCGCACTTATTTTTTTGAATTTGAAAGGTTTTTATTAATGCGAAACATGAAATACTTAAATGCTAGACAAAAACGCTTAAAACTAGCTTAAATAACTTAACTAACTTAATATAACTTACTGGCTCTCTGCGAGCGCTCTAAGCTAAACTTAATGCTTATCCTATGTCTTTCGACCAACAAAACGAATACTAATATAATACTCTCTCGCACTTATTATTAAGTACATATGTAGGTATTATACTGTTTCTTTCCACCACCAAAAATGTCACTGTTATAACTACTTTACGAGTTCCACATGGAATTCCCGAACGAACTGAATTTCTAAGTAATACACAGATTATAAGTTATATGAATAATTTAAATGAATAACAAATAGGAATACTGTGTTTTGCGTTAGTTTATTGCTCATTCTCTAGTTTTTACTTGCACCTATAACATAGGCCAAGTATTGGACTCGTGCAAAAATTCGACCTCGAGATTAGTGCTACCAGATTTTTTTTGCTGCCCCGCGGGACAGTGGCCAATTCACAGAAAAAAGCCGGGATCTCAAAATATTTCAGGCAAAATAAAAATAAAGTGTATGACTGGGTCGTACGTATATATGTACTTGCATCTTTGAGCTGTTAGTTGGAAATGAATGAACTTTAAAAAAAAACCAGTGAAAAATGCTACAATCCGCCTGGAGCGAATCGTATGATACCCTATCCCTATCTTATTTGGTCTTATTTTTACTCGAAAATAATTTTTTGAAGAAAACGCCCCTAAAAAGTGGGCGTGGCCATATACAATGTATAGACAATTTGTAGATAAAGTGGATCTCTACATATTTGCTTAAGTAAGTTTTTTCGAGTTTCATATGAAAATAGTGAAAAAAGTTAATTTTTGTGAAAAGTGGGCGTGTCAGTGGGCGGATTTTAAAAATTTGTACACTTGTATTGCTTACTTTTACAAAGAACTCGTATACAAAATTTCATCAACCTAGCTCAAAATTTAAGGCCCATAAACTGGTGACATACGGACGGACGGACGGACAGACGGACGGACGGACATGGCTTAATCGACTCGGCTATTGATGCTGATCATTTATATATATACTTTATTGGGTCTATCTTTAATATTTCTCTATGTTACAAACTATGTGTCAAACTTAATATACCCTTAGGATAGGGTATAATTATAAGAAAAAATATTCTTTTTTTAAATTCATCATAAAATTAAATGCCATATATTTGTATTCATTAAATTTTGCTTACGTTTGATCTTGACCAAAATCCATTGAATATTAACCGAGAAATAGCCATATTTCTAAAACAAGTTATTAACTAAAGTACCGTTATACGCTTTTTTAGCTAAAAACATGGTATGCCATTTTATGGCATTTGTCTAGACTAGATCAAATATAAAATTTAATCAAAATCTTTAGAGCCCTTATCGAGTAAACCGAATTTTTGTTAAGTTTGCTATAAGTAAAGTACGGTTCTAAGTAATTTTGGCCAAAAACGATGTACGCCATTTTGTTAGACTTCACAAGACTAGCATAAATATAAAATTTAAACAAAATCGTTAGTCATTTTCGAGAAAATTGGCTCAAACCGTTTGACCCTAAGAAAAGTACCGTTGTTATTACTTTAAGCCAAAATATTGGGACGCCATCTTTTATCATTAGCCCAGTTTTATCCACACTAAAAATTTGAACGTAGTTACACTATAGGAGGTAGGTATCTTTCTCGTCTCGTTTAGGAGGTAGGGTCAGTTTTATTTACAATTCTTTGACTTAAAATGAAAAATTTTTCATTTAAATGTTTGGCGCCTAAGTTAACATACTCGTGCCAATTACTGCAATATAGATATAGCTATTTTATTTATTTATTTTATTTTTTTAGATATAGCTATAATATATCTCTATATTACAAACTTAGTGTCAAATTTAATATTTATATCCTTATAACAAGGATTATATTATATAATTATTATGCGAATAAAGACTTAGCGCGGGTGAAAGTTGTCCCGGAGGTACAGTTCAATTTAGTCATAAAATCCGAGATTTCCCGATTAAATCGGTACGTCTGTCAACGCTACTCAAGATAGTAACCAATTCTGACCTAAGTACTGGCAGAAGCTCGAAAAAGTAGGTCTGTGCCCGAGGCTACAGCCTAAACTGGTGGACGTTTAGCGCTCAAACTTCATATTCATATGTATCTAGGGTCTGTGGGAGAATCCTTAGAGGTGAAATTAAGTTTTTGTTTTAGCGGTTATATAGCGATAGGTATTTGAATTCAGGGCTATTTTACAAAAATCAGAGTTCCTCGAAAACGGCTCTAACGATTTTAATTGAATCTCATATTCAATTTAGACTAAAAAATTCCAAAATTGTTAACAACAGTGGTTTGTTTATGAAAATTTTTGAAAAAGCTGATTTGCGTGAAAACGGTCCAAACGATTTCGTTCAAATTAAACACTAAAAAATAAACTGGCTTAAAAAAATTGCTCAAAAGTGAGTATGGCGCTCAAGGACTATTTTGCGCGAAAACGGCTTTAACGATTTCCTTAAAATTTTATATTTGAACTAGATTAGTAAAGTCCTACAACATGGCGCCCCGCGTTTTTGGCCATAATTGTACTTCACTTACAGCCATCTTAACAAAAAGCTTTTTTTCTTATAAACGGCTCTTACGATTTCGTTTCAATTTTATATTTGAACTAATTTTATGAATTCCTATAAAATAACGTACAACGTTTTTGGTAGAAAGGGTTAATAACGGTGCGTTACTTATAGCCAACTTAACAAAATGTCATTTATCTCGAAAACTAATCCAACGAATTTACGATAATTATAGCCAACTTAACAAAATGCCTTTTCATATAATCGGCTAATACAATGTTGGTTAATTTTCATATTTGGACCAATTTTCTAAAGTCCTACGAGATAGTTACAACGTTTTTGGACAAAGTTTGTAATAACGGTACTTTATTAATGGCTTACTTAACAATGTTTTAGTCAAAAAAATTATATTATATAACATATAAATATATAAACAAATAGCGTAAAGCAATAGATGCAAGTTTGCACGACCCAGTCGTGCACTTTATTTATCGTACAATAAATGCGCTAGATATTGTATTACATCAAAAGTACCTATTCCGATATGTAAAAAATCAAGCTGTAGGAAATTCCAGAAAAAATATTTATTACATGACTCCGTACGACTAAGTAAACTATGAATTCTCTGATTCAAATTTTGGGAAACAAACACAGTCGATGTTTGAAACTTGCATGCAGATAACTAGTTTAAGTTAACTGTGGGTGAAGCATCTGGCCATAAATCATATTTGTCTTATGGGCAATTGTTTTCTCGGAATTTTACAAGTTGTTTGTTTTTGCATAGGAGCAACTTTTTTTGTGGGAATTTTTATTCATAACAAGGATGATTAAGTAGTGGTTTCCAATCCAAGACTTTGAATTAGTTTCGGCTCGATTGTAAACGCTCACAAAAACGAAGTTTGCACTGGCAAACCTCAGTGCCTTCGTACACGTGGTGAGGTGATGACCTTCTATACAAGCAGTGGCGTGTTTTTAGATTTATACATATTATTGTTACTCTTCGGGCGGTGGCATCTGAATTCCAAATTCTAAAAGAATTGTTTGAATTGAATATTCGGCGTCACTTGTGGGAGAAGCCGTTACTCCTAATTTTTGCTAATGCTAATGATTGATATTCTCATAATTGTGATTCGATATAATGCCATCGACATGTGTGTTTATGACTGATCGTCCAAATGCGGTTTATTATAGTGGTGATATTCTAATTGGAAAAATAATTCTAACAACGGATAAAGTGAAAAGAATACGAGGTAGGAGTGCATCACAATATTTTTTTTCTTTTTAGTATATTTCATATAGAGTCTTTTAGACTGAAGCCAATAAGTATTATATTATAATACATTACATTATATGCCTGGAATTATATTTTAATTGAAAGTAAACTCCATTGGGATTATTTTGTCATGATCAAGAAATCCAATTTCTATTTGAAAAGTTTTAGTCTTCTATCGTATGCCTATTATTAGACAGTTATTATACTAAGGCCTATGAGTAGTGTATTTATCCGATCTATATACAGTGTGGAACAAAAGTCTAGATACTCAAACATGTCTTGTTTTTGCCATGCGATATTATGCTTACAAGAGTTCCAACAGATCTGCTTTTTTTATTTAATATATCTTTATTTATTTTTTATTAGGTGCAACAATAAAAATAAAAATATTTCATTCGGAAAAAAAAAAAAATAAAAATGTTCCACAGCACATAAAATAGACACAGCGAATTGATAGTGTTGATACATTTAATTAAAAGTTGAAAAGTGTTAGGTAATACCTTAATTTTACAGGAATTAGACTTACCTAATATTTTGTTGGGTACCCTTTAAGTCGCTTGACTTCTTTTAACCGGTTTGGCATAGAATGTGTTAACTTTTGAAGATATCCTTTGGAAATTTCTTGCCATTCTGCTAGAAGTAAAGTTTTTAACTGAGACTTTGATGTTATGACATGTTTTCGCAAGCGTTTGTCCAAATGATCCCAAAGGTGTTCAATTGGGTTGAGATCGGTTCTTTGAGGTGGTGTTACTAGTAAGTGCGGGACTTTGTGTATCAACCACATCTTCACAACATGGGCAACATGTTTGGGGTCGTTGTCCTGTTGGAAATGAAAATCTTCGGAGATCCCCATTTTTTGTGCACTTTGAAGTAAATTTTCCTGCAAAATTTTCAAGTACACTTCTTTTGTCATGATTTCATCGATTAAGACCAAGTTACCGACCCCCATAGTGGACATACAGCACCACACCATAACACCACCACCCCCGTGCTTGACTGTTTTCCTTGTGTTTTTCGGATTAAATGCTTCATTTGGCTGGCTCCATACTTTCGAACGTACATCTGAGCCAAAAATGTTAAACTTTGACTCGTATGAAAAATTACTTTGTCGCAGAAGTCAAAATCTTTATTTAAGTGCTCATCAGCAAAGTCTATCCTCTTTTTTTTTTTTACCTCGCTGACAAAAGGTTTCTTTCTAGCAGTAAAGGATTTATATCCAGCTCGTTTTATGCACCTGCGTACTGTATCTGGCGATACAATTATGTTTAATGAATCTTCTAGTGCTGTAGCTATTTTTGGTGCACTTTCGAAAGGATTTTTTCTAAGAATGCCTTCGATCATTCGTTCATCTCTGGGTGTGAGAATCCGAGGGCGTCCAGATCTTGGCTTGTTTTTAATCCGTTTTTCTGTTTTAAATCTTTTTACTACGTTTTGAATGGTTGGTTTAGTTCTCCCGATTATTTTTGCAATCTGGGAATAAGTTTGTTCATCTTCATAACATTTTATGATGATTTTTTTTTCCTCCAAAGTTAACTCTTTTCTTTCCATTGTTAAGTAACACACTTTTTAGTCAATAGTCTTATACTCACTACAATTTTAGTAAAACTGTACGGATTTCTTCTTGTTTGCATTAGGAATCCTCACAGCCTATCAGAAATTTCTTATCTCCATTAATGTACCGTTGTTCTTGGAAAACAAACACGCTTATGCTAAGGGTATCAACACTTTTGCTGTGGCTATTTTATGTGCTGTGGAACATTTTTATTTTTATTTATTTTTTTTTTTTCTGAACGAAATATTTTTATTTTTATTGTTGCACCTAATAAAGTATAAATAAATATATATTATATAAAAAAAGGCAGATCTGTTGGAACTTTGGTAAGCATAATATCGCCTGGCAAAGACAAAACATGTTGGGGTATCTAGACTTTTGTTGCACACTGATATATTCGTATGAATCTTAAGTGCATACGCTTGTAGTTTCGGTAGTCTAATCTCAAAAGCCGGTGTGTTAACTTGCAATCTGAACAATAAAAGTAAGTTTCTTACATGTACATACATACATATATAGGGTAGAGTCCCCTATTATCGAACAGTTTACAGATTTCGAAAAATGATTACTCTGTATAAAATTCTTTCTTTGGGCCTCAAATTTTATTAAACCTCATTGCCTAGTTGTAATTTCTGTTTTAAATACAAGAGAGGTGTGGTTGTAAATTTAACAATTTAGTTGTGAAAATGACAGCTTAGATTGTAGATTTTACAGCACTTTTCTGTCAACTTGGATTGTAGAAACAACAACAATTTGCATATAAAACCAACTTTCGTCTACACGAGCACTTAAGCTTTTAAGTCTATATTTATCGGTATGGTGAGAAAAATGGGTGGAAATAGCATTTATAATCCAATTGGACGGTTCTTGTCAAATTACTGCCTCATTGTTATACCGATTTTCGCTTCGCCTGTAAGTTTACAGTATTTTTTTTACATGTTTGTGTTGAAATACAGTTAGTGTGTGTTCAATGCAGTAAAAATAAAACAATCGATTGATTTTATTTATGGATGCCAAATCTACAACTTATTGTAATGTCTACAGCTCCTGCTGTAGTTACCACCACAGTAAATTGCTTACACAAAGTTCTGATGTAGATTTTACAAATTCATATCTGCAGATTTAACATCCGAGATTAACAACGCGGTGTTGATTTTATCTACAGTTGGGGGTTGCAATTGTTTTAACAACTTTATTGTAAAAATGAATGCATTCGCTGTAAAACCTACAAAAATTTGTTAATTTAGACAAATTCGTTGTCAAATACACACATCTACAATGACATGTAAAATCTACTGCCGACAATTGTAAACTTTACGGCGCTTTTTTTTTTGGGTGAACCTTCAATATATCTCAATGTTACAAACTATGAATCAATTATATCCTTAGGATATTGTATAAATACTCCCAAAATAAGGGTGTGGCTATACATAATGTATTGGACATTTGTAGATGATACATACGTACACATTTCTTAAGTTTTGTTTCGAGTTTCATATAAAATTAGGTATACAAAATGTGAGTTTGGCAATAAGTGGGCGTACCAGTAGGCGCATTTTAAAAATATTTAAAACTGTACCTACACCCAAAAAAAAAAGAGCTGTAGATTTTACAATTGAAGGCAGTAGATTTAACAATTCCTTGTAGATTTGTGTATTTAACAGCGAATCTGGTTAATTGGATTGTAAAAGCTATTTCCACCCCATTTCTCGCACCATACCAATAAATTAGAACTTTGAGCTTATGTGGTGCTATGAAAGCGATTTTTTTTTTACATGCAAATTGTTGTTGTTTCTACAGCTGTTCTACAGCTGTTCGACGGCAAAGTGCTGTGAAATCTACAATTTTAGCTGTTATTTTCGCAACTAGATTGTTAAATTTACAACCACCCCTCTGTAAAATTTACAACGAAAATTGTCGGGTCGATTCTGACAATGAATGCAGTAGAATCTACAGCATTTTACTCTATTCTTACAGCATCTTTTTTTTGGGTGTACTGCTAACTTTTCCAAAGACCTCGTACATTAAGGTCGAAGTTCAAGATCCAAGAAGTGGTGGTCGACAGACGAAAATACGGACAGATATACTGAGAGAAAAAAATTGTAAAATTGATCAGGAACATACTCAAACTAAAATAAATCAAACTTCGTTTCATCGCTATCGTGCTCATATAATTAAGTACATCGGATTTGAATCAATAATAGGCCATTCATCTTTCAAGTTCTTGCATTCTTGAACTTGAACTAGCAAATTTCAATTTAAAACCAGAAATTCTTAGATTAAGCGTTTGTAGTTTTTAATCTGACGTCGAAACATTATTGAGTTAAGAACCTATGTTCTTGTAAATTAGGAATCTTTCTACTTACTCTAATCTTTCGAGAAAATATCATACTTTATCATTTAAACATAAACAAAAATTAACGAAAAATTAAATAATTAAATTGATTAATGGTTTCATCATATAATTTCACAATTTTCCACACGCGTACAAACCTAACGCAAGAATGGAGAGACGATAGACAATGTTTAGAAAATGTGAGTCGATTTTATGTAAAACTAACAGTAAACTATATCCAAGGCTATTATTTCTTCATTCAAATTCGCATTTTGTTACTTTGATAGTATAGAAGTAAATTTAACTCGCGTTTTTGTATTGAGTACTTTTTGGGTAAAATGCAACAAAACGTACTAAAATTAAGTATGTTTTGCTAAGAATGACTTTGTTCTAAAAACGCTTGAATTTGACATTCGATTTTTCTCTCAGTGTATGGCTTGTCGACTTTACTAGTGATGCTGATCATTAACTGTCACACACTAAGTACCTATCAAACTTTATAGACGTTAGTCTTCTATTATATGGATTGTGGAAGTTTAAATATGCAGGCTTCTAATAAAATCCATGACTACTTCACATGTTTATTCGTGTATTTATGGTCACCCACAATTTTTAAACATTTTCATAGAATTTATTAGAAGAAATTAAATCTAGAACTATAGGAATGGATTTAAGTTCAAAGTCATGTGCGTAGAATTGCGACATTAAATGCAAGGTGTTTAAGGTTTAGTAAAAATAGTATAAAGTGTTTTAAATAAATATATGTATGCTAAAGAAGCATTTCAATTAATTTAATTTCATTACAGCTGCTTACATCACAATCAGTGGCGTTGCTAAAGTACGATGGACGGAAAGAAAAAACACATACAATTCACGTACCAATGAACGGGAATACACTACAGTCACTTATCGTGCTGATCAGCAATATTTGCACGCGAGAACACTTGTCGTGGGCGAGATCGATTTGCCAATTGGAACACATGAGTATAGTTTCCAAACACCATTACCTGTACAAATTCCTTCTTCAATTGCCGCTGAATACGGGTGTGTTTTGTACCAAGTGGAATTCAAACTCAATCGTAAATTCCGTCCAGACAAAGTATACACAAATTTTTTCACAGTCATTCGTCCTTTTAATCTTAACTTATATCCCTTGAACATGGTAAGAAGTTGAATGAAAAACTAGCAATACTTTATTGACATATCGTTCCTATGATTTCTTCAGCGTCCTGTTGTTGATGAAAATCAGACATCATCCTGCTGTTTCTGCTGTGAATCGGGATCAATAACCGCAGAATTGCGTACTGATTTCGGTGGGTATGTACCTGGTCAGAAACTTAATTTCACTATTCTTATTGATAACGAAGCAAATAAGAATATAGAAGGTTGCACCGTGGAACTCCTACAGATAATATCATATCAAAGTCATTCACCTGAACACAAAATTAAAACTGTAAGGCGTGTTATTGGTTCTGTTACTTTAGAAGGCGCAAATAGATATTCGAGAAAACTTCGCAAGGAATCAATTATAGTTCCGCCTGTGCCACCAACTACCACAGATCCAGATGATATCATCAAAGTATTTTATTCCTTAAAAGCCGAAGTTGAAAGTGGATTTTGTAGTAAGAACATGCCGCTTTATATGAGTATACCCATAGGGACTGTTCCATTAGCACCAAGCATAATAGACTCTAATAGTGTCATAACAACCCAACCAACTGCACCAATGATTAGCTCACATGAAGGTGGTGGAGATCAGCCTCCACAGTATGAATCTATTGGTAGTAAACGCATTTTTTTTATTTTTCCCTTTTAACTTATATTTTTTCTTTCAGTGCCTCCATCATTTGAAGAAGCTACAGGTATGAACAAACCTTTCATTGATGAGGAATCCAATGAAAATCGAGTTCTGGATCCCTTTGTGCCAAAGTATCCAGTTTATCATAATTTGTCTACTCCATTTGCTCCTATTACTTAGGAAAGGAATTACTTTTCGACAAGTCCGAGCTTAAAAAATAGAGACACTAGACGGACTGTATGTTTACCATACGCTTCGTATCCCTTGTACAATTATAATAAAAATATTTTTTTAAGAAATTCAAAACAAACACAAAACGTGACAACTTATTTACCAAAAAAATCACAATCAAACTCGTACTAGGCAAATTCAATTTGAAAAGAAAAAAAACTATGGAAAGGATTGGGTACGGAGAAAAGACATTTATTACAGATCCCACAAAGACTGCAAATGTTAGTAATTTAGCACGCAGATTCGTCGTGGGAAATTGTGTCCGATCAAGAGTCATTGATTATAAGCCGATAAGTTATCGCCTGGCTGTAGTCCTCTTTGGAGAAACATTTTACAACATCAGCCTGATATGCATGCGAGCCCGCCCCTACCGAGGGGACCCTGCCAAGGAGAAATTATATGACCTCTTGGACGGATTCTGTCTCGAGGAGGAGGTTAAAATCTTACACAGAGATTTCAATGCCAAAATCTGTAAGGAGAATATCTTAAAATGGTTAGTAGGCAAACATATTAGCAGCTGGGAAGTTTTAGGATCATCATTGATCCATGTGAGACTGAATGTTGGAAAAAAATAAAAACCTATATTAGATAGTCCACTTCCTCTCTTCTGCCCTTAAACACAAAAAAAACATATGAAAATCCTACAATCCGTCTGGAGCGGATCGTGTGATACGCTATCCTTTTTTTTTTTTTTCAAATATCTTTTAAAATGATTTCAAAACATGGCGTGGTAGTGGGCGGATTCTGAAAATTTTTCAACATATGTTAAATATTGTTCCTAAGAAGTGATATTATTCTAATGAAACCCCGAAAAACTGTTTTAGTTTTTTAGAAAACCGCCCCATAAAAAGTGGGCCATATAAAATGTATGGAAGATTTGTAAAGTAAAGAAATCTCTACATATTTGCTTAAGTACAGTTATTTAAAATTTCATACAAAATTACTGAAGAAACTGAATTTTTCGAAAAGTGGGCGTATCAGTGGGCGGAAGACGTCAGCACGCATAGAACAATAAAATTAGGGTTCATAGAATTAATATTTATTTATAAAAATATTTACAATTGTGAGACTGTGAGAATTTTGTTCTGGAAATTTGGTTGGCTCATTTATCTATTTATTGATTTTAAGGCAAAATGAATCAGCGAGCTAATAAAAAACTTAAAAATTAAATCTTTTTCTAAGCCCTCGGTGCTAGCAAATTGCAACTGTCATATTGATTCAGATATCTGAAACATTAGCCCTCCGATGGTTCGCATGTGGCTAAAGTTGGCAAGGGCGAGGTGCAGGTTTGACTTTCATAGCACTTTCGGTAAACCACCCCCAGACATATGAGAAACTGTTTTCTTTCCCCACATCAAGAGCACTAATGTCATTGGAAAGATTTGTTCCAATATCACTCGTCACATTGCCCGTCCACTTGCAGCCACTTGGTGTTTTGACCAAATCGTGGTTTTGTAAATCCTCAATTTGGTGAGGTTCAACTCTTTCGCAGTAACCAGCGATGACAACTTTGAGAAATTGAATACCCCAAAGCTTCTGGAATGCAACAGCGAATTGCAGACAAATTGGACGTCTGTTCTTCCCTCCAGAACTTCTTATTTCGACGAAAAATTGCTGTGAGTATGAACTTAAATTGGTATTGCTGTAGGTGTTGAAACAGCGAAAATAGACAAGATATGTATGTAAAGCAACCAGCTTTTTAAAAATAAAATTTGTTGGTTACATCTTTACCCTTTACAGCTTGCTTTGATAACAAAAACTTACTCGAATTCCCCAAAAACTCTTCCTGCACTTTATTTTGTGAAATAGACGTTTTAAACACCTGCGGCTCTTTAACTGTACTAGTGCTAAAAATATCGAAAAGTTGGTTAAAGAATTGTTTAAATTCCGCGGTGGTATCTACTTTTTCGGAGCCATGACTAGCCTCCTTATACGTTAAAAGGCCTGCCGAAACTGTATTGCTCAGTACGTGAGATGCATATTTAACTATTATTTTCCGACAGTGTTTGGCCAAATATGCCACTCCATCAATTTCGAGGCTAATTTGTACTGATTTTTAGAGTCGACATCATAACATTTCGCAATGTCGCTCCGACCAGCGGCAATTTCGAGTGCTGTTAAATAAGTGAGGAACACCGTACATATAAAAAATTGTTTGGTCGTTTACATTTTAATAGGAAGACTAGAACAGCACCATCGTTGGGCTCGAGGATTTCAGTGAAGACGATAACCGCTCATGCTGGCCTACATGCAAGGTATTGGTCTTAATGGCCCAAGGGGTTGCAAAGAGGTGGAAACATCCGATCGCCTATTACTTTGTTCGTACCAGTTACCCTCCATGCTCCATCCAAAGTAAAAAAAAAATTATTTGAAGCAATAAAAGCTCTACAGGAGAGCAAAATCATTCTTGTCCATTTTGTTGCCGAAGAAGGTTCTAATTGCAGGGGCTTAAGCCCGCATTTTAGATATCAATCAGCCCAGCGAAACCATATTTTATAGTTAACGACCAAACAAATTTTTATATTATTAGATGACGAGGCATTTGGCTATTTAGTTTTTTTTTTTTATACGACGCTGGGGTTCTCGCAGAACCCATCAAGTGGCCGCATTGAATTGTGCCTGTGAAGCAGGCAGCACTTTATACTGTTGGTATAGATTGGGAGAGGGACTAGCCTGGATCGATCTCCATCATCGTCGTCGTCCTGTTAAATTAACGGAAGCTCCGGTAACCGCCGATAAGTACCCGGGTGCTGACAAGAGCTGTGTCTGAAGTTCTTAGAAGCTCAAGTTCTATCAGCTTATCCACGCTTTCTTTACATCAGACGCCTCTCCAGTTAAGGGTCGCTGTTGTTACCACGACCTCCTCTACCTGCAGCCGCGCAACGAGTTCATTCCTAATGGCCGGTGTGTCGTATTTTTCCTATTTCCGTCGATGGGCGTCTTGAAGCGGTCTTCCATCTGTCACGACCTGCGCATCTATAACCACTGCATGCCTTCTTTTGACGATGATTAGGTCTGGCTTCCTGACGTCCTCCGGAGTCGGAATGGATGGCTCCTCGATGGTCTGAAGGCCTCTGGTCCGAGCAGAACGTTGAATAAAATTGATAACACTGTTGTGCCGATCGATTCGGCTGCTGTAAGAGCGGTGACACTGTTGAATTATGTGGTTCAGGGTCTCGGGTGCTGGGCATCCTGCCCTACAGCTACGGTCGATGATGTTGCGGCCCCTGGTGTCCTTGATCTCGTTGGAAGGGCGTTGATTCGCACCCTCAGGCAGTGGGCCTGTGCATGGTTTCCAGCTTCTCTAAAACCGTAGCCGTCCACTGATTGGTGGAGCTTGTCACTCAAGTATAGTTTAACGTTCCTTCCGGTGTTAAGGATCCGCCCGTCGATGCGCAATGCCAGGTTTGGCAGACTCAAGTTCCGTAGTCTGTGGAGTCTCATCAGGGGGGCCTTCCATCTTACAGCGGTAATGCCCAATCCACCATCCCGATTGGTGGCGTAGAAGAAGGATGTTGGACTGTCCTTGGGCAAGTTTAGCCATTTCCTTACCGCTGCCCCGATGAGTCTGTCCGTCCGGTTGAGGCTGCCAATACTAACACTTCACAGTGCCAGTTTGTGGAAGAGTTGGGGAATAAGTACCGACCGTAGGGCATGCAAGCGTTGTTGTGGCTTCAGCGGTGCCCTGGTTAGCCGTTCTAATTTCGGGACCAGTTCAGCCAAGGGATCAATCTTACTCCGTCCGTTCGATGTGAATTTGATTCCTAGGTAGTTCCATTCGTCTGTCCTCTTTAGAGCTGGCATCCTTTGTCCGGCGATGTTGAACACTCTCTGCTCCACGACAGAGTTCTTTTGTTTGGGTTGACCTTTGATGCTGATGGTTACGCACTTGGTGGAGTTTAAGGTCATACCACAGGATGCCAGGAATGCATGGGTATGGTCGATCAGCTTCTGTAGGCCCATAGGGGTTGAGGCGCAAATGATAAGATCGCATTGGTTGCCGCAGCACATATTCTACAGTTCATCTCCAATGGTAGGGATGATAGTAGGCGATCGATCACCATGTTGAAAAGAACCGACGAGAGGGGGTCACCCTGTTTCACACCGCTCCTTGGCGTGACCGGCCTCGAACGCCATCCTTCGCCCATGAGTCCACGAACTCGTCCGGCGCACCATACGTGCGCAATGTACCCATAATTGTGTTGTGGGAGACGGAGTCAAATGTCTTTTCGACGTCTTAGGCGGCGATAAAGCAACTGGTGTGCTCTTGATGGTGGTATCGGAGTAGCAGGTCAACCATGGTAGTGTTGGTTGCGCAGCCATCGATGATGCCCTGCGACGAAGCCCTGCTGTCTGTGGTCGAGGCGTATTGACCGCATGAGTCTTCTTGCCAGAATACTATGCAGCTGCCTCAAGATTACGGAGGTAATGGTTATTGGACGAAAATCTCCTGGCTCGGTGGAATCAAGTTTCTTCGGGATGAAGATTATTTTTGACTCGCAGAGGTGTTGCGGCGGCCTGCCACACCACAAGATGAGATTAAGTTTCTTCGGGATGAAGATTATTTTTGACTCGCAGAGGTGTTGCGGCGGCCTGCCACACCACAAGATGAGATTAAGGATTCTCGAGAGGATTTCACTGGGCATAGCCCTGAGCTGCCTCGCTGCCTATCCGTTTCCGAGATGGGTGTTCAGACCGAGTTGAGTGGCTGGTGTTGATTAACGTCCGCTGGTGCTGTTGTCGACCTCTGCTCCATAATCCGTCGCCAGTAGGGCTCCATGATGTTGGCGGGCGGCATTCTGGCTACGCTGGGACCCTCCAGAATCGTCTTGATGCACCTGTGTTCTACTTTTTCGGAGCCATGACTAGCCTCCTTATACGTTAAAAGGCCTGCCGAAACTGTATTGCTCAGAAAGTGAGATGCATATTTAACTATTATTTTTCGACAGTTGTTTGGCCAAATATGCACCTCCATCAATTTCGAGGCTGATTTGTACTGATTTTTAGAGTCGACATCATAAAATTTCGCAATGTCGCTCCGACCAGCGGCAATTTCGAGTGCTGTTAAATAAGTGAGGAACACCGTACATATAAAAAATTGTTTGGTCGTTTACATTTTAATAGGAAGACTAGAACAGCACCATCGTTGGGCTCGAGGATTTCAGTGAAGACGATAACCGCTCATGCTGGCCTACATGCAAGGTATTGGTCTTAATGGCCCAAGGGGTTGCAAAGAGGTGGAAACATCCGATCGCCTATTACTTTGTTCGTACCAGTTACCCTCCATGCTCCATCCAAAGTAAAAAAAAAATTATTTGAAGCAATAAAAGCTCTACAGGAGAGCAAAATCATTCTTGTCCATTTTGTTGCCGAAGAAGGTTCTAATTGCAGGGGCTTAAGCCCGCATTTTAGATATCAATCAGCCCAGCGAAACCATATTTTATAGTTAACGACCAAACAAATTTTTATATTATTAGATGACGAGGCATTTGGCTATTTAGTTTTTTTTTTATATACGACGCTGGGGTTCTCGCAGAACCCATCAAGTGGCCGCATTGAATTGTGCCTGTGAAGCAGGCAGCACTTTATACTGTTGGTATAGATTGGGAGAGGGACTAGCCTGGATCGATCTCCATCATCGTCGTCGTCCTGTTAAATTAACGGAAGCTCCGGTAACCACCGATAAGTACCCGGGTGCTGACAAGTGCTGTGTCTGAAGTTCTAAGAAGCTCAAGTTCTATCAGCTTATCCACGCTTTCTTTACATCAGACGCCTCTCCAGTTAAGGGTCGCTGTTGTTACCACGACCTCCTCTACCTGCAGCCGCACAACGAGTTCATTCCTAATGGCCGGTGTGTCGTATTTTTCCTATTTCTGTCGATGGGCGTCTTGAAGCGGTCTTCCATCTGTCACGACCTGCGCATCTATAACCACTGCATGCCTTCTTTTGACGATGATTAGGTCTGGCTTCCTGACGTCCTCCGGAGTCGGAATGGATGGCTCCTCGATGGTCTGAAGGCCTCTGGTGCGAGCAGAACGTTGAATAAAATTGATAACACTGTTGTGCCGATCGATTCGGCTGCTGTAAGAGCGGTGACACTGTTGAATTATGTGGTTCAGGGTCTCGGGTGCTGGGCATCCTGCCCTACAGCTACGGTCGATGATGTTGCGGCCCCTGGTGTCCTTGATCTCGTTGGAAGGGCGTTGATTCGCACCCTCAGGCAGTGGGCCTGTGCATGGTTTCCAGCTTCTCTAAAGCCGTAGCCGTCCACTGATTGGTGGAGCTTGTCACTCAAGTATAGTTTAACGTTCCTTCCGGTGTTAAGGATCCGCCCGTCGATGCGCAATGCCAGGTTTGGCAGACTCAAGTTCCGTAGTCTGTGGAGTCTCATCAGGGGGGCCTTCCATCTTACAGCGGTAATGCCCAATCCACCATCCCGATTGGTGGCGTAGAAGAAGGATGTTGGACTGTCCTTGGGCAAGTTTAGCCATTTCCTTACCGCTGCCCCGATGAGTCTGTCCGTCCGGTTGAGGCTGCCAATACTAACACTTCACAGTGCCAGTTTGTGGAAGAGTTGGGGAATAAGTACCGACCGTAGGGCATGCAAGCGTTGTTGTGGCTTCAGCGGTGCCCTGGTTAGCCGTTCTAATTTCGGGACCAGTTCAGCCAAGGGATCAATCTTACTCCGTCCGTTCGATGTGAATTTGATTCCTAGGTAGTTCCATTCGTCTGTCCTCTTTAGAGCTGGCATCCTTTGTCCGGCGATGTTGAACACTCTCTGCTCCACGACAGAGTTCTTTTGTTTGGGTTGACCTTTGATGCTGATGGTTACGCACTTGGTGGAGTTTAAGGTCATACCACAGGATGCCAGGAATGCATGGGTATGGTCGATCAGCTTCTGTAGGCCCATAGGGGTTGAGGCGCAAATGATAAGATCGCATTGGTTGCCGCAGCACATATTCTACAGTTCATCTCCAATGGTAGGGATGATAGTAGGCGATCGATCACCATGTTGAAAAGAACCGACGAGAGGGGGTCACCCTGTTTCACACCGCTCCTTGGCGTGACCGGCCTCGAACGCCATCCTTCGCCCATGAGTCCACGAACTCGTCCGGCGCACCATACGTGCGCAATGTACCCATAATTGTGTTGTGGGAGACGGAGTCAAATGTCTTTTCGACGTCTTAGGCGGCGATAAAGCAACTGGTGTGCTCTTGATGGTGGTATCGGAGTAGCAGGTCAACCATGGTAGTGTTGGTTGCGCAGCCATCGATGATGCCCTGCGACGAAGCCCTGCTGTCTGTGGTCGAGGCGTATTGACCGCATGAGTCTTCTTGCCAGAATACTATGCAGCTGCCTCAAGATTACGGAGGTAATGGTTATTGGACGAAAATCTCCTGGCTCGGTGGAATCAAGTTTCTTCGGGATGAAGATTATTTTTGACTCGCAGAGGTGTTGCGGCGGCCTGCCACACCACAAGATGAGATTAAGTTTCTTCGGGATGAAGATTATTTTTGACTCGCAGAGGTGTTGCGGCGGCCTGCCACACCACAAGATGAGATTAAGGATTCTCGAGAGGATTTCACTGGGCATAGCCCTGAGCTGCCTCGCTGCCTATCCGTTTCCGAGATGGGTGTTCAGACCGAGTTGAGTGGCTGGTGTTGATTAACGTCCGCTGGTGCTGTTGTCGACCTCTGCTCCATAATCCGTCGCCAGTAGGGCTCCATGATGTTGGCGGGCGGCATTCTGGCTACGCTGGGACCCTCCAGAATCGTCTTGATGCACCTGTGTTCTACTTTTTCGGAGCCATGACTAGCCTCCTTATACGTTAAAAGGCCTGCCGAAACTGTATTGCTCAGAAAGTGAGATGCATATTTAACTATTATTTTTCGACAGTTGTTTGGCCAAATATGCACCTCCATCAATTTCGAGGCTGATTTGTACTGATTTTTAGAGTCGACATCATAAAATTTCGCAATGTCGCTCCGACCAGCGGCAATTTCGAGTGCTGTTAAATAAGTGAGGAACACCGTACATATAAAAAATTGTTTGGTCGTTTACATTTTAATAGGAAGACTAGAACAGCACCATCGTTGGGCTCGAGGATTTCAGTGAAGACGATAACCGCTCATGCTGGCCTACATGCAAGGTATTGGTCTTAATGGCCCAAGGGGTTGCAAAGAGGTGGAAACATCCGATCGCCTATTACTTTGTTCGTACCAGTTACCCTCCATGCTCCATCCAAAGTAAAAAAAAAATTATTTGAAGCAATAAAAGCTCTACAGGAGAGCAAAATCATTCTTGTCCATTTTGTTGCCGAAGAAGGTTCTAATTGCAGGGGCTTAAGCCCGCATTTTAGATATCAATCAGCCCAGCGAAACCATATTTTATAGTTAACGACCAAACAAATTTTTATATTATTAGATGACGAGGCATTTGGCTATTTAGTTTTTTTTTTATATACGACGCTGGGGTTCTCGCAGAACCCATCAAGTGGCCGCATTGAATTGTGCCTGTGAAGCAGGCAGCACTTTATACTGTTGGTATAGATTGGGAGAGGGACTAGCCTGGATCGATCTCCATCATCGTCGTCGTCCTGTTAAATTAACGGAAGCTCCGGTAACCACCGATAAGTACCCGGGTGCTGACAAGTGCTGTGTCTGAAGTTCTAAGAAGCTCAAGTTCTATCAGCTTATCCACGCTTTCTTTACATCAGACGCCTCTCCAGTTAAGGGTCGCTGTTGTTACCACGACCTCCTCTACCTGCAGCCGCACAACGAGTTCATTCCTAATGGCCGGTGTGTCGTATTTTTCCTATTTCTGTCGATGGGCGTCTTGAAGCGGTCTTCCATCTGTCACGACCTGCGCATCTATAACCACTGCATGCCTTCTTTTGACGATGATTAGGTCTGGCTTCCTGACGTCCTCCGGAGTCGGAATGGATGGCTCCTCGATGGTCTGAAGGCCTCTGGTGCGAGCAGAACGTTGAATAAAATTGATAACACTGTTGTGCCGATCGATTCGGCTGCTGTAAGAGCGGTGACACTGTTGAATTATGTGGTTCAGGGTCTCGGGTGCTGGGCATCCTGCCCTACAGCTACGGTCGATGATGTTGCGGCCCCTAGTGTCCTTGATCTCGTTGGAAGGGCGTTGATTCGCACCCTCAGGCAGTGGGCCTGTGCATGGTTTCCAGCTTCTCTAAAGCCGTAGCCGTCCACTGATTGGTGGAGCTTGTCACTCAAGTATAGTTTAACGTTCCTTCCGGTGTTAAGGATCCGCCCGTCGATGCGCAATGCCAGGTTTGGCAGACTCAAGTTCCGTAGTCTGTGGAGTCTCATCAGGGGGGCCTTCCATCTTACAGCGGTAATGCCCAATCCACCATCCCGATTGGTGGCGTAGAAGAAGGATGTTGGACTGTCCTTGGGCAAGTTTAGCCATTTCCTTACCGCTGCCCCGATGAGTCTGTCCGTCCGGTTGAGGCTGCCAATACTAACACTTCACAGTGCCAGTTTGTGGAAGAGTTGGGGAATAAGTACCGACCGTAGGGCATGCAAGCGTTGTTGTGGCTTCAGCGGTGCCCTGGTTAGCCGTTCTAATTTCGGGACCAGTTCAGCCAAGGGATCAATCTTACTCCGTCCGTTCGATGTGAATTTGATTCCTAGGTAGTTCCATTCGTCTGTCCTCTTTAGAGCTGGCATCCTTTGTCCGGCGATGTTGAACACTCTCTGCTCCACGACAGAGTTCTTTTGTTTGGGTTGACCTTTGATGCTGATGGTTACGCACTTGGTGGAGTTTAAGGTCATACCACAGGATGCCAGGAATGCATGGGTATGGTCGATCAGCTTCTGTAGGCCCATAGGGGTTGAGGCGCAAATGATAAGATCGCATTGGTTGCCGCAGCACATATTCTACAGTTCATCTCCAATGGTAGGGATGATAGTAGGCGATCGATCACCATGTTGAAAAGAACCGACGAGAGGGGGTCACCCTGTTTCACACCGCTCCTTGGCGTGACCGGCCACGAACGCCATCCTTCGCTCATGAGTCCACGAACTCGTCCGGCGCACCATACGTGCGCAATGTACCCATAATTGTGTTGTGGGAGACGGAGTCAAATGTCTTTTCGACGTCTTAGGCGGCGATAAAGCAACTGGTGTGCTCTTGATGGTGGTATCGGAGTAGCAGGTCAACCATGGTAGTGTTGGTTGCGCAGCCATCGATGATGCCCTGCGACGAAGCCCTGCTGTCTGTGGTCGAGGCGTATTGACCGCATGAGTCTTCTTGCCAGAATACTATGCAGCTGCCTCAAGATTACGGAGGTAATGGTTATTGGACGAAAATCTCCTGGCTCGGTGGAATCAAGTTTCTTCGGGATGAAGATTATTTTTGACTCGCAGAGGTGTTGCGGCGGCCTGCCACACCACAAGATGAGATTAAGTTTCTTCGGGATGAAGATTATTTTTGACTCGCAGAGGTGTTGCGGCGGCCTGCCACACCACAAGATGAGATTAAGGATTCTCGAGAGGATTTCACTGGGCATAGCCCTGAGCTGCCTCGCTGCCTATCCGTTTCCGAGATGGGTGTTCAGACCGAGTTGAGTGGCTGGTGTTGATTAACGTCCGCTGGTGCTGTTGTCGACCTCTGCTCCATAATCCGTCGCCAGTAGGGCTCCATGATGTTGGCGGGCGGCATTCTGGCTACGCTGGGACCCTCCAGAATCGTCTTGATGCACCTGTGTTCTACTTTTTCGGAGCCATGACTAGCCTCCTTATACGTTAAAAGGCCTGCCGAAACTGTATTGCTCAGAAAGTGAGATGCATATTTAACTATTATTTTTCGACAGTTGTTTGGCCAAATATGCACCTCCATCAATTTCGAGGCTGATTTGTACTGATTTTTAGAGTCGACATCATAAAATTTCGCAATGTCGCTCCGACCAGCGGCAATTTCGAGTGCTGTTAAATAAGTGAGGAACACCGTACATATAAAAAATTGTTTGGTCGTTTACATTTTAATAGGAAGACTAGAACAGCACCATCGTTGGGCTCGAGGATTTCAGTGAAGACGATAACCGCTCATGCTGGCCTACATGCAAGGTATTGGTCTTAATGGCCCAAGGGGTTGCAAAGAGGTGGAAACATCCGATCGCCTATTACTTTGTTCGTACCAGTTACCCTCCATGCTCCATCCAAAGTAAAAAAAAAATTATTTGAAGCAATAAAAGCTCTACAGGAGAGCAAAATCATTCTTGTCCATTTTGTTGCCGAAGAAGGTTCTAATTGCAGGGGCTTAAGCCCGCATTTTAGATATCAATCAGCCCAGCGAAACCATATTTTATAGTTAACGACCAAACAAATTTTTATATTATTAGATGACGAGGCATTTGGCTATTTAGTTTTTTTTTTATATACGACGCTGGGGTTCTCGCAGAACCCATCAAGTGGCCGCATTGAATTGTGCCTGTGAAGCAGGCAGCACTTTATACTGTTGGTATAGATTGGGAGAGGGACTAGCCTGGATCGATCTCCATCATCGTCGTCGTCCTGTTAAATTAACGGAAGCTCCGGTAACCACCGATAAGTACCCGGGTGCTGACAAGTGCTGTGTCTGAAGTTCTAAGAAGCTCAAGTTCTATCAGCTTATCCACGCTTTCTTTACATCAGACGCCTCTCCAGTTAAGGGTCGCTGTTGTTACCACGACCTCCTCTACCTGCAGCCGCACAACGAGTTCATTCCTAATGGCCGGTGTGTCGTATTTTTCCTATTTCTGTCGATGGGCGTCTTGAAGCGGTCTTCCATCTGTCACGACCTGCGCATCTATAACCACTGCATGCCTTCTTTTGACGATGATTAGGTCTGGCTTCCTGACGTCCTCCGGAGTCGGAATGGATGGCTCCTCGATGGTCTGAAGGCCTCTGGTGCGAGCAGAACGTTGAATAAAATTGATAACACTGTTGTGCCGATCGATTCGGCTGCTGTAAGAGCGGTGACACTGTTGAATTATGTGGTTCAGGGTCTCGGGTGCTGGGCATCCTGCCCTACAGCTACGGTCGATGATGTTGCGGCCCCTAGTGTCCTTGATCTCGTTGGAAGGGCGTTGATTCGCACCCTCAGGCAGTGGGCCTGTGCATGGTTTCCAGCTTCTCTAAAGCCGTAGCCGTCCACTGATTGGTGGAGCTTGTCACTCAAGTATAGTTTAACGTTCCTTCCGGTGTTAAGGATCCGCCCGTCGATGCGCAATGCCAGGTTTGGCAGACTCAAGTTCCGTAGTCTGTGGAGTCTCATCAGGGGGGCCTTCCATCTTACAGCGGTAATGCCCAATCCACCATCCCGATTGGTGGCGTAGAAGAAGGATGTTGGACTGTCCTTGGGCAAGTTTAGCCATTTCCTTACCGCTGCCCCGATGAGTCTGTCCGTCCGGTTGAGGCTGCCAATACTAACACTTCACAGTGCCAGTTTGTGGAAGAGTTGGGGAATAAGTACCGACCGTAGGGCATGCAAGCGTTGTTGTGGCTTCAGCGGTGCCCTGGTTAGCCGTTCTAATTTCGGGACCAGTTCAGCCAAGGGATCAATCTTACTCCGTCCGTTCGATGTGAATTTGATTCCTAGGTAGTTCCATTCGTCTGTCCTCTTTAGAGCTGGCATCCTTTGTCCGGCGATGTTGAACACTCTCTGCTCCACGACAGAGTTCTTTTGTTTGGGTTGACCTTTGATGCTGATGGTTACGCACTTGGTGGAGTTTAAGGTCATACCACAGGATGCCAGGAATGCATGGGTATGGTCGATCAGCTTCTGTAGGCCCATAGGGGTTGAGGCGCAAATGATAAGATCGCATTGGTTGCCGCAGCACATATTCTACAGTTCATCTCCAATGGTAGGGATGATAGTAGGCGATCGATCACCATGTTGAAAAGAATCGACGAGAGGGGGTCACCCTGTTTCACACCGCTCCTTGGCGTGACCGGCCTCGAACGCCATCCTTCGCCCATGAGTCCACGAACTCGTCCGGCGCACCATACGTGCGCAATGTACCCATAATTGTGTTGTGGGAGACGGAGTCAAATGTCTTTTCGACGTCTTAGGCGGCGATAAAGCAACTGGTGTGCTCTTGATGGTGGTATCGGAGTAGCAGGTCAACCATGGTAGTGTTGGTTGCGCAGCCATCGATGATGCCCTGCGACGAAGCCCTGCTGTCTGTGGTCGAGGCGTATTGACCGCATGAGTCTTCTTGCCAGAATACTATGCAGCTGCCTCAAGATTACGGAGGTAATGGTTATTGGACGAAAATCTCCTGGCTCGGTGGAATCAAGTTTCTTCGGGATGAAGATTATTTTTGACTCGCAGAGGTGTTGCGGCGGCCTGCCACACCACAAGATGAGATTAAGTTTCTTCGGGATGAAGATTATTTTTGACTCGCAGAGGTGTTGCGGCGGCCTGCCACACCACAAGATGAGATTAAGGATTCTCGAGAGGATTTCACTGGGCATAGCCCTGAGCTGCCTCGCTGCCTATCCGTTTCCGAGATGGGTGTTCAGACCGAGTTGAGTGGCTGGTGTTGATTAACGTCCGCTGGTGCTGTTGTCGACCTCTGCTCCATAATCCGTCGCCAGTAGGGCTCCATGATGTTGGCGGGCGGCATTCTGGCTACGCTGGGACCCTCCAGAATCGTCTTGATGCACCTGTGTTCTACTTTTTCGGAGCCATGACTAGCCTCCTTATACGTTAAAAGGCCTGCCGAAACTGTATTGCTCAGAAAGTGAGATGCATATTTAACTATTATTTTTCGACAGTTGTTTGGCCAAATATGCACCTCCATCAATTTCGAGGCTGATTTGTACTGATTTTTAGAGTCGACATCATAAAATTTCGCAATGTCGCTCCGACCAGCGGCAATTTCGAGTGCTGTTAAATAAGTGAGGAACACCGTACATATAAAAAATTGTTTGGTCGTTTACATTTTAATAGGAAGACTAGAACAGCACCATCGTTGTGCTCGAGGATTTCAGTGAAGACGATAACCGCTCATGCTGGCCTACATGCAAGGTATTGGTCTTAATGGCCCAAGGGGTTGCAAAGAGGTGGAAACATCCGATCGCCTATTACTTTGTTCGTACCAGTTACCCTCCATGCTCCATCCAAAGTAAAAAAAAAATTATTTGAAGCAATAAAAGCTCTACAGGAGAGCAAAATCATTCTTGTCCATTTTGTTGCCGAAGAAGGTTCTAATTGCAGGGGCTTAAGCCCGCATTTTAGATATCAATCAGCCCAGCGAAACCATATTTTATAGTTAACGACCAAACAAATTTTTATATTATTAGATGACGAGGCATTTGGCTATTTAGTTTTTTTTTTATATACGACGCTGGGGTTCTCGCAGAACCCATCAAGTGGCCGCATTGAATTGTGCCTGTGAAGCAGGCAGCACTTTATACTGTTGGTATAGATTGGGAGAGGGACTAGCCTGGATCGATCTCCATCATCGTCGTCGTCCTGTTAAATTAACGGAAGCTCCGGTAACCACCGATAAGTACCCGGGTGCTGACAAGTGCTGTGTCTGAAGTTCTAAGAAGCTCAAGTTCTATCAGCTTATCCACGCTTTCTTTACATCAGACGCCTCTCCAGTTAAGGGTCGCTGTTGTTACCACGACCTCCTCTACCTGCAGCCGCACAACGAGTTCATTCCTAATGGCCGGTGTGTCGTATTTTTCCTATTTCTGTCGATGGGCGTCTTGAAGCGGTCTTCCATCTGTCACGACCTGCGCATCTATAACCACTGCATGCCTTCTTTTGACGATGATTAGGTCTGGCTTCCTGACGTCCTCCGGAGTCGGAATGGATGGCTCCTCGATGGTCTGAAGGCCTCTGGTGCGAGCAGAACGTTGAATAAAATTGATAACACTGTTGTGCCGATCGATTCGGCTGCTGTAAGAGCGGTGACACTGTTGAATTATGTGGTTCAGGGTCTCGGGTGCTGGGCATCCTGCCCTACAGCTACGGTCGATGATGTTGCGGCCCCTAGTGTCCTTGATCTCGTTGGAAGGGCGTTGATTCGCACCCTCAGGCAGTGGGCCTGTGCATGGTTTCCAGCTTCTCTAAAGCCGTAGCCGTCCACTGATTGGTGGAGCTTGTCACTCAAGTATAGTTTAACGTTCCTTCCGGTGTTAAGGATCCGCCCGTCGATGCGCAATGCCAGGTTTGGCAGACTCAAGTTCCGTAGTCTGTGGAGTCTCATCAGGGGGGCCTTCCATCTTACAGCGGTAATGCCCAATCCACCATCCCGATTGGTGGCGTAGAAGAAGGATGTTGGACTGTCCTTGGGCAAGTTTAGCCATTTCCTTACCGCTGCCCCGATGAGTCTGTCCGTCCGGTTGAGGCTGCCAATACTAACACTTCACAGTGCCAGTTTGTCGAAGAGTTGGGGAATAAGTACCGACCGTAGGGCATGCAAGCGTTGTTGTGGCTTCAGCGGTGCCCTGGTTAGCCGTTCTAATTTCGGGACCAGTTCAGCCAAGGGATCAATCTTACTCCGTCCGTTCGATGTGAATTTGATTCCTAGGTAGTTCCATTCGTCTGTCCTCTTTAGAGCTGGCATCCTTTGTCCGGCGATGTTGAACACTCTCTGCTCCACGACAGAGTTCTTTTGTTTGGGTTGACCTTTGATGCTGATGGTTACGCACTTGGTGGAGTTTAAGGTCATACCACAGGATGCCAGGAATGCATGGGTGTGGTCGATCAGCTTCTGTAGGCCCATAGGGGTTGAGGCGCAAATGATAAGATCGCATTGGTTGCCGCAGCACATATTCTACAGTTCATCTCCAATGGTAGGGATGATAGTAGGCGATCGATCACCATGTTGAAAAGAACCGACGAGAGGGGGTCACCCTGTTTCACACCGCTCCTTGGCGTGACCGGCCTCGAACGCCATCCTTCGCCCATGAGTCCACCGGTCGGCGGCGGTCTGCCACACCACAAGATGAGATTAAGGATTCTCGAGAGGATTTCACTGGGCATAGCCCTGAGCTGCCTCGCTGCCTATCCGTTTCCGAGATGGGTGTTCAGACCGAGTTGAGTGGCTGGTGTTGATTAACGTCCGCTGGTGCTGTTGTCGACCTCTGCTCCATAATCCGTCGCCAGTAGGGCTCCATGATGTTGGCGGGCGGCATTCTGGCTACGCTGGGACCCTCCAGAATCGTCTTGATGCACCTGTGTTGGTGCTTCGACCAATTCCGTTGGGTCTTGCTGTACTCCATACGTCTTAACCTCCTTCTGCTGGTATTTTCGCTTCCAGTCGCTACATGGTTCCGTGTGCTAGGCGTGGTGACTCTGGGTGGAAGTATCTTCCTAAGGTATAGGCCAAGGCGCGCTAATGTTTCGTCTTTTCCGGCTGACGCGGCTTCTTGGATGATGTTGTGAGGCTGACTGCTGTTATACGTTGTTGCTCTAGGCGGAGGGAGGTCCTGGAGATGCTGCATTAATGGGTAGCGCGAGTCCAATCCTGATGTTGAGGACGAAGGGTCCAATCTTGATGTTGACAGCGAAGAATAGCTGGATGCATCCCGCGTCATTGCTAGTTGTTCTCGGTAGCGCTGGACGTCAGAGCGATATGTAGCTTTCTCCCTAGCTTTCTTTGTCGCTTCCAAGTGTACTCCTCCTTGTACTTCCAGCTCAGCTTCTTTGCGTGCGAGCATCTTGGTCTCCTCATCGGTCCAACGCGCTTTGATGTCGGTGCGTGCTCTCTCCTCGTCAAATTCATTGGGATGAGCTCCACGGAGATGCACTCCGAGACCACTTTTGGTTGTAAAGGACCTGAGACAGTGGGGACAGATAAAGGATGGGGGAAGGGGGGTATTGTGTTGTATGTGTTGTTGGTGCCCAGCGTCAGAGGACATTGTCTGATTTCTTGTTATATTAATATGTAATTAACTCATATGTTAATAAACTTATAATAATAATAATAATAACATTTTTATATGTACGGTGTTCCTCCCTCGATATTGCCTCTTAAAAAATAGTATTGTGTTTACCGATCGGAAGGCCGCTGGTCGAAATTTAAAGATGTCGACTCTAAAAATCAGTACAAATTAGCCTCGAAATTGATGGAGGTGCATATTTGGCCAAACAACTTGCGGAAAATAATAGTTAAATATGCACCTCACATACTGAGCAATACGGTTTCGGCAGGCTCCGTATAAGAAGGCTCCGAAACAGAAAATGCCACCGCGGAATTTGCACAATTCTTTAAAGAACTTTTCGATGAATTTAACACTAGTATTAAGGTGAAAAGACGTAACCAGAAAATTGTATTTTATAGAGGCTGGCTACTTAACATACATAACTTGTGTATTTTCGCTGTTTCAACACCTAAAGCAATGCCATTTTGAGTTCATACTCACTAGGCATTTGAACCAGGATTGTTTGGAGAATAAGAAGTTCTGTGGGGAATTACAGACGTCCAACTTCTCTGCTGGTAACTACGACCGAGTTGAAGCTCACCATATTTAGTTTAAGGCGTTCGATTGTAGAATCTACAGCTTATTCTACTGTTTATACCCTATCCTAAGGGTATATTAAGTTTGATACATAGTTTGTAAACATAGAGAAATATTGAAAATTGACCACATAAAGTATATTTATAAATGATCAGCATCAGTAGCCTAGTCGATTGAGCAATGTCCGTCCGTCTGTCCGCCCGTGTGTCACCAGCTTTTGGGCCTTAAATTTTGAGCAAGGTTGATGAAATTTTGTATACGAGGTCCTTGGAAATGTAAGCAATAAAAGTGTAAACATTTTTAACATCCGCCCACTGCCACACCCCCATTTTTCAAAAAAAATCACTTTTCCAGTAGTTTTACATGAAACTCGATAAAACTTACTTAAGTTAATATGTAGATATTCTTTTACCCTTCATATCTTCAGTACATTGTGTATGGCCACGCCCAGTTTTTCTGTGCATTTTTATCAAAAAAATGTTTTTTGAAGGTTTTATCGAAATAATAGCACTTCCTGGGAGCAAAATACAGTATATGTTGAAAAAATTACTAAATCCGCCCACTACCACGCCCACTTATTGAGAAAATTTGTGTTTTGGAGAAGTTTTATAAAATATTTGAAAAAAAATTGCTTAAGGAAGTATATTGGTGAAAGAAGGAGCTAGTACATATGTGCATAGGAAAGGGATAGGGTGTCATACGATCCGCTCCAAACGGATTGTAGCCTTTTCATATGTTTTTACAACAATATTTTTTTGGGTGAAAGTAATGTAGCGTAAAACTAGTGTTAACTTATGCAATTATCAAACTTTAGGAGCAATATTAGAAATGTATAAAACAAAACGTAGTTATCTAAATTGGCTATCCGATAACGTATTCTATTCTATATTTGGCTTACCCTTGATATGGTTTGTAGAATGCACTAATGCATAAATGAGAATGGTAAACAGGTGTAGTTCTTAAGATACACCAACCAACCAACCAATTTGGGAAAACTCTCCGGAAATGTCGAGAAATTTAAATATTCGAAAATTGATTTTTGGTATCGAATTTTGTGTGCAATTGTTTAAATTTAGGCCTTAAGTTGGGGCGAGACGAAGTTCGCCGGGTCCGCTGGTAAAATAAATCTATTGCTATTAATAACAATTTTTATAATATGTACATATGTATATATTATTAAAAAATCTAATCAAGCAAAACTTAGCACATATATCGCTTTTTCAACTAGAAACCGATTCATAATTCTTTTTGATCTCAAGATTTTGATGAAATCTAAGAAGTCGAAAAAAAAACAATTCTGGTTATTCTGTCAGTCTGTTTGTCAGCAAGTGTGCAGCCTGAATAGGTGAACGGAATTTTATCAAACTTTATATCTGTGGTTCGTTGGCTAATCCCTAGAACATGGTCAATTGAATTATGTAGGTATTTGATTATTTGTCTTAGCTCTGATATGAACGGTACTTTATAAGATGGCTTACCACATTTTTGACCAGAAGTGTTTTACTTACTGCTCGGAAATAGCTACAACGATTTTGTTTATACTTCATGTCAAAACGGTACTTAAGGCCAATTTACTTCAAAGCCGGTTTGTTAAAATACGAATATGTACATTCAAATTTAAGATTTATATGAAAGTGGGCTGACGCTGTAAGATGGCGTTGCATGTTTCTGGCTAAAAGTTTAAATAACGGTATGGTTATAGGCAATTTGCTCTAAAATGGTTCGAACGATTTTGTTTGCGTTTTATTCGTATGCTAGTTAAGTAAAGTCTTATAAAAATTTTAACGCGCTTAGTACTTAAGGGGACCCCCCACCCCCATTCACGGTTTAAAAAATCGATTTTTTTTTATTCAATTCGAACTTATAACTATTCAAGAATGTTCCTTTAAAATTTCAAGTGAAAATTTCAAAAACTCTTGAAGATATAGCCGATTTATGGTGGAACGTAGGTAGGATTTATACCAAAGAATTTGCTTCTTAAAACTTTATATGTACGCGTTTTTCTCGAAACAGTGTTTTTACTACTGGCGCATGAGGTTACTCAAAAACTATGAATCCAATCGGTTTTAAATTTTAATACGTTATTCTATACATATATAGCTATGGTATGAACTAGGACAAATCAAATCGGTGAAAATCTTCTTTACTTTATAACTTGATTTGTGGCTTAAAAAAAGGCGATTTTCCAAAAAAAATATTCAAAGGTCCGCCATTTTGTTAATTTTTGTACGAAATTAATAATCCTAGTTCATACTAGAGGCAAACATGTATTCTTTCTAGTCCCGTTGGAATTTTTGGTTTCAGATGTCCCATTGAGCAGAAATCACATGCGCCGCCGAAAAGAAGGGCTTTTGTTTGATCACAAAAAATAACAACAACAAAAAAGTATATAAAATTTTTTTCTTCTTTTTTAAGTCTTTTAATAAATGTATGCAAAGTTACAAGCCTAAAAAATAGTTTATGTTCATTTACCAGCCCATTGAAAATCGTCAAAATTTTAAATCGAGAATGGCGGGTCCCCTTAATGGAGTTTATTATACCCTATCCTAAGGGTATATTAAGTTTGATACATAGTTTGTAACATAGAGAAATATAACAGATAGACCCAATAAAGTATACATATAAATGATCAGCATCACTAGCCGAGTCGATTGAGCTATGTCCGTCCGTCCGTCCGTCTGTCCGTCCGTCTGTGTGTCACCAGTTTTTGGGCCTTAAATTTTGAGCTAGCTTGATGAAATTTTGTATACGAGGTCCTTGGAAAAGTAAGCAATACAAGTGTAAAAATGTTTAAAATCCGCCCACTGACACGCCCACTTTTCAAAAAAATCACTTTTTTTCACTATTTTCATATGAAACTCAAAAAAACTTACTTGGGCAAATATGTAGATATCCACTTAATCTACAAATCGTCTATACATTGTATATGGCCACGCCCACTTTTTAGGGGCGTTTAAATGAATTTTCGAGTAAAAATATTAGTTTATAGGGCAAAATAGAAAATTTTGTGAATACATTTTCCACCGCCCACTGACACGACCAAATAAGATAGGGATAGGGTATCATACGATTCGCTCCAGTTTTTTATAATTTTCTATTTTACCAACCCTGTGTCACATTAACGAGTAATACCATGGGGTACCTACCTACACAAAAATTTGAGCATTTGGGTATTGGTGGTATACTTTTGTGATATATTTGTACATTTCTATGAATTTGTGTCTCGATAAACACATTCAAACATTTGCAAGTAATATTTGTTTTTGACCATTCTATAGAATGCCTAAGTTATACACTTTGGCGGTAACACATACATACATATGTACGTACGTACACACAAACTCGTGTGTTAAAATCTGATAGATACAGGTTCTGAACTATACACATTTACAATTAGTGCCACATTTTATTCGAAAGCTTTAAATCAGCTTGGGTTCGGTTGAATGTAAACACTCACAGAATATATTGCTGATGCCGATATAAACAAATGCGTAAAGTAGAGTAGCACATGCGGTGTTCATATTCTATACGATTATGTCAGTTCGCAACCAACAACCACTTTAACCAGACCTACTCGTTGGGAGTTCTTTGTTCTTATTTTTATAAATTTTCTTGCTTCTTTTTGGGCGGTCACATCGAAATTCTTAATACGAAAACAGTCGTCTGGATTGAATATTCGTGGTCGCTTGTAGGAGAAGCCGTTTTTCTTGGTGTATTTATACGATTGACATTTTCAAAATATTAATAAATAACTTGTGATTTGAGATAATGCCGTCGAAATGTGTGTTTATGTTCGATCATCCAAATGCATTATATTATAGTGGTGATATGCTTAAAGGAAAAATAATTCTTACAACGGATAAAGTAAAAAACGTTCGAGGTAGGCGTGCCACAAGTTAATTCTTAAATGTTATGAGTAAAACCAAAAAAGGGTGTTTAATATAAACAATCGCTGGCGCCACTGTTCAGTGGGTGAATGAATAGTGGTAGTCTGATTGAAGTCGTTGTATGCATAGTTATCCATTGTTTTATGTTTTGGTTAATAAAATTTAATCTGTATGTATTTACATATTATTAGATATAGTTTCCGGCAATAAAATCTTTCTTAGCTTCAAAGCTATACCTACATATGTGTACAAAAAACGTATGAAGACGACCCGCCTGTGTTTGGTAATGGAAAGAGTAAAATTAAATGAAAACATTAAGTGAATTTGAGATATTTCACCTCTTGGGAGCGTATATTGGTAAACTTTTTAATTAAGGCAACGACTAAACACTTAATTTATGTGCAGATAAATGTACCCACAAGTTTTAATCTTTAATGCGTATGTATGTATGTTAAGAAATAGTTTTACTGCAGTAAAGTTTCCAAATACTATAACATATTAAATCTTTTCTATACTGTCAGTCAGTGTGTGGTTAATATGTTTTCTTATCTTAAACTTGTAAATACAACCTCCCACGTAATATTTAATGCATGATACGTTATATCTACATATTGTTCTTTGGATTGTATTCTCTTTTTAATAAAATTTGTATATGTAAATTAAATTATTCAGAGATGACGTTAGCAATTTTAAATGAAGTTTATTTTAAACTTTAAATTAAATTATATGTTATTTCGACATATACATAGACGACAATTCAATTACCATCATCATCAGTGATGGGACTTCTACCAGTAAAGTGTTATTTTATATCACTTTTTGGCCAAACAAAAATTCAACCCGCAAGGCCGCAAATCCAAATTCAGTTGCAAAAAAAATCGACCAATAACGCAGATAATAACAGCTATCCACAAGACGAGTCAAAAGACATTCAAGCGTCCTGTCAGACGTTTGCTTGATTGCAGCATTTTTCTTTTAACATTATAACATTAGTTTTAAAGCAAATACGTATTGAATGACTTCAAAAAAATAAAATATCACTGTAAGTAAAAGTACGGATATCTCGGAAAAGAAATGTATTGTTTTATAAGTATGTAATGTATGTTCATTTGATAATCAAGAGATAAAATTCAGACTTAGATTCTTTGGGAATTTGAACATACGAAAGCGCTGTGTATAACTGATTTGATATTGGACACAAGTGATAGGTTTTATTCTGATACCAATTAATGCCTAAAACCGGAAATCAAAATTTTTGCTGATGCATGTCCATGATAGCTCTAACTGGCCCCTAAGATCCACCAATGTACCTACATAAGTACTTACCTACGGACCTTAAGGCCTCTGCCTCAGCGTGTCAGATGCCTTTCGATCTCTTCGGTCCCGCGCACGCTGCTTCCAATTGCGAAGACCAAGTTTTCTGGCATTTGCGACAACTTGGTCTTTGTACCAGAGGTTCGATCTTCTTCGCCTTCGTACTTTTCTGTTAAGTGGAAAAGATGATATCCGCCAAGTATACACAAATGTCAAATAAAGTAGACGTATGACGACACTTGCAAAAATCTTAACATCTTTCGATAGGATGATTAGCGCCACCTTGTACTTGATTATCGTCTTCATTAATTTTTTTCAGAGTTACGGGATACATCTGGATAAGTTTAAATAGTATCCTGGGTTTCGATTTGAAATTCGTTGGACATTTCCAGGATTTGTCTTAGTGTGATAATTTGGTTTAATGTCGATCTGCCGGGCCGGAAGCCACACGGGTATGTGTTGATTAGTGTGGTGCAGAACGTTTTTAAAGTTCATACACCACGTTGGATAAGATCTTATTTGCGACATTGTTTCGATGAGGAGCATTAATTATGGTAGAATGGGGTTGTACTTCATAAAAAGTTTCAATATTTTATTATATTTATCTAAAGATCTTAATGATACTTTCCAATCTGTGAGATATAAGGACTTCAAGCTCCACCACTGTAGATGATGAACTCGATGTCTGTAGGAATGGTTGATTTTCCTTAGTACCTGTTAAAGTGTATAGTATTTTCTGTGTACAATTTTTCGCTCCATGTAGAGTTCGATCTTGTAATTACAGGATAGCTGAAGGAATATCATATAGTGGATAGAATGACTTCACTCTATTTCGGGCGACTTGCTTTTTCCAACAGCTTGGAACATTTAGGGAATGCCTAATATATTTGATAGTAAGCAACTTGTATTTTTGTTTAAGATAATACAAAACTGCTTTAATGCACAGTACAGTGGTTCCCAAACGTTCGTTTCGTTGACGTACGGATTTTGGCTGATTATTGACTGAACCGGTCATTTTAAATTTGTCCATCACGTTGCGAATAGTCCTCTCGCACCGTGCACGAAATGTTGTTGTAACAGAAGACCCACTTGACCCACTTGACTCTTCGGGTAAATTTGGCATAACCGATTTAATTAAACAGACTAAATTGAGGAATATCATTCTCAAAGATTTCATCCTTACAGGATGTGATGATCTCATCTTTATCATCATCACCGTTGTCATCATAGTCACCATGAATCTAGTCATTAGCAGCATCATCACATTCCATATCTTCTAACACAGATATAGACGAGAAGCTTTTTTCTTTGAATGCTGTCACAAAATTGGAACCATTGTCCGTGACAGTGGCAACTATGATTTCAGCATTCAAATTTCAAACCATACTTTCGATTCACGTCGTGAATAATGTCTCTTATATTGTCAAAAGTGTGCGCCCCTGAACACCTTTTGCATACTAAAGCAACAGAACACCGCTCAAAGTTCTTATCAAGCCAATGGTAGGTATATCCAAAGAAACTTTTTTTCCCTCCAGACCAAATATCGGCTGTGGTGCAAAAGAAGGTTTATGCGCTCAAAATATCTTTGATGTGTAGCATTGTGTTTTTGTACGTTCTTAACCCTTGTGCAGGTTTTTCCGCCATCACTTTAACTCCGAAGCCTTGATATAAGTTTCTAAAACTTTTTGATTCCACAACTACAATGGGTACCATAGCTTCAGATTTGACGCCACATTTCTCCGTCCTTTTATGATGGTTTCTTTAGGCTTGCACGATAAATAACTACAGTCATGAATATATGGTATCTGAAAAGAAAAATTAACTGTAAGTACCTTACCGCCAAATGATTAACCGATAACATGAATTGTATTTGAGGCATGCACTTGACCTCTGTGCATCGATCGACATGATAGTAAAACTACCAAGCATGTAAAAAAAAATATATGAAATTAAAAATGTTTATGATATGGATTCACGACATCATGTCAGAAATGGAACATCTCACATTATCAGAAATTGTACATACTATTTCTTTAGACATTCAAAAATTGTCAAAAACATCTACTTTACTTAAAAAATCAGAATGTGTAGGTTCCCTTTACATTTTCGAAGAGCATATACTTAAGATACTTTACATTAAACTTAAACTTAATTGCATTACAGCTATCTATATCACAATAAAAGGAGTTGCAAAAGTACGATGGAGACAAAGCAAGAAAAATTACCATGGTAAACAAATTTATTTGGATGCGAAAACACTTGTCGAGGGCGAGATGGATTTGCCGGCTGGAACACATGAGTACACTTTTCAAGCACCATTACCTAAACCAATCCCCTCTTCAATTTCCGGTAAATTTGGTCATGTATCGTACGAAGTGGAACTAAAACTCGATCGACCATTGCGTCCAGATAATGAATACACTAATTCCTTTACAGTCATGTTTTCAGTAGATCTTAACGAGGAATCTTCCTGCATGGTAAATTGAATAAAAACATGACAACCCTTCATTGACATATCATTTTTACATTCAGCAACCTATTGTTGATGAAGATAAGAAGTTTTTCGGCTGCTGTTGCTGCAAAACGGGGCCAATAAGGTCAGAATTGCGTACTGATTTCGCTGGGTATGTACCTGGACAGATAATTAATTTCACTATCCTCTTTGATAACGAAGCAAGTGAGGATATTGAAGGATGTGTCCTGGAACTTGTACAGACAATAGCATTTCAAAGTCATTCACCTGAAAAGAAAACTAAAACCGAAGAGAATGTCATTTGTTTTCACAATTTGGAAGGCGCAAATAGATATTCAAAAAAACTTCACAAGGGGTCAATTGGAATTCCACCTGTGCCACCAACTAATATGAGTCCACATAATATTATTAATATATCTTATGCCTTAAGAGCCAAAATTGAAAGTCAATTATGGTTTAGTAAAGAATTGCTGCGTACGCCAATAACTATAGGAACTGTTCCATTAGCTACAAGCGTAACACATCCAAATAGCGTCATAACAATTCAACCAACTGCACCAATGATTAACTCAACTGATCTTAATGGAGTTGAGCCACCAGAATATGGATCAATTGGTAAAACACATACCTAATATTTTCAAATTTCCTCCTGTAGTTTATATTTTGGATTTTTCTTTCAGTGTCTCCATTACTTGAAGAAGCTAGAGGCTCATAGCGGTTCACTAAACAAGAAACATATGAATTTGGCAAGTGAAATGTAGCATTTATGGTAAAAGAGAAACTAGTTTGAGTTTAATAAACATGAAATAGTGAAATGGCAATTTGTTTTACTAACGGTACTTAGTGTGACCGTTTCGCTGGATGGGTGAGAATGACAATCAGTGTTTTTGCATTTTTAGGTATAAAAAGTAACTATGAGCCTGTTTAGATGATGACTCTCGACTACGTAGTAAAGAGTAATGTTATGTCTACATGCTACAGTGCTCACACCTGCACTACTTTGATAAACCTTAGGGAAGGGAATGAGTAAATTGAAACACTTCTGCATTCAGTATTCGGTATCCAATACTCGATATCCCAGTTATTATTCTAGAAACCGAACCCAATTGACCCACTTTTTTTAAAAAAAAAAGGCGGATAAAACAGATATTTGTGGCCCAATTTAATTGGTTGTGCAAAGTGCTTCTTTTTCTCTACAATCAATTTTTTTTGGACCAATGAAACTTCATTTAAAATGGACTAACACCATATTCAAATACAACGACTAATATGTAAGTATGTACATATATTATTTTGGACTCAAGTCTATTCACCTCCATATATGTAAACACTTAGTAGTGTAGTAATCAAATTAAACTGAACATGTACTGAATGCCTTACCAAAGATAACAACAATCGAGTACTGATATTCGTTACTGACAATGTTTGAGTATGGGTATGAGTATTAAGTATTGAGTATATATTCTCTATGGAAAAGTAATCAAACTGGAACGTTTGGAATTAAGATTCTGATAAGGAATCACAACCTTCGAGTAGTGGTATTTGTTACTGCCGTATGTACAAAATAATATAATGTGAGGTAAGTACTACATAATAGGAGGGTGAAGGATATACATATATATTAGCCCAATCCTTAACTTTCTTAAGAAAAGAATGAAAAGTATTAGTAAGTCTTATCGCAATAGGTAGTTTGTTAAAACATATAATAATAGAAAAATGAGCAAATAAAATTTTATGTGCAACTGCGACGTCCTATAAAAATTCTCTAAGAACTTTGAAAATATAAAGATGCCTTAAAGGAAGAATTTGTAAGTCTTTGAAAAGCGGCCAACAATGAGATAAGCGATTTGTACACCGAAAGAAAAACGATATCTTGTAAAATTACTTAGTGTACTCACAGTCATGGTTTTCCACCTGAAAATTGAATTAAAAGCCATATTTTGTTTTAACACCTATAATCCGGTTTTATTATACCCTATCCTAAGCGTATATTAAGTTTGATACATCGCTTGTAACATAAATATTAAAGAAATATTAAAGATAGGCCACATAAAATATGCTTAAATATAAATGATCAACATCAATAACCGAGTCGATTAAGCCATGTCCGTCCGTCCGTCTGTCATCAGTTTTTAGGCCTTAAATTTTGTGTAGGAAGGAAGGCACCATTGGCCTTTTTATTCTGTGTACATATGTACAGACTATTGCTTACCTGATTGATGTTGAATAATTAGGTTGAACAATTATGTAGGTACATATGTATATTACTTTTTCACATTAAAGCTAAATTCACGAACTACAAAAAATAACGTCCTTACACTGGCGCTTATTGCTGAAAATGTAAATATATGTATGTACTGTGGGTGGCCACGGTGAAGTAGTAGTGTACTCGGTCATTGATTGAGATGTTTGGTGATCAATTCCCGACTAAGTCCATTCGTGTTTCACAGTATTAAAATTAAATAATTCGCTTAGAAAGTATTTTGTGTATTTCAACATGAACGCGAAAAAAATACTGTGAATTACGAACGAATGCAAAAAGCACACACAACTCTCTCCCCAGTCAAATTGGAAACCACACATGGAGAATAAAATTTAAAACTTAATATCACCTGAGTTTCAAATACCACTACATCAACTCTTTCCTATCCCTTCTTCTCTCTTCCAAATTAACTAACGCCCGTGCCCTGTTAATCAGTAAAAGGGTATTCATATCCCCTTTGGCATGTTCAAATTATATAAAAAAAAAATAATAAAAAATTATGTATACAAACGACCATTCCGTTATTCGTCCCGACTTTCGTGGTTGCTTCAATACGAAAACATTGCAATTTGAATATGTTCGTGAAACTTTCGCAATGTTAGTGATTCTTCAACAATGTTCATGCTTGATCGAAATTAAACATTCTTTGTTTGTTTATTGTCCGTTATGCATGGCACTTACAGACATCTCTGTAATAAGAAATGATCACGTTCATGATACCATGACAATGTTTTCAGGATCAAAATTCGTTGCTCAGATATAGCTTAATATATACATATATATATATTTATGTACCAGAGAACTGCATTAATCCATTTATTTGCCGTTGTGAATAAGGGTGCTTTTCAAAAAAACAATCGAGTATGAATCATATAGGAAACGATAACGAAGTTAACTTTGCGAAACGAAACGAAAACGAATCATCATGGTGTTGACCTTCATGAATCTGTGAGTGCATAGTACATTCCCTTTCCTCAGTATAAATGAACTATCAAAATAAAAATATGACAAAAAATATAAAGTTGCGATTTCAATTCAGTCAAAATCGGTTACAACCTTCATGGGACCGAAGAATGTGGTCGTTGAAGCGATTTTGACTGAACATATTTACATTCAAATCTTTGGAATAGAATCCACAAATTTATGTATTAAATTTGGGTTAGGAAACAACTCTTCTAATTCCTCATCTTCCAAAATATCTATACCCCAAATATAGGAAACATGAATATCAATGAAATATGCAAAACGAAAAGCACTTACTACGTGAATGTATGCATCTGTTCAAAAGACGAGTAAATGCACAGTGTTTGGCGTTGGAACAACAAACACAAATCGGTTAAATGAGAAAATATCATATGAAACTCGAAAAAACTTGAGCAAATAAGTAGATATCCACTTAATCTACAAATCGTCTATACATTGTATATGGCCACGCCCACTTTTTAGGGGCGTTTACTTCAAAAATTTTATTTCGAGTAAAAATATTAGTTTATAGGGCAAAATAGAAAATTTTGTGAATACATTTTCCACCGCCCACTGACACGACCAAATAAGATAGGGATAGGGTATCATATGATCCGCTCCAGGCGGATTGTAGCATTTTTTTTTGGTTACTGCCCTTACTTCATTTTGTTTGTTTTTCCACTTTGCTGTCTGAAACAATCTACAAATAAGATATATTTAATTTATAAAAAGACATTCTTATATCTGTTAGTGTTCAATTGCATATATGTATTTATTAAAAACAAAAAAAAATATTTTCACAGCATTAGCATTTATAAAAGAGATATAAACTAGCTCATTAAAAAAAAAAGAAAAAAAATTCCTGTATGTATTGTATTGTATTGCTTTAAAGGAAAATATTCGTGAAGCCATTAGTGAAATACAGCTGCACACAATCGATAATGTGCTTAAAAATTGGACCGATCGTGTAGGCTACTGCATGGCCAGCCAAGGCAGCCATTTGAATGAAATTATTTTCCATTATTAACCGGAAGGATTGTACTTTCAAATAAAAAAAGAAATTTGGGAAAATATTCAGTAGTTTTTTTTTATAGCATTTTCAAAAAAAAAGTTATTTCGCGGACCATTTATATCTTACTTTGTACCTATTGAATATTGATTCAAAAAGTACGTATACGACACAGTAATCCGAAATTTTGTCACTTCATTTTTCCAAATACAGTGCCAGGCAGCACTGGTGTAAGGGTGAAAATCATTTGTTGGAATGAATATGCATAGGAGCTCGTTTGAGATTCGGTTCATTGGGGCAATACAATGTGACCTAAGTGAACACTTCTTGTGAAGAAATACAAATGCGTGTGAATGTATAAAAAGCAGTGAATGTTCCACAAAACGAGCAACTTCTACTACATCTGCTCAATAGCAGCCTTGGAACTTCCACTTATCGTTGACCGCGTTCCCTACGCCTGGAACACGCTAGAAGATAAAACCTACAGCAAGAGTTAGAAAGTACTAATACACTGTATACCCTGTTTACATGTGCAGATTGTGGGATTGGAATGGGAACGAACTAGGTTTCAATCTGAGTTTGATAGAAATGGATTTAATGGATTTCAACCCGATACCAGAACATAAATTAAGATTTTAATATAAAAAAAACTTAATAAAACAAAATATAATAAAATTAACTTAGCAATTAGTACTTAATGGAGTTAATTTTTTTAAATATCTATTTTGGCAACCCTGTGTTACACTAACGAGTGATACATTTGTACTTTTGTGATACATGTGTACATTCCTAGGTATTTGTGTCACATACAAGCATTTGCAAGTACACATTATACACTTTGCCGGTAACACACACATACTTATATGTGTAAACGAACGTACGTATACAAACTCGTGTGTTCTGATACAGGCTCACACATTCACAATAAGTGGCAGCTTTCATTCGAAAGCTTTAAATCAGCTTGTGTCTGGTTGTAAACACTCACAGAATATACTGCTGATGCCGATATAAACAAATGCGTAAAGTAGCACATGCGGAGAAGTGATCATATTCTCTACGATTACGTCAACCAAAGACCACATCAACCAGACTTACTCGTTGGGAATGCTTTGTTTTTATTATTATAAATTTTCTTGCTTCTTTTTGGGCGGTCACATTGAAATTATTAATACGAAAACAGTCGGCTGGATTGAATATTCGTGGTCACTTGTAGGAGAAGCCGTTATTCTTGTTTATGCACCTATTTTTTGGTGTATTTATATGATTGACATTTTCAAAATATTAATAAATAACTTGTGATTTGAGACAATGCCGTCGAAATGTGTGTTTATGTTCGATCATCCAAATGCATTATATTATAGTGGTGATATGCTTAAAGGAAAAATAATCCTTACAACGGATAAAGTAAAAAACGTTCGAGGTAGGCGTGCCATAACTGATTTTTAAATATTATTAGTGAAAGCAAAAAAGGGTGTTTAAGATTAACAATCTCCATGGCGCCACTGTTCAGTGGGTGAATGAATAGTGGTATTCAGATTGAAGTCGTTGTATGCATAGTTATCCATTGTTTTATGTTTTGGTTAATAAAATTTATTATGTATGTATTTACATATTATTAGATATAGTTCCCGGCAGTAAAATCTTTCTTAGCTTCAAAGCTACATATATGTACAAAAAACGTGTCAAGAAGACCCTCCTGTGTTTGGTAATGGAGTGAGTGAAATAAAATAAACAAATTAAAGTGAACTTGAGATATTTCATCCCTTGCAAGCGCACATTGATGTATGTACTTAAGGCAACGTTATGAATAGATTCCGACTGTAAATTTTAATTATGTGTAGATAAACTTACATATTTTATTCTTTCATTCGTATGTATGTTAAGATATAGTTTTAATGAAGTAGTGGTAATGTTTCCAAATATAACATATTGAATCGCTATTATACTGTTAACATAAGTGTGTGGTTAATATGTTTTTGTATTTTAAACTTGTTAATACAAACTCCTACGTAATATTTAATGTACAAAACGTAACAAAGAATATTGATCTTTAGACTGTACATTTCATGTATGTACATACATATTTGCAAGTCGCTTTTTCGTTTTTGTTCTAATGAATCTCAAATAATATTTAACAACTTAAATTTATTTTGTTTTCAACAAGATGTAACTATAGGGTAGATTAAAAGTATTTCACTTCATTCTGTTACTGCGGTGTTAGCTATTGCAGACCTTCTAGTACAAGTATTCAAATGATATGGTGGTTTTTTTTTTTTTTTTTTTTTTAATCATAATGTTCTCTTTACAACCTCAACTTATGCTCATAGTGTGCAAGATATTGCTTTCTAATTTGCTCAAAACCACAAGGATTTTAACAGGATTAAGAAGCTTTTAATCTTAAGAAACGTAAAATTCTGAAAACGTGAGATACAAAATGGCTATCTCTAGATATATTTATGAATATGCAGTGGATGTATGTAAGTACATACATATATTATATCTTTTATAAAAACCTGTGCTTAAAAACATATACGTACAGACATACCCCGGTTAACGTCGTTAATATGTTCCTGGAAAACACGGCGTTAGACAAAACAACGTTAGATAGCAAAGATAATAAAAACATTGATTTACCCTTGGAAAGGAAATATAACTTATTTTATTGCACTTAAACTATTTAAATACTACCACTAACATTAGCTTAAAACATATGTAGGCGGCACACATGCATAGAATGTATACGTACATTCAATGTTAAGCGAGGTATGATAACAATTCGTTGGCGACATTATAGCGAAACAACATTGCGCGGGTCAACGTTAACTTTTGTTTCATGTAAATTTGATTCATACAACTTTTATGTTGCGATCTATATGTTTTCTTAATATTAAGTTTACATATGTTATTCATAACAAAAATAAAATTGTTTTAATATCTGAGGAAAGGAGCATTGTTTAATGTGTTTGTCGCATTTATGCTTTGTTTCAGACATCCACCGCTTTTTAGTTTTTCAATCTACCACCTTTTGCCTATTGATTCATGAAGTATTCCTTCAGTCAATTTCCAGAAACATGCCTAGCGTGCTCGTGAAGTCAAAGGCTTGATTATTCTTATGATGATAATGGTCTCCTTGTCATCTTACACAGGCACGCAAAGATGACAAAGATGCTAAAAGTACTTCCGTATAGCTAGCTACTATACACGTTGTTATACGCTACCCTAAGATCCTTGCCTTGCCAAAAACTACACTCACAATGATAGTGTTGACAATCCTGCAATAACATAATTTCACAGACGTCCCTTCCTTTTACTCTGCGTACAGAGGTCAAAAATTGCTTTAATCCTTTTTGTATTTGGGCAGTATAAATGAAGCCTGTTGCACAGTTTCTATGCACAAAATTAAACTTGGGCATCTAGAACAGAGTATTTCTACTTACAGTGAGTAGGGACACTCTTCACGTGTTTCTGTTTGCAATTTGAAGTGCTGTAGTGAAAAAGAGATAAAAGAAAAAAAAAAAAAAACGGTTCAAAATTCGGCAAACGGTGACTCCAAATTATTTTTTCATCATTCTTATATTATAGTCTTCACATGTGTGATACACTCGAATATTTATGTTTGTTGTTAGTTTTTTTTACTGTCGTTACTAAATTGTTTAAGAATATGATAAACTCGTTTTCGGACATAAAATTTTAGAAGCGGTTGTGTTCATTTTTGGACAGTGTTATGAATGACTCTTTCATCCCTTTTATTTTATTTGCATGGATGATCTGATCTTCGAAGGTCCTTTATGTTTCCTGTTTGTTTTTTTTTTATATGTTTTCCCTTAATAATGGATATATTCGTTATCGATTTGTATTCAATTTTGAAAATTTATAACCACTTGGCGGATATTGTCCGCTGTTTCTTTTCTACGCTGTTGACCTGACATGGTCATTTGTTTTTAAATATGAACCCACACTAACGGACCATTGGCCTACATTTTTACCAAATCATTATAAAGTAGAATAAAACAATCTGATTTTTTCATTTTACGAAGAATTACGTCGTTTGTACGGCAAGACATTTTATTGTTTTTTTTATTGTAATGACTTGAGTAGGTAAAAGGATGCAATAAGAGAGGCATTACCTTAAATATTTAAAAAAAAAATAATTAATGCTTACATTTATTATAAACATATTAGAACTTTGTCTGCACACATGTGACACCCGTTATTTTTCCGATTTAAGTTATCGAACAACTGATGTTTGTTCATTCATTCAACTCCAGAACGCCTTTAAAACTACATGCGAAAAAATGGAAATGAACCTCCCTTTAGTTTAACTACATAACTAGTGTGACCGTTTGCTACAAAATTTAGCACAGAAAAATGTTTTAAAATAAAACTTAAAATCGTCATATACGTATAATAGGTGTATAGCGATGTCATAGCACACCAAAAAAGTTTAATTGTATATTCTATAATGCAAAATTTGATATGTATGTTATAATTTTGAAATACATATTCGATTATCAGCGCAGACTGTTTTTGTTTTTGAGAATACGGTGAGAAATGTATATTTATATGAATGTAGAAAGCTGTTTTATTTATTTTTATTGAACAAGGCATTGTCAACTTTACGAAGAGTAATGACAACTTTCGCAGGGCTTATAATGCAAGGTTTTTGTGTGGAAAACAGAGAAGAATGTGAATGAAGAAGAAAAAAGAGTGTGCGCAAGTATTATGCGCCAAACGATGTAATAAAATCTGGAAGGAAAGGTTTTCGTAGATACCACTTTCCAGTGGTTGGCGGCCATAAGCCATACAATAAACGACTTAGTATTCACTGTTTGTAAAGAAGAACAAGTGTAAAATCTGAAATGAAATTAATAAAAGTCTATAAATTAAAGTCCAGTGAGAAAACGAAAGCACACATTTCCATGCTCTCTCTGCGCAATTTTCCAATTGCATAGTGATTTGAAACGGACTCTAGCTTTTCAACGTATGAAAGCTGAAAGAGTGCACTTTCAAATGTATCTCAAGGTTAAAGGTTAGGGCAGGCAATTATTCTTTTAAAACACAAAAATTGTAAGAATTAATATGCGAATTCTCATTAGTTTTGCTTTAGGTATTGAATTTTTGGGAAGCCCTGTTGCGCAGTATAATTCACGTTTTGGCAGTACGGAATGGCAAAATTGCAGTATAATACTGCTATGGCATTACTTTCGACACTACTGGTTGGCAGGCAATACCTGGGATCAAAATCATAGACTAAGAAAAGTAGACAGCGAACTCGCAAATCTCCTGCTAGTTCATTTAGGCGGAGCCTAAATTGTCATATTCTTGTACGCACGTACTATGTACATATGAAGGCAATTCTAGAAGAAGATTTTAACATCTAGGAAGGGAATTCTTTAGTAATCAGGAAAACTGCAGGACAATTATATGCCTTGACAACATGATTTTGGTTTGGACTTCTTTCTGTCATTTTAGACGCCTAGGTGCCTAGTGTTTTATGATCAAAGTTTCAACATGCAAATTTATAAGTCTATACATAAAACATCATATGTGTCTGTACCACGCCCACTTTTGGAACATATTTGCATACACGCAGAAAGGTGTACTTTAGGTTCGATTTTAGACTAAAAACTTAATTTGGGCAATTCTATTTTAATAACAATTCATATGCCTATCTACTCAATGCGAGCGACTGTGGCATCATGTGTAATGATGCCACCATGAATGGTGAAATCATGGTTAGATACTTAAGTTCTTAGCATTCAATTAAACTTAAATTGCATTACAGCTATCTATATTACAATAAAGGGTGTTGCAAAAGTAAGATGGTCAGAAAACAAGAAAAATTATCATGGTGAACAAAAATATTTGGATGCGAAAACACTTGTCGAGGGCGAGATGGATTTGCCGGCTGGAACACATGAGTATAGATTCCATGCACCATTGCCTACACCAATCCCCTCTTCAATTTCCGGTAAATTTGGTCATGTATCGTACGAAGTTGAACTGAAACTCGATCGTCCATTGCGTCCAGATAATGAATACAGAAATTCTTTCACAGTAATGTTTCCAGTAGATCTTAACAAGGAATCTTCCTTCATGGTAAGTCTTTGAATGAAAACATGGCAACCCTTCATAGACATATCATTTTTACATTCAGCAACCTATTGTTGATGAAGACAAAAAGTTTTTCGGCTGTTGTTGCTGTAAATCGGGACCAATAAGAACAGAATTGCGTACTGATTTCGCTGGATATGTACCTGGACAGATAATTAATTTCACTATCCTCTTTGATAACGAAGCAAATAAGGATATTGAAAGATGCGTCCTGGAACTTATACAGACAATAGCATTTCAAAGTCATTCACCTGAAAAGAAAACTAAAACCGAAGAGAAAGTCATTTGTTTTCACAATTTGGAGGGCGCAAATAGGTATTCAAAAAAACTTCACAAAGGGTCAATTGGAATTCCACCTGTGCCACCAACTAATATGAGTCCATATAATATTATTAATATATCTTATGCCTTAAGAGCCAAAATTGAAAGGCAATTATGGTTTAGTAAAGAATTGCTGCGTACGCCAATAACTATAGGAACTGTTCCATTAGCTACAAGCGTAACACATCCAAATAGCGTCATAACAATTCAACCAACTGCACCAATGATTAACTCAACTGATCTTAATGGAGTTGAGCCACCAGAATATGGATCAATTGGTAAAACACATACCTAATATTTTCAAATTTCCTCCTGTAGTTTATATTTTGGATTTTTCTTTCAGTGTCTCCATTACTTGAAGAAGCTAGAGGCTCATAGCGGTTTACTAAACAAGAAACATATGAATTTGGCAAGTGAAATGTAGCGTTTATGGTAAAGAGAAAATATTATGAGTTTAATAAACACCAAATAGTGAGTGAAATGGCAATTTGTTTTACTAACGGTACTTTTGTGACCGTTTCGCTGGATAGATGAGAATGACAATCAGCGATTTAGCATTTTTGAGTGTAAAAAGTAAAAGTAAATCGCAGTGATGATGTTGTTGGTAATTATTAGAATAATTATTTAAAGAATCCAACAAATTACAAGGGAAATGTTTTCATGGTCCTTGCAGCGCAGGAAAAACTAAATATTATGAAGCTGGCCTAGAAATGAGAAACATATTGATACGGCAATTCTAGATACACGCGGTTTTGCTGCATATGAATATACTGTTCACCGTGTGATTCGTACATAGCTACAAAAAAACCGCTTGTAGTTAGAGAAAACCTACATGACTTGGGATGTTCAAGGAAGTTCGAACCGAAAGAATTTAATTTGAATGGACGGGATAGATGCAACTTTTAATTTCACTATCTAAGCAAAAATTAGCTAATTTTAATGTCTCCATCATAACAGGCAAGAAAGAATAATGGTCCAGGCTGCAATACCATATTATGACAAAATCGACTTAGCGGTTCTAAGTTTACAAACGACGGGAAAATTTCTGGCTCACATGAAAAGTAAAAAAAAAAAGTGTGTTCATGGCTCTTCACTCGACTACTTGGCTTTATTGTACAATTCCCTCAAACACCTCTGCGAGGTTATGTAGAAGAAAAATGGGTTATTGGGGTTATCGTGAAGGCTTTAAGGAAATTTGGAGTTTATATTGTGCAGTTTTATTCGGAACCTGTAAAATGTTTCTTTGATGATACATAATCTAGACCAGAGAATGTCCTCAATGTGAAGGAGGGAATCATTTGTACCTTGACTTGGTTTAGATTTATGAGGCTGTTTATTTTGAAAACCGGTAAAACCAGCTTTCAGATATTTAATCTCTTCTAGAATTTCCGACACATATTAAGACTGGTATGACGACCAGTACGACGATTACCTTGTCGCAGTGTGTTGGCTTAATTTGAGCTGAATGATCGGGAATCGACATCGGGGATGTACCACATCCTTGTGGTACCGCCGTAACGATGAACGATTCTCAGGTGGAGGCTCGAAAACTAAGAGGTAATCACACTGCCTTGTCTCTCCTATCCTTTTCTTCCTTTCCCCTTCTCTTATCTCCTTCCTGAGCTGGATCTTGTGTGTCAACCGTACCGTGTCTACGATCAGCCTGGCTGAGGGCCCAGCATTATCAAAACTAGCTCAGTGTCGAACGGTGTATCAAGAGTACCTGGCACACTCTAGACCAGCCTGCCTTATCCGCATAACGCGAGGCCCTGTGCAGACGGACTACCCCTTCCCTAGCTACTCGTGGGAACAAATCTAAAAGAAACACTTCCGACGCACGCCGGGCCTAAAAAAAAACCGGAACCAACTGGCACCGCTAGCAGCTCAAGAAACACTTCACGTGTGGAGGAGAACATGCAGAACCTCTGCATTAACGGTGCTGTGAGGGACTGTTAGACACTGTCGGACGAGTTGGTCAGCGCGGCACCGTCGTGAAGCCCCCCCCAACACTTCCCGAGTTGATCAATACGACACCGTCATGCAATTCAACTCCCTCAACCATTCCCAAGCTCTCTGCTGAGGAGAAGAAGTCGTTGAGTCGTGAGACTACAGCGGCTTTCCGTATCCTAGACCGACTAAAAGACAAAAAGTCGGAGAATGATTGGAGTCAGCAAGAGCGCGAGTCCAATGCGTGGGCAATCGGCATAGCTAACCAATTCCTTGAAACCCCCCACAAGCCATCAAACTAGGCGTGCCCCACGCCACCTCTCCATTCGTGGCCACCCCACCACCCAAGGAACCAATCTCTCCATTCGAAAGACAAGCACCCATGCTAAAGACTCACCAAGTCGAAATGGTTCAACGAACCAGGCTGGGAGGAAATCCGTAGTTGCGACAGGAACCGCACCCAAAAGGCGCAGATCCGCAGATGCGGACTCCAACGCCTCAAAGAGGACCAGGAACCCAACGTGTTTCAAAACCCTCTCTGAGACGGTAAAGGACAGTCTCGTCGTCGCGATAGTGGACTTGTCGGATGATGAAGGGAGGATCTCCTACGAAAAGTGAAGGCGTATTGACGGCAGAGTGATGAACTGCCTTTACGAGCATATCTCTACACATCCAAACTCTCCACCTACCTTTAAAGATGCTGGCTCGCACCAAGGCTATGTCCTAATCACCTAATCATAATGGAAAAACTCAACGAGTTGCTGGTCTCAGTATTACTGGTGCACTGAGAACCTCTCCCACCAAACCATGCTTCACCTTCTTCCAACTGACATCGTCAGCAAACAACTGGCTGCCTGCTCAGCAATAAGACTGAGAAGTTCCAAACAATGGAAACAATAACACACTAGACACACCAGAATACTTCTGATGCACCGCCATCTTCCAAAGGTCACCGACCACTTGCCCACTGAACACAACTTCAACATGGGCTACAAATGCTTAATACCCGACAGAACAGAATGGACACAACGGGATGTCCTTCACCATGAATCGCTGACAATCTTCACGGACGGCTCCAAAACCGATGAAGGAGTCGGTGCTGGTATCCTTTCAAAAGATCTGGACTGGACATTCACCTCTCCTTCAGCCTTCATAGCTACTGCAGCGTTTTCCAAGCCGAAGTCATTGCCATTCTTCAGGCAGCTGACTGGCTGACGGTTAGTGCAGTATCAGTATCGGGTATTATCATATACATCGACAGCCAAGCAGCCATTAAATCCCTCGGATCCAGCACAACGAGATCCAAGGCAGTGAAGGTCTTCCGCGTATCTCTGAACGATATAGTTGGACAGTACAACCTCACCCTCTGCTGGGTGCTGGGTCACTGTAATATACCAGGAATTGTGAAGCTGACGAGCTGGTCCGACGAGGCTCCTCAGGTCTAAACAGCATAAACGTCACCGACATCGAGGCACCAACGGTGCTAAATACCTTCCGACCATGCCGACGCGGTGAAAGAAGCCAGCCATCGGTGGCAACAGCTCGGCCACTGTAACACTGCAAGACTGCTTGGCCCACGCTAAACGAAACCAGGTCCGTCGGACTTCTGAAAAATAAGAGAGAAACCCACTCCAAAATCGTAAACACCCTCACCGGACACTGTGCCATAGGAAGGCATGGCCTAAGACTGGGCATCCCCTACAATGACTTCTGTAGAAGTTGTAGAGATGAAGAATGCACGTGCCCCGCACTTGCCAACATTAGAGAGGCCACACTAGGTGAATACATGTTCAACAATCTAAGTGATCTAAACAATGCCTGTACGGCTAAGATAGGCTCCTACATACTAAGGAGTAAATGGTTCCCTGAGTAAGAGGGTGACCCATCCACCTTTACGCATCGGCAGCACAATGGACCAACTACTGATCTAAGTGCATCCTCATCGACGGCCGGTTTCAACCAACCAACCAAGATTGGTATACTTAAGTATCCAATAACTTCGGCTGTTTATTCTGCTTTTATACTGAGACTACGCTGGAGATTCTCCATATTTAGAGTTTGATTTCTTTGTTTAAGGACTAAAGGTGCATTTTAAATCAAGGGATATGAAATTTTGCCGTATTACAAATATTAGGCACTAGGCAGCATCCAAGCTGTCATCATCAGTTGGTCCCCGGGCAACTACATGTAAAAGGTGGTTGAAGAGCCGATATTGATATTGAATAAAACACAAATTATTTAAAAAACTACTGTCATTTCTTTTTATTATAATAATTTTGGTATGGTTCAATTATGTATGGAACAAAATATTGGCCAAACGGCCGCCGTGACCTCGGCGGCACACCTCCATCCGATGGTCCAAATTTTCGATGACGCTGAGGCATAATTGAGGTTCTATGCCATTAATGGGCCGAATTATCTCATCCATTAGCTCTTGAATTGTTGCTGGCTTATCGACGTACACCTTTTCTTTCAAATAACCCCAAAGAAAGAAGTCAAACGGTGTCAAATCACATGATCTTGGCGGCCAATTGACATCGCCACCACGTGAGATAACACGGACACGGCCATTGAATTTGTCGCGCAAAAGAGCCATTGTTTCGTTAGCTGTGTGGCAAGTGGCACCGTCCTGTTGAAACCACATATCGTCTACATCCGTAAATGCAAGTCTTTATGCATAATGTTCATCAACGACGAGCGTGAGAGGTGCAATTGTTGGGCGCGACGACGAGTTCAGGTGGACGGCTCTTCAGCCACACTATCGCGAACAGCAGCAATATTTTCTGCAGTACGAGCTGTACGAGCATGCACTGGTGTTTTCACATCTCCTACAGACCCGGTTTGCTCAAATTTTTTTACGATTTTTCCGATTGTACGCACATTTGGACGATTAAATTGACCGAAAAAATCACGAAGTGCGCAATATGCATTTTGATTTGAACGCCCATTTTCATAATAAGTCTGAATAACTTTAACGCGTTGCTCGATTGTGTATCTTTAGTCTGAAATTGAGAAATGTCAAATGAAATGCAGAAAAAACTTGACGTTTAGGTGTGGTTCACATTCAACATTGGCCCTTAAAATTGAACCACAGTTTATATAGCGTTATACTTGATGGCATATTTCACTGAAAAGTGGAACCAATCTTTCCATCACTTTGGCGAAACAAAGATTGTTGCGCTTGATATTTCAAAGGCATTTGACAGAGTTTGGAATTAGGCTCTTTTGTTGAAAATCCGTGCATATAGAATCAATAAATCTTTTTTTCAATGGATTAGAAATAACCTTTCGGGGCGTTCAATACAACTCGTATCGGATGGCTTCAAGTCTACTATTCACCACGTAAATACTGGTATTCCCCAGGGGTCAGTTCTGCCTCCGACTCTCGCTCTCTCATTTTTATAAAATACCTCTTGTCTGCTACCTCTAATCCAATTCTTCGCTGATGACAGTCACAGTACCCTAAGTTTTACATATTCGTTCCCTTACTCACGTCTCTGCTCTTCGGCCGTAGAAGAGAATCGGCAACGTATGCTAAACTCATTAAATTCCGATATCGACACTATAATCAAATGGGGTTCAACCAACAGAGTGGAATTAAATGCAATGTGGACTACTGTCGCTCAAGCGTAACCAGACCTCCCAACCATTATCCATGGATGATACTTGCATCGCGGAAACCGAATGACTTGCTATTCTCGGTATGTGTATCAATAACCATCTCCGATGGAACGATCACATAATCGGGGATTCCTTAAGCGGTGCAAGAAATAATTTAAACAGTCTGATCTCTCCACCCAAAGCTGGAATACAACGCCCACAGGTCAGTCAGGTGCACCTACAAGTCAGAATTCAAAAGCTCATAGGATATAGAGATATTGTAAACTTCATAGCCTTCCTACAACATAGACGAAATGTCTCATGACTTTCCTTATTTAGCACTTGTCTTAAAAAATAGTCAGTTGCATTCCACACCTTCAAAATTTTACCCGCAATGCGCGTCATGCTCGGAATACACAGATTCGTTCATTACCCGAACGACACGTTCATATGTGGAATAATCCTCCTGGCTCCATATTCCCTCATCACTACAGCCTTCAAGGAAAGCCAACGTGCACAAAAACCTCCTATTTTCCTCTTACCCCTCTAGTGATGGTGATACGTATGCAGATACCAAATTCATGCAGAAGCTACGCATTTATTTATCTATTCGCATCCGGAACATCTCTAGTGTGCAATAATTCGTCGCACCTTGGAAAAATTTGAGCGGGAATACACCATTTTGAACCTTAAACCATCAATCAGACAGACATTGCAAAATTGCAAGGCAGCACCATCGGACCTTATTTCTTTTGAAATGAGGAAGGAGACACCGTTACCGTTAATGGTCTCAAGTATAGGGTGATATTAACCGACTTTCTGTCATCATCGACACACATCGATACCTACATATATACGAGTATATCCTAGTTATGCTTCCAACATGGCGCTACTTGTCATGTCAAGCTTATGTGACAATTTTTTTGCATCGATACGTAGTATAGGGTACGTAATGGATTAATGAAAAAATCCGAGCTCGAGATAACAATGAATTCAGACATTACGATGAGAGAAACTCGAAAAAGTGGGACTGCCGATTCTGTCTGTCTGGCTGTGTGTCTGGGTTTATGTACGATGGACTGCAGCCAAACGGCTGGGGCGATTTGCTTCAAACTTCATATCTGACTACCGAAGAGTCACCATTCGATAATAAATCGGAATTTTTGTTTTAGCCCCGTTATAATGGTACTTTACTTAAGGGCAATTTCAAAAAAGGACGATTTTCCCAAAAACGGCTCCAACGATTTTTATTCAATTTTATATTTGAGCTACCCTAAGCAGTGTTATCAAATGGAGTGATTTGGGCTAGAGATACGCACAATGGTACTTTGCTTATTACCTGGTTTTAGAAATATGGCTATTTCTCGGCTAAAACTCTATGGATTTCCATCAAAATTGAAATCTGGGCAAGATTTAATGTTTGATAAAATGTGGCATAAAAACTTATGCAATTTTTAAAAAAAAATATTAATTGTTTTTCTTTTTTTTTTAAATTTCCAACTAACAGCATTTCGGAGAAAGTACCTACGATTCAGTTGTGAACTTTATTTTTATTCCGGTTGTCTGGCGATAAAAATGCGTTCAAACTAAGTGACTGAATTTTCTTTTTACCATAAAAAACACTTCATAATATGTTACACTATAAAATAAATAACACTCAATTATAATCTACTAACAATTGGTTTATATTCCCGCTTCAACTTTTCTTATTAAATAATAAAATAATTTGGGGTGCTATATATGTAAATGTATATATTTGCTAACACAGCCCTTCCTTTACATTTGGATTCGTACATTTGTACGTTTGTCATTAGAGTTGAACGCCCGGAATACAACTATGTACATATGTTTTACCCTTAGAATCTTTGAGTAATCTCACTTAAACATCAAAATAGTTAGTTTTACATTATGTACTAGCAATAGTGATTTCTTTAGTTATTTCCATCGTGGTCGGTGTCATCTCGATATCTTCGTTGATTTCATAGTAAAGATATTTAGGTCTGAAGCCGGATTTATCCTTATTTAAGCTATGTTTGTCTTCTTTGCCAAAGTCGGCAGTGGACATAAATGCAGCCTCTTGAAATGATGAAGCAGCTTGAAATAAATTAGGAATCAATTAGAATATGTATAAACATAAATATATACAGCGTACCAGGTGCACTCATGCTAACAACTGCAGATGACATAGTTGGTTCTGGTTCCATGGAGCTAGTGCTTATAAAAGCTGCAGGTGCAGATGAGCTTGGTTGAGGTTCATCCAAGGCTCGTTTTTCATTAATTTCGAGTTCTTTTTCATTTATAGGCGCACTCGCATCCTCAAACGATGTAGTTCCAATTAAGACCGGTAGTCTAACAACAATGCCTCTATCACCCTTCGTCTGCACTACTAACGCCTCGACTTCATAGCTTACTTGAAGAATTTTACAATCTGTATCACAGGTAGGTGGTAAGCTGGGTATTGGTATCCGTTCGAGAAATTCACGAAGAGGTTCCTTTCCAGGTAAACCGTTCATGATCTGTACAATGTTATATCGTTCTATTTTTGTCAGCTCTCGAGGAACCCTCGAAGCGTAAGTTATGACTTGATTTAGCGATAATACTAGATGTTTTAGAGGTACTTTTCCATCATTAAGCAACCTAGCGTATACCGATATCGTATCTCCAGGAACGTAACCAGCTTGACCAAGATTAACATAAAGACACATAGGAACTTTCCAATATTCACAGCAACATTTTTTCTCGTACACTTCCATGTCCAGTGGTAACTATAGAGTAAGTATTCATAGAGAGTAAGTACTTAAAAATTGGTTCTTAAAATCCTACCCTTAGCACAAGTGCTTGTGGCCGCAAATCAAATGCTCTTATCACATGAAGTGTCTCCGTAAGGACTTCGTCAGACCTGTTGGGATAGTGTATAAAGACTCGTACTTGGTAACGAATATAGCCAGATTGACTTTCGAATGACGAAGGACTTTTTTCGGGAATAGTGCAGGAAAAGCTATAAGTGTAGCTACCGACCGGAATCATTACTGATGTAGCTGTAAAATAAAATAAGTATGATATGAAATAATACTATAAATATGTAGATACATTGAAGAAAAATTTACTTACACTCCTCAGAACCAACAAGAAAAGTAGTGGTAGCTATATAGTCTTCTCGTCCATTGACAAGATTTTGTTTATCACTTTCTTTTTTCGCTGTATCCCATTCTGTTTGGGCATAGCCGGATATTTTAAGTGCTAATGCTGTAAGGAAATATTACTTTGCTAAATATCTATACAAACCATTGAAAAATGCTACAATCCGCCTGGAGCGGATCATATGATACCCTATCCCTATCTTATTTGGTCGTTTCAGTGGGCGGTGGAAAATGTATTCACAAAATTTTCTATTTTGCCCTATAAACTTATATTTTTACTCGAAAAATAATTTTTGAAGTAAACGCCCCTAAAAAGTGGGTGTGGCCATATACAATGTATAGACAATTTGTAGATTTAGTGGATATCTACATATTTCTTCAAGTAAGTTTTTTCGAGTTTCATATGAAAATAGTGAAAAAAGGTGATTTTTTTGAAAAGTGGGCGTGTCAGTGGGCGGATTTTAAAAATGTTTACACTTGTTCTGTCCCGATATCCAAAGACTTCGTATACAAAATTTCATTGTCCTAGCTCAAAATTTAAGGCCCAAAAACAGGTGACAGACGGACGGACGGACGGACATGTCTCAATCGAATCGGCTATTGATACTGATCATTTATATATATACTTTATGGGGTCTGTCTGCAATATTTCTCTATGTTACAAACTATGTATCAAGCTTAATATATCCTTAGGATAGGGTATAAAAATGGTTAAAGGTTTTAAGCGAACCCTAAGAATTTGGGTAATACATTAAATTTATTAACACCTATTGACATAACAATTGGTTAAATAAGTATATAACTGTTAAAGTACAAACCGCCAGCTAAATTTGGATCATAAGTATGTATAAATATGTATGTACTTTCCAAAAGCTTCAAAGTGCTGTAACTTGATTTCAGATAAAGTTTCTGTAATCGTGATTGATGTACTAGGTGGATAACACTTTGTTTGCTTAAAGCAAAGAATCATAGCTAGGGTATATGTTCATGTCCGAGGGACAGAGGGTTTCTTGAGAAGTTTTTAGAATTTAAAATTAATGTCTTGTTCCAATAATTTGCACGGCACTATATTTTGCTGAAGATAAGAATCCAGCTTTAATAATCCCGAAAAAAATGTTTTTCGTACTTTTTTACGTACGATCAACAGAAGTTGCAGTAAAAGGCATTTTTTGTCACACAAAAATGGTCAAAAAGCTGTGATAATTCTTTGCTACGCTCTTTTTTCCTATTCGACAATTAACTGTTAACTGCATTGCCCATAGGTATGGTAGTTTATTATTCTCACTTAATTTTGTTTGACCATTTTTGTGTGACAACAAATGCCTTTTACTGCAACTTCTGTTGATCGTACGTAAAAAAGTTGCTTAACATAATTTTTAGGAAATTTTTCAGGGATAAAAATTTTATAAAAAAAAAACAAATTTATTAAGTAAAAATTTTGAGAAAAATGCATTTTAAGTAAAAAAATTGAACAGCAAATTTTCATAATTTTGAGTTTAAGAAGCCATAACTTTGTTGTGGCTGCATAGATGTACCTAAAGTGTACCTTTTTTGTACTAATAATAGTTTAGAAGTTATAGCGTTAAAAATGGATACACCTCCAAATTAGAGGTCACCCACTTTGGGGGGCTATAACTTGAAATGGGGTGAGAATAGACCCCCCCTGCCATACAATTTTTTGTTCGGCAGAACTTCAGGAATCTCCCCTTAAAGGATTATACCGCTTAACTGGGACACCCTGTATACTGAATTTTGTTCTTAAAAATTGATATTTTCTCAAGAAAAATGACTTAAGCTTTCTGAAAAAAAAAAAACGAAAAAAAGTTGTTTTTTTTTAAATTGGGGATGTCAGTGAGCTCAATTGTTTACTCTTGTATTACTTAATTTTAAAGACCTGGCTCAAAATTTAAGGCTACAAATTTATGGCACACGGATGGACAGACGGAGAGACATGGATCAATCGCTAGTGATGCCAATCGTGTATGTTAAATAGCACAATAGCACCATATTATCCAAACAAATTTTTGTTAGGTGATTCCTTATCCAGTTTGTAACTAATAATGAATGATGCTTGCGAGGTAGTACATGATAACAGAAAAACAAAAAGCACTTAGACCCTTTATCATATTCAATCCAAGAGATGTAATAACATATGAGTCACTAAAAGTTAATGGTAGTAAACGATATAAATACGAGTAATATTTATGCCTTAAAGTGAATCACAAATAATATGAAATCCCATGTCAGTATTGCTCGTGTGAACCACACTTATCAGCATTTGATTCATATATTATTTTTAGTTAGAGATTTATATTGGGAGGAATGTCAAAAAAGATCTTATGTAAGAGATTGTTAGCTAATCTAAACACCAACGGACTTATCTCAACATTCGACAAGGTTTAAATCTTAGAGATAAAATAATAGTTCTCTTCTTTCTATAGCACATGGGAAAAGAACAAAATGGTAATAACTGGTAAGATAACATCAATTGAGTTATTAAATTTTTTATAAATAATTCAATAATATTTTATATGTTATAACTCACATTTGATTAAAATTCGTTCGTCTACGGACAGACATATTTTTCCTATAACTGTTTGTCCGGAATAGTAAACACCATCTCCATTAATAATAGCTTCACATTTAACCACCATATTTATTTTTAGAAGGATTTATTAATTAAAAAATGGGCTAATTAAACAAATTTCGAGCCTTACTAAGCGCCCAAACACAGCTGGTTGGCTGACCAAACTAACCACATAAACGCGTATTCGTGTTGTATTCATCGACTTTGCTTGAAAGAATTTATTTCCTTTTTATCTTATCGGTCGTTCAATTATACACTTTTGTATGAGCTTAGGTAGAAAGATTAGTTAAGCGATACAAATGAGGAAAAACTTGAATAGCGCGGAATCAATATTATTATAGGTAGTGGTCATGATATTGATAAGAGGTTTTAATTAAAAGATGTGTTCAAAAGGTAATGAATTTGTTCATTCGGATTCTTTAAGCTAACTCATACTGTGTATAATATATATATTAACCGGGATATCTATACTCTAGGATAATTTCAAAATCCAGTCAAAACAATTTTTGACTAAGACAAAAACAACAAAAAAACTGAAGTGCACAATGGGTCGTACGTACTTGCATCTTTGTGTTTTTTATTTGGTGAAATAGAATAACATAGTTTTAAAACAAAAAAAAAATATAGTTTTAAAAATTGTTTATTAGTTTTAATGCAATATTTAAAAATATGTTAAATTTTGCCCACAAAATCGATTTCTCCAAGCTGTTTTGGCAGTCCTTACTTCGTGAAAAAATTCGAACTTGGGATAACAATCAATTCTATTCTATGATAGAGAAGCTCGAATAAGTAGGTTTGCCGATCCTGTCTGTCTGTCAGTCTGTGTATATGTACGCTGGACCGTACACGTAAACGTGCCGACTTGCTTCAAACTTCATATCTAAGCTCTGTAGGTTATTAAATCGAGGCGAAATCGGAATTTTTGTTCTAGCACTGTTATTAACGGCACCGAACTTAAGGCCAATTTTAAGACCAATTTTAATTAGACAAATGCTAAAAAACGTACCACGTTTTTGGCTAAAAATACGTTTAACGGTACTTTTCATATTAACTGGTTTAAGAAATATATGTAGCTATTTATCGCTTAATATGCAATGTATTTTGCTTAAAATTAAAATATGGGCAGAAATTAAAGTTCAATAAAATGTAGCTTATGCAAAATTAAAATTTTTTTTTCCAAAAATTAAATATTTTTTCTTATAATTTTTTTTTATCATTTCCAACTAACAGCACATTAGTTTGCAATTGCAAGTACATACGATCCAGTTGTGCACTTTATCTTACTTGCACCTATAACATATGGCAAGTATTGGATTCATAAAGATTTTCGTTCTCGAGATTTTAATGAATATGATGAATGATGAACATTACTATAATAGAGAAGTTAAGAAGCTACAGCCTAAACGGTTGGACGGATTTTGATCAAACTTCATATCTTGGGTCTGTTGGGTAATCCCAAGAAGCGAAATTGAATTTTTTTTAGCCTTTTTTAATAATAACGGTACATACTTTACTTAAGGCCAATTTTACAAAAATGAGATTTTCTCGAAAACTGATCCAACGATTAAATTTCATATTTGATTTAGATATTACACGATATGTTGAATTCGGTATGATGAAACATTTGAGGACCCGTATGATTATATGCTGAAAAATTTACAGATTGCGATTTTAGCCAACCATAACCATTTCAGTTTCCTTGAATTATCCTAAAAACAGCATTTGTTTAAAATACTTCCAAACAGCCTGAGTCAATTTGTTGTTGGCTTGGCCGAATTTACTGGCGCGATGCTTAGCCAAATTCGTTTTAAAGGAGACCCACAGATTGGTCTACTTTGCCTTACAATAAAAAACAAAAATTGGGTGAAAAAAATCAAGTTGAAAATTTATTGTAACTTCAATATTTATTGTATTTGCGACACATTTTTCAGCAAACGTATGCTGATTCAACATATCGTCTAATAATTGCTTTAGTTTTGTACAAACTTAAAATTTTAAACCTTAAATATTTAGTTTATTTACCTATTAGAACTTCGATACCGCCTTTGTAATCTGCAAAAATATGGGGGTATGGAAAAACTTTATCGTCGCATCAGCTTAATTTTTTTAATGTCTTTACCACCGACGGTTGTTACCGAACTAATAAGATTCTGTTGTAATCTGTTGTGATGCCAATTTTCATCATTACTAGGCTAGTCGATGAAGCCATTTTCGCCTGTCTGCCACCAGTTTTTGAGCCAGGTCGATGAAATATTGTAGACGAGGTTTTTGAAAAACGTACAATGCAAGGTAAAACTTTTCGAAAACGGCAGTAGTTTAAAGATCGTTACAGTCCGAATCAAAAACAATAGATACATTGATATCTAAAAAACGTTAGCTCTTTACTGTAAAGCATGCAGATGGCCGCACGATGATCGAATTACCGCAATCGATAACGAGTCAGTGATAACGACTCCTGAAGTCATATCTTTAATATTTCGCTCGACGAGTCACCAGCTCAATAGTGTTCGAATGAACTAACGCATTATAACGACCTCTGTATGTAGGCGGATTTGTTAGCATATTTTTATTAGAATATTTGCTTTTTTATTTATATTTTATACAATAATAAAAATGTATAACGATATTTGACACACTTTTATTTTATACTTTAAATTAAATATTTAACATTATCTGTATCTGTTGATGGTTTTTCTATATATGAAGCTTCTTCGGGGTTAGCTATTGTTTCTGATACTAGCATGCCGTCCACATCAAAGACTGGATATCTAGGAGTGAAGCGAACTGATTCATGAGTACCATTCGGCGATTGCACTTCATCGTCGCCGATGTCAGCAGTCATAAACATGGCCTCTTCATAGGTAGGAGGAGCTATTAAATAAATGTATAAATAAATCAGAATATAAATATAATTTCGTTCGTCTTACGAAGTTCCTTGTCAGGAGCTGATGAAACGAGGTCCTTAAAGCCATTCTGTTCATTTCCAACTGCTAGTGCCATAGCACTAGCTGAAGTCGATGGTACATCTACAGATCGGGGTATGGGCATCGCAGCAGTCTGTAGTGGAACATTTCCAATTGTTATTGGTATGACCGCTTTGGGATTCTTTACTAAGCCGTTCATGACGGCAACCACTGCAATTTCGTAAGAAATGCGAACTACTTTGCTAATGTGTTCACAAGTTGGTGCTGTAGCTGGAACTCGAATAATTTCAGTGAAGTTTCTTCGAGTACGACGGGCCACAGGGCTAGACTTCTTCTTGACTAGACATATCTTTTCCGTCTTTGTATTAATGCGAGGACAGTCTGAGGTATATGTTGCTTTTAGATTTAAGAAAACGTAGATTTTTTTAGCATCACAGTTGGATTGATTGTTCACGTCACCACTGACTAAAATCATTTGGCCCGGCACATATCCAGTCTGTGTTATGTCAATACTTAATAAAACGGGCTTTGCAGTGCTAAGACAAAAACCTTGCATTGCTTCAATATTAGCTGGAATCTATAAAGGGAATATGCATCATATTTATATAAATTTATCATATTTGTGTATTTAACCTTTAACATATTGGACTCTCTATTTAAATCCAAAAGTTTAAGCACGGTAAATCCAACAGTGTACGTGTGATTTTTTGAGAATGGATTGATCATTACTACTTTGGCAACGTAGCGAATATGGCCGTAAGTTCCTTCAAAGGATGACGGGCAATTTTCGGGAATAAAGCACTGGAATGTAAAAGTGTGGGTACCAGCGTCAACAGTTACATCGTTACCTAAACAAGAGCATTTCAAGACTACTAGCAGAAGCGAATCAATTAATATTAGTTACCACTATCAGAACCTATCAGGAATGTGTTGGATGCAATGTAGTCTTCTCGTCCGGTAAATCTACGTTTTTTGTGGTGGTGTTCCCTTCGAGGACCTGAGCGGCGGTCTCTCCAATTGGCCGATGAATATCCACAAATTTTAAGCTGAATTCCTGTAAGTGATAGTTTCATATTTTTAAAATATAGATTAATCTTGTATAGTATGCAAAATATAAAGGGTAGTAGTTTGGCATGAAGAACGATAATTTCTTTTTCATTTTTATACAGTAATAACAGTAGGCTCTTTGAAGTCTAAAGTTTAATACCTGAAAAATGCGAACAAATTTACTATAATCTCTTTATTGCTCTTTAGAATGTTGCATTTAAAATTAGATGTACTCGTACATAGTTTTAATTTAAAAAGTGAATATATGTACAAATAATATATGCATATAAGGTGAAATTTCGCATTCGTTTTCCCACGAATATTATCAAAACAGGATTAATATGAGAACCTCCAGAACCTCCAAAGCAGCAGCAAAAGAATATTTTTATTCAAGAATTGATTTCTTCCGATTCTTCTACAAACGAAATGCAATTATGTATGTATTATCTTAATGACTATCGTTTATTATAAAGAAATAGTAGGGGGGGGGGGGGGGGGGGCGACTTAGAGTACTGAAAAGTAAAAGTGGGGAACCGCGTGACTGCAACCCCGAGGAAATTTTCGAGCACTTCCAACTTTAGAATCAGCCGAAGAAGTGAATGAACTTCAAACTCCCTAGAAAAGGCAATCCAATGCAGTGTAAAAATTGGAGAGGTATCTGCACAAACCGGTTGAGGAAATAGGGTGTTTTCCATATATTGGAAGTATTGGTATTGTTGGCCGAACCAAAACTTGTCAGCCGAATCGGTAAAACAAAGTCTGCTGTATTTTATTATCATCACTATATGGATGTTGCACTTAAAGAGTGACTGCTATTATCGCATCTGAAAACGTTTTTTCACATGCTTCTGCACAAGATCTTAAAACTTTTGAACAGAGAACGGGCAGAAACCAATAGGTAAAAAATGCGATGTGGGAAATGGCAGGAGAGTGGTTAATGGAAACCAAGCGATGCATTAGAATCCTGTATATTAGGCTGGTAGATAATACCTGACGGACCGAGGAGCATACGGAGCAAGAAAGTGGAAAATACAGCTATTGGAGCATAGGTGGAGAGAGCAAAGGCAGATAGCTAAGAACCACGCAGATTAACATATAGTCTATCCTTAAAATCCTTAAAGGAATACAAGGCTCAAATTAAATACATACATACATACATATGTATCTAGTGTATTTTCTTGAAATATGTTTTCTGAGTTATAATCTGTCGATAACGACAGCGGCGTCAACACAATGACGTTAAACGTTGTTATATTTCCACCTTTATCAAAATTATCGCAATGTCGGGCCTTTATCTTAGCAGTGTTTGGTTATAGATAAAGAAAATGCACCCGCATTATTGAAGATTGATTATACCGCGATAATTATTCTTCTAATTCGATAACAAGATAAAATTGATAATCAAAATAACAGATTTGATGAAAGGGGAGTTTTTTTTTACATTTGTACCGTAACAAACAATTTTAAAAATGTAAATCCTTTAGTTATCAGAAATAATACAAATGAAAAAAATAACATACTTAAGACATGTGTTCAAATAATAAAAATAGTTCCTATTTCATAACATTTGTATTAAATGTAAATTTAAGCAATACAATCATATATACGTTTGTCCACAAATGCAGGGATATTAATAAAACTAATATTATTTAACAAATTTGGTATACTTAATGATTTAAGAAATATATATATGTATATAAAATTAAGTTACAAAAACAATTCTTAGTGCATAAGCCACAAAAACTTTTTTTTTTGTCCAGCAGTGTATGAACATCTATCCTCTACAAATTTATCAAGTGCGATGACAGTCGTGTGCAATAGTAACGTTATTACTTCCACCGAAATGTAATGTAGAGCGACTTTTGTTTTCTTATATATTGATAAATTCTGACATTACCAGCGTACATTCATACCTATAGAGGTCGAAAAAAGTGAGCCCTACAAATCTATCTGCACGTCTCCAAATGTGTTGATAACGGTACTTTAAATAAGTATAATAAAATTGGTAGAAAACAGACTTGCTGGAAAACAGCTGCAGCGATTTAAACGTAATGTTTGAACTAGTTTAAAGACATTATACCTACACCGGCTAAAAGATAGCTCAAAACATCGTGATCCAAAATTGTTATAATGGGTAATAGATCTGTTAAGAAGCCGACTCCAAAGGTATCATTAATATTTTAAATTTTATATAAAAATAATCTTATGCTGCAACATAATCCCGAAATGTATTCTTCTTGGGACCAAGAGTTTAAGGCTAATTTGTTAGTTTGAATGTCATTATTTGGTTTGAATGTCATAAACAATAATTGTTTCACAATTAATTGAAGCTAGTTTTGTGAAGTCCTATAACATGACATGCTAGGTTTTTGGGCAAATTTGCTCTGAACTCTAGAACAGTTAACTTAACAAAAACTTTTTTTTGTTTAACTAACAACATACAGCTTTAAGTATGACTCACTTGTACACATTTTTGTACATTTGTTTACTGCTGCTGAACTTAAGAAGAGAAACGATTTGTTTTTGTAACAAATGGTTCAAAAATGGATTCATATTTTTTTGTAAGATAGAAAATTAAATGAAAAACATATGAGAATGCTACAATCCGTCTAGAGCGGATCTTGTTATACCCTATCCATTTGCTAAGTGTTTTTTTTTTCAAATCTCTTAAAATTATTCCAAATCTGAGTTTTTCAAATAGTGGGCGTGGTAGTGGACGGATTTTGAAAATTTGTCAACATATATTAAATTTTGTTCCTAAGAAGTGATATTATTCTAATGAAAACCACCCATAAAAAGTGGGCGTGGATTTGTAGAGCTAAGAAATGTCCATATATTTTCCCAAGTAAATTTTATCGAGTTTCATATAAAAATACTGATTAAAGTGAAAATTTTGAAAAGTAGGCGTATCAGTGGGCGGATTTTGAAAATTTTTACAGTTGTTCTGTCCCGGTATCCAAAGACTTCGTATAGAAAATTTCATTGTTCTAGCTGAAAATTTAAGGCCCAAAAATGGTGACAGATGGACACGGCTCAATCGAATCAGCTATTGATACTGATCATTTATATATATACTTTATAGGTTCTGTCTGCAAATTTTTCTCTGTGTTACAAACTATGTATGTATCAAACTTAATATACAATTAAGATATGGTATAAAAATTGTAGAGTGCGCGCGAGAGATCTATTATATCTGGGAGAGATCTATGATATCTATCTTTTTACTTATTTCGAATTGTAAAATCCGTAACATGTTGCAAGTATATTTCATTTATGGATGCTACATCTAAAAACTTATTGTAAATTTCTACATCTCCTGCTGTATCTACTACTTCCACACAATTTTGATGTAGACTTTACAAATCCATAACTGTAGATTTAACAGGCAAAATTGACAACTCACTGATAATAACACTTTATTGTAAAAATGAATCCATTCGGTTGATAACCTAGAAAAATCTGTTGAATTGTAAAATCTACTAATCTACTGCCTTAAATTTTAAAATTTACAGCGCATATTTTTTTGGGTGTGTATATCTACATAATTCTATGGATGTATCATTAACATGGTCTATTTGTTCAACATAGTCGTTCAAATTCTTTAGACTCTTCTTATTACTAAAAATATAAATAAATAGTCCTTTCACGAAAAATGAAGTAGCATTAAGCATGTCCCTTCTTATATTATAAATATTGTGCAAGAATACCAACTTTTGAAGAAACATATTATAACCGTAGTAAGTCTACAAAAGTATAAGCCCTGTGGCTGAAAAAAAATACCTAATCTATTAAGTAACTAAACCAAGTATCGCAAACTCTTTAACCACTTGCCTGCTAAATGTATGTACATCGGGTAACTCGAAGGGCCGTTATAGAAAGATACGAGTATTTAGATAACATGACGACATCATGTTAACCTAAAGAAAAGTTTTATTTATACACATGTAATTAAAAAAAAACTTTCTCTTTCGTATGACTCTAACAATAAGCAACCTAAAGGGCTTACGTTTACAGATCGTTTGGTGAATGATTTTTACTGAAATGCATTTTTTTGTTTTGATTTATTTCAACCTTTATGTTTGCGATTACTATGTATGGACTGAGGAACCGAGGGCTCAGGGAAACCTATTCCATTGTAAGAAGGTATGCAAATATTTGGCTTGAAATACATATATATATATGTATAATTTCTACAATAGTTAAAAAAAGTTTTCTTCATTTTTACGCTTTATTGGAGTTTTGAAAACTTATTAGGTATACAATGCGAACACAAGATAGCAGTATGGTTTGGCATTTCCGCCATTGGGAATATCCCCGTAACTTAGACATGGTCACACAAAGAATAACGACAGAAATCCATTATAGTTAGAAAATTAATCGAATTCTTTTTATGATAACAAATTACCTGTTGATTGATGGGTATATGCTATGCCAAAACTCGGCACACTGTGAGATAGGTTATATTATATATTACTTTATCATTACGCATTTGTATCGGTTATCTTACAAACAAGATAACGCGCAACAACTGATTCTATTATCTTACAATAATTATATTTAACAAAAAAATAAATAAATATCGTAGACCACTTTAACAATAATTAAATCTTCATTATAAATTGATCTTCCGCAGAATTGTTAAGACTGACCTTCAACTTTATAAGAAAAAAAAAAAATAGTAATAATAAACTGGTTGAAAAGATCTGCATCGTGTTAATGTGTACTCACAACCAACCTCTAAGTTTTTTTTTTTTATTAAATCCAATGACAACTCTTCCAGTGACAATTTGACCGGTAAAATAGGTTCCATGATCATTTTGATCGAATAAAATTTCACAAGTAGTCATAGCGACGCGATATTTTAACGAAAAACGCACTAAATTACTATTAACTATTTAGCATGATACAGCGTATTGCACACGTAACTTGCCACTGTCAACCGAATACTACTGACATTGGCCCAAGTTAATGCTAAACTAAGTGGTTATTATTATGAATTTGTTGGTGTTTTTGTTAGTAGATATATTTTTGACGGTGTTGAATAAAATTATCTTATCTGAATGCGCGTGGAAAAGATGTTACCTTTGTGTTGGTTGTATCTCAATGTTTGTTTTCTTACTCGCTTGCAAAGAATTGAAAATAAACGAAAGGTAAAGTGAAATTGGCGGCATCTATTGGTAAATCCATTTGGCTTTGGTAAAGCTTTATTATAGCTTTGTTTTGGTTATGGTTTAAGTTCGAGCTATCTGAAGCTGAGTTTTATTTATAGCAAATATGAAATGCTTTGCGTCAAAGAGCTTAAGATAAACTAGTTCCGGAAATACCTCTGAATTTCTATATCAGCACAAGTGCAAAGTGCAGAATCAGGTCTGAGTAGTTCTGAACTAGCGTTGTTTACATAAACGTTATTACTTTCTTTTCTTAAGTAAAAGATTAACTTTAAACAGTTTTTTTTATACCCTATCCTAAGGGTATATTAAGTTTGATACATAGTTTGTAACATAGAGAAATATTGAAGATAGACCCAATAAAGTATATATAAATGATCAGCATCAGTAGCCGAGTCGATTGAGCAATGTCCGTCCGTCCATCTGCCAGTTTTTAGGGCTTAAATTTTGAGCTAGGTTGATGAAATTTTGTATACGAGGTCTTTGGAAAAGTGAGCAATACAAGTGTAAACATTTTTAAAATCCGCCCACTGACACGCCCACTTTTTAAAAAAATCACCTTTTTTCACTATTTTCATATGAAACTCGAAAAAACTTACTTGAGCAAATATGTAGATATCCACTTTATCTACAAATCGTCTATACATTACATATGGCCACGCCCACTTTTTAGGGGCGTTTACTTCAAAAATTAATTTTTGAGTACAAATTTATTAATTTAGTTTATAGGGCAAAATAGAGAATTTTGTGAATACATTTTCCACCGCCCACTGACACGACCAAATAAGCATTGCAGCATTTTTTCACTGGTTTTAAAAGAGGAATCTGAAGTGCATGCAGCCCAATGTCAAAATTGTACATATGTATATACAGAATATTATTATAATTAAATATAAGCAAGGTTTTCTAAAACTAATGTACAGGAGTTCAAATATACAGTTAGGTTCATTAGAAAAACAGTTGAGTTGATACCACTCAACTCAAATATTTACATACATATGTATGTATGTATTTAAGTGTTATAACTCTAACCTAAATTATTTATTAATTATTATGAAAATAACCACCAACGTTGTTGTTTTGATACAATGCTTTAAAGAAATGTTTAAGATTAGCTACCTCTATGTACTACTGCATATATACTTATACATAAGTATGTACATATAAAATGTTGTGTTGGTAGATCGTACATACTTAGTGAATTTGAGTAAATTTATAAATACATAATACAAAATATGAATTGTTAAACAAGTTATAATGAAAATAAGGCAATAAATATGTCCGAAATGTTAAAAAAAACATTTTTAAGAAAATGTATTTCTTGTTTCATCGTCCCATGTAAAAACGAGTATGAAATGGTAGTGACAGTAAAGTTCTACCCTTAGATAGACATTAAAAAAAATTACATTGTCAAAGCCAAAATAAAAACATAAATCAATTGCCAGGTTTGTCACATGCAATAATTATCTTAATTAATAATACAAAATTTAATCTGATTTCTGCGGTACCATATTAAAGTGATACATAGCGATCAAAAAAAGAGGTTAAAGGCAAAACATCTTACCTTAATAAAAATACTAAACAATTAACAATTAATTTAACGTACCCTAGCTTTTCGGGTTCTTCGGGTTTCGTTTGTGGTAAAGTACGGTTTTCTTAAATTAGGTGTCAAGTCTATAATTTATAATGAAATTCAATTAAAACCGAAATAAGAGTAAAATCGCAGATGAAGAATATATAGATGTCGCATACCCGTATAAAAACTTGATGTATGAAAATAAAATCCATATAAAGGCTGCTATAAATCTTTGACTGTTTTGCAAAGAAAATAACAACAAAATATGTGAACGCAAAACTTTTGGCCGGTTAGTTGGTTTCATAGTTTCACATTTTTGTATGGGAGTGCGATATCTGTATATTCCTTATACTATACAGTGGACGTCCAGTATATCATATACTGATATAAAGAATTTTCGATATAACCAACGTATATAAAAAATCCTTAAATAAAATAGCGAACGCGTTCATATGTCCGATATAATGAATATATTTACAACTAAAAATTTGTCTCACTACAATTCTTGTTTCATGTAATATTGTTATTCTCAGTACATTTTCTCATGTGTTGAGTTTAATTTTACATAAAAGGAACATAAACAGAAGAAAAATATGCATTTATTTTTAATGAATATTGTAAATAACGAACACTTTTGTTGTAGCGAATGACTTCAAACATTAAATGATTCGTTATATTGGACGTCCACTATAATGTACATACATACATTATATTCTTTAATCTTCAAATGTTATGTTTCAACTTATGAAGTATTTAAAAAAAATATTCTACCCAATTGAACCGGCTTCTCGGTCGAATAAATTATGCAATTTAGATTTTTTATCGACTAAACTCGATAGGCAACTTTGAATCGTTTTTGACCCCCGATAAACGTAATTGGGGTGACTAACAGCATAAAAGTGCAAGTGCGGCACTTATCAAATCGCCTATGAAATATTCTATCCGATCTGTTAGAACATAGTTCCACAAGTTTAATAAATACATATATCTCAACAAATGTTTTTTTTTTTTTTTTACTTGAGGGGAAGCTATTTTGCTTGCGTACATATATACTTAATTACTAATTACTAAAATTATCAATGACATTATACTCGCAAGGCTAGTAGATTTTAATTAATTTTAATCGATAGACAAAACATTGGTTAGAATGTTGTTCAATGTTATCAATGTACACACAAATATTTTATTTTCAAGTAGATACTACACTCAAGGTGCAAATGTTTCATTATCTTTTATTGGATATTTAATTCCATTTAATTTTCATACCTATATATGCACATGTAAAAATTAATTTGCAATTGCAATTTTTCAAATATAAATACAAACTGCCGAGCCATTTAAAATTCTATTAATTATTAAAAAAACATAAATAAAATTAATCTTTTTTCTTTAAATTCACTCAGCCTTTTAATTGCAAGTAAAACGTTTTCGCCTAATAACGACTCATGTACAATACAATCTCTTCCAGGTGGGTGTTAATAAACTTTGCATATAAATACCAACCGACGACAATGTTTGTATAAACAGATATTTGAATTTTCGCAATTCTTTTTGTGCAGTTAAAATAAAAATCCGTCATAGTATTCCAGATAACGAATGTTTTGAGTTGATAAGTAACTAGAGCCAAAAAAGTAGATAAGTTTCGAATTCCACACATGACAAAACCCGTAGCTCTTCCACTCGAAATTAGTCGGCCTGTAGTCGTACAGCGTAAACATTGATAGGTTCCTTTTGCACAAGCAAAATGGGTGCCGAATTTGAAATTTTGTATGATCAAAATCTCCATGGAATGTACTTTGCCGGTCAGGTGGTGATGGGGCGAGCTATAGTTACTTTGGATGAACCGGTCCCTGTTAAAGGTAAGAACTAAATTTTACTTTGTATATTTAATAATAAACTATAATTTTTGGAAGGTGTAAAACTACGCATTCGTGGATATGCTGCAGTTCGATGGGATGAAACAACTTCAACAACAAATTCAGACGGTTCGACAACTACAAGTACGGATGTTCATAGCGACGAAGAACATTATTTTGACACTACAACTGAATGTCTTGATACCAAAGGTAGGTGAGATATTATCTAATTAGTTCTATTATGAAACCTCTCAAGCTTCAAGTGCATTGTCTGATTAACCACTTTGGTCTGTTCTGATTCATCATTATTTGTTTGTATATTGTTAAATTGTGACTCATATCTACCCCTTATTCGTGAGCCATGGAAATACCGCTTAATTGTGCTCATATGTACGTATGTAATAATACTGTGAATGTTATAAAGCTGATGGAGGATTTTAGCCACTAAGCTGCATTATTGATAATGGTGGTAGTTTGTGGCAGTACCTTATGTACTATTTTCTAAGCTCTCATTTTTTATTACACGTTCAAGTGTATGTAGGTATGCATTTAAACTTATTCCGACTTACATGTCAGCAATGGCGAAAGCCAACGGTGGAATTCGTTGAACTACGGCATCTTACTTTAAACTCTGTGGATGTTTCTCTACTGTAATAATTGCCCACAATCTAATAGCTAACACAAACATAGTGCGGTAGTAAAAAAATCCCTGGGCACTTCTAACATCCGCGCTAAAGTTAACATTGCCGGACAGAATGCTGACCATTTTCTATATCTACTTTTCAACAAAAGGCGATGGCACAGTAGTGAGTGTGTGTAGTAAAAGTAGTTGTATTTGGAATTATATCCCTGTAGAGAAATGAAATGATATTAGCTTCAAAACCATGCTGCGTACCTATATCCCGTTCTATTGTAGAATCAAATGAATATTAGTTCATAAGCAGCCCATAGAGGGTCAAGACGTATGGTGCGCGGTATACATTTCTGCACGTACAGAAAGGTCCCACAGTTTTATGACGTAGGTGAAGAGAACAGTAACACTATAGTTTTTTTTTTTGATGCGCTGGAGGCGATGGACTCTTTATGAATACTCGCAACCCGTACTACGAAGTTATGCCCGACTCCATGCTCTAGCATGTTTACTGTGCTATACCACCGCCCCCCAAACTGTCCTGTTGCCCCCTACAGTACCGCCGATCAAGGTATTCCTTCGTAGGGGCAGGTTTTTGACGTCATGTCTTCTTCGTTATGCTGCAGGGCTCTGTTCTTCTTCGGCTCTTTGTGTTTGGTTTTCCAGCTGTAGCTCCTACATTATGCTTGCAATAATGTTGTTGGCAAACACCCAAGCTTCTCTTCTTGAGAGCATGAAACCTATTAGGCGCCTTGGGGTTACCGCATTTCCAATCTCTCGTTCTAGGATGTTTCTCGCAGACTCATATTGTTTGCACTCTGCAAGGACGTGTTCCGCGTTTTGGACTTTCCCTTCACAGTGCCGGCAGAAAGGATCATCTGCGATATTTTCATTGTGAAGGTGTTGCCGAAAACTTCCATGTCCTGTTAGGAATTGAGTGAGGTAGAAGTTTACCTCCTCGTGTTTTCTTGTGGTCCACTCTTCGATATTTGGCAGCAGTTTGTAGGTCCACCGGCCATTTTCTGCTCCATCGTTGCTCTGATTGTGCTTCTTTCCTCGTTGTCGCTGTTCTGCATGCATGCTGCTACTGTGACCTCCAGGTCGATAGGCATTCGCGCTGCTATTACATTAATTGCATCCCCCGATACTGTCCTATATGCGGAGCATATTCTAAAAGGTGCTCTTCTGTGTACCGAATTAATCCCCCTCATCTATGAGTTTATAGCTGTAGCCGGTTCCCATATGGGAGCTGCATACATGAGGATTGACTTGCTAACTGTCGCAAGTAGGCTTCTTATAAGCTGCTTTGGTCCTCCAATATTGTGCATTAGCCTGGATATTGCTGCAACCACCCGGTTTGCCTTTACGCTTGTGTGGGCTAGGTGTTCTCTAAAGTTTAGCCTATGGTCAAGCAGTACTCCCAGGTACTTTATGTAGGGCTTCTACTCGATAGTGTGTTCGCCTATTAACACTATAGTAGATTCTGGGATTCGCACATGTAACCCCATGCATATTATTCAAATGAACATTGTTTTTTTTTTTTGTTATTAAAGGTTTCTATTATTAGAAATCATGAGAACTTAAAAGCTAGAGAAACACGCTTAAAACTAACTTAAATAACTTCTATCTTATTATAACGTACTGGCCCTATGCGAGCGCTCTAAGCTAAACGTATAATAAATAATAATTTTGGTTTTCAGGGGTTGAATACGTTTTGGAACCAGGTACATACACATATACCTTTGAATGTCCCCTGCCACTTCAGAGTCCTACATCGTTTGAAGGCACTTATGGTCGCATTCGTTATGAAACAAAGATCACCCTAGTACGCCCACGAAAATTCAACAAATCATATTCCATGGGCTTTAACGTTCTACAAATACTCGATTTAAATCATCAACCACAGTTGAGGGTAATTATTTTTTAACTTTATAATGGTGCAACAGTACAATTCTAATTTACTTTATAATTAGATCCCTGCTAAAATGGAAACTTTTAAGACTTTCTGTTGTGGTCCATGTAAATCAAGACCTCTTCTTCTTTCTATGGATATTCCGCAGACAGGCTATGTACCCGGTGAATTTATTCATATCAATGCAAAATTAATAAATCACAGTAGCACGAAAATAGAGCAAGTACGAATTGCATTAAATCTTATAGCGTTTTACTCAGTTAGAAACCGTATAAGTACTAAGACCGAAAAGATTCCCATTGCGAAGAGTAAATTTGGAGGATTTGAAAAATCTACTTTGGAATTGAAGGACAAAATTCAGGTGCCACGAACTCCACCCACTTGCGAGAATTTATGCCGTATCATCAGGATAACTTATGAAGTTGAATTAACTGCAAAAGTTAAGGGGGCTCACATATCACCAGTTGTTGCAATACCAATTGTTATTGGTAATATTCCATACGTTGCGAGATCAGCGCATATTTCCGAGGACTCTTTAATTGCTAATTTGAGAAATGGTGTATCGCCAGGACATCATACAAATATAGACGTTGAACTCCGTAAGTACATACATATGTTTTATATTCATTCAAGAAAGCGTTTAAAGCAAATTTGATATTTTAGCTCCACCATCTTACGAAGAGGCTGTGTTTGTCCAGCCATTACATCCAATAGTTCCTCAAAAGGACGATGAAAATACTGACACGAAATTTGAGAGGTACGCTCCTAGATATCCATTTTACAGCGTACAATTTCCCACTGCAGCTACACAAGAAAATTACATTTAGTGCAAATCACTCGAGTAACATATTTGCATTTCATGTTTAGTATAATTTAATATAAATAAATACATATTCTAAGAACATTTTCCGAAGTTTTAGATTTCATTTCCATTATTCTTGGTAAAACCTACTTAAAGGTTGTCCACTTAATTTGTTTAGCATAAGTCATTGCTAAAAAATAGCGAGACTACTTCTCTATAAAAGATGTAGTCCTTGTAGCTTCAAATTCGCAAGGATAATAGATATAAATGTATACTTGTGTCCTTCATTCAAAATGCCCAAGATTTGCGGAAGAGATTTTGCTTATGATACGGATATATTTATGTATGGACTTACAACTTTTCACTAAAGTACATACTTAGACATTAATAAGTTTTTAGAATGCTAAAATACACACTCACTCGTAGTGGGAAGCGTTCTAAAACGGAGTGCGATAGAACAGGAAGATTCGGGCGAGTAACATAAAAACCCACAACGTCTAACACGGTGTTATTCTCCTCCGAAGAACTATTCGTAGGAATCTTACTTCAATATTTACAATACATAATTGATTTACTCGAGTACGTGAGAAATAATTGCTCGTTTTAGAGATACTACGCAATTACTTATCAAATGGCAATATAGTTGATAAGGAATGAATGCAGAGTTACCATACTATATTTGGAAAATATTTGTTAACAAAGGTAAGCATTAAATCAATCATTTGTACATTAATATATGTATTACATACCTATCAATGTTTGTACCTAGTCTAGCCATAAATACTGATATGAAGACAAACTTTCGCCGAATGAAAATAAAATTCCTAGGTAGAAGTTATTTTTTTCTTAAAGCACGATCTGAGACGCAGTGGGTAATCATCACTAACATTACGAATCTCATTAATCGGAGAGCGCGAACAAGGGTTCGCTTCAAAGATTCAATCTCTCATTGATACTTATTCATGAGTAGCAGCCCATTCCTGCTAAAATGGACCCCAACTTGTAGTCCAAAGGGTTGAGATCGGGACTACGAACTGACCAAACCCATAGTGATTTTCTTTTGACTAATTGATTAGTCAAAAGAAAAATGTTGGGCTAAAATATTTGTATTTAAAGATGCGGTGCATACATCGAAAAATCATCAGTAAAGTTTGCTGGGATAGAATAAATGTCACAAATGTCTTTGTGTTAATGTCTTTACCGTAAGCCTCTTTGTCGTCCATAACTGGATGTCTTGTAAGATATTCATGCTTCGTCTTCTACCCTTTTCTCATCTTTTGTTTTTGATTCCACATCCTACACAAGTTTCCAGTTTTAATAAAGTTTAATGATTGATGGATAAGTTAAAAATAGTTTAAAAAAATTGGGTAAGTGCGAGGAGGGCCTCGTGCTGATATAGTGAGCTGAGATTCCAGTCCATTTTAACTTACACTTTCAATATAAAACATGGTGTACCAAGCTTTTGGATAAAAATGAATGTAACGGTACTTTGCTTGTTAAATGGTTTAAGTAAAGCAAAACACTGGCAATACTTGACATGCGAAGGAATACAGCATTTAGAGTTTTAAAAATTAAAAAAAAAAATATTTTTGAAAAAAAAAACAAAATTAAAAAAAAAAAATTAGTTTTTTAAACTTATTTAGTTTTCAAAAGCAGCATAGAGCTAACATATACGATCCATTCGTGCAAATGACTTAGTTTTTGAAAAATCGAAATGGAATGAGGTAGCAGCAAGAGAAGAGATGAGAATATAGGGAAGGCCATGCGCTCTTCTAAAATCTGTAACTCGGGAACTACTTAGCGGATTTAGATACAAACTTAAAACTTGAGCAAACCGTAGCGACAATATTTTTCAAATGTTTGGCGAGCTTTTTTGTTCAACAAATTTTGCCAGAAAAAAATATTTCCTACATATATGGAGCCCGTCTTTAAATTGATATGCCATATGCTGGGGAACAAAATAATTTTTTTTTGCCCTTCATACAAGGTGCCCAAAAAAGGGCTCCCAAAATGAAATTCATTGCCACCATCTTGTGCAGGCTTCCACATAATGTATACATAGCGAAAGTTTCAGCTCTCTATGTCTATCGGTTCAAAAGTTACAGGGCTGTGACAGACTGACGGACAGACGGACAGACAGACACCGTATCAAACCCATAAGTGTTCCGTCTTACCTTTTAAGGTCCGGAACACTAAAAAATATCTTCTAAGCTATAAGCCATGATGAATTTTCAACCTAAATAAATGCAAGAGGCAACTCCGAAAACATATCAGAATAAGATAAATGGCAATTTACTAACGCGAATACAATCAGTCTGCCAACAGTATTACGATAGTGAGGTGCATATTCTTTAAGTAAAATATAAACAACGGTATGGGAATACAATTTGAAATTCACTATAATGAGAATCGCCATGGGATGTACTTTACTGGGCAAGTTGTAATGGGGCAAGCAGTTATTATATTAGAAGAACCAATCCCTGTTAAGAGTACAATAATTATAATTATTATTCCATGAACTTAATGTTAATTTTAAATCAATGCTTATTTAGGTGTTTATTTGAAAGTGCGCGGATACTCTGAGGTCAGATGGGAGGAGAGCCAATCGAGTAAAAATGGTAAATCTACTCGTACCTACAGTGATTCCGAAGAATATTTTCGCACAAGAACTGAGTGTATTGAAACAAAAGGTAATATCTGCATTTGAGTATTATCATTTGATATATATTTATTGCGAAGATAAACAAATGCACAAGTATTTTATGCATTCCGTTTGTATTTTGTGGAATTTTAACAAATATTTTTAGGACAAGAATACATTTTGGAACCTGGTACACATACGTTTACTTTTGAATGTCCTTTGCCACTGCAGTGTCCCACATCATTTGAAGGTAGCTATGGCCGTATTCGTTATGAAACAAAAATTACCATAGTACGCCCCCGAAAGTTTAACAAGTCATATTCATTGGGTTTCAGTGTGCTCAAAATTTTTGATCTGAATCACTTGCCAGATTTAAGGGTTCGTATGCCAAATGTTGTTGTTGGCTATTAATTGGTATACATTTCCTTTTTCGATTTTAGATTCCTGCTAAAATGGAGATTTCCAAGAACTTTTGCTGCGGACCATGTAAATCCAGACCTCTTATAATCTCTATGGATGTTCCACGGACTGCATATGTTCCCGGCGAATTTATCTATGTAAATATAAGGCTTGTAAATAACAGTAGCACCAAAGTGGAACAAGTACGGATGGCATTGAATCTTATTGCATTTCACTCAGTCAGTTCGTGTGATACGACAAAAACCGAAAAAATCACAATTGCAAAATGTAAATTTGGAGGATTCGAAGGATCGATCCTTGACTTGAGGGATAAAATGCAAGTACCTCCAACTCCACCTACATGCGTGGACCTCTGCCGAATTATCAAGATATCGTATGAAGTTGAAGTAACTGCAAGAGTTAAGGGAGCACATATCTCGCCAGTAGTTTCAATTCCAGTTATTATTGGCAATGTTCCGTATGCATCAGGACCTGGTTATTATTATGGAGAAAATAGTTCTACTTTAGGGTCACATAGGGACTTGAGTGCTGAACTTGGTATGTTGAATTTATTTCTACAAAAGACAGCGTTATCAGTTATTTTGAATAAATTTTACGTCTTAGCCCCACCATCTTACGAAGAGGCCTTATTTGGAAAACACTCACATCCAAGAGTCGAACAGGACGATGAAAATGCTGATTCAAAAAGCGCGAGTTTCACTCCCAGATATCCATTTTACGGTGCACAGGCGGCTTCTATTAATACGCCGGAAAATTTAGGTTAAGTTACGTATAATGTATGTATGTATGTTGTATGTACATTCACACTGCTAGGTTATATACCAGAATGTCCAGAATGTCTGGATTATATTCTTTTCCGGTTACATATAAATTGTGTATTCTTTTGATAATATTCATTTACATACCTACTTTCTCTTTTCTTTAATAAAAAATTGTCAAAAATTTTGGTTTAGATCAAGCAAATCTCTTAGTTGCTCAAAAATGTTAATTTCAAGAAAGACTGATCGCAGAAGTTCTTAAACTTTGTCCTATTTTCTCCTAACCATTCACCATTCACGTCGTATAATAGTTTAAGTTGCACGCATTAATGTATGGTGCATCTGAAAGCTGGAAACTAAGAAGCATTTCCTATGGAATGAATACATACATTTGCACTAATGCTACGCCTTAGCCGCTCGTTCTTTAACTCCGCTACAGTTCGGGGTGAACCTGGGCCTCAACCAATAAGCCTCTCCAATTAGCTCGGTCTTTAGCTAATTGCGTCCAGTTGCGTACTCCAAGTTGGTGGAGGTCCCCTTCAACTTCTACGCGCTACCTGCGACGAGGAGGCCCTTTACTGCGTCGTCCTTCCGGGTTTGATTCGAGTCTCTGTGTTCCGAAGCGTTGTTCTCCATTTGCTCTACATGTCCCAGCCATCTCAGACGTTTAATTGGCAACTCAGCTTGTAAAGTTCGTCGTTGAATCTTACGAATAATTTTTCTATCGAAGCGGCCAAGGATATCTTTATCCGCTTTAAACAAAGTCCATGTTTCAGCGTTGTTGATTGTCCCTTCTTGTTGACAGCATATACTCGGTTTTGCCTTCGTTTATCGCTAAACCCCTTTTGGCCGATTCTGATTTAATGCTTGCAAACACACCGATGACAGCCCGGTGAGTTCTTCCAATTATGTCAATATTGTCGGCGTATTCTAACAGTTGTATAGACTTTTGATAGATTGTGCCACTGGTGTCTATTTTTGAATTCCGCACAATCCGCTTAAGTATGATGTTAAAGTAGTCTCATGACAGCGCTTCGAAGGTCTCAGTACGGTCATTACCAACCTTGATGGAGCAATGAGCGTTCTCCATCGCCATCCTGCACAAAAGGACAAGTTTGGCAGGGATGTCAAAAATAGACATGGCTTTATACAGTTCGTCCCTATAGGTGCTGTCAAAAGCGGCTATAAAATCGGTAAAGAGATGATGAGTATCGAAGTGGAGTTAGCTCGCCTGAAACCGCACTAATAGGGGCAATCAGGCTGTTGATAAAAGGTTCCAGACATTCACACAGTATTGCAGAAAAGATCTTGCACACAATGTTGAGGCGACTTATACCCCTATAGTTGGCGCAGTTGAGGGGGTCTCTTTTCGTTCTTTCACTACCTTCATTTAAATTTCTTCCTTCTGATATCATGATGAAATCAGGTGCACGACTGGGGACCTATGTGCTGTGAGTTGAAAATGAATAAATTTAATAATAAAAAAAAAAAAAAATTTAAATTTTCTATAAATTTAAATGCCACATTTTATCAAACATTAAATATTCCCCTCATTTAGATTTTCATGGAAATTCATTGAGTTTCATCCGAGAAATAGTCATATTTCTAAAAACAGCTAATGAGAAATACGTATTTTTAGCCAAAAACGTGGTAAGCCATCTTATAGATTTTATCTATACGAACTCAAATGTCAAATTTAATCAAAATCGTTAAAGCCGTTTTCCATAAAATCGTCTTTTTGTAAAATTGGGCTTAACTAAAGTACCTAGACGCCATCGATGATGACGGCTTTTTCATGATTGAAGATCCGCAGCAGAAGGTAGAGGCTATAGGAACTATTTTCGAGGACGTGTCTAAGGTAAATGCTTGCATTCCCTCTAAACACGACCTGGAGAATAGAGTCCTTGCGCACAACTTCCGTCTTCGATATGATTTGCAGCATTGGCAATCAGGGATTACTGGGTTTACCAGATTCAATGATGGCAATGTTGCAAACAATGCCATTGCCATTGAAGGGACTCATCCACCTTACATATCGAAGGTAGAACTTCAAGCGATCTTTGAATCACTGAGAAAGAAGAAATCAGTGGGAATCGATGGAATATCGAACATTGTGCTTCGACATTTTGCTCTAGTAGCGGTAGATATTTACGCCACACTGTTCAACAATGCACTGAATAATGCCCATTGTCCAGAGCATTGGAAAACAGCGGTGGTTCAGCCGATCCCATAAATCTCCGGTCCATAAGTCTCAATGGAACAAAAGTAAGAAACAATGCACGGGTGCCTGCTTGGTTGACTTGGAGAAGGCCTTCGATACCGTTGGAAGGGCTCTTTTACAAGTTAAGCAGGTTGGGCATAACCAAACCACGTTTGCCACGGGACGTTCGAAATTAAAAATGGTGTGCAACAGTGGGCGGTTAATTCGCCGATCCTATTCAATATTTGCACGGCTGATCTGATAGGATCTCTTCCAGACTTATGCGGACGACTTGATAGTGTACAAATCAGGACCTAATATTGACGTCATTGCAATACTCTTGCAGCGTGACTTCGATAAGATTCAGCGATATTGTGATGACTGGAAGTTGAAGATCAACTTCCAGAAGTCTGAAACCATTCTTTTCAGAACGCCGCTGTCTGGGGCCTCTAGGGATATCAGGAAGAATTGGCGAAAGTTCTCTATTGTTGGAGAGCACGGACGTTCACTTGCATGTCAAAATGTAGTCAGATACCTGGGGATTTGGCTAGACCAATATCGATATTTTAATAAACATGTAGATATTGCTCTAACGCGAGCCCGAGGCGCTTCGCTCTTACAAAGAGACTGTTTTATAGCAGCCAACTCGATGCAAGGGTGAAGATAATCTGCTACATGGCCCTTATTCGGCCCATGATCGCATATGGATGTCCTGTGTGGTTCAACATAGGGGCAAGCAGGATGGAAAGGATTCGGGTGTTTGAGAGGGCCTGACTTCGGGCTTGCCTTCACTTGTACAGAACACCAGAGTCTCAGTACATAAAATTCTATTCCAACGAGATCCTTTACAACAAAGCGAGTCTGATAAGAGTGGACAATTTCCTAATCAAGATGACTCGAAGGCACATTGCAAGAGCAATGACCTCGATGAATAACCTGATCTCCGGGGCTTATTACCCCAATATTATGTACCATGAGAGCGTTCGATTTAGCGGCTTTGTCCCCCCGGAAGCATTCCTCTATTATGATCAGGCAGGTCTGATCCAGGATAGAGCGGCAGTGCCATTAATCTTCCACGTAGCCCGAAAAACTGTGAATAGGTGGCTCAACTACGAGCGTGACGTCGTACGGAGCGCTGAGGAGCGTCTCCGGTTTAGTAGGTCGGTTTCAGTCCGAAATATTAAAAACGTCGAGCGACAGCATCAGAAATTGTGGTGGCTTGAGGGAGCTCCTTCGTCGATCCCTATAGGATTGACGGTACACGGCAAGCTGGCCGATTTACGTATATTTTTTATACCTTGGCCGGCTTACATAGTTTTAGGTGTAGTTTTTATTGTAGTTTAAGAAAAAAAAAAAAAAAATGCCCGTTGGTACCAAAGAAATTAATTAAGTTTATTTAAGTATCTTATGGTAGTACGTAAGCTTTACTTTAGGTAGTTTGTAGTGTCTTTTTTATATAATTTTAAAATGTTCATTCACTAAGTCTTTTTTTTTTTCTTAACTTAATTTTTCTTAGTTTTCTTGTTCCTTAACGTTATTATATATAAATATGTTTGTTTAGGTCGAAAGAGCCAGTAAGTTAGTATAAGATTTATGTGTTCTTTAAGCTAGTTTTAAGCGTTTTCGTCTAGCATTAAGTAGTTTTAATTTCTTTAAATAAAAAGCTTTTCAAACAACATGGAAGACCCCTTTTGACGTATGGCTCGCTGATTTGGTGACAGGCACTTATGGAGCAATACCAGTTCATCAGCATCATGAAATCACTACGAACAACACCGACAGCGGCAATGGAGACCATGCTCAGTCTAATTTTGCTACATTTTTACTGTAACTTAAACTGGTATAATATAGTGGTAGTCCACTAGCGGATCGACGATTACTGACTATATGATCTTAGATGGACGTTGGCACAGGGCAGAAGTAGTACTATAATATACCTTTCAAAATATAGCCGTCTATACATACAGTCTGAGAAAGAGAGACAAAAGTGACAAAGGTGAGTTCTTTCTAGTAAACACAAACATGTACATATGTATGTTGTGGATATCAGACTTTAAGGCATCCCATACAACTAATATTGAACTGCCCTATATGTTATTCCTAATTCATTGAAGAAGAGACTTGGAATGCATGAATAACTTCAATTCGAATTTGTAATGTAGGTGCACTTTGCAGTGTATATCTGAACAACAGCAAATCAGAAAAACAATTTTTTTTAATGATGCTGCGCAGTGGGTTATACAGTGACTAATAGTCACATGTACTGAAAGATCATGTCCAGATTAGATAATACCTATATTCTAAAATTGACTCAGGCCCACCAGTTAGTTCTGGCATTCGAACACTAATAATATTGTTCAACACAAATGTGAAATTTTAACCGTGCAACACTTCAATAATTTAACACCTTCAAATTTTCTACAATAAACAGGTACTTTCGAACGAAGTAAGTATCAGTAAGCTGATAAGATATCAGCATTTTTTGTACTTATAAAGCCATTCGAAGTGTTTGTATATTCGCAAATATTTAGAGAAAGTATTTAGTTCCTGTCGGTCCTTCGACACTGGCATATTGCCAACTAGATAGTAAAAAAAAATTAATAGCGTTTTATAACTGATCAAAATGGTGGTAACTTGTGAAATAAATTTCGACCAAAATCCTTACGGAACATATTTTGCCGGGCAAATGGTCTCGGGTAGTATATCTCTAAAAACGGATAAAGTTAAAATTGTTAAAGGTTTGTATGACAAAGATAATAAAATCGCTCGTAGTGAATGCGTAGTGACGTATTCTTCAACTATGTATAAAACATATTGTGTGCAGACATACTGGACGACGTCATTGGGGTGGGCTTCCCTCAAAACCGTATATGTACTTGTTTTGTCGGGTGGCTTTTTTTGTGGGAATACCACGAAATGACTCACTGTGTTTAAAAATACATAGCTTATCTAATCTCACACGATTTATAGCAGGTGCTCGAGTATTTGTGGTATTTCGGTATGTACATGTACTCATACCATGTATCATGTTCCCTTACATCAGTTCGCAAGCGTAAAGGTCAGCCCCTTCTATCATTACTGATAGGTTTTTCAGACAGCTCGACCGATAAGAACTATAATTTTGTTACCAACTTATTTAATCATTGTGATAAGATTAAACTTTTTTATTCCTTGCAAGCTACATTCCACTGTATTTATATTTTAGTAAGGTCAGTGATTAAGACTTTCACTAATACCTACTAATTAATTGTTTTATTTTTTACTAAAATTTACATAAAATGGTTTGTAAGCGTATTTGCCAAATACATATATAGAGAATTTATACTAGCGTTCCGCATTTTCTTAACTATGCTGGCAATAATTTAGTTAAAAGGACTTTTTCACCATATGTATTTCACAGTTTACACTATAAAACAAAATTTACGTGTTTCTAGTGATTACGAATTAAATATTGAGAAAGAATACATAAAATAAAACAGAAAGGGCATATAAATTAATTGAAACGAGAAAGTAAAGTGTAACACAGAGTGAATATATATTTGTATGATTTGCTTGATCCAGTTCTTTACTCTGCGGCCTTTTTTTATCAATTGTGTAGAAACTTTAAGCTTTTTGACGGGGCTCGAAGGATCTCTCCTTTAATCATGCCGAGTCGGTTGTGGGCTGTTTTATATGACGGCTTTCTTTAATCATCATACTTCTTTTCCATTAAGCTTTGTTACTCATGCTGTCTTACAAAGGATAGTCATATCCACTTGTAAATTTCAGATCTGCAGTAGGAAACACTTACACACAATAGCAGAGGTTTCCCGCCACTTCACCTACCCTCAGAATTTGCTTCGCTGTTGAACATAGATTCTAGATAATAAAACTTTTTGCTATTCGGAAACACTTTCCTTTCCGGTAAAAGTCTGGGATAGGCCGATGTAGATCAGAGAACGGGTAGCGTTGATACTTTTTTTTTTAACTCGGTACCGATTTTGTCTTAATACATCCACCCCTACACCGAGTGCTCGTTGAGCGGACGTTTGATCGGATAGATCCATTGCTATACACCTAAGCTACAAGAAGAAACCGCTTCCATTATACTATAACATCTCATTTATTAATCAAAGGTAATCTGATACAGTTGATAATGTCTTATAAGTTTTGATGCCACACATACATGTGACATGTTAATTATACCTACATTTTGATTTTGAGCGAAATTCATTGTGTATTAACCGAGAAGTAGTCAGGCGCGAATTACTGCATCAGTTATCGAGTAGCACGTGACTGATAAATATCGATTTGGCATAACCGCTTAAGAGATCGAGTATCGAAATTTGGCATTCCGCCATCAATGATGGATTATTTATTTATTCGACAGAGTTTGTGTTGACGAGCTGATGTGAAAAATGTAAGAATATCTAAATTTTTCATGTTTTTTCAAATTTAAATTTTTAATAAAATTGCAATATAAAGCATGAGTTGTGAAACATATTTTCAGGAAATTATTGTTTGCAACACGTAGGCAGAATTTCGCTTATAAGTATTCCTTAAAAGTCTTCGCTCAATTAAGTCATTCTCTGTCTCCGAAGATAACAAATAAAGAATATACACCAGCTTTAATTATATCCACTCCGTTAGACGCAGAGCGCTGAAACTTTTGCTATGCAGCTTAAAATTTTTCTTTACTAATTTCCAAGCTGTTCATATACATAACATCATATTCTAATATCCAAGTATTTACAATTTCCACGGGTTTATTGAGCTTTGCCTGTTCCTAGAATTTTGTGTATATATAGATTGTGAAATAAGTAAGAATAATCATATATCTTATACATAAAGTTTCTGAGAAAAATTAAAAAAATGGAGTATTTAGTCACACCACTGTTCCTCTCGTTATTTTAATTTAATCCAAAAAAAAAATTAAAAAAATAAATAAATATCAGGCCGTAAGGGCCAAGACCTAGCTTCTCACAACTGTGCATGTTGTGCGTGGTACACATTTCTACATGTACAGAAGGGTCCTACAGTTTTATGCCGTGTCCGAAGGGCAGAGGGGTTTTTGATAAGCTTTCTCATGACAAATATACTCTTGAATGTTTGTCAGACACTCGGAAGAGGTGGGGCCGTGAAAAAAAACTTTTGATGATTTTTTTTTTCTGGATTCGAACTTGGAACCCCTTGCGTAGTAGTCCAACGCACTAACCACTGCGCCACGGCACCCAAAAAAAACCAGTGAAAAATGCTACAATCCGCCTGGAGCGAATCGTATGATACCCTATCCCTTTCCTGTAAATAAGCTTTTTTTTTAATATCTTATCAATTACTCCAAAATATAAATTTTCTCAATAAGTGGGTGTGGTAGTGGGCGGATTTTAAATTTGTTGTCAATATATACTGTATTTTGTTCCTTAGCAGTTATACTGTTCGAATAAAAACGTCAAAAACTATTTATTCCCTATCCTAAGGGTATATTAAGTTTGATACATAGTTTGTAACATAGAGAAATATTACAGATAGACCCAATAAAGTATATATAAATGATCAGCATCACTAGCCGAGTCGATTGAGCTATGCCCGTCCGTTCGTCCGTCCGTATGTGACCAGTTTTTTGGCCTTAAATTTTGAGCCAGGTTGATGAAATTTTGTATACGAGTTCATTGGAAAAGTAAGCAATACAAGTGTAAATTTTTTTAAAATCCGCCGACTGACACGCCCACTTTTCTTAATTACTTAATATACCCTTAGGATAGGGTATAAACAATATCCATAAGCTTTTTGTTTTTGGGTGTCTGACTATTTTGAAATAAATTTGCATATAGTTCTTTTAATATCGAACAATTATCTGAATAATTATAATTATTATTAAAGTAAATAATTATTTTAGGTTTTGCCCTTAAAATTAATGGATTTGCTCGGACAAGATGGACTCAGCACCATACTCATGGAGCAGGTCAGAATCGCCACAGAAAAAATGTAACTTTCTACGGTAATGAGGACTACATTGCATCAACGACTTACCTTCTTGGATCTGAAGATAGTAAGTATCCATAAATTTAAGATCCATATGCTCCATTTTATTAATGTTTTTTTTCTTTCTAGGTCAAACAGTACAAATTGAACCTGGTACTCACACTTACACTTTTGCCTGTGCTCTTCCGCCCCAGTGTCCGTCATCTTTTGAAGGCAAGATGGGCCATATAAGATATGTTGTTAAAGTTGTACTCGTTCGTCCTTGGAAGTTTGATCAAACATATACGCGAGGTTTTACTGTTCTGAAGCTAATGGATCTTAATTACGAATCACCAGTACTAAGAGTAAGATCGCTTAACTTTGCAATAACGTATGGCTAATAATTGTAGTATCTTATAGGTTCCTGCAGCTCAAGAAACTTACAAGACTTTCTGTTGCGGGCCTTGTTCCAGCAAACCACTCAAAGTGAACGTCTCGGTGCCACAAACTGGTTTTGTTCCCGGACAAAACGTTCCAATCACTGTTACAGTCACAAACGAAAGTAACGTCCCGGTTACAGAGTTGAAAGTTTCACTTATTATGTTTGCAACATTATTCAGTCAGTATCCTACAGTAAGTTCACGTGCTGAACGTACAAATTTGGCAAAGATAAAAGGTGGAGTTGTTAATTCGAATACTACTCGAAAAATCACTGAATCGATTCGAGTGCCAGCAACCCCTCCAACTTGCTATCACCTTTGTCGCATTGTTCAAATTTCCTATCAAATAGAAGTGGAGGCTAAGTTAAAAGGAATGCACGATAATCCCATTTTATCGATACCCCTTGTAATTGGGAATGTACCACTGGTCAGTGTGATACAGCAGCAGCCAATGGCTCGTTCAGTGGAACTTCATGTACCCGAAGCGTCAGCGCCACAAATAGAAGACATGAGCTCAAAGGAGAACGAAGTTTTCACGGTCTCAAATGGAAGTATTCTTCCTGTAATTGATCCAGCGCAAAATCCATCAGATCCTTTATCATCAGCGCAGTTAAATATATGTAAGTGTAAAAACGGATTTATTTTGAATTTTATTACAGAACGCTTAATTTTATTCTTAGCTCCACCATCCTATGAGGAGGCAGTTTTCATGACCCATGCAGATTGCAACGAAGAAGATCAACATGCACTAGGTAAAAGCGATTTTGTTCCAAGGTATCCTGTGTATAATATTCCAGAGCCATGTGCTCCTCCTGATGACGAACCATTCACAAACACTGATCCCAATAAAAGCACATGGCTATGATATTAGGGAGATTTTAAAAGATATAAATAAAGTTATTCCATTGAAGTTGAAAATTTTCTGCTTACTAAATGTAAATTTAGTTTATTTAAATCAGAGTTCAGTGAATTTTAAACCAGACTGACATAGACATATGAATTTCATTATCATAGATGCATGGGGAAATGCAAATGTCGTGACAAAGCTGCAGAATTATGGAAAACCGCGATTGTTATATAAAACCGTTTTAGTTTGGAAATAAAGGAATAACAGATGATGTACACCCAATCCGTGCTGTACGCACATATAAATGCATACACTGAAGAGTAAAAGTCTAACAATAATCTCTAAATTAAAGAAAACTTAGAGAAATTTTAGTAAAATGATTTTCATGCATGTAAGCATACATAGCTGATTATACCTTGCTATTGGTGTAATAAAGCAGTGTATAGGGCCCAGGAAGCATGCGATAAGAATTGTAAACATTTTCGCATATACTATCCTGTACGCAAAAAGCATCAAAAGATGACACAAACAGGGCTTTATTACACCCTATCCTAAGGGTATATTAAGTTTGACACATACATAGTTTGTAACATACAGAAATATTGAAAATTGGCCCAAACATATGGAAATGCTGCCTAGAGCGAATAGTGTGATACCCTATCATTATCCTATATACAGACATATGTAAGTAGTTTTTCCACAAAAAACTTGTCTAAATTCGTATGTTTTCTAATATTACTCCAAAAGAATTTTATTTCAAAAAGTAAAATATTTTAACATATACTCAAGTCTGCTTCTAAGGATTGCTTTTTAAAAAACCGCCCCTAAAAAGTGGGCGGGGCCATACACAATCCGTCTGTCCGTCTGTCCGTCCGTCCATTACAAACTATGTATCAAATTTAATACACCCTTAGGATAGGGTATAAAAACAGTCGGAATATGTATAGAATTCCTAAAACTTTGTTCTTACAAGCAAAAACAAAGATTTATGCGTACTACATATGTATTTTTTATATTTCGTCCAAATTACAATACAGGAAGTAAATGGTTTTTTTTTTTCTTTTTTAATTCAATTATCATCTAATAATTTGTAATTAAGTATTCTATATTTATATATAAATAGTCCATCTTAATTTGGAATTTTAAAACAAGAAATTCAATATTTATGAATATCCGTTTTAGTTTTTTTTATGTAGTCTCATTTTATGTAATGTTTTCTTAGTGCGGATAATTTGATAGACAGGTAGTAAAAATAGAAAAAAAATGTGTGTGTTGTAATTTTATTTATTTTTTTTTTAAATTAATTTTGATTTATTTGATATAATTGCTATTTATAATTTTTATATAAAATTTTTTTATTACTAAACATTTGGACTGACAATTCAAATAAAAAAAAATAAAAATAAAAAACAAAGAAATAATACAGGAGATTGAGCAATATTTTACGTCTAAGTCGGTAAAGTTACTGGTACACTATTTCTTCAGCAATGCTCGAGTATATATATATATAATATAATACCGTTAAAATTCTTTCAAAAAAGTTTATATTCTTTCATAGCCTGGCATCACTTGACATAATATTCGAGACACTAACCGACGAAAAATTCATTCCCTTACCATCCACAGTTTGCTGAGTTGACATATTCTTGGCATTAGATGGGGTAACATGTACCAAGTTTGGTGTAGAGGGGTTGTTTTCTAGCTTAAATTTCCTTTTCGAACCGAATATGACATGTAGTATTTAATTTTTACGGTAAAGAGTCTGTAAAATGTCCAGTGTAATAATGAACTGTAAAGTTGTAAGGGAAAGTTCGTATCGATTCTAGCAGAATGTAGAAACATTGGTGCAAATTTATAGTCACCCATATTAGTGAATATAGTTGACTTTTATTACAGCTAGCAACAACTCATATATTACTCAAATTATGCTAAGCATATCGTTCAGAAACGCAAAGTATGGAGTAAGTGCGAAGCAAACAATTCTAAAACGTCGTGGCTTGCAAAATTGGGAACGAAAAGTCGCAATTATTAAAAGAATATCAGGGGAATTTATTTGCATTAAAGTTGTTCTTTGTGTTGGGGGTAGTTTTTTCATTGATGACAAAGGATTTCAACATACGAGACGACTGTTTTCGTCAACAGAATATTGAAAAAATTGTGTAGGCTAGGCATACGGCTAGTCACAAAAGCAAGTAAGCACCCTTCACTAAAATATTTTCGCATTCAAAATCAATCCTAATTCAATTATAAAAAGACTAAAGTGATTTTTAAAAGCATCCTCAAGAAATAGAAAAACAAATAATATGAAAAATACCAACCGAAAGTAAATAGGTATTTAGGTGAAAATTCATGTTACAAAAGTAAGAAAGCACTTTTTAAAATATGTATATTTTTTAAAGTATTGAAAATTTTTGTACTTTGTATGGTATTATTTCATTTAAAAACCAGATTAGGTTGTTGAATGCATTGAGTTAACACAGTTTTACGTTGTATTTGGGGTGATAATTTGAAGTTAGGATTGATTTTGAATGCAAAAATATTATAGTGAAGGGTGCTTACTTACTTTTGTGATTAACTGTATGTATGTTCCCCTTAAGAATATAATAAAACTTCTATCAAAAAATATGAATCTCTAAATATGTTTAACAAATTGCTTAAAAGGTCATAAATACACGCGACAAATGATATTGGACTACGCATTTCACTAATAAAACAAGAAGAACATCTCAACTAAATTATAGTAAGAAAAAAAAGTGCCCGAGTGGATCGTACGTACTTGCACCTACACACATACATGCTATGAGTTGGAAATCAATACAGTTTAAATGCCACATATTATTTATAAATCTTGCCACACTTCGATTTTTATGGAAGATTGAGTTTTAGCCGAGAAATAGCCATATTTCAAATACCAGGTCATAAGAAAAGTAACACGTATTTTTAGCCAAAAGGTGGTATCCAACGTTTTAGCATTTCTCTAGACTAACTCATATATGAAATTTAATCAAAATCGTTGGAGCCGTTTTCGAGAAAATCGTATTTTCGCAAAGTTGGCCTTAAGTAAAGTACCGTTAATAATAGGGCTTGAACAAAAATTCCTATTTCCTCTCTGCGAAATACACAACAGACCCCAGATAGGAAGTTTGAAGCAAATCGGTCGACCTGTTTGGGCTGTAGTCAAGCGTACATACATACAGAGTGATCAGCAGACCCTATATTTCGAGCTTCTCTATGTCAGAATTCATTGTTATCTCGAGTTCGAATTGCACAAATCCAAAACTTGCCTTATATTAGGTGCAAGTAAAAACCATACCACTGAGCACGGTGAGAATCACTAACAACGGAATAAATGAAAAAAAAGAAGATATTATTAAAGAATATGAAAAAGGTGTATCACAATTGGAAACCCATAGAAAGTTTGATTTACTAAAATCAATTGTTTGTTTTATGATAAATCGAAGTCGAAAGGTATGGCATCGTTGAAGAGTAGAGAATACCTTTAACTAAGGTTTCAGCAGACGAACAGTGGAGAGTAGGGCATGCCAGCTTGGACTCATAACTCGAAACATCATCACATGCAGCCAACAGGACGAATGGGAAAGAATATACCTGGGCTTACCTGGACTACGACATTTCCTTCCCTTCAAAGACAAAGTGGCAACTGCTGCTAGAAAATAAATCGTATTTCCAAATAGTGAAAAATACACGAAAAGAAGAGGATATATCGATAAAGGAAATGATTATTACTATTATGCATAGATTGGATAATCAGGATAAAATAATTTCACTACTAAACAATGAAGCAGAAAAAAAAACATAATGTCGCAACGTGGAATGCAAATGCTTTACTCTAACACATCCCTGAATATCAGGTTTTTCTATGTAATGAAGATGTTGATGTTTGATTCTGTGCTATCACAGCAGACAGTGCGAGAGGTGGAAGTGCTGTGATTGTAAAAAGTACCTTGGATCCATATGAATTGCCAAAAATAGCAAAACAAACAATGCAAGTAGCGACAATAAACATAGAAACTAAAGGCAAGGACTTTAAAATAGCTGCGATATTCTGCCCCCACCTAAGCACTCGCCTACAGATGAAGACCTAATTGACCTATTCCAAATGTTAGCAAAATTTTTCAAATGTTCGGCAAGCTTTTTTGCTCAACAAATTTTGTCAGAAAAAATATTTCTTACATGTTCTTACATGATATGCCACATGATGGGGAACAAAATATTTTTTTTTTGCCCTTCATACAAGGTGCCCAAAAAAGGACTCCCAAAATGAAATTCATTGCAGCCATCTTGTGCGGGCTCCCACATAATGTATACATAGCGAAAGTTTCAGCTCTCTATGTCTAACGGTTCAAAAGTTACAGGGCTGTGACAGACTGACGGACATACAGACACCGTATCAAACCCATAAGTGTTCCGTCTTACCTTTTATGGTCCGGAACACTAAAAAAACGAACTGGTGTAAATTCAGAGAACTTCTCGAAGGTTTTATAAACCTTAGATCCCCACTAGTCACAACAAATCATATTGCCATTGAAACAGAACAATGCATTGCCGATGTGCAACAGGCAGCAGAAGATAGTACACCGAATTATCAACCAAGAAAACAGGCTTCGGTAAAATACCCCTCTGAAATAAAGCAACTTATACTTGAAAAGAGAAGAGCTCGTAGAAAATGGTAAGCGACAAGATATCCCGGCGATAAAACCATATTTAATAGACGTAATAATAGGCTTAAAAAAACTATGTTTGAATTCAAAAATAATTCTCTAGCTCAGAGGTTCCCAGAGGCCACGGAACCCTAAAGATCAAACTTTTTTTGGCGGAGCCCCATATTGGTATTAACAGAAAACATCGTTGCCTGAAGTGCGGCTTTTTCATCTTTTAGTCCAACCCAAAATGTATTTAAGTTAGAATCTTCTGATTCAAAGTGTTGTTTAAGAAGTAACTTGCAACATATTTTCTTCGAAGAATCCATTTAAAAGAGTAAAACTTTTGTAATTTTTTTGGTTAACTCATTCTATCCAGTTTGGTTTTAAGTGAAGATATTTTGTTGTTAACTGTAAATTTGGTTATGGTTCTTCGCTATAAGGACTGGCAAAATACGTAGAGCTTAACGAATATATCGACCAAAAAAGCCAATTTAACCAACCAGTGCTCATCGTGCAAGAGTTCAACAAGCGTACTTACGGATGCGAAAATGGGGATTTCTGTGCAACACGACGGCATGATTATGTGTTTTCTACGAAACCCCTTTGAAACTCCTACGGAGTCCCAGGGTTCCGCAGAACACCACTTGGGAAACGCTGCCCTAGCTAAATACCTTTGTAATCTTACGGATGACAAAGTCACGGACTACTCCCTTTGGAAGGCTGCGAAACGTTTAAAGAGACCTCAAGCGCAAGATCCCCTGTTGAAAAGAAGGGAATGATCGTCAACCTCCCTAAAAAAGGTATTCTAATGCAGTGCGAAAATTGGAGAGCCATCTGCGTGCTGCCTGCTGTGGCCAAGATAATAGGTAAAATAATCTTGGAGCGAATCAAAGACCAGCTTGAAGACACACTCGATGCCGAACAAGCAGGTTTCCTGTTTCGACCACATCAACACCTTGCGAATTATCATCGAGCAGTGTGTTGAGGAATTCGAAGTCCAAACTGGGGTTCGACAAGGCTGCATTCTCTCACCAATACTGTTTTTATTGGTGATTAGCGATGTTCTGAATGCAGCCTTATCCACAGGAAATGAAGGAATTCGATGGACTCTTACATCTAAACTCAATATGCGATGATGTATGCCTTCTGTCTGACAGAATAATGGACCTTCACCAAATGACAGCAAATGTGGAGAGGGAAGCAGACAATTTGTTCGAATATTAGCATACGTCCAAGAGAGGTATTACACGATATGTTCAGGTCGCTAACATACATACATATGCTAACTGGGGAACTAGGAATTTGTCAACAAACACCTTTCAGCATACAGATGATGACAGAAATTTCGCTATTACAGGTTTGGTTGTGCTGGCACACTTTTTTCAGCATACGTATGCTGATTCAACATATCGTCTAATTCTAGCTTTATAAGTACATCTCAAATCGCTATAAATGTTTAGGCACATATGTCATGTATAGTATATGTGGTCCAAACACGAGTGAAGACAGGCTATTTAGCTGGTATTATTATAAAGGAAGATTAAATCCTTCAAATGTGTTGAAAATTTTTCTACTATCACTTCTGGTCTTATCTACTTGGTAATTGTTTTTGAAAATTTGTATCTACTATTATATAAAGGAATACATTTTCAGGCTATTCAAAGTACTCTCAAGAGTACGACTGGATGGGCTCCAACGTTATTTTTATTCTTATTCTTCGAGGGGAAAAGTTATAAATCTAAATAAATGTATAAACTATTTTTTTTTAAAGAAAATAAAAACCCTCTAACCGAGCAAATAAATATATTTACCTGCTTACCAAAGGGAATGATAAAGAGGCGCAACACTAAGCACACAAAGCAGAAGAAAGTGGAAGGCTTTCCATACTCTTGACTGCGAACTTTGATGATGATGTACTACAGATACACCATAGGATATAACCGAGAAAAGTGAGCAGTATAAATAAGGAGGAAAATAAATATAAATTGTCCTTCTATCTTCCGTCTGAAAGTACTTGCACCGGAAACCGCAAATTGCATATCTATCCTTTTGTATGTAGGTATCTATAGTTTTGCCGTGCCAAAGAGGAAATTGAGAATTTGATGAAGCTGTCCATATAGACTAAGGAGAAAAGAATTTTTTGGAAAACTCAACCGTAGCAGATGGGTATTTGCCGAAAGGATATATAAAACAAGTTGTTTGAAGGCTTCTTTTCTGCCCTTTCATGTAAAGGTGATCCTTTCAGTTTTAGTTGAAAGTTTTATATGGGCTATGAAAATTTCCTTTTTACTAGTTGTTTTATGTAGTTGAAGTTTGGCTTTGTTTTTAAAGAAACTGTACTTGCACAAAAAACTACTAAATTACACCACAAACAATTTCATGAAAGAAAATATAGAACAACTACAACCGTTTCGTTGAGTAAAACATGAGAAGAGGAAGTTTAAAGCAATAGTTTAGAATATCATTGCCTTTGTGAGTAAGTTTAAGATTTGATGCCATAGATAATAAAGTTACAATGATTTCACATGCAGAGTAAAAGAATATGTCACTACGTACATATGTGTATTATTAAATAATTTCATATCAATACATAGGCATACACATCAGTACACCAAATTTTAAAGTCATGTAGAAGGCGATATGACCAACATAAACCACGATTCACCAGTGTACAATACTAATGTCTTGAAATTAGCTTGTCTGATATTTTCATTAATGTCACATTGTCACATAAGTAGGCGCTTCTTCCACTTGTGGCTCGCACTCTTGGGGTGTTGGTTCAATCTTGTGATTTTCTTGCATTCTTTTTCCAGACAAACATTCTTTTTACGCACAATGAGATGGCTGAACAGTTTAAAATCCACCTATTATTGGTCCAGGGACACTGTAACTTCCAGGGTGACTGTATGGTTGATGAACTCGCCAGGCAGGGCACAACTCTTCTAATCGCAGGTCGCTGAACTCTATTACTTGCACCATTGCAAAGCAGATCTGGCCAAACCAAGTCTCATTGGAAGACACACAGCTGGATTGGGCCTCCATTGTAACGACTTCTACAGGAGCTGCATGGACGAGGAAGAAGCGTTGCCTATTCCCCATCTTCTGTACAGCTGCCAAGCGCTCTTAATTTGAAGGAATTCGTATTTAAACGAATGATTCTTCGACAATTTAGGTGACCTCGTTGACTTAGACATTAATTGTATCCACCGCTTCATAATAAGCTCCTGCTTGTTTTAAATGGATAGATTGAGGATCCTCAATCCGATCGGTAACAACAGAACTTTCATGCACTTCGTATGGCTGAAGCCTTTTTTAAGTTGCTACTTACAGACTTGCAAAATCAATATTTTGGAAAACATTTTTAACAAAAATGAAAAATTATGATGGACATTTTATTTGTTCACATCACTTTTTAAAAATAATTTTGAACAATTACTTATACCCTATCCTAAGGGTATGTTCAGTTTCATGCGTAGTTTATAACACAGAGAAATATATAAGGTAGACCCATTTAGCAATCCTAAATTCGATCGGCTAATCACCAATAAAAATATACGAAAAAGCTACATTCTGTCTGCAGCGGATTATGTGATACAGTATCCCTTTTCTATATACATATTTACATCGCACCTTCTTTCACCCATATCTGTACATACATACATACTTGTTCTGTCCCGATATTTAATGTGTCAAACTTAATATACCCTAAGGATATGGTACAAAAACACAAGCTTGACTTACACTAGCTCAAAACTTACTTAATAATATTTACAAAGGAAACAAGAAAAAAAGGAATACTAAACTAAACTTAAACCTAACTACAGTGCAGCAAGAGAAGCTATTCCATGCTTGAATTAAATCAAGTTTAGTGTCAAGTCAAGCTACACAACACGATCTAGCCTGAAATTCTTGCTTTCAGAAATACATAGCTACACTGTACCTCTAGATAGCTTCCGGCTTATACCCTAGGTTCATAAGTTTTAAATATAAGCGAGCTAATATTTAAATATTATTTATTTCGAAAGATTACAGATTCCAATTATATAGTTAATGGATATTGACACTGCAGATTCGACTTGATCGTTGTGTAGAGCGATGTGCATAGGATGATGACTTCGAACCAGAGTATATCCATAATGAGTAGGGACACTCACGACCGTTTTCGTTTTCTGTCCTTCTCACTAAATTACACAGATATGAGAAGAAAATGGATATAAGAAGCGTTGTAGGGAGAGAGAGATAGCGATATGACGCACAGCTGATAAGCGTCGGAGTCACACCGCCTTTAAAAATACATTGTCAAGAAAAAGAAAGCAATACCAACCACAGCCTCCAAAAAAAATCAGTGTGAACTATTGCCATAAAAAACTAGGAAATTTTGAGTCAAATTATTTTTATTGTTTTAAGGCCAAACATCTGGTTTTATTATTTTTATGGAGGTCAAAGGAAATAAGAAACACTTGTATATTTTAGATGTAAAAGGGTTCATATTTAGTTTTAATTAGCGGAAAAGCCAATCATAAAAAAAGGTATAGAAAAATTGTCAGTAAGGCGCAGCAGGTCACACTGACTAAAACGTAGAGATACACACAACGATGATCGGAGTTACATCGCCTTTAAAAAAGCATTATGAAAAAATCCCTAACCATTCGTCCTACACAGTAAGCCGCATGTAGTGGTGCAGGTAAAATGTATTGTGTACGCTTTTTTTCACAAGGGGCCGTTGCATACGGGTTAAAGTGTATACTTTTGATCTACTTCCACTTATTGTACAATTTTTTTATCTTTTGTCTTGTGGTAGTAGAAAATGCATATGTAGAGAGAGTGTCCCTACTCATTATAATGGAGCCTGTTTAGATGTTGACTCAAAACTCGGCTATGTCGGTAGTTTGTGGGTAAGAAGAGTGAGGGGCAAAGAGAGGGGGAGAGTCATGAAGAAAATAGAAAAATCGAGGAGAGTCGCGTTCTACATCCGAAATGTTCCGTTCCTATTCCATTTTATCATTACTAATTCGATCGTTGAGGAGGGTAGTTCGCACATAAAATGAGTATTTGGACGAGAGAACGCACAAAAAATATAGAAGTGTTTCAATTTACTCATTCCCTCCCCTATACTTTATCAAAGTAGTGCAGGAGTGAGCACCATTGCATGTAGACACGACATTACTCTTTACTACGTAGTCCAGAGTCATCATCAAAACAGGCTCATGGATATACTCTGATCAAGATACGTGAATGCTTCTGGTGGAACATGACCTGCTTCTAGTGATCTCCTGAAGAAGAGTGGATTACAATATAATGTTGGACCAGACACTAAATTGTTCTCTATGATACTTGCCGAACGTACATAATGTTTTTTTGATAAGATTTATTAAAAATTAATAAATTTAAATTGTTATGGAGATATCCGATATATGACGAGATAAGTAAATATAGAGACATTTGAATTTTTACTTGCACCTATAATATAGGGCAAGTATTGGATTCGTGCAAAAATCGAACTCGAGATAACAATGAAATCTGACATTACGATGATAGAGAAGCTCGAAAAAGTGGGTCTGCCGATTCTGTCTGTCTGTCTGTCTGTCTGTCTGTCGGTCTGTCTGTCTGTCTGTGTGTATGTACGCTGGACTGCAGCCTAAACGGCTGGACCGATTTGCTTCAAACTTCATATCTGAGCTCTGTAGGGTCGCAATTCGAGGCGAAATCGGAATTTTTGTTCTAGCCCTGTTATTAACGGTACTTTACTTAAGGCCAATTTTACAAAAAGACGATTTTCTCGAAAACGGCTCTAACGATTTTGATTAAATTTCATATTCGAGTTAGTCTAAACATATGCTATAAGATGGCGTACCACGTTTTTGGCTAAAAATACGTATAACGGTACTTTTCTTATTAACTGATTTTAGAAACATGGCTATTTCTCTGCTAAAACTCAATGGATTTTTATCAAAATCGAAATGTGGGCAGGATTAAATGTTCAATAAAATGTGGCATTTAAACTTACGCAAAATTTTTAAAAATATTTTTTTTTTTATTTTTTTTTATTAAAAATTGATGCATTTCTAACTAATAGCATATAGGTGCAAGTACGTACGACCCAGTCGTGCACATTTTTTTCCCTGTGTGCGACCCATTCGCTGACAATTGGATGATAATTATGAAAAAAACAATTGCATTACAATTGAAACTCTAATTTGTATATAATAAAAGCACTTTCATAATCAATACAATTCAATGTTATGCATTTAGTGATCTTAATTGACTACTATAGCCCGTGTTCGAATAGAATTATTTCATTTTCAATTATGTACATTTAATGTATTATTGTAAATATTGAATTTAATTCATGTTTATGAACATATGAACATACATAAATATAGTTAAAATTCAGTAATATTCCAAATAAAATCGGTACCAAGCAACCAACCATTTAGAACAATAAATTATTGTCAATAAAAACTATTTTCAGAAATATGTTACGACCGCAATTACATATACAGTTGTTAATCTAATCTACACTATATTATTGAGTTTGGAGGCATGTGTATACACACAATAGTGCTCAAAAATACAATACTACCCGAAATATAATTGTAGTAAATGGAATCCGCATACGTTTTTGTACAAAAGGGCGATTAAAGGTGTACTTTGGTACCAGTGGATTGGACCTAACCTATGTCGCGAAAATTACTTTATTGCGAAAGAATCCATTCAGTTAGATCTGTGTACTCAGCCAGGTAGAAAAGCGGGACGTCCAATGCATACTTGGCGCAGAATCGTCGAAGAGGAATCGAGTGAGGGAGTTTAAACGGGTTTCAGATGTTTTGTATGGTATACATTTACTTTGATCATATGTTACAGTTAATACTCTTGAATGTTTGTTGAATGCTCGCAAGGGTTGGGGCCGTGAAAAAACGTTGATCATATTTTCCTGGATTTAACTTTGGATCCCTATCGCCGCACGAGAATTGATTTGTTCCATAACCATTGTTACTTTTTCAAGAAAAACACATTCAAAGATTTGCATACTTGGTGCTCCGAAATTGTTTTTAATCTTTTTTACTTGAAGTTGAACCAATTTTCAAAGTGTTTTGGTAACGTTAATTAACGTTAAGTCTACTTTTTTTACTTGTTTTTAATTGTGTCCCACCTCCTTTATAATGAAACCTCATTTTTCCATATACGTGTATGGAACACAAAAAAAAAATGGATATGCCACAAAGCAATTCTCATCCAAAATATGTTAAAGGCTTGAAGGCATGGAGATGGATTCTGATTTCATCTTGATTATTAACAAAAATTCTGTTAAAAAAATTAGTATCAAACATTCTTCTTAAAAAACAAAATAAATCAGTTCTACTGCTGTCAGAATAAGTTTAATTGACATTTTCTATTATATAAACAGACTTTTAGTTTTTAAAGATTTAGCAACGTTTGAAAATATTGCTTATCGATTTCAGGAATAAACGGAAGCTAGTCTTGTAAATCTTTTTTTTTTTCCTTTCTTTTGATATCGGTGTCTTAAAGATATTTGTTAATTTTTCACAAAGCAAATTTTTGGTGTTCGTAGTGTACCCTTGGTGGCTGCCTTAATTAAACTGACATTTTTGGACTCCACGTTTTGCAATCCATTTTCTGGATAAAGGAATGTCCCGGCCCAGAATATCTTTGGACAACCATGTCTTCATCATTACGTTTTGACTATATTTTGAGACAAGGCAGAAACAAGCTGAGCTTCACAATCTGTAAAAGGTTTGCGAAGGAAATGCCTTTTTCTGTGAAATGGGTAAAACAAAATTTACTCATCTTTCACCGACTGCAACATAGCTTTTCTTTAGCACAAGTGCATATGACAAACAAATTCTCAACTTTGTTAATATTTCCCCTTGTCGCCATGATATACATGTGGAACAAAAAAAAATTACAAAAAATTATATGAAAAAATTGTGCTAAAAGCCAAAAAATTGGTTTGTAGAAACAATTCTAAAAAACTAATTTTGGTGGATGTGGGACAGACAGACAGAACAAAACGGATCACATATTTAAAAAGAGCCTACAAAATTACCATAGAATCCGTTTTTGACTCAAAAACGACAAAAGTGGCGAATGGAACAAAACAATTCTCAGACAACGCCATGCACAGTATTCAACGCATTACTTAACTACTGTGCCACATGAAACATTACATTATACATTGCAAGTGCTATAAAATGGATCAGAAAATTGTGCGTATGATGGCACTTTTCTAATGATCAAGGGGTTAGAGCCAAATTATTTTAATTAAATTTCATATATATATATATGATACCACATACATATGGGGCCTTATTTTAAAAATGTGCTACCAATCATATGTGGCGACAATGACAATACACCCTAATAAATTCGAATTTCATTCAAGGACTAATGAAAATATTCTTTAAACTTAAATTTATTAAATGAAGTTGAATGCAACCGGAGAAGATAGAAACGTATTCGCCTCATTTAAATTACTTTCCCTATTATAGCCTCTAACCGACATTTTGAAATTTTTACTTGCACCTATAATATAGGGCAAGTATTGGATTCGTGCAAAAATTCGAACTCGAGATAACAATGAATTCTGACATTACGATGATAGAGAAGCTCGAAAAAGTGGGTCTGCCGATTCTGTCTGTCTGTCTGTCTGTCGGTCTGTCTGTCTGTCTGTTTGTGTGTATGTACGCTGGACTGCAGCCTAAACGGCTGGACCGATTTGCTTCAAACTTCATATCTGAGCTCTGTAGGGTCGCAATTCGAGGCGAAATCGGAACTTTTGTTCTAGCCCTGTTATTAACGGTACTTTACTTAAGGCCAATTTCACAAAAAGACGATTTTCTCGAAAACGGCTCTAACGATTTTGGTTAAATTTCATATTCGAGTTAGTCTAGACAAATGCGATAAGATGGTGTACCACGTTTTTGGCTAAAAATACGTATAACGGTACTTTTCTTATAAACTGATTTTAGAAACATGGCTATTTCTCGGCTAAAACTCAATGGATTTTTATCAAAATCGAAATATCGAAATGTGCGCAGGATTAAATGTCTAATAAAATGTGGCATTTACACTTATGCAAAATTTAAAAAAAATTTTTTTATTAAAAATTTATGCATTTCTAACTAACAGCATATACATAGGTGCAAGTACGTACGACCCAGTCGTGCACATTTTTTCAATGACGTCAACCTTTCGCGATTGTTGGAAACATACTTGTGTCAAAACTATTGCTAAAGAGCCAAGGATATGCTCTACCAATCAATTACTTCAAGTTTGATCAATAAGCATATTACCTTGCTTATCCAAGACATTGAAAATTATAGCAAAGCAGATCTGTAGTCATTTTCAGGTGCATTCGTCACAGGACATATGTACATAGTTGATCTTGTGCTGTGGTTTATGTTCTGGATGATATTTAACAAAGACTGTGCTACTTTACTATGTTTGTTTGAATTCCTTTGCTGGAAATTCAAACGCACTTTCAAGTTTAACACCACTGCTTTTTTGTTTTCCTCTTTAATACGTTAGTAATAAAGAACTGTGTAAATTTGGTAAAAGAAAGTAGTAAATCTACCTTTAAAGCCATGGGTCCAACTAGTATTTTTCGATGCCCAAAAGTACAGTAAGTACCTTTTTGTATATCATTTTCCTGCAAATTGTTCATTCATTCACATTTAATAATTATGCCAAGCAGAAATCTAGAAGCAAGCTGCATTTGAGTCTTAAATCATTTACAAAATGAATTGGCGTTTAATTTAAAACTCATTATCGTCATTCGCTCACGTTCTCCTCTATTCGATGAAAAAAAAAATACTTCAAAAGTTATTTACCATCGGAAATAACTTTTCCTAGGTGATGGGTTCGTGGTTAGTTGCATTTCGAACGTGGGTAAGTAAGAAATAGAAAAGTTCAGTGCACTAATTTCAGCACCCATTAAAAGTATATAAAGTTGTCTGAGGAGCTCTACAAATAGCACGGACCAAACAAACACAACCTTCTACTTTTCAAGTACATATATTGAAGGACCAAGGATTCGATGCGGGGATGAATATCCTGCTATTTTGCTCATTCAAGTGCAGACGCGATTGTTGTATAAATAACGTAAGAGCTAAGTATGAATTGAACAGAAGCATTTTGAGCTTTTCTGCTAATTATTTTTGTGATAAATACGACACAAATTAGGGCAATTAATAGCAAACAAATTACACTCACAGCATCATATTTGCTAGCACCCGCATGGTTATAGAATTTTAGAATTCGGTTTAGAACTAGAGTTTGTTAGTAGTTTATGTTTCTTCTAAAGAAGGAGAGACAACCTTTTACGATTTTTAATGCGACATATAGCGGCCATGTTGAAGACGAACTGGTCAAAGATACATAAAGATACGGGAAATGTAACTACAGTGCAAAACTTAATGAAAATCCGAAATGAGAATAGGTTTCACTCTGTCAGAAGAGAAAATCTGTCATAAAGTCAGCTGAGTGTTAACTGACGAAAAGCCATACATCTATGTTAACTGTTGACTGTGCAATATAGCGTTAAAAACCACTACAGAGCTGAAAAGTGACGGTAGATCTGTCCAACACTGAGTGAAAGGCTAAGATGGTTCTTTGCTTTGCTTAAACATCATGATCTATGAAGAGGAACTATATAAAGCCATGTCTAGCTTTGACTATCTATCTCTATCTTTCGATAAAGAAACTGACCGCGTACACAGTAACAGTGTGGGATTTCCACCCAGTAAACCCACATCCCCTTCTACCCCTGATCATTGCGGTACTGCCGTCAAGCATGTCAACGCAAGGGAAGACTTCAGCCTTATATATTCGGCTCGTTCGCAGCAATTTGCTCTGCGTTCCGTTGTCTTTCATGTCTTCGTTGCTCCTTTATGATAGTAGCCACTATTTACTAACTACTTCCCAAGCTTCTAGTGTGCTGAGCATCAATCCCATGATATTCTCTGTGGTTAAGTTCATACCCAGTCTGTTCGGCAATATCGGCCTCCGCGATATCGCGGACAGTAGAACATTATGTGCTCCGCGTTTTCCACTGCTACTGTGCATGTTAGACAATAAGGTTTAGCTTCATGCCTAAATATGTAGAGCTATTCTCTGAAATATCCACGACCAGGAAGCATCTGCGTCAGGTCGTAAGTCCATGCTTACTAACAAGTCCTGTGCCGTTCCGATGGCTTCGTTGCAGTCATGTTCTAGCTCTCAAGGAGTTTGTGCTATATCGTGGGCGAAACCAATTATTTTCGAGGATCTCGGGATTCGAAATTTGAGAACGTCATCGTACATAAGGTTCCACAGTAGTAGGCCTAGTACAAGGCCCTGGGGGACACAGCCTCTGGCAGTATGCAGCCTTATTCCGTCCTCGGTGTCGTAGTGCAGTATTCTATTTGTAAAAGAGTCCATCATTATCTTCTGCAGGTAGTCCAGTAGTCTCTTGGCCATCCTTCCATTGTCTTCCTGCTATGGTTTTTTTCGCTGTATTTATGACTTCGTCGATAGCATCAATTGTGGATCGTCCCTTGCGAAAACCGTACTGTCGATCTGCGAGGCGTCCAGCTTCATCAATTACACTCTACAGTCTGTAAATTATTATGTGCTCAATCATTTCCCTGTTAAACTTGTCCATCTGTGCAGGATGACGACAATGGAGAACGCTCGCTGCTCCATCAAGGTCGGTAATGACCGTACTGAGACCTTTGATGTCAAAAAAGGTTTTAGATAAGGACTGCCATGCGACTCTTTTAACATCATACTTGAGACGATTGTCCGGAACTCACAAACCAACACCAGTGGCACAATCTATCGAAAGTTTGTACAAGTGCTTGCATGACGATATATACATAATTGGAAGCATTGAATTAGAATCGGCCGAAATGGGTTTAGCGTTAAACGAGGGCAAAACCAAGCATATGTTGCCAACACGAAGGGACAATCAACACCGACCAATTGGGCAAAACGTCACAGTGGGCAGTTACAACTTCGAGGTAGTAAGCGACTTTGTCTGATTTGGCTATTAACTCTGACAGTGATACCAGAGCAGAAATCAAGCGAAGATTAACACTTGCCAACAGCTGTTGGGACTCATAAGGCAATTCAACAGTAAAGCCCTACCTTGAAGAACTGAGGAGACACCCTGATCATTTCAGTCCTGCTTTACGGCGCTGAAATATGCACTTTATTGAAAGTGGATAAAGATATTCTTGGTCGCTTCGAGAGAAAAAATCTTCGTAAGATTTTCGGTGCCGTTTGCGAGGACGGGTTTTGGAGGAGAAGATTTAACGACGAACTATACGATCAGTACAGCGACATCGATCTAGCATTGGACATCTGAGATAGCTATGACATGTAGAGTCTTCGAACTAAACCCGGGAGGACGAGAGACACAGTAGAGGGCCTCCTCGCCGCAGGTGGCACCGCGTACAAGTTGAAGGGAGCCTCGACCAACTTGTAGTGCGAAAATGGAGGTAATTGGATAAAGTCCGAGCTTAGTGGCTTGCTGGTTGAGGCCCAGGTTCACCCCAAACTGTAGTGCCATCCAAGAAGAAGAAGAATCAATTTTCGAAAAGCAACAAGATAGTAGGATTTCACGGCATTAGCCGAGCTAGTGTTCCTGCTTGTTGTATAGGAAGCATATATACACAAACTATATATGTTACAAAAAGCTTAAGAAAATATAATAGTGTATTCGATTGGATAAATGATAAGCTTATTGTATTCAGCAACATTAATATCGATCAACTGACATTTGCAGAACATTTGCAAGGCCATTGATTAGGACATTTTTCCATACATATGTATTTGATTCCGTTATTCTGTTAAGGAGTTATTATTACCAAGTCTAACACAGATGACGTGCATACTGACTATCGGTCTTCAAAATAAACTTAATTGAGAACAAAACAAATGCACTTCGCTATCCAAGGACATTGTTCTTACAAGGTAACAAGGACTCCAAAGACGATTATTATGGATCCACTTTTGGTTTCCGTTCTGTAGTATCGTAGTTCTTATGTATTTAGATACTTCAGTTGGTGCATGGAGGACAACAAGTTCTCAACTTTGTATTCTCATTCCGCAGTCACACTCACAATTTACGAACCATGTAAATACAACATCGCCTCTACTTGTTACTTGAGTAAATATTTACCCAAAAGATAAACCAAGTGTATGGAGTGAAAGTGTGCATACACACGCCGAGTCATTATAGGCAAATGAAAAGGTGTTTGTGTTATGCCAGGCAGCGTCGGGAATGTGTGTCTAAAAACCGTAGGATAATTGTTAAATTCAACATTTGTACGAGAAAAAAAAAATGCCTTCAAGTGTTAGGTTTTTGACACTCAACATGATTTAGTAAATATGATATCGCCAGAGGCAGTGATGTTAAATTATTGGACTTTGTACTTGTAATCAATTCCATTTAGAATGCCGTAAAAACACAGATTATATTTTATATTTAGGTAGGTATATCGAATATTTTATTTCACATCCACCTTAGTTCAAAGACAACAAGCCTATGGTATTCAGAGTGTGTGACTTCAAAAATCAAAATACCATCAAAACAGTCCACAATCAAATGTTCACCGAAACTTCTCACCGTGCAAGGTTGGAAAGTCTTGTCCACTTATTGCTCTAATATACTACATAAACTCTTTTACGTACCTATTGCGATAACTATCGCCGTACTGATAAGCAACTAACCACACTAGCACGATGGGGATACATACATATCGATAGAGATATGTAGTTCGTTTTTTATTTATTATTTATTTATTTTATTCTTATTTACTTATTATTCAAATCATCATCATTGAATAATACTTAACACAAGAAATTAACTTTTCCACATCCAACGACATGTTCCATCGCAATCTAGCGCAACATTCGACGATATCGGCTTAAATCTGATTCAATTCTTCTGAACATCATCCATATTTATGGTAATGAACTAAGGAAAACTGAAAAGCATATAAAAAGGCTACAATCCGTCTAGAGCGGATCGTATGATATACTATCCCTTTCCTGCATACAAACATTTTTTTCTATATCTTATCAAATTACTCCAAAACACGAATTTTCTCAATAAGTGGGCGTGGTAGTAGGCGGATTTAAATTTTTTTCAATATATACTGTATTTTATAAATTATAATATATATGTATATAATTGAATTGAATTGATATATTTGAATGTTTATATGTATGTACACATTATTTGAATAATAAATAAAGTTGAAACTTTAAAAAACCGTAAGGCGAAACCACCTTTTTCAACGATTTTTTAAAAATTGTGGGATACTCTAGAGCTACAACTGAATCGGCACTTGCTGCTTCACCTTTCATCTTGATGTTATGCAAACTATGTCGATTTTTGAATTTTTCAAACCAACCTTCCTAAGAAAATTTCATTTTTCGACGCTTCATCAATATCCTCCAATTTAAGAGTTTCAAAAATGCTCTTAGCCTTTTTTGAATAATCAAATATTTCTTTTATATTAATCATCTAAAATGTCGTTTAGAATACACATTTAATTTACAATTTATTTTTTACTTCTTAACTCCTACGCGTTCAACCACAAAGTGAAGACCTTTAACCGAAATTACATGCAACGGATATTTTGTTCGCGATATAATGTCGGGTCAGCGGTTTCAAGCCGGCACTAAACGTAAGAAAATGACAAACAATCTGAATGCCAAGACAATGCATTACGACTTCTACAAAGATGGTAATGTACTTGGTATATCATACACATTACCATGTCCATTCATTTGGTATGCATTATTTTTTCAGTCCTGCCAGATCGTGGTAAATTTACTTTTTCGTGGTAATTTTTAACTCCAATTTTCAGAATATGATAAAAAGGTAATATTCTCCTAAAAAAAGTGGAATTTTTGAAAAATCGTTCTCATTGCAATAAAAAAAAAATTAATTCATCAAATACTTTGAAAACGGTTATCTCACAATTTTTACATATTTGCTGATTGTATGCGTCGTCTTTCTTTTATTTGTTTATCTGCAATCCTACTCATAAATTGGTACTATTAAACATAATGTATAATTGATTCACGGTAAATTTGATTGTTTTTGTTAAATTAAACATCTTTCATTTGTATGGAAATTTTTTGGCAGAAAAGGTAGATTTTCATCCGTCCTGTGCTATTTTTTTCTGAAAAAAATCTGGCAGCACTGTCCACAGTTTGGCGAAGTAATGAAATAAGCTTAACCACCAAGCAACGAATGTTCCGTTCCAACGTTGAATCCGTGCTACTATATGGATGTAGTACCAATCGATGCAATGGAACCCGCTTACCCAGGATGGCGGGATACGCGGTAGTACCTGGCGCAGAACAGTGGGGAAAGAAGCACTACAACTGGGAAAGAGTTCGGGAGCACTGAGTCACATTTCTAGAAATCGCACACGAGGTGCGTAGGCGTTGCAGGGACCCTAGGACCCACAAGGGGATACAGGAAATAAATTAGTAAGTATAAAATAGCGCACCACAAATTGTTATAACAAACTGCCCTTTTCTTATAACGGCTAAGACACTGTTGGTTAAATTTCAAATTTGAGCTAATTGTGAAGCCCTATAAAAAGCATACCACGTTCTTGGCCTAAATTGGTAATAACGATAGTTTATTACCAACTTAACAAAGTTTCACATATTTCGATAATTTTTTTGATCTCTACATGAAAAACGTTTGGATAAAGGTGCAAGCATTGAAGTGCAAATTTGTACGACTCAGTCGTGCACTTTATTTTCATATGAAAACTATAGTCATACTCGTATGATCATGGACTTTCTCGAATACCAATATTCGAATGTAGTAATGATGTGACTCGAGTTGACTTTTACTCGAGTGACTCGAATAATTTAGATTTCAACTCGTGCTCAAGTTAGACCATTCACAGAAGTCCGCGCAATTTTCATATGCAACTTATAATAACAAAACGAGAGCATAAGTTCTATGGGTACTGAAATTAAAGGTTTGGGTCAGAATTTTGGATAAAAAGGAACTGGCAAAACTTGTTTGCTAATTGTGCATAAACGGATAAAAAACTTTGGAAATACCTCCAATTTGATTTGTTTTCGATTTCGCATATGAAAAATAAGCATCCATATTTATCAAAATCCTACTCGAGTACAACTTCATTATTTTCGTAAATGACACGAGTGACTAGAGTACAGTAAAATTATTCGAGTCCCATCACTAGAACGAAGTAATAAGCAACTCTATGCATCAATTAATGGTAAATTTCCAGGGCCATGAAAAATGACGACTAATCAATTAATATGGCTTTCAACCACCTAAAGGAAAGCAATATGGACAATGAAATACTGGTGAAAGGATGTAAATAAATAAATAAATAAATATAAGGCCGTAAGCAGCCCATAGAGGGCCAAGGCCTAGCTTCTCACAGCTGTACGTATTGTGCGTGGTATACATTTCTGTACGTACAGAAGGGACCTACACTTTTATGCCGTATCCGAAGGGCACGAAGGTTTTTCAAGGATTCGAACTTGAAACCCATTGCGCAGTAGTCCAACGCGCTAACCACTGAGCCACGGCACCCACAATGGAAGGATGTGCATTGTAGTATTCGGAACTGACAAACCGCCAAAAAGTTTTGCCTTGGAAAATCATTTCCGACGTTTTTTTCTATTGATGTTTGGGAAAATTAAACGAAAGGACTGATCGTGCAGTACAAAAATTATTAGATTCTTTTGTTGAGATGTGTTCAACTTCTAATAGTTATGTGAGCATATCGTCGCCCTCGGTTTCCACAGCAGAAGGTTTTTTGTGTGCAGCCAACCACGTCAATTTTGTTAATTAAAGTAGCACTGAACCAACAATTTGAACTACATAAATCGTCAGTTTACTTCCGATGTACGACCGCAGGATCATACATACTTTCCAGCGCTTAAAAGTACACTTTGAAGGAGGACATTGGTTCCTTAAACCTTTGATATATTTCCTTGCCAAGGAACCCCACCGCCCAAAATTGTTCCGCATTCCATTCACTTTTCCAATATTAAATTTTGCTTTATATTTTATGATAGTTCAATTAATCATTATTGGTTAACTTTTTGGGAGTGAGTACAACCACCACTGCTATTATCTGCTTTTAAAACTCAACTCATCTAACAATGTCCTAACAGAACATAAAGCATTACATCCTGTGGCATTTCGGTTAGCATTTCGCATAGAAGCAAATTCCCACAGCAGTGTTGTTCTTGATTCTCTCTAATTGATAAGAAACTCTGGAAAGGTTGGGTGTGGAAAATTAATATGCTACAACTTATCGATTTGCCTGAAATGTACTGTTCCTTCACATAACATGTGGTAATCCAGCTTTCAAATGATATTTGAAACATATTCATTATCAGTAGTATAGCCGTTCAGGCGGGTGTTTTTTTATATTTGTAAAATAATCATCAGCTTGCAGCCAATAGATATCATTAAGCCATTGCAGAAATAAGCAAAGTTTTGCACAATGGGCAAGCGGAGCCGATATGCTGCAGAGTACGTTGCCATTGGCTCTGAAGTTTGAAATTGTATCAACGATAGTCATATACATATGTACACAAATGTAATATGCCTTGGGTAATTCATTAGCAACGTATGCACTGCAGATATGCATATCTTAAAGGCAAAAGGATTAAAGGCGATGTATTTTAAAAAAAATCTTTCGGAAAACTGTTATGATCGGAATTAATTGTGGATCATCAACATTGAGCAATATTAATTGATTTTACATGCTAGCCCCTAATAATATCATAGCCTAGGTGGGGAACTTCTGTTCATGTTGCGAAAATACACTCACTCGCACTCAAAGAGGACACTAAAAGATAAGTTCTACATAGAACTGAAGTATCTCTACATATGTAACTATACATTTTGACACGGTGTAGGGGCCTAGTAGACGTCGATGAGCCTCGGGTGTATACCTCAGGCGTGACACGAAGCTAAGTATAGTCAATCTCCTACCTTTCACATCTCTCACCATCCTTGAACTTCCTATCTTCTTCCCTCCTTTTCCCCTCCGGTGGGCTAAATCAAGGTGTAATACGACCCGTGCCGAGGATCAACCTGACTGAGGGCCCATTCCAAAAATGTCTCAGTCGTGAACGGACATCCGTATACCTGTCGACATACGGATTAGCCAGTTTAGTCTGTGTACATATTGCGAACATTTACAGCACAGTCAATGACTGGAGAGTGTCTACTTACCATTCCTTCTTGGACCATTTTTCTTGGCCTTTCGGAATTTCAGGAAAACGGACTGGTTCTCCTACAGATGCTGTGTAGAATCACCCTTGATTAACAGCACACCCGTCTCCCACACAAACACTCAGGAATTGGACAAAATGGTGGATAATTTGACAAAAGTCCTCTACCGTCTAGTGTCCTCCCCCTTAAGTCAACCAAAAGGCAAGCCTAAACCACAATGGTGGAATCGCAAAGATTGTAGGAATCCTTTCAATCAAGCTAAACGTTTTCGAGAAACTAATGACTGGATCTCCTATGAGGAGATCCTTCAAAACCACAGTTAGAAAAACCAAACAAGTTTATGGAGACTTTTCTGTAGCAATATAGAAGAGATCTCTGAAGCCTCCAGGCTCAGAAAGATCTTCGCAGCCACGTCTAGAGCACCCAGTTATCTATAAAAGGCGAATGGGTCGTTGACCACATTAAGTAAGGAATCCTTCGATCAGATGATGGATATCCACTTCCTTAACAGCTGCAACGCCAACTCGGGTTGAATTGAAATTTCGACTAGTTCGGCATCAAGCAGCCCCTCCTATCTTATTAGTTATTACTAAGAGCATTATTCTTTGAGCTATCAGTATCTTCAAACCCTTCAAGTCTCCTCGACCTGACAACATTATACCTGCAGAACTCCAAAGGAATGCTGATTTGATCCTTCCCTGGATAACTTAAATCTTAAGAAGTTGCCTGGGTCACATTTCCAAGTCGTGGACACAAGTGGTGTTCATACAAAAGGCAGGATGCAAGTGGGGGTTCCAGCCTCATATTACACACGAGACCAATACTTACTTATGTTGTGATTGTCATTTGGAATGCACTAGATAAATTTACTTACCATTATCAATCAGTTATCGAAATAATATAATGCCGCTTGTAACCAAGTGTATTGTAGGAGTAGTGAGTGCACATCCTACAGACAAAACCAAAGCTGGCGACAAATCGAACTTTACTGAATACTACCAAGTGTTGTCGATTTCGCAGTATGTTTGTTTTCTGTTACGTTAAAAATCTTTAAAATATACTATTTCAATTTAAAAATTATTTAAAATCTGTGAAATAGGCTTGATTTCTGGAAAACGACTAAATATGCATGCAAGTCCAAAAATCGCTAAAATATGCAAATTCTGCATCATATGTATGTAGGTATGTTGCTATCAAAATTCTATGTTAAGTTTTCTTCAATGCATAAGTTTCCCATAATAGGAGCATGTGTTCGTGGGTGGCCACGGTGTAGTGGTAGTGTATTCGGTCATTGAATGAGAGGTTTGGTGATCAATTCCCGACCAAGTCCATTCAATTTTCACAGTATTAAAATTAAATAATACGCTCAAAAAGTACTTTGTGTATTTCAACATGAACGCGAAAAAAATACTCTGAATTACGAACGAATGCAAAAATCACACACAACTCTCTCCCCAGTCAAATTGGAAACTACCCATGGAGAATAAAAATTGAAACCTAATACCACCTGAGTTTCAAATACCACTACACCAACTCTTTCCTATCCCTTCTTCTCTCTTCCAAATTAACTAACGCCCGTGCCCTGTTAATCAGTAAAAGGGTATTCATATCCCCTTTGGCATGTGCAAATTATAAAAACAAAAAAAAAATTTACCCGATTGATTTTGTGTTTTTTTTTCAAAAATAATTCAATTGTTTTTAGAAAATTAAAAGTATAACTAAGCTGACCATAATTTTTTCCTCTCAAAGCGGGACACCTGTACATTTCTTCTGACAAAAAAATGCAGCACTTATATCATCGAAATTCCGAAATTTCACTTTTTTACTAAGGCCATTTTAAGGTCGCCATAATCCTCATTCCAACACGTGGTTGATAAAAATTGTCGAACTAGGGAAGATAACAATCCCAACGAGATTCACCAAATTACCATGCATACAAAGAAAGTCACTGTTTGCTGTGGATTTTGGACTGTCCATACTTTTCTGAGAACAAAAGTGGCCAGGCCATAAGGGTCAACGCGGAACGCTATATGATTATGGCACCAATTTCTTTTGGCAACAATTGAATGATAAGAATCTGTACATAAAATACATGAATTTTTATTATTATTTATTTTTTTTCCGTATAGAACAGTGTTCATGATGAACCGGAGTTCAGGTCATGAAACATATAATTCTTATATAAGCCTATTTTGAATCCACTACCTCCTTATGAAGTATACAGAAATAGTGTGGCTGAAAACATATGAAAATGCGAAATGCTACGTATCGTCTGATATCCTATCCCTTGCCTATGTACATATCTCCTTCTTCTATCATTATAACTGCTTGAAATTTTTTTTTTTTAAATTTCTTCTGAAATTACTACATAAAAAAAAATTTCAGCATTCACTGTATTTTGTTCGCAAGAAGTCATATTATTCTAATAAAACCGTCGCAAAACAGTTTTTTGATAAAAAAAACACTCCTATAAAGTGGGCGTGGCCATACATAATGTATGGAAGACATATAGAGTAAAAGAATTTAAACATATTTCCGTAAGTTAGTTTTATTAAGTTTCATATAAAATTACTGAAAAAAGTTAGTTTTTTAATAAAGTGGGCGTGTCAGTGGGCGAATTTTAAACGTTTTGTCACTTGTACAGCTTTCTATTCCAAGGACCTTGTATACAAAACTTCAATGATCAAAATTTAAGGCCCAAAAACTGGTGACAAACAGACGGGCGGACATGGCTCAATCGACTTGTCTAGTGGTGCTGATCATTATATGTATATTTTAAGTGGTCTATCTTTATCGCTTCATGAACCTTTTAACAAATTCCCATTACACTATCTTAACCGTATGTTACTAGTTAAAATAATGCAAAAATGTAGTTCTTGTGAACTTCTAATATAGTAGTTTCTACTATAAAGCACATACATATGTATAAGCAACGATTAAACTTGGGTGTCCCCAACTAAGCTTTAATTACCGTCACAAATTTATTCCATTAATAATTCGTATTTTGTTTAACTAAGTTCTACATTGTTAATGGTTCGTGTTGTAGAAATGTTACATTTATTTTCAATTTATTTAGCTTCTATTATTAATTTGTACTGTAGGTACTTTGATTAAAGATATGAAGAGGCTACAAAAATCTGCACCATTAGTCATCATTAACAATTGATAATTAAAAAGGTGCAATAAAAACAAACTTTTAATTTGAAAAATACATAAAAAGAATTATGATTTTTCACGCTCGAGTAAATGCTTACAATATCATATAGGTCCTCATTAATATTTTTTGGTAATAAACCTCAATCGTACATTTTTATTCAGTCCAAATGTTAATTAGCTTGCTGCCATAAAATATTAATCTTTGTTCTTAACTTGAACTTGTTTAGTTCTTGTTCACATTAACTTTTAATTTAAATTCTTATCTGACCTAATTTGTTCCGATTTTTGTAAAAAAAATATTTTAATTACTGAATTTATTCTCAACAATCTCCAAAAGAAACAAATATCAGTATGTAGCCAGTTATAAATGATCACTTAGGTACAACCCCTAGCTGCAAATCCAGTTAAAGCTGTCTAAACGTAAAAACACTTTAAATTAACAAGAAGCAGAGCTTAATAAGTTTTGGTATTCAAAACAATTGATTCATACCTAGTCGCTAACATCATTTCAAACCTGTTATTTGAAATACAAGAATATAAACCAATAATTATATTAATCATACCTCGAATCTAAGCACAATCTATTTCTGTATTGTCTCGAAACGGGTTGATATTCAGTTGTGTGTAATATTTTAATCGGTTAGTCGCGATTCGCATCTCAAGATGAGCGCCAACGTTAAGTTATCATTTTTAGCAGTTTTACTGTTTTGTGTTTTTACCTCCACATATGCAGGATGTATGTAAGTTAAAATGTTATGTACAGTCGTACTGACACTTTTTTTTTTATACAATTACAGCGAGTTGTGTAAATCCAAATCAAAAGCGAGGATATTGCATTAACATAAAAGAATGCCCAGTGCTTATTGCACTAACATCAAAGACGGTTTCTCTTACAGATGAGGATAAGAAATTCTTACGAGAATCAAGTTGTACAGATGGTTTCGGCGAACCACCTTTGGTTTGTTGTACTGAAGATGGGGGTTATCAAAATTCCGACAGAACAGATTCTATTTCACCGAAGATAAAGAATGACTTGTTACCAGGTCTGGAAGACTGTGGTGACCAACCAAGTGGTAGTAAAATATACAGCGGGAAAGAAACTGAATTGGACGAATTTCCCTGGATGGCATTGTTAAACTATGGTAAGGTTTTTTTGTTTATATGAAAGTGCATTAGAACATATTTTAAAGTCCTCAGTAGTACTTTGAAAAGAAACATCCAAAATCATTATTGCGTATCAGGTCCTTCTGAAAACAAATGTGTAGGGAACCACATACGGCTTACATATATAATATATTCTAGTGAAACGGTGATTGAGTAAAAGTAGATTTTCGAGGCAATTTTATTATTAAAATTCTTCCTACCTTGAGTCAAACAAACCTCAATTCCAAAATAGTTGTTAATAATGCGGTACCCTACCACATATTCTTGAAAGCCATAAAACGAGCTCTTGTTTTTATGTGTTTTATATTTTTTAAATGACAGGGTAAAAGGATACATAAGTCGAGTATAAGTGGGACGATTGTTTGGAGGTTTTTTTTTTTTTTTGTTTTAATAATTTGCGCGCACCAAAGGGGATATAAATACCCTTATACTGATGATTCTGGGCACGGGCGTTTAGGAAAAGGGAGAAAAGGAACAGAGGAGGTACCTGCGCACGTTGGTTTTAAATGCTTGAAGGCCATAACGGTGAGGAAACACAGAGCCTGGAAGTTCATTACACATACGTTTTGTTCAGCTAATGAATGAATCTCTGTACTTGACAGTACGTCCAAAGTTGGGCTTGAGGGTGAACTGATGTGCATTCAAGGCATGGAATTTTGAAGAGGGGGAATGCAGTTGGCTATTTCGCTGGAGCATTTTTTGTGGTAAAAGCGATAAAATAGTGAGAGACATGAGACATTTCTTCGATGATCGAGTGAAGCTTGTTACTATCACCTATAAGTTTTAACGCACGCTTCTGGATCCTATCTAGTAAGTGCAAAACGGTCTTGGGTGCACCTGACCAGATGTGGGCGTTGTACTCCAGTTTTGGGCGGATGTATGCCTTATAGATTGCCAAATTAGTCGGGGTAGTAGAGGTTCTTTGTCACAAACTCAGATGCCACTCTATAGGAATACTTTGAATCATTATTGTATGATTTTTTTTAATAGATGACACATGATTCGTATTAGCATGTTATGGTATTTTTATTTAGTATTTTTTGGCATTTCATCGTGGTAATACTAAGCCCGGTGCAGCAACTTAAAATCATTCAGCTAATAATTATAAGAAAAATCAGTATTTTACGAAGAATATGTGTCATGCAATTAGAACATAATCGACCTACCGAAAGCATGGATATGCTAAACTTAAATTTGTACCAGACAGCTATTTTTATTCCGATTTATTTTAATTAAATTAAAAAAATCAAAGCATCCATGACGAACATGGATGAACTAAATTAGACTGTCACCTTGATTCTCCCAAAAATATATCCTGGATTCGTAAACATTTTCGATCTGGAAATTTGGATGAATTCTTACATTACCTTTGTAAAGAAGTCGAGAAAGTGAGTGAACGGATTTGATCAAACTTCGTATCTGGGGTTTGTGGGGTAATCCCTGGAGATGAAACTGAAATTTTTATTTCTGCTTCAATATACTCAGAGTCAATTTTACAATAAAATAATTTTCTGGAAAATGGTTCCTATGATTTTGCTTAAATTTCAAATTTTGGCTATCTTGACTACCTTCTTTGAAATCATGTACCTAATTTTTAGCCAAAAGTGTTAATAACGGTACTTTACTTAAAGCCAAATTTGTAAAAACTGATTTGCTAACTAACTAACCGTCGTGCACTTTATCTATTGTTAATTACATGCTATAGTTTTTTATTGCATAACATAGTCTTATTTTTAAAAATAAATTTAATCCATAAACAATGATTTAAAATCGATAACTTCACTACAGGAAAACTGAATCTTTGAAAGAAAAATACATATATACGAATCATAGTTTCATTTTCACATCTTTAAGATTTAGATAACCTACTCTGTTCGACTTTATGGAATGAACATTAGTTTTTGCACATTAGGTACATGTATGCATGTATATGGGAAGCGATGATATTCAATTTAAATTACAACGATAAAGGTCTTATCTCCTGGAAAGTTTTTAAAGTATTTTATTTGTTTTTTGTTTCTTTAATTTATAAAAACTCTCTTTCAATTTTATTGAAATTCTTTTTATATATGCACACAGGTACCGACGGATCGCCAAAATTCTTCTGTGCAGGGAGCCTAATAAATTCCAGATATGTTATAACCGCAGCCCATTGCCTTGTTGGGAAGAACTTGTAAGTTTTCAGTTTGACTTTAAAATATTTTACATTACCAACTTGACATTTATTTAGGCATAGCGTACGTTTGGGAGAATACGACACGAGTAAAGACACTGATTGCATTGAATCAGATTGTGCAGATCCCGTCCTGGACGTATATATCGATGAGATAAAACTCCATCCAAATTATAATGTCAAGAGCATCCATCGACACAATGACATTGCTCTTATCCGTTTGAAAGATAAGATTGAGTACACGTCATTTATTTCACCAATATGCATGCCTTCAGTATTAGGACTAAATCGTAGTGATGTAGGAACAAATTTAGTAGCAGCCGGATGGGGTCGAACACTACAAGGTTACTCCAAACATTTATTAATATTATTGAATTTAAAAAATATGTACATATATATGAATTCTAGAAAAGCGTAGTAGTGTCAAATTGAAGGTGTCCTTGCCAGTTAACGGGCATGATGAATGTCAGACTGCATATAAGAGAACAAAGGCATTTTTGGTAGACTTTCAACTGTGTGCCGGAGGAAAATTCGTAGAAGACACCTGTGATGGCGATTCGGGAGGACCATTGATGTATTTTAAGGGAAAATGGGCAATCGAAGGAATTGTTTCGTTTTCTCGTGGCTGCGGATTGGACAATCTTCCTGGAGTATATACTCGTGTTGTGGATTATGAAGATTGGATACAAGCAAATATGAAACCTTAAAGACATGGAAAATAAATACATTTTGCAATCTAATGTAGTCACGTATTTTTATTAGAAAACCAAAACATTTGTTAGACACATTATCAGCAGAGGCTTTAGATACTGTTTCTTAAACATTAAGAGGTTGACCGAAGCTAAAAGATTTAAGAAAAAAATCGAACTTCGAAATTCATAGGCACAATATGATCGATGATTTCGCCGATTTTTAACTTTGGTGATTACATATATGGGTTTTCTTGAATGACGCCGATTTTCCGTTCCTATGTAAATTGCGGCAGTATTGCTTATTGCTAACGTTTCTGTTTAGGTGGAAATGGGCTTCATGAGCTGCTTGTTGTTCAAGTACCCAATTGGTAGATATTCAGTAAGCTAAATACCTCTTGATGTCCTTTAACTTTGAGTTCAAGATAGCTTGGAACTGTCTACAAGTACTTATGCAGCTGGCATGTGGGAATCCTGGCAATGAATTCGTTGAAGAACTTTCCAGATCAGGAGCCTAATCTCTGAACCTTTCAACTAGATAAAGATATTGATCATCAATTTAATTAAAAAAAATCGAATGACATTATCTCAATGAACAGACACAAGGTCTAAACTGGAATGCATGTAGAACAATTTATAGTTTGTCACATATTAAGGGTGAGGAGGAATATGGCGTTACAATTTTTTAAGTAATTGATGACGTAAGTACTCGTTCACAAATTCGACCGGAAGTGAAGTAATAAAAGCCCTTTTCAGCTGAAAAAAGTTAGGCAGACCGATTGATAACATCTCCTCTCACCATTTACTTCACATTGATATTACATTGTTTTAGGTAAGTGATATGACAGTCGGCTCTCTGTCTATAAGAGATTGAGGTTAACAGCCTTAATGCGTGCTGCCCACTAAGGTTATAAACCCAACAAGTGGCACTTGAAGCCATAGTATGACTCGTATTTTTCACCTACGAGCCTTATGGCTGGAATATATGTAGAGAAGCTTTGGCCTCGTACTTATGAATATTGGGATTTTAGCTGAGTTTCCGTTTTGGGTATATCAAAATTTACCTAACCCTCCAATATCAACTTTATTCGCATATTCCAGGTTTATCAAGGGCAGTAATAGCAAGTTTAAAATTGCTTTTCAACATTTTTGAAACAGGTTTAGCGATATTCAAAGGTGGGGCACCTCTCCCCAATAAAATATGAAAAGATATTCCATTTACATCACAAAAATGTCGGTGATCTTTAAATGTTTAAAATATCGGTTAGGCCTAAACTAGCACTAAAATACACAATTTCTTCTTGAAACTGGACACAGACCATCCTATCAACGTTGTTCATGTACGACAATACATATATATTTTCATATCATCAATCTTCATATATATTTGCAAATGCAAATATTGCTAAATAGAAGAGTTATCTTGAATTCCTATTTCAGGCGAAAATTTCTTTTGGGATCAAAATTGAATCAACTCAATTTATTTCTTCATTTGGGATGCAAATGAAACGCGGTCCATGTCCATAAGTGCAACTCTTTTTTTTTATGTCAGCGTCAACGTTTTTATAAAGTTTCCACAAAAACGATTTTTACTCACTAACCCAATTCAGGAAAGTGCTTCCATTGAATGGATGCATTTCATCACGCACATGGAACAGATGTATAAAAAAGAATATTGGTATTAAAATGTCGCTGACCTAGTTTTGGCTTTTTACTCGTTGCTTTTGTCTCTCACAGTTCGCTCCATTTATTTGTCCAAAGCACTGAGTGAATACTTGTCCGAGTAGGTAAGGTACACATTAATGTGTGTCTTGATGGCGCAGCTAAATAAAAAAATCATTACCGCAAGTTAAAGCGACAGATTGTCGTGATATGTACAAGTTTTTGTATTTATATATTTCAAAGTCAAGGTCACAAGGGGTTTTTATCAAGCATCAAAAAATTGTATGTATACATATGTATGTATGTATGTTTGTACGTTTAAAATATTTCAATAATAAATATATCCAACATATGAAATTAGAATGGCGGAAAAAACTGGGGGTTAACCTGGTAAGTTTATGCACGAGGGTCGTTCATAAAAAACATAACACAGTACAAAAGTTTCCAGTGATTTTCAGTTCCAAAGTCGTTGTTAGAGGCTTGTTCCATTTTACTATAGCTATTCCGTCAACAAATGTTCCAAACACCAAAATAGATATCTCTTCTATTTATGAAACAAAACTGATTGAAGTTTTAAAATATTGAGGTCCCAGTTTCTTCGCAAATTCAAAATAATGTAAATTATTTGCTTATTTATTTTATTTACTTTCTACTTCAGAATCTTTTTAGCGTCTAATTGAGGTGCCCATTTGGTGAGACGATTTGAAAAAAAAAACTTGTCTCTGACTGGGTCGATTTGACGTTAGGCACCCCAAGTTAAAAACTACCACCGATTTTGAATGTATTATGACGTTGCAAAATCGAACGTACACATTAATTAATTAATTAATTAATTGACGGTCGATTTTACAGCCGCAGCCATTTTTTAGAGTCGTTCTGCGCATTTTGTTGTTGTTAAAGAAAAGAACACCGCGCCAAATTTTTAAAGTTATGTCTTGTGCGGACTATATTAAACTATTAACTTATTAAAGGGCTATATGTAACTACAGTACCCCACCAAAAAATTGTGAACACGATTGAAATACTACAATTTTAAATTTAAGATAATGTTTTGCTTATTTAACATATGAAAACAATTATATTTTTTTTAATATCATATTTAATTGTGTTTTAAAAGGGGTTAATGCACTTATGCTTAATATTTTGTCACATTTCCCTTGGTTTTTATTACACTTTGCACTCTAGTAGGCATACTCGAAATACATTCGTGCACCATATCTTTCATGCCACTGTCGTTTTTCCACACATCCTCTATATTTTTTTTCAACATTTGAACTGTTGTGTTTTTCCGAGAATAAACTTTTGATTTGATATTGATTTTTTTTTAAGTGTGGCAAGGAGCGCCATCCTGCATGAAAGTCTGTTGCAGTTGACTGTGGGCTAAGGCAAAAAAACGGTAGCCAGAACCCGTACGTTTTGGTCGCTATTCATTGTTTTGTCAACAAAATATATTGGACCAGGGCCTTCCGACGATATGCAGCTCCAAATCATAACTGCTGGTGGATGTTTGACAGTTTTAGCTACACATTCCGGTTTGTAACGCTCCTGTGGCCTTCTCCGAACAAATTTAACCATTTCAGTAACAGCTTCAAGGCGACATTCATCACTGAATATTACCTTTAAATAAGGAACGAACATGATTTTAGAAGGATGCACAAATCTGCAGTGGAAAAATAATATAGGAGAGACCTTCGTTTTTTTGACAATATCTCTATACTTTAAGTGTCCAGAATCAAGATACGCACAAATTTCCATTTTTTCTTTTATATTTTATTAAAATATCTTTTTCGCGATCCATTATTAAAAAAAAACACCGTAAATACTTAATCCACAATATTTTCTTAAAAACTATAAAAACTTAATAAATACATACCGTTGAAAAAAATTCGATATATTCATCAACTAGGCAACAAAAGCGATTTTTTTCAAAAACCATTAGAACTCTGAAGGTGTTCATATTTTTTTGGCGGGGTACTGTATTAACTTATTAAACTTCAACTTCTCTTGAATATTGTTATTCTACTTCATAAAGTATTATAAGCAGAATATTTGGTTGACTACATGGCGAGCTGGTTGATGCCAAACTGATTATGCAAATATAAAGAAAAGAACTATCTACTGTTCATCTTTTTCTCTGTCTTTTATGTCTGTAATATCGAATGTTATTTTACTGTTGTTGGCAGCTTTTGTGTACATACTATCATAAGATATCGCACTAAACTAAAGCTAAGAATGTCCTGCTCCAAGGTCATATCCGTGCTGTTGTATGGATGTAGCACGTGGATAGTGAACATCAATATCACAAGAAAGTTACAAACGTAACATCTTAAGAATTACCTGGCATAGCCATATTTCTAATGTACACCTCTTCTAGAGGCGAAATGGATTGGTCACACGAAAAAGTGACAGTTCCAATGCTATAAATGGAACCCGTTAACCCAGGATGGCAGAATATGGCGCAACACGATCGAGGTCACAGCCCTCCGACAGTTGGGAAACACTGAAAAACTACTGAATTTTAGAACACGAATTTAAAAGTGGATCTCTATATTTGACCCCGATAGATTTCTTGTTCACGTATTGTTGTTGCCTATCAATGTTATAAATCTGATCGAGATCACATCAACCAGATAGATCAGATAGAAAGCAGCTAAATAAAACATACAAAACATTATGTAGGAAGCAATAGTGACCACTTGACTTATTTACAATATTTTGTTTGTTTACTACAAGAATAGGGTAGCGATAGGGTTGGCGAAGCTGATTATTTTCGTAGACCTTGGGGTTCGCAGATTGAGGACGTCACTTTACATTCATAGTAGTGAATATAGTACGGAACACTGTGCGTTATACTGCTTTATCACGTTGTTGATGACGTGGTGAAGTACTCTACTTCCAAAATGTCCCTTATTATCTTTTTCAGGTAGTCGACTATTTTCTTGGCGGTACGTGCTCGCAGAATTTCGCTATACTTTGCAGATTTGAATGCGTTCTTAACATACTGATTATTCCCACTCTTCTATCATCATTACGACTTCGTTGATCGTTGAACGTGTCTCTCTAAAGCCATATTGGCTATCTGTCTTGTTCCTATTTTGTGCAGCTTTTAAAATAACCTATAAGTTGTGGAATCCTGCGGTTCCTGATTTTAATTCAATGCTAGGGATTCCGTCGATACCATACAGTATATGTTTCAAGGATTGGGCAATTAGTAGAGCGCAAACAGCACACATAAGACGTACACAAACAATGTTTCAACAACTCACCTCCACATGTTTGCCATATACATATTAATAAAATATTTTATAAGGCTCTCCCTTACTTCTGGGACTTAGCTTCAATTTTTACAGCTTTCTGTCGTAGTACACTTACCTAAAATCAAAACCAAACTCCCGTTTTGTTTAATAGATACCCAAATTTAAGCCAGTGTTATCTACTTTAATTTACATTTACATATAAAACAACTTCGGTTAAATAAGAATACGCATATATTTTCACATTCATTGCATAATTTAATCACATATTAAGGGCGCAATGTGTTCTTAATCCATGGCTCATAATCCAATACTTTTGTATAAACTCCGGGCCATCCCTCAAGTCCACATCGATTGCCAAACGATACAATACCTTCGATGGCAAAGTTACCCTGTTCACGCATAAGTGGACCGCCGGAATCGCCATCGCAGCTGTCTTCACCAAAACGGCCACCAACGCAAAGCTGTGATGATGAGAGTTGTATACGTTTTGTAGCGAATTTTTGGGCACATTCTTGGGCGTCATTTACAGATAAGTAAAGTTTTTGCTTAATATTACTTTGACGAGCTGCAAAAATAAATATAATACATACAAATTATAAAATATTATTACAATGGTTTATATGATACTTAACTAAATATTAACATATGTATAATATATATATATTTATATTTATGTATATTATTATATATATATTTATGTATATTCTTATACATGTATATTTATTTATAGTATTATAGAGTAACTTCGGGTAATGTGATATAGGCATTTGTTTTCTTACAACTACTCGTATTTTTTATAACATATCTCATACAGCACTACACCTTATAGTTTTTTGGTGTATTGCGCATTAGATTACGAAGTATGAATTCCATAGCTTATGCCAATTTTGAGTTATGTCAACAAAATGGAAAAAAGTACTATAACTCCGTCTAATGAAATTGGCGGGTAATGTGATATACAAGGTTCGTATAATGTGATATACCATATCACATTATCCGAATAGCTTTTAACTACAAAATTTAATCAGAATTATTGTTCAAATTGAAAACTAAAAATATTTGAAAGTATTTATTAATGATTTCATTTATTATTTTAAATAAAGTGCTTCCCGTGTTGGAAGACATTTAATGTGAGCCCAAACTAAATCGCACTGCAACCACGGTACCTATATCTTATACTCCTTATCCATCTGGAAGGATTTATTGCAAGAGGCACAAGCAGTGTCCTGGTTAGGTAGAGTTTCGGCCCAAGGATCGTCGTCTGAGCTCAGTAAGTGGAAACATTCATCCGAATCGCTAGAGGAACTTCTTTGGTTTGATTTGTCCGTTTAGATTTTACTGTGATGGGTCTTTTCGTCACTGGTTTTTTGCGTTTTTCGATATTTCGAATGCTCTCTTCCAAGGCTATTTTATACGTTGATGTTGTTAGCACCGTTGCGACTGATTTTCTGCTGCCCTTTGCAGTGTTGCAAATGGAACTCCAAACGTCTTCGACGCCAAAAGTTTGCCCATTGCTCCTCCTCTGACTGCCAAAATTTCCTTTCTCATTGCTTCGGCATCCCATTTGCGTATCTGACCTTTCTTTGGCATGATCTGGAAATAATTATAACTATATTTAATAACTAATAATTAACTTATAATATGTGGGTAATGTGATATGGTATATCACTTTACCCTACTTTGACCATATCACATTAGCCGAATTTAGGTTTTGAAACAACCGCAATTTTTTTATTAAAAAATACTTGAGAAAACTAAAAACTCACCCAATTTGTTGCTAGCTGAATTCACACACAAACACATTTTAAAGTTTATTTTTAAAAATTTTAATAATTTTGGCTTAAAAAACACATAAGGCGCACGCACTAAAAACTTCGACCGCATCGCTGATTCGATTTTACCACACTGACACCAAATAGAACGAATGCGAGCGCTCGTAAGACTGCAGAACGGTTTTTTTTCCATTACCATTATGTTGATATGAAAATTCTTTTCGAGACCTGCTTATTTCTGAAAATATTGTAGTATATCACATTACCCGACCATATCACAATACCCGAAGTTACTCTATATATATCTATATATATATTTATAAATATGTGTATTATATTATTCCGCACAAGTATATATATATATTTATAAATATATGTATGTATATTATTCCGCACAAGTGCGATGTGTATGGGCCACTTTAAGGAATATAAACAATTATATTTGCCTGTGTACATGGTATATGTACATGTCGATACATATTTAGAAGTAAAATAGAAATAGAATATACAATAGAAATGTAAGAAACATTTTCATTTCATCGTTATAAGCATTTTTTACACTTAAATCTGGTATACAGTATTGTCTCACTAATCCGAATCACCTTTAATCCGAATATCACGCTAATCCGAACCACTATTTTTTCCCATTATGTACGCTACAATACGAACCCACCCCGATTTTTGTACGCTGTAATCCGAATGCCAACGATATAAACATACCTAGAAACGAATTTATTTTCACAGTAACTCAATCTCATCATCTAAGCTAGACGTTATGTTGAATCAGCAAACGTATGCTGATAAATGTGTTCCAAACACAACAAATCGTCTAATAACAAAATTTCTCTCATCATACGTATGCTAAAAGTTGTTTGTTGATAAATTTGTTCGCTAGTCAGCATATGTATGTTGGCGACCGGAACATATCGTGTAATACCCCCTTTGGGACTGTATGGTAATTTCTGACTAATTTTCGTCGCATCGTATGATGTATGCTGACGACCTAAAGTGGACTCATCACCAAACAACATATTTTAAGCATACGAAGTTTTTATATATTTTGAGCTTGAATTTTGTCAAAAATTTTATTTTTTAGTGTTCCGGACGTTAAAAGGAAAGACGGAACACTATTTGGGTTTGATACGGTGTTTGTCTGTCCGTCAGTCTGTCACAGCCCTGTAACTTTTGAACCGTTGGACATAGAGAGCTGAAACTTTCGTTAGGTATACATTATGTTTGAGCCCGCACAAGATGGCGGCATACCTAATTAAAGACAATTTTGCAAGAGCTCAATATGCAAGAATAATAAAAATTAGAGTGAACCAATCTGTGGGCCTCTTTTAAAACGAATTTGTCTAAGCAGCGCGCCAGTAAATCCGGCCAAGCCACCAACGAATCGACTGAGCCTGTTTGGAAGTATTTGAAACAGGTGTTGTTTTTAAAAGTTAACGATTCAACGAAATCGGCTTTGCCAATGGTTTTAGTAATTTTTTTTCGCTTCCACATACATAGGTTTACTTGGGTACATTTCACCAGAATGGCAGAAAATCGATAAATACAACACGCACATAACTAAAATCACGATCTGTAAAATGTCAGCATACCGAAGTCAACATATCGTTTATTAGGGCTTTATATGTCCTGAAAAATATTTTAGCAAACTGTTTGTTAGCACATGCTGTCAACAAAAAAATTTGCTGCTTTGGAACAAATTCAGCATATCGTGTAATAGGCCATCATACGCCTGACGAACATCTGCCTGTTTGCTCAGAATTTTTAGCATATGATTGTAAGCATACGTATGTTCATTTATCATATCGTCTAATACTAGCTTTATTCTTGCTTCCCGGCTTCTTATTAAGCTTTTATAAAAATATCCACGTATTTATAATAGTTTTTAAGAGCAAAAAATATGATTTTTTTCGTTAAATAACTAGCTCAACCTGTAGGTATTCATTATTCCGAATAATTCGATAATCCGAATACCCCCTTGCAATAATTGATTCGGATTAACGAGACATTACTGTATTTTCATCGTTATATCCGGCATTATTGTAACCGATTGCACATTACTCTTAGTTAAAGGGAGTTTTGCCGGTACTTTCAAAATACAATGTTTTATCAGGTTCATCGCTATATCAGGTATTCTTATAACCGATTTTTACTGTATTTTTTTTTTTTTTTAATGTCATTCGTTTTTAACTAACAGCATAAAGGGTCAATATATGACACAGTCGTGCACTTTATTCCTTTTTTGTTTTAAATTAAACTAACCCTTTACAACTATGGAGGTAGACAAAGAACGGTCCAGCAAACTTTCGTCAACTATGGTTCTTAGACTTAAGAGGATAAGCTCGCGCTCGTCACACAGCTGTGAAATTATTTTGTAAAATATGTTACAGGTTAATTTAAACCAGGCACATGATTTTTTTATACATGAAAGAAGAACAAATATTATTCTGTTTAATAACTGTTATCTTCAGGTCAAGGTCATAAGTGACAATGAGGTACCGTAAAGGAAACGTGATTAAATAATTTTATTCGTGTTAGCATTAATAGCTTATTAAGAAATATCCCAAGGTTATACATATTACGTCAAGCAAAATTATTCTGCCGTATTTGATTTCTAAGAATAATTATAATTTTAAAATAGATTAGTTCGGTTTTTCCCTGCGACTGTATTAAAAAAAAGTAAACATATTGAATGTTCTATAATAATCGTTTACCTAAAAATGTTTAAGATTTCAGATTGAGCCTATACTTGGGAAATATTCAAAGTTTGTTACAGGCAGAATCTTAGAAAAAGCACCACATGTTATGTATCTACTCATTATTGTACACATTTTTAACATTTTACGGATAAATAATTTTGGACGCGAGGGGTTGTACCAACAGGTAATTTAAAAATAGATTTTTTTTTATTTTGACATTGGCTTTGAGTGCTTAAAGGTTGACGGAATTGCTTTTACCCCACTAACTTAATCCAATTCTTATGTATTATTGTTTTATTCTAGTGGTGACCAAAAAATTTTCCAACCAAGCCACACAAAGTTTCTTTGGAAAAATTAAATTTAAAAAAGCGCAAAATTGTTGTCAGATAAAGTTATAGATTATTTCAGCACGTAGCAAAGTGTTGTTTGTTTTATTTATAGTCGACATTAAGGAGCCCTATATCGTTATCACCTCGTGTTGAAGTTTAAGGCCCCCGAATCTCGTCTGTCATTGCAGCGAAAGTAATTCGTATAAAAAAACAAAGCAAAACAAAAGAAAACAATCACGCTTGATTGGTACTTCTTATCATTTAGTACCAAGTTAAGAAGTATATTCTTGAACCAAAATTAATGCATACTTTTAACCTTACCGTTTGGTATAACTAATACAGAGTTAAACACGCAAAGTTAGATTGTTCTCATTTTGCGTCCTTATATTATATTGATATTGGAACTTTGTAAAACAAAACACTTGTTTTAGGGTCCTAGAGTATTCTAAAGACAGAATTATACTAGCATATACATCTGTAGTATAGTATGTATGTACACATCAGAGAACTACATGAACTAATTTACTTGCAGTTATTAATCATTCGCTAAAAAATCTGCACGAATCCAATACTTGCCCTTTGTTATAGGTGCAAGTAAAAACGAACCTTTTACAGTCTCACGCACAAAGAAAACAAGGAAGTAGTTATGAATGTGAGAGTGCGTAGGGTCACAGTCAAGTATTCATTTAATCAGAATATTCACAAAAGCAGTGAAATGTACAAAAGATTCAAGAGCCTTCGAATGGTTGCATAAAAAGTGAGTGAAAAACGCAGAACACTGAAAGTAAAAGCAACAAAGGCGATTTCACGGTGTCCCTTAATTATTATTATTACTAAAGGATGAACTGAGCATTCCTGAATTTAAGGCTAATTTTTGTTTGGTTGAAGCTTCACAGCCTCTAGGATATTGAGCGATAACAAAAAGGACCTTTCTGCAAAACATACACTGAGGGCTCCAAAACTAATATATCTACTTGTGGCTGGTGGTGTATTCTCCCACGACTTAAATATAAAAAGCTCCTTCCGTTTTTTCGTTATAACTATAGTCTTTCAGGCTGATATCATAGCGATCAAGGAAGCCTTGTCGTGGCTAGGGTATAGTCTGCTACCTTTGCGAGAAATTACAAAGTATAGGTTTATCTTATTCGCTGTAAGTGTGCTCTAAATTGTCGCATTTCTCTGATCGAAGTGGTGGAACCACTCAATCAGTGATACCAGGAGATTTTCAAACTGATATAAAAAAAACAAAAAGAATTTCATCCTTTTGAAAGTTACCTAAAGTTATAAAAATAACTTCCAGCACAGACGAAGTTGAAATGGGACTTTTGTATAATTCTTGTAAATTTGGTGGGGTCTGCATATATTTATACCCTTTCACATGAAGGTAATATTAAACTATGTGTGATAAGCATTACTAACTGTTGATGTTTGATTTACACCACGTAGTATTCAATTCAAGTAAAACTTGAAAAACGAAACTAATACAGCAAAAACAGGAGGATTTGGACAAATACGTTTTGGCAGCAGAAGACAGTAGATTGGACTTTTTTTGATAAAAAAAAAACAGTCTCCTTTCAGAGCAGTAGAAACGGCAGCACTGTATACATACAATATATGTACATAATGCCTAGTTTGAGTGTCGGTCGAGAAAGGAGAGGATACAACAATGTTTTTGTACATGCCAAGCTTTATCTGCTCGCAGAAAACTTGGAGAGTACTTCTACTACTGAGTCGTCTTCATCCCTTTATCATAAGATCTGGCTAGTCTAGAAAAAAATTCAAAAATCCTATAGCACTACAATGGCTGTTTTGGAGCTTATACTTCGAGCTAGGTTGCTGACATTTTTTATACGAGTTCCTTGCAAAATTAATACAAGTGTAAAATATCGCAAAATTAAATAATATACATACATAATGTAGATATTCACTTCCTCTATACGCATCGTATCTCCCATAATTTGTATGTACATATGCATATATTTTGATATTAGACTTTGTTATTCGACCGACAATTTTCGCCATATATGTTTATGGCGACATACATATATATATTTTGTCATATAAATAATAAATTTGACTATCAGACTTGTATGACAATATGCAATATTTATTTGTCAAACCTTAAGCCATAAACTCGCATGTACATTTGATGATTTATACTCTCCATTGGAGAGGTTCCAGTCTCATTCGTGACAGCTTTAAGTTGTACCCATTTAATTGATTGTTCTGTTTCTCTGATAGAACGGGTTTGTCATTTAATTGTTTCTCTTTAATATATTTTTCGTTTTCACCTTTGTTGACGGTATTTTACTGATGGACAATTCCATAAAAAGTAGATTCTCGAGAATGGCTTTGACGATTTTTTAGTAAATTTAATATTCAAATAAGTGTAAGCAAATGCTTTAAGATTAGGTCCATCCACGTCACCGAATTTTTACGAAAAGTTGTTCGCGTACTGGGAATTTTCGTAGTTTTTCACAGAACAGAGATCACGAGAGAGTAAAAAATTTCCCCAAGCAATGAATTTTAGTGTAAGAAATTTCTTTGGGCTGGATTATGAACAGTGTCAAATCAGTGTATTTTAAAATTTTTCTTGTTCAACCCGTTCGTTTACTTTTAGTTCTCTCTGAGATAATTTCACCCTACTCTTTGAAACTGGATAATTTACTAATTTTAGTGCAAAAAGTACGCGAACGGACCTATTGTGTACCACGTTTTTTGCTTATAGCTTATAAGGGTTTTCAGCACTTTTCTCTGCAGGGTTAATGTAATGTTAATGTTAATGTAAAAATTTAATGATTTCGTACTCTTTTGGGACCGTCTGAGAAACATCCAAGAGTATTTTTAACTTCTCAAAAAGTTGGATACGATAACATGTCAACACGATTAGTTGACGGAGTCATAGTAAGAATTCATAATACACGAGCCTGACAACAAATACATAGAATAAATCTCAAGGAATTATTTCTGTTTACTGCTTTAAAATAGATATGCATATGTACTCGACATTTGCACAATTGAGCGTCGTTAATGAGTACATTGTAAAGTCAAGCATGTACCAATGACGGTAACTAAAACTTTGCACAAATTTGGAACAAGAAAAGAAACCAAGTAGGTACGTTAATAAAAACTTGATTGTAGCAGATTTTTAGCATTTAACAAAATAATGTACAGTGACGCACTGCACATAACATTCACCTGTTAGCATAAAAACTGAATCACATAAAATTGGGTTTATCCCCGATTGTGGAATTGATAATACCTAAATGAACGCTTTCTTATAAGATGTTGTTCTCTTTTGTAGATGCTCGTATTGACTTAGAAAAATCTTATAACAACTCTTATAACAACAAGCGACCAATTATAAAAAAAAAATCGTATTTCTTTGGCTCAAAAGATAACAAAGGCTTATTCAGATTCTACAACTATTAATCATACAAGCAAAAGTAATTTACTTACCTGTTAGGGTTCTTCCCCAACCAGCTACGACTAAGTTTGTTCCTGTACGTGGTGCTGTCCGCAATCCTAGCACTGAAGGTAGACAAACTGGTTTTATGAAATCCGTATAATCAATAGCGGTATTGAGGCGTACTAGCGCAATATCGTTTTGTCTGTTGGGACTGGCATCATCATACTGTGGATGAGGAATCGCCTCTTCAACTTGTATGTTCTTTACAGGATCAGCACAGTCATTGCGCACGCAATCCCTATCCTTGGAGAGGTCATATTCACCCAAACGTACACGATCTCTGATTTATTTATATACATTAAAGGCAATAATTAAACGATACGATATTTAAATACATCATTTAATATACTTACAATCTTCCAACTTCACGTAAAATAGCACCAGTCACACAATGCGCCGCTGTAAGGATGTATCTTTGATTGATAAGACTGCCGCCACAGTTCAGTATGCGATTTCCATTGTCTGTAAATGGCGTTAAAAATACTTTTACTTCTTTGGGGGAAAAACATTGTTTACAACAGACACTCACTTTGAACATATTCCAAAAGCACCATCCACGGAAACTCGTCCAACAGCGTGTCATTGCCATTGTAAATTCTATCACCGGCAGCTTGTGGCCCACACACTGGTAAAACAGGCAGTATTACTCCTTCCCCATTACCTGCGACTGTAGTATCTACCGATCTGGGTGAAGAAGGAACGGATGTTGGTGTCACAGGAGTACTCCCTACTGTGAACCCAACGTCTGTTGTGCAGCAAACATGAGGCGATTGACCTACCCCGTTCTGACAAGCGGATTGTAGCGCAAATTGTCTGTCGCTATCCTGAAGTGGTTTCCTCTGGATAACTGACAATACAGCTGGACAATCGTATATCGAGATGCAAGTACCACTTCGCCCGTTTGGATTTCTGCAGGAACCTGTCGTTTGCATTAAGTTATCTATGGTTATCATTGCAACTGGAAAATGTACAGAAAAACTTACTCTGCCCACTTGACAGTTGCACTAGTGTCAATGCAATTAATAGTGCTGCTACAGACAGTGAATAACTTCCTCTCATTTTGCTTGTGCCACTATAGTATACCATTTTGTTTTATTTAACGTAAAATTATTTCTCGCACAAGCCAGTCTTAACCTTCACTTTTATTCAATCACCAAGCTAAACAAATCGTATCAATATCGCTTATTAATGTTTATTGTGTACTTTCATTAGCTTTGGGATTTCTTTGCGTCCGTCAGCGGGCTGTATTCAAATATGACTGAATTAACCCCTGGGAGATAATTAATTCCGAAGAGAAGCTACTAAGCAAGTTAACAAACAAGTATTCGCAATGGATGACGTATCTCGCGTGCGATGAGCAAGAATAATCTCAAAACCGGACTGCGACGGAAGACATTTAATTCAAGTACTTTGAGTGAGCTTCGTAGGTGAATCTGGTAGTTGTTTGTTAGTCAATCTGAATCGTTTTTATACACAATCGAACTTCAAAATCAACGGTCACTTTATGCGGAGCATTGGGGAATTTTAATTTATATTTTATGGGTCAGAGTATATTGTTACTCATGTTATTTTTAAATGGATTTTCCCACATTGGTATCATGAGATGCGGGTTGTTGATATGAACTGTTTTTATTTTTCAATATAATTGGTTTGTTTTTGTATGTATTTACATCTATTTATTCGTAGGTAATAAGACTAGATTTCAATTCAAATGCACATTAATTATAATTATAATTTTTAAACATTGTTCAGCTTTGCATTTGGAATTGTAGATATTCCCAAATCAGGTGTTAACATGCCATCATTCTGAAATAATAAACGAAGTCATGCAACATGAAGCTTATATTTAAATAACTTAGCTTCTCTCTGCTAGACTCCGAACTTACTTTGTTATTGCAACAATTCATATAATATTCTAATGGTATAGTAGGTTAGATACACAAATTGTAACATATATAATTATTAAACATAGACCCTACATAATAGTATACATACATAGGTACGGAAATGATCAGAAAAAGTAAGGATTGTATATTTTGATATACTCGTAGATCAATAAAATATAATATAAGGTCCTAGGAATATAAAGCAATACAAGTAATCCAAGCTTTTAGAACATCAAACTTCAGGCAGAAAACTTTTCACCCATTAAATTGATGTAGACTTGATTTTATTTGTTCTTCGGCTATATGCATTAAGGGTTGCATTGCTGTGTATCTCCGGGGCTTGCAATATGCACATATTGGGTAATGAGGTAACACACTATCAACAGCACCATTCCCCCGTTTTTATCCAATTAAAATTTTACATATATATATATTTTGTATAACGCGAAGTAATTACAATCCAAAAATAAGATCAGTAGCTTCTGGGTTTTAGCTGCATATATGTATTTTTTTCCCATCGCATCCCTATTCGGTGAATCGAAAAATGGATACGTAAAACTTGGCTTTCCGATTAATACATGCGTACATATCTGAATGAGAAGGGTCATAATTCGAGGCTAAATCCTTATGTTTGTTCTAGAACTGTTATTAGCCAATGTTTCATAAAATCAAATTTTCTCGAGAACAACTCCAACGATTGTCATTAAATTGTGCTATAAGATAGCGTACCACGCATAAAAAATTAAAATAGAGAAATAACCATATTTCTAAAACTGTATGGCTGTAAAAGGAGATGGATCAAAATTGTGTGGAACTTGGGCCAAGAGCATACATCAATGAAATCAAAATATCAAAATAAAGCTGAGCTTCGTATGATGAAGAAATCTCAAAATCCCCACATATGATTTTCATGAAGCTTCACGGTTTTAATGTAATTATGCTTAGCCTTATTTTAATACCAATTTCATTGATGTATGCTCTTGGCCCAAAAGTGTCCCATTTCCTTTATGAATTACATTTTCGGTGTATTTTTGTTCTTACGATCAATTTTACCTTTCAAAAGTATGAGCTTTCAGCATTTTGAAGCTTTTTGTGGCTTATATAAAAAATAAAATAAATCAAAACAATAAACAATGAGCCATCAGTGCAGAATACATATGCAGAAATTCACTTAATTAGCAGATATCATACATTATGCAGCTTATGTAAATTGATACCTAACATAACTTCACTTCGAGTCCTAATGTCTGTAATTTACTTGGTTTAAGATAGAATTAAGACATGATACCTATTAATTGTATTTTAAAATAAAGAAATGAGAATATATTGCACATAAATTATAGCCACTACACTACTACAACACTGTTTTATAAATTTTATTTTTCGTGGTAGCTTCTATCGCCTTCTAGGTCACTTAATTCATTTAATTAAATAGGATTTATTCTAAAGAATTTAATTTATGATACTTGCAACCTAATTTGTGTCTATATTAAAACTGCAGCACCCGTTTCAGAGAATTTCATTGAAAACTTCCAAGTGTCGGGTCCAGTTTTTCGAAAATACATTTTCATCCTCATTTCAAAAAGTGAGCGTGCTAGTGGGCGGATTTTAACAGTTTTTACAGTTGTATTGCTTCTTTTTGGAAGGACCTCATATACAAAGTTTCATCGACCTAGCTCAAAATTTAAGGGCCAAAAAATGGTGACACACAGACGGACAGATGGATAGACGGACGGGCATGGCTCAATTGGTTTAGCTAGTGTTGCTGATCATTTATATATGTACTTTATGTGGCCTATCTTTAATATTTCTCTGTGCCATAAACTATGTATATAAAAATACTTATATAAAAAAAGAATTTTGTATACAGGAAAGCGATAGGGTATTATACGATCCGCTCTAAGCGGATTGTAGCATTTTCATGTGTTTTTTTTGTTGTATTTTGCACTAAAACCACAAAATTTTCTTAATTTTTGACAATAAAAGAGGAAGTGTCCGCATACTAGCACTGTCCGGGTACTCGTGCCTCTACCCTTTGCTTAATGCATTTTTATCGTTAGAGTTAGTATACATTCTAGAGATAAACGACTGCATGTATAAGAGTAAAACGTTTTTGAGGTTGCAGTAACATCATCCAAGAAAATTTACCTTTCCCATCATAAATCAGTGTCAACAGGACATTACGCTGTCCTCTTTACTTTTTCTTTTTTGTTATTTTATATATTCTTTAATAGTGTTGCCAAGTAAAGACTTTTCATACGACAATGTATGCAATGCTATTCAAACTATGTAACTTTAGTTACATTGGAAAGTGTACATGCTGTGGATCTCTTCACTATTCGAGAAATATTCTGCTTGCTCAGAGATCACTCAACATCTAGCCACAAAATTACTATTTTTCGAATAGTCAAGCCACAATTTAGGTCGATATTATTGTTGATATTATTGTTGACAGTTGATATTGCGCTTGGGTTCTTTAACGACCGCATATATCCTCACTTCCTCCAACTAGCAAATCGAATGTATATAAGGCATATGAGCTGCTTAGTGAATCAAGACCAGGTATTGGTAATGCAAGACTTTGGCAAAACCACATTTCACACGAGCAGCTTTATCTGAGAACTGGCCGAACCTTTAAATATGACTATAGGTTAGGTTAGGCTTAAAAAGTGTTATAAGTTAATCATTAGGCCACAAGGCATCATAATGAGCCCATCCAGATCCCTTTAGTGCACTTGAGGACTTGATTGCCCTGAAGTAATTGAGTAGGTCCTTCGGTTACATGCACCTACTTCTTCCAGACTATTTTGAAGGATTTGATTGAACCAATCATTTTACCAAAATCAGAAATTTGAAGCCAAAAAAAATTAAATCTTTGTGACTACACTGCATTCTTTGAAGTCACACTAAAGTAACAAGCATTCACTTGAAGTCTTAGCATTAATTTAAAGTCTTCAAGACTTCAAGACTTCATACAAATTGATGGCAGTCTTTAAGAATTCACACTACTCATTGCTCTGTGAGAGTAATGACAACTTTCGCAAAGCATGTATTCCAGTAAGAAGGTGAAAGCACACATTTCCATGCTCTCTCTGCGCAACTTCCATTTGCATTGTGATTTGAAACGGACTCTAATAAAATCTGGAAGGAAACGAGGAAAGTTCAGCCGTTTCGTAAATATCACTTTCCATTTCACACATTTCCATGGTCTCTTTGCGAAATTTTCCAACTGCATAGAAATTTGAAACGGACTCTACGTTCTACCCAGTGGTTGAGTTGTGACAGCAAGATTTGAAGATGAGAACGAGGGCAAGACAAGAAGCAAATTGTCGCTGAATTCGCTGATAATCAAACAACAAATCAACATAATCAACAAATTGTAATCAACCATACACTAAATTTTAAATATTTACTGCTCTAAAATGCAGATATTCTTTAATTTCATAACACCACAAGTAGGTATAGTAATGAACACTTGGAAACCCTAAAAATTAAAGAAATACTGTACAGTAACTCAACTACACCTACTTTCCTCGCGTATAGATAATATGTGGCTAAGTTTAGTCTTTCAATGACACAGATTGTTCACGTCTGCACATCCATTGCACTATCATCACTTCAAAGTTTCCCTTCGAACTCACTTTCAATTAACTTCTTGCATCAGGTGTTCCATTTTGCCAATGACGATGAAATGGAAATGATTTTCCAATGAATAAAGGTCGAGATTGCTTTTTAAGCACTGTTACTCTGACAGACGCTCTATCGTTGCCACGTAGTCCGTTCTTAGGTGTTGAGTTCGTAGCGAATCCTTTCAATGATGTCTTCGGGTTACTTGAAATTTAGTTCACCTATCAACCAGCTTAGATACTATTACTATTCCCTTTCATTCTTACTCACTTACACATTGATTACGATGCACAATCTGAAAGAGAAAGATTGTTTGTAACAATAGCATTTCATGGAGCTATGTATATCAAGAAGATGAAAATTTGCAATTAATTTGAATGTGCACTTTGTAAGGAGAAAATGTAAGGCTTTAGCATGATGGAGGAAAATTCTACGTCCTGTGTACTGAAAGTTACTAAGCGGCAATTAGGAATCGCCTTTAGGGATCATTTACAAATAAATAATAGTCATGAATAAAATACTCTCTTCGCATTTTTATACAGGTGATGCAGAAATCTTCTCTCAGAGACTTTATCTCTTGACATTCTTTTCAAGTTGTCCGACGCTGAAAGGATGATGATAAGCTAAACGCTTCGGATGGATGATACTTTTTCCACACCCGAAAGGCAAGGTAATAAATGGTGTTACGAGTTTTACAAAAGGACTCTAAAAATTAAATATTAAGATAAAAAATTATAGAAGAAAAGGAGTGAGCAGATTTTTGAAGACTATATGCTTTGAATGTAACGCCATTTCAAATTTGCTTACGATTGACAACCAGGTGTAAATTCGTACTGGGCGATAAAAGAACGTAGATATACATAAATATGGATTTTGACAGCGTCAGCAGTTTACATACATACATATGTATATTTTTTTTGTGTTTTGAAAATATGCACTTTTAAACATGTCAATGTCAACATAATGATAAAATTGACACTTGTTTTCTTAGATTTAATTTTTGAAATGATTATGGAAAGAACATTCCTGTATCTGGGGGTGTTGATGTTCACTTCATGGACAAATCAGAGCTACAACTTTAGTTTTTTTGTGAACAAAGTGGTGGAAGATTAAAGGCGGACTTGGGCTCATTATCCACATTTCAGTTTTGTAGAAAATTTAGGTTTTGGATTCAATTTAGAAGAAATTAAAAAAAAAAACTTTTTCAAGCTATTATAATGATAGAAGTAGGAAATGTATTTACATAGACAAGGGATAGGGTATCGCACGATCTGCTCCAGACGGATTGTACACAGCATTTTCATGTTTTTACTTGCACCTATAATATAGGGCAAATATTGGATTCGTGAATAAATTCTAGCTCGAAATCACAATTAATTTTGACATCACGATGATAGAGAAGCTCGAAAAAGTGGGTCTGTTGATTCTGTCTGTCTGTCCGTCAGTCTGTATGTATTTACGCTCGACTACAGGCCAAACGTTTTGACCGATTGGCTTCAAACTTTATATCTGCGGTCTTTTGTGTATTCCCCAGAGAAGAAATTGGAATTTTCGTTCTTGCTCTATTATTAACGGTAGTTTACTTAGGGCAAATTTTACAGCATCACGATTTCTCAAAAACGGCTCAACGATTTTGATTAAATTTCATATTTGAGTTAGTCTAGAGAAATTTTAAAAGATGGTGTATCATATTTTTGGCTAAAAATACGTATAACGATACTTTTCTAATTAAGTGGTATAAGCAATATGGTTATTTCTCGGCCAAAACTCAATGGATTTCAATCAAAATCGAAATATGGGGATATTTAATGTTTAATAAAATGTGGCATTTAAACATATGCTAAATTTTTAAAAATATTTCTTACCAAAGATTTAATTTTTTTTATTAAAAATTTATTCATTTGCAACTAACAGACTATAGGTATTAGGTGCAAGAACATACGTACGATCCAGTCATGCATTTATTTCTTGTAAAGCGCATGTAAACTAAGACATTCTGTTTTGATTTTTGTTATTTTTTTACTCTCGCTTTTTAACTATTTGAATTACAACTACAGGAACAGATTTCTAAAATGGATGTAATGCAAAAGCCTCGCCTGGGATTATGTTGCGTGAAAACAAAAAAAAAACATCAACATTACTTGCTTTGAATGAACCACAAAATGCTCAAATACAGTACTACCCACCAAGGCAATCAAATTGAAAATTCTTCCAAAACGTAAATATATTCTACGTCGGGCATATTTTTTTTTCCTTTGCGAAAATAACAGTTTTATTTAGAAATGCTTTTCGTAAAACTATGTCACGTAAAAAGTAATATTCGTATTCAAGAATTTGAAGAATTCGTATACTTTGGCCCCATAATACACTTCCTGTGAAAATAAAATCATGATAAGCATTGTACCTACATGAATCTCTTTGGTTTATATGCATGTATGTTTTTCATCATTGTTAAAATAATTTTAATATAAAAGTTTGGTAGGTATAACTTCCTTTGATAAGTTTTTATGCTGGTTACTTCCCTGTTAAAAGTACAAGTTTCATAAATGAGCTGTATTGAAACTGAGCATGTGGTTTTCAATGCCGTATCTTGGCAACAAATAGGTACCTACTGAATTTAATTTTGCATTGCAAATCAGAATGCAGAACTTATATTATAAGCTTTTGAACTTTAAATTAGTTTCAGAAAGAATTCTAAGAATGGTCTTATTAAAAATAAATCAAAAATTTGGAGTTAATTACAAGCTCAAAATTGAGTGGGATATTGGTAGAATTTCGGAAGGTTATGTGACATTACCGAAATTTTGAAATAGGCGCAGTTTAAAGCCTCTTTAGACAGACGAAGTGAATGGTGACATTTGTTGCACGTAGCGTCATCTGCTCAACACTTCCAAGTGTGGTTCGTGTATTCTTAAATTTTCCTCTTCAATTCTAAAGAAAAAGAGAATTATATACGAACATGAAATGTAATATAAGTAATCGATAATTCTCGAAAACCTTTTTATAATAATAAAATTGATTTTAAACTAAACTGTTTTATTAAAAGCGGGGAATGGAAACTTCATGTCACTCCGTTATTCCGTTATCAGACGCATTATTCTACATGCCCTGTCGATTTGGTAGACTCTCACTCTTCTGAAAAAGGTTTCAAAGAGCTGATTGCCTTTGCATCAGTGGCGCATTCACGTCATTAGGTACTATTCTTCACCTACTGCCTTTAGTTATCGTCAGTGGACAAATGTCCGCGTCAACAGCGATCGACTCAGTGGATGAAAGGGTCCTGAAAAGAACCTCTACAAACAAAAAGATCCCATATAAAACTGATGGAACAAATTTGGTGAAATATGTAATATTTTTATATTTTCATGTAAATAATTTGTTAATAACCAAATTAAGCTTATTAATGAATAGAAAATAATTAAATAAAAACTCTTCCTCTGATGATGAATACATCGCGACAAGCACTGGAACAGCACTAAACTGCTTTCACTGTGCGCACCATATCGAATTTCGAACCGCTTCTCGCATCGCATTGTCGCATCACTGTGCGCACAGATTTACCCCTCATCCCGGAAGGAGATCTCGTATCAATATATCATTCTTCCATTCATTATTCACAGTGATATTCTAACCAGCGTTGCCGTTAGGTGACTAAAGTCGCCATTTGTCGACTCTTTAGCTTCCGCGACACCAGGCGCCTACTTTTTGAAAACATCCTAAATTGGACACTTTTTAAAAATCTTGGCGAATTTTGGGACACTTTTTTAGATTTTTACTAAAATCAAATTTTTCTCTCTTCCTTAATATGATTTCGATCGCAGAATATTCGTATATCTGGCGTAGACCGCACTTTTGTGAATTCTACTTTCGACTATATCACGCTAACTAAAATTTTACTTCGGAGATTTAACAGGATCTCATAGATTTGGATTACTATTTATACTTACTTTTATTTTATAAATGAATACATCAAAGGTTGAAAATAAAATGAAATTCCATATATCAATTTTATTATTATTTTAGTAACTGCGTATACATATATAAGGGGTATTCACGCTTCGTTGAATCTGGTCTTGTATCGGTATAAAATTGTAGAAGTGTAACTTTTTGATACAAGAAAATACACTGGCTGTCATTTTGTTACACTTTTACATGAAGTGCGTTCACTCTTTGGTGTAAAAAAATACACTTTTACAAGACTAAATACAAAGAAACGTGAATACCCCTATAATTTTTTCTCTTCCTTTTAATCTTCCTATTAATAATTTAATTCGTCAGCAATTCTCTTCTATATTCTAACGGTATATTTTGCTATATTCTAACTATTTTTTTTCCAATTAATTAATCTATTAAATATATCAATAAAATAGATCTTTATCTATCTTCATCTGCTAACCGGTCTTGTCCGAACTACCTACATCTCAGTTCTCCTAAAATAGGGCGTAAAGCTTCTATTTCCCTTAAATAGCCCAATTGAACGGAGCTTTGATGCGTTTTCCCCAAATCTATTACCATTCAGTTCTATAAGAACACATCTGGCCTTAAATATCCATCTTATTTTATTACATATATATCTCTGAGGTATACTATTCCCTTACTGTGCTCATACTGAGTTGTTCTGTTTATAGCATCAACATCGATGATCTAACTGGAAACTGTCTAATCGGTCTGGACGCTGGGTCCCCCTTCAAAAAAATTTTGCAGAAGTTACAGGAATGAGGAGGAAGAGGCAACGGTCCCTCATCTTATCAGCTCCAGTTTTTTGTCCTGATAGCCACATAGACTATCAGCTCAATCCGTTTTCTCTATGTCTACTTCTCTATCTGTTTCTATATATGTACATATGTATTAATATAGTTTAATATGGTATAGTCTCTAGTGCACTTGCAGTTTTCGATCGTTTCAATGTTTCTGTTTCTGTTCTTCGTCTTCCGTGTAGTGGTGCATTACTTCGGCAAACTGTGGATAGCATGCCAAACGGAGAATTTGCCGCCATCGGTTGAGAAAATACTCGCCAGTTATATGAAACTCTCTTCTCTCTCAATCGTTTGTCCAGCAAATTAATAAGTTAATTAGTTTGGTCCTATGCTGATCATTTTTGTTTTCGCCGAGTTAATTTTCAGTCCAACGACATCAGCTTTCTTCTCCACATTTGCTGTCATTTGGTTAAGGAACATTATTCTGTGAGGCAGTAGCAGCGTAACTTTCTGGCAAATTTTTCATGGTAAGGACCCTTCGACCCCCTTTTTGAAAATCATCGAAATTTGACTGATTTTGAAATATACCACCCTTTTTGGACTCTTTTTACGAATCGGTACAGAATTAACACATTCATTTCTTATTTGACCGATTTGTGTTGATGTATTTGTTTCAACGTCAAATAATGTACATTTCCTCGCCCGTTGAACACATGCATTCACGAGGAAAGTGCTTTTCGTTTCGCAGACTTCATTGATCTTCATGTCTCTCATATTTGGGAGATATCCCTTTGTTGCTATTCTTTTTTTTGTCGTGTGGTGGTTGGAAGATAAGGAATTAAAAGAATTGATTCCCAACACAAGTTTATAGCAAAAGTTAAGTGATTCGATTCCAAAGAACTAAATGTAAATATTTATGTAATTGAAATCAAAACTTTATTTATTATACTATTTAAACTGATTTATTTATTTGATATCAATTTATATGCTTAACTTAGTTATTAACTTATCTAACTTATCTTAAGATCTAACTTATCTATCTTTCTTACATTTTTCAGAGGTAGCACCTACATCATTGGCGTATCCTCCATTTTATGTTGATAAGACCACATTCATCGTACATCGCTAATCACCAATAAAAAAATGTGCACGACTGGGTCGTAATAAACAAAATTAAAAAAAATTTTAGTTTTTTAAACTTATTTAGTTTTCAAAAGCAGCATAGAGCTAACATATACGATCCACTCATGCAAATGACTTAGTTTTTGAAAAATCGAAATCGAATGCAGTAGCAGCAAGAGAAGAACTTATAGGGAAGTCCATGCGCTCTTCTAAAATCTGTAACTCGGGAACTACTTAGCGGATTTGGATGAAACTTGAAACTTGAGCAACTCGTAGAATCAAAATGATCTACTGTAAAAATTTTTTTAATAACATAAAAACTGGGGGAGATACAGTGGGGTAACTAGATACCCCATTTTTTTAATTTTTCTCAGAAAGTATATAAGATACAGAAATTTTCGTACTTATTTCACAATCTACACAAAATTCTACGTATCTCCATTTTTTTTCATATTTTTAGCATTCATGGTCTGGCCGCTAGGGGGGGGGGACAACATTTTTCAAATGTTTGGGGAGCTTTTTTGTTCAACAAATTTTGCCAGAAAAAAATATTTCTTACATATATAGAGCCCTTGCAAAATTCTCTTTAATTTGAAATATATATGCCACATGATGGGGAACAAAATAATTTTTTTTTGCCCTTCATACAAGGTGCCCAAAAAAGGGCTCCCAAAATGAAATTCATTGCCGCCATCTTGTGCAGGCTTCCACATAATGTATACATAGCGAAAGTTTCAGCTCTCTATGTCTAACGGTTCAAAAGTTACAGGGCTGTGACAGACTGACGGACAGACGGACAGACGGACAGAAGGACAGACAGACACCGTATCAAACCCATAAGTGTTCCGTCTTACCTTTTAAGGTCCGGAACACTAAAAAAATTTAAAAAAAATATTTTTAAAAATTTTGCGTAAGTTTAAATGCCACATTTTATTAAACATTTAATCCTGCCCACATTTCGATTTTGATAAAAATCCATTGAGTTTTAGCAGAGAAATAGCCATGTTTCTAAAATCAGTTAATAAGAAAAGTACCGTTATACGTATTTTTAGCCAGAAACGTGGTACGCCATCTTATAGCATATGTCTAGACTAACTCGAATATGAAATTTAATCAAAATCGTTCGAGCCGTTTTCGAGAAAATCATCTTTTTGTGAAATTGGCCTTAAGTAAAGTACCGTTAATAACAGGGCTAGAACAAAAATTCCGATTTCGCCTCGAATTGCAACAATGTAATGTCTTATCAACTCTATGTAGTCGTAAAATCAAAAGTACGTAGGTATGTCCTAGTAATCAATCAATTTACTTCAAACTTCATATTAGGGACAAACACGGAGTTTTCTCCAAAATGGTTTCAACGATTTTGATAAAATTTCATATTTCAGTTAGTGTAGGCGTACCAAGCTTTTCGATAAAAATGCATGTAACTGTACTTTGCTTAATTTAATGGTTTAAGTAAAGCAAAACACTGGCACAATAGTTGACATGCGCAGGAATACAGCATTTAGAGTTTTAAAAATTTAAGAAAAAAATATTTTTGAAAAAAGCCAAAATATAAAAAAATTATAGTTTTTTAAACTTATTTAGTTTTCAATAGCAGCATAGAGCTAACTTATACGATCCATTCGTGCAAATGACTTAGTTTTTGAAAAATCGCAATCGAATGAGGTAGCAAAAAGAAAAGAGATTATAGGGAAGTCCATGCGCTATTCTAAAATCTCTAACTCGCGAACTACTTGGCGTATTTGGATGAAACTTAAAAGCCTATTATCAATAATGACCTACTGTAAAAATTATTTAGATAACGTGAAAACTAGGGGAGATACAGTGGGGTAACTAGATACCCCATTTTTTTAATTTTTCTCAGAAAATATATAAGAAACAGAATTTCCGTACTTATTTTACAATCTACATAGAATTCTACGTATCTTAAATTTTTTTCATATTTTTAGCATTTATGGTCTGGCCGCTAGGGTGGGGGGGACAACATTTTTCAAATGTTTGGCAAGCTTTTTTGTTCAACAAATTTTGCCAGAAAAAAATATTTCTTACATATATGGAGCCCTTGCAAAATTCTCTTTAATGTGGTATGCCACATGATGGGTAACAAAATATTTTTTTTTGCCCTTTATACAAGGTGCGGGCTTCCACATAATGTATGCATAGCGAAAATTTCAGCTCTCTATGTCTAACGGTTCAAAAGTCACAGGGCTGTGACAGACTGACTGACAGACAGACACCGTATCAAACCCATAACTGTTCCGTCTTTCCTTTTAAGGTCCGGAAAACTAAAATAATATTTAAAATATTTGCTCACTATTTAAGTATTTTGGCAAGAAATAGAAGAGATAATTTTTTATCAAAACCTCTATGGTTTTGAAAGCTTTTTTGGCAGCCCTTATTTCTGTTTTTACCAAATCCCAATATCTTTCAATTTCGGATTTCGGAGTAGTTTTGCTCATACCAATCCATCTTATTTTTTCCATACTGAGTTGATGCAAGATCAGGCCAAATCAGAGGGCGTTCTTGATGATTGTTATAAAAAGGCGTTAAACGTTGCATTCACATAAATGTCGCACATTTATTGAGCCAATAATGGCGAATGTTTGGCTTCTGAGCCCAGAAGAAGAAATTGTTGCTAATCCAGGAATTGTTGGTAAATTTTGCTTTTGGAATCGAAACCTTGATTCAACATTTCCCCCTTTTTCACGTTAAATCTGGAATTTCTTTGATTTTTTACGTTTGTAAGCCAAAAAATCGAAAAATCTCATTTTTTACATTCAGAAATGTTTGGATTTTTGCATTGATTGTATTGGTAGTCTTCCGAAATTGAATTTTTGGATAAATTTTCTTAAAATGCTCATGTGGTAATATTTATTTATCAAATACTCTACGAACATATCCATAATCTTTTAACCAACCCTTGATAACAGTAATTTTACCATATCTTCAAACACTCTTGTATGGTTATAAACAAAATCCAATTCAGACTCGATGAACTTAAACTATTTGATTTTATAGTGTATTCTATAGATAAATCTAAACCAGTTATATTACATTAATGAAAACACTATCTCAAATGGCTTCAGGAACAAGATGAAATAGTTAATAATGTTATCATAAGAGCCCAACACTCTAATCTAAGTAGCCAGTCATCTCAATTAACCTAAATTATGATTGCATTCTGTGCTGAATCTATTGGTAGTTCGAAATTTCTATTGCTCGTATGCAAGCCGCACGTAAAGTGAAATCTTGTTATGTTTCTACATATATACCAATATAGATACGATCTATTGAAATTAACACCAATTACGTTAAATGCAATTCTCACTTACTAATCTCGCAGACATATTCCTTTTCTATAATAGAATATATAGGTATATCAAAACACATACAAAGCACACCTACCCAAATATCTTGCATTAATCAGATTTCCCAGATCTAGAACATTGGAAATACCATCATACATAAGCGATTTAAATTTCATCTCACTTCCTTTACTCATTAGGAAAGTCCAAAATCTACGTACAAATACATCCATTCATAATACGTATGCCAGGATATCAGAATCGCAAACATACGCCTCCAGTTGAATAGAGATATTCCAAATGCAGACCAGCATATAAACTAATAAACAATGCAGTGGGCAAACTACTTGCTTATTCGGTTACAATATTTGATATTTGATTTGAGATTGTATTTGGAATTCTGCAAACAGTTGGTAGGTAGGTACATCAAAATGATTATGACTTAATTCTTCCCAAACTTAGTGTGAATACATAATGAGAATGATATAATGGACGTCAATGTGAAACACATTCTCAAGGGTTATGTGCTTGGCTTACAAAATTCAACTTTCGCTTATCCGGTATCAGCAGCCATTCAGCATTTATTGGGGATTTTATCGACAGTTTTCATCCGGTGAATTAAAAATATGAAATCCCTTTTTAACCATTTAAAGGATAAAGTGGATTTAATTTGGCATTAAACAGATGTATGGTGCCAAGAACAGAAGCAACATGCGCTCATCGGCTGTATATGAACACCGTAGTATAATTAAATTTTAAGCCCATGGTTGGATGCGAATGAATTCTTTAAATGAAAAGTGAACAATCGACGTGTTAAATCAAATTAAGAGATTTCTCTCAACTGCAGAAGTCCAGAGTGGAGTAGAAAGAAATCAGAGAACTTACTGCACAAATCTGCGAAATGATTTTTTTTTATTCAGAACTTGGGCAAGTGGCAGAATGCATTGTTCCTCTCTGTTCGTTTTTATGTATGCACTTCTGATAGCACTACCTTACCTTGTATCCTGAGTTTCATCAAACGGTCGCTGAACTTTCAAATATGTAGCCCTCACACAGTCCATTTTTGAATCATTCGTAAAAATGGTTGCTTCGAATTCGTTCGTCAAATCGATTCGGAGAATATTAAGCCCAACCCCGTCCAACGGTCTTTTTCTGATTTTTTTCTTATTAGATTCCTTCTTTTATTCATTGATGGCCATAAACTGAGGGATATGGCGCTGTTGCACATGTTGTCTTTAGGTCTATTTGTACGTAAGGTAGGTAAAGTGGTGGTTTCAAAGAAATAGAAACCCAATTACATAGTACTAAAGTGCACCGTTTTGATACCACACAAACACGCACTAACCTGTATGTGAAAGTGTGTTATCTGATGTGATTGTATGAAGCTAAACCCAACCCGTGGAGTTTAAATAAAGAAAGAGGTCTTCCAATCTTTATTTCAGCTATCTCGCTGAGATCGTCGAAGAATGGTTTGCCAAACATAGTCAACTTGGTCCTTCACAGGGCCGGACACCTGCAGAGGAAGCGGTATATGTACATATTCTCTCTCGTTAGTAAGCTTACCAGCTTCTACAAAAGGAGTTGTGCGGGATACCCAGCCTAGCCGTATGTTCACCGACTGGCCAATGATCAGTGATTATACATAGCTACAATTGCAGCGATTTGCTAATTAGCTCAGTTGATATGTTTTTATTATAGCTAGGCCATGTCTTCCTTGATGCCTTGGCTCAGTGGTTAGTGCGTTGGACTATTGCGCAAGGGGCTCCGAGTTCGAATCCAGGAAAATACCACCAAAGTTTTTTTCACGTCCCCACCTCTTGCGAGCGTCTGACAAACATCCAAGAGTATTTACTGTCATGAGAAAGCTTCTCAAAAAACCCTTCTGCCCTTCGGATACGGCATAAAACTGTAGGTCCCTGCTGTACGTACAGAAATGTGTACCACGCACAATACGTACAGCTGTGAGAAGCTAGGCCTTGGCCCTCTATCGGCTGCTTACGGCTTAATATTTATTTATTTATTTTTTATGTCTTTCTTGGCGCAGTTTGTGAGATTATTCTAGCTGCGATGAAGATATATGTATACGGCACTTAACAAAGCCTAGCGGAGTATCGACTGTTTCTGCTAGAGAACCATGAAGGGCAGATCCCCCTCTGGCCAACTCGTCAGCTCGCTCGTTGCCCTCATAATTACTGTGTCCTGGGAACCAGATGAGGGTAATTCTCAGGTGGATACCTAATTGGTTGATTTCGAAACGGCATTGCTCTACCAGTTTCGAGGAAATGGAAACCTCATCAATGGACTTGATAGCGGCTTGACTGTCCGTATAAATGGCCATGTTTTGGTTGGGTGTTGTACGATATCTTAGAACGATACAGTCATTTGTTCTGACGAGTATACATACTGTATACTGTATGTACATAGTTACAGGTATATAAAATGATTGGTATGTTTAAATTTGCAACTTTACAATTATGTCAAAATTTGATTAACGAGCTTGACATTATAAATATTCATTGATATACATATGTAGTTGGCGCTACGTACATTTAAAATAGACATTACACCCTTTCGGAAAGCACTAACATAACCGGACAAGTCGGCTACTACACGCGAGAGTGTAAAAACTATTTTAACATACCTACAATATTTGCCGAGAAAATTTCTCACATTAGTATTTATTGTGTTTGGTCAGGAGTACAGAGTTATTATACCACTCAGCCGTACCAGAAGGGCAACGTTCCATAAAGATCATAAATAATTGAATATTCTGCTTTATCAAAATGGCACCAATACCCTACCTACTGTATATTGAAGGCCAAATATAATCATGAATTATGATACTAGCAATAACAACTCCTCATTGAGCGCTATACGGCTATCAAAATATAAACACAATTTATTGGCGTGTCGGCAAATTTCATACTGAGTACCCGCACAAAATCCCATTAAATAGAATATCATTAATGACAAAGATAAACACAACATATCATTTAAACCTGCTTGGATTGATGAAGAAAGGAATGAATTATGTAGGTATACGCATTTACATTAGAAACCCGCATAAATGAATAGAGCTCCAGTTTAAATTTTAGAATGACCGTATTATTCAATCGGTGTACATAAAGTCTCTTGTATAATTATAGCTTTAAGATTCGTTATTTTCTGAAGATTGTAATAGTTGCAAATACATGTAAATAAATATTTGTAGTCCATTACTAAGTGGTAAATACTTGTTACACGCAGTATTGATTGAACGATGTAAAATGTAAAAGGAAGTCCTAATTTTTAATCAACAAAAATTCACATAATTTTCAGAGAAAAAAAAATCAAAATAATAATAATAATTAAAAAGATTTCCTATTTTTATTTTTTTTCAATTACAGCACCATTTTAAAACAAACCAAACACACAATTTTATTCCATAAATCGTAATGACTGAATTTTCTAAAAAAAATAAGAAAACTAATATTTGGTAATATCAACCTTATTTTGGAGTGGTGCAGATTTATCTGAATGACCTTCAGCATTGGTCTTGATATTATCCCCAGTGTCCTGCGACAGCTTGTCGCGACAGTCGATGTCATCATCATTCAAGACCTTATGTTTCAAACCTTTCCGGGCGTCACCTACCTTAGTAACACACTTCCTGAAGAAATCCTTAGAAAACTTTACATCAAATAAACCGATATCCCCAACCAACTCGGCGCAGGGTATAAGAGAGGTCGCTGAAAGCGTCCAACATCCATCTTGTACCTAATTTTCATGATGTTTTTGACTGGTGTTGACTGTTAAACGGTTGGGGTAAATGCTAAATACTCCTGACTGACCAAGAGCACGTCTTCTGATGAAGAGACAATGTCGGGTATTTCCATTTCCACTTTTTGATTGTTTTTGTTGATTTATTATTATTTTATTAGTTTTGATTTATTTTTATAAATAATGGTTCTGGATCTTTATCCACCAGCATGCTTTAATCATAAGCTGGCCACACAGACAGCCCTCTGCACGATGCCTACATACATACGATTCCCAGAAAATACCATCAAAACAAGTAAGTAATCTTGGTGACTCATTAGTCCGTTTATGAGGAAATTCGATGTTCTTGTTGAAATAATATAAATTTTGTTGAAAATGAAAAGTATGCACAAATTGTAAATATGTAACATCTTCTATTTTATTAAGAATGCTACGATGTTTCATAGTTGCATTACTGTACGCAGACTTTTGTGGAACACTGTGTGTACATACCAAAGGTTTCAACTCGGTTTTAAAAGTTATGAAGCCGTGATTTACTCACAGATAGACACCGTATCAAACTCATAAGTTCGGTCTTTGGTAATAATAAATAAAAAAGCTGCAAATTTTAATCAAACTGCTCCATCGAATTCAAAGGCTGTAGGGTTATTTATACCCAACATATGCTTTCCATATTCCATATTGATATGATATACCTGCTACACATGTCAATATTCATCAAAGACCCTGCTATCTCGACTGTGCTAATTACGAAAATCGATTTCAGATTGGAATACCAGCTCGCTTCAGTCATTCACACTTTGTAGTCTTATTGGCTTCTAGTATTTAATTCCTTTCATCTAAGCCGCAGTGCTTATTTTTCAACACAATTTCTTTAATAAATACAAGTCAGGTGGAAAATTCGACAGTACACTTATGTACATACATATGTACATATGAAAAACATTCATCTTATTCTTCTCTTTTAGGCAAGCTTAGGATCACTCATATGTTTACTGTCATCGAAACCAATGAATAATTTTGTACAAAAAACCGGAGTATTCTATTTCTATTCTATTCTTTATTTGATGGACAAATAGTTCATACAACATGAGACAAATTTAGAGAAATTAAGTTGTAGTTGTAGAAATAAAGTCACAGGTTGCTTTATAAAACATAAGGATATGACTATATTTTCATTCAATAGTTAATAAAAACTTTCACTAATGAGGATTGTTCAACGTGACCTCGATAAAGCTATCAAGGAGAGCAAGGCAAGATGCTTCAAAAAATTATGCAACGAAGCAGATATTGATCCCTGGGGATTGGCGTATCGGATAGTGACAAAGAAACTGAAGAGTAGTACGTCCCCACAAATATCCTGCCCGACAATGCTGAAGGTAATAGTTGAGCATCTTTTTTCCCATAGATCAACTACCCCCATGAGGGCAACAACTCCGGAACATATTTCCGAAATTACAACGGATGCAGGAAAATAGGTGACAATAAAGCGCCTAGACCTGACGGCATTTCAAATATCGCTATTAAGGCAGCCGTCCATAAGAGACCGGACCTGCTTATAGCAACGATGCAAAGGTGCCTTGAGGAGGGGATCTTCCCTGAACCATGGAAACTTCAGCATCTGGTGTTGTTACCTAAGGGAAATATACCACCAGGAGAACCTTCGTCGTATCGACTAATATGCCTGCTAGATACACTGGAAAATTGCGTTCTACCGTCGATGCCATAATGACGGAGATGGAAAGGAGGCGCAAAGAAATACTGCGCAGTACTAACATTAGACGTTAAAAACAACTGGACCTACATTGGTAGATCACTGGCCAGAATGAATGCACCAGAGTACCTATTAAAGATACTCACAAACTACTTTGTTGATAGAAAGCTTAGATACCATACGTACGATGGCGTAAAGTACTATAATATCACTGCGGGAGTTCCGCAGGGGTCAGTCCTAGGACCACTTCTGTGGAATATCATGTACGACGGTGTTTTGCGCCTAACGCTACCGCAAGGAGTTAAAGTGATCGGTTTCGCTGACGATTTCGCCGTGGTTACTGTTGCGAAGCATATCCATGAGATAGAGTCCGTCGCGAATGAGGCAGTCTCCAGGATTAAATATTGGCTTGACTCAGCCGACCTCGAACTAGCTGAGCACAAAATAGAAGCCATCCTAATAACCAGCAGAAAGACTACGGAATATGCAAGTTTTCGGGTCGGAAACTGCACAATCCGGTCTAAAGAGGCACTAAAATACGTAGGAGTCATGCTCGACAACAGGTTAAAAATTAAAGTACATGTCGAGTATTCCAGCAAAAAGGCGTCACAGATGCAGGCAGCGCTCTCACGGATGCTGCTGTTCTGTCCCGATGTCCAAAGACCTCGCATACAAAGTTTCATTGACCTAGCTTAAAGTTTAAGGCCCAAAAACTGGTGACAGACAGACGGACATGGCTCAATCGAATTGGCTATTGATACTGATCATTTATATATATACTTTATTGGGTCTGTCTGCAATATTTCTCTATGTTACAAACTATGTATCAAACTTAATATACCCTTAGGACAGGGTATAAAAAGAACGCAGGGGGACTGCAACTATCACCTTACGCAGTTCCTGTCTGGGCATGGTGGTTATAGAAAATACCGCCACAGATTCGGGCACGATAGCTCGCCATTTTGCCCAGAATGCCCAGAAGTAGAGGAACTCGCGGAGCACGTTATGTTCTAGTGCAGACGCTTTACAACTAGCATAGCGAATGTACGAAGCCCGGAGCACCTAATAGACCTCATGATGAGATCACCGGACGACTGAGTGGAGATTTGTTCCGTCATAATGGCCGTGCAGATTGAACTGCGTGGAATCGAAGCGTTGAGCGTTGGGCCGAGGAGGCAAAATAAGATAGTAGAGCATAAGATGCTAACCAGCCCCGCGAACAAATACCTAACGGCAGTCCCGCGGGGAGAGTGGTTTGAAGTGTGTAGGGTGTGTGTTTAGTACGTGGGCGTATTCCTGGAATCGATTACTCAGGTTTGCGAATCGTGCATGCTAATAGAAATCGCGCTATTAGTATCTATGAAGATTACACATCCGTGGCGCAACCAAAAAAACAAAAAAAAGTTTATGAAATATTAAAAATGTTAATTAATTCTATTTATAAGGGGTAGAATATTAAACAAACATCGTTTTATACCCTATTTTTATTTTATCACTTTCAAGATGAGTATTTCCGTAGAGAGCGCCAGAATAAGCATATTTCAATTTATATTCTGATTCAAGCGAGCATAAGCTTAATTGATATTAACGAGTCTTTAGTGTAAGCAAATTAATTTTAGAAAACCATGAGCTCAGCGTCTCACAAAACCACAGCGTTTGTAATAAATTAAAATAATTTTTCTGCAACTTACATGATGTTTAACTCTACCTATTAGAGCATGTAATTAATAGGTGGTTGGCAGAAAAGTTCAACATAAGAACCCATATTAAATATAAAACATACAATTAACCCTTTTTCCTGTATCGCAAATAAACACTCTAACATTACCCAAACGAACATATGTATGTATTATCCTTTTTGAACCTAACACTGTTACTAACTTTTGAATTGTTGTTTGCACTCGAAATCTACCTTTTTTCATTAACCCACTTAATTTCACATGAAACTGATATAAATAATAATACAGGTAGTTTATGTTATCCTCTTAATACAGATATTCAAGAGTACATATCTCCTTTTTATACCCTAAGGGTATATTGAGTTTAACATAGAGAAATATTGAAAATCAACCCAATAAAGTATGTACTCGTATACGAGTATATGATCAGCATCAACAGCCGAGCTGATTAAGCCATGTCCGTCCGTTTGTCCGCCTGTATGTCACCAGTTTTAAGGCCTTAAATTTTGAGCTAGATATATGAAGTTTTGTATACGAAGTCTTTGGATATCGGGACAGAACAAGTGTAAAAATTTTCAAAATCCGTCCACTAGCACACTCACTTTTTGAGAAAACTCAGGTTTTGGAATAATTTTAAGAGATTTGAAAAAAAAAAGAAAACACTTAGAAAAAGTATAGGGTATCACATGATCCGCTCCGGATGGCGGCGTCCAATTTTCTATTTTTTATGGAAAATAAATAAAAAATTTGTTCTACACTTTTGTAAAAAAAAAAATATGGAAATGCTACAATCCATCTCATCTTAAAACGATGGGCAGGCCAACGGGATATAACTGTAAAACAGTTTTGGCCATGATTGTTCGAATTATTAAATAACAAACAAACATCGCAGAATGTTATGTGTTGGATATACGTGCCATTGCCGTTTTAATTGGGTCCAGAGACCTCCAAAGTCTTTTGGAGGAGAATCCTCAGGCAATGAAAATATTGAGCTTCAAAACATCCTCTTAGAAAACTGCTTGCCAAAGCATATTAAACGCTCTACACACTCTTGGCTTGGATCAACGGGCTTTATGCGAAACAAACCCCTTCTAACTACGAAAGGCATACGAATGAACATATGTTAGTACAACTTTGAGTGAGATGCTAGTACGTACTAATATATCAAGAACACACTGCAATTTTTTAGAATATAAGCAAAAGTTTTGCAATTTAATATAAACCTTTGAAAAATGTAAAATAATATATGACCGTCTGGCAGCATGTTGTTGGTGCTGAAGTTAGTAATGTTATGTTGACCAGTGAAAAAATGCTACAATCCGCCTGGAGCGGATCGTATAATACCCTATCCCTTTCTTATTTGCTCGTGTCAGTGGGCGGTGGAAAATGTATTCACAAAATTTTCTATTTTGCCCTATAAACTAATATTTTTACTCGAAAACTAGTTTTTGAAGTAAACGCCCCTAAAAAGTGGGCGTGGTCATATGCAATGTATAGACGATTTGTAGGTTAAGTGGATATCTACATATTTGCTCAAGTAAGTTTTTTCGAGTTTCATATGAAAATAGTGAAAAAAGTTGATTTTTCTGAAAAGTGGGCGAGTTAGTGGGCGGATTTTAAAAATTCTTACACTTTTATTGCTTACTTTTACAAAGACCTCGTATACAAAATTTCATCAACCTAGCTCAAAATTTAAGGCCCAAAAACTGGTGACGGATGGACGAACATAGCTTAATCGACTCGGCTATTGACGCTGATCATTTGATCATATATATACTTTGTTGGGTCTATCTTTAATATTTCTCTATGTTACAAACTATGTGTCAAACTTAATATACCCTTAGGATAGGGTATAAAAACTGATTTTATACGTACCTACTATTAGTGCACCTTGGAAAGAGACATTTGAACTCAAACCGCTCTGTTCTTTTGTTTAATACTAAATTCAAGTGGTTATATCTTCGATATATGTATCTCACTCCAAAAAATTGCAATGGGCATTTAGACTATAAGGGTTTGTAGAGAATAATCTCATAGTACTAAATTATTTTTATCAGTCCTAAGCTAGTACCTTTGCTTTACAATATGAGATTTATTTTTTATGCAGTATGACCTTATTTTCGATAAATCACACAGCTAATAGTTTCCAGCGCAGTGATATTCTTAATAGCGCAAGCTACGTAATTTTCTTTATATTTTATTTGTGTTGGAACTATGAGGATGTATATCTTACAAATCTACATAGTACCTACTTACTTTAAAACTACAGTAAAATTATTTTCTAAAAGAGTATTCCAAAATGCAAAAATTTGTGGTTCAAACTAAACAAACCACAGAGTTCGGATAAAATTATTAGTGCTTTGGGGTCACAATTAAAGTATCTGTCCAGTCATTATGTTGTTGAAGATGATTTTATGGCAAAAATCCGGATCTCGGGCAAACATTTCCTGCGAACTGACGGAAATGTCTATGGTAATCCGGGTTCAATTCTTGTTCCAGCACATTCTCATACGACTGAAGGCCCAAGTTCAAAAGCTAAATAAACCGGGTTGAGTCACTAGCGATGCTCTATTCAGCCGTTATGTTTTCATCATTTCGTATCAATATATTCTGACTGTTTGTTGCGCATATACAGCTGAGTCGAAATTTCGAAAATATTTTATTTTTTTACTTTACTTTGCAAATGCTAAAATCCGTGGTGAATTAAATTTTATTAAATTATCATTAATTTTATGATACAAAATATTATAAGTAACATAGTGACAGTGAATTAAAACAGTGTACCGGAATCGTCTAGGCACATAAACATATTGGCATAGTTTGATTAGTTGTCAGCACAATTATATTATATTTAATATAATATAACTCAGTCGTAATATCTTACGAATTTTAAAACGAATACCTTTCTTAGTTAACAGGCTTGGAACCTTTATAAACAACCACAACCAACCACACCATATGCAACTCAAACAAGAAGATCCGAATTTGAAAACTTATTTACTTAATTCTGGAAATCAAATAGTATCTCAAATATGTAATTCCATTTAATTCAAAATTAGATATACATACCTATCTTATTATCCATCTTGGCTATTGGCAACAACTTTCTACATGAATAAATCTTTCTGATTCCTGCTAACCACCCATTTGAACACCAAAAGTCTGCAAGGCTTGTCATCTATGTTAATAAAAGATTTATGTCCCACCCATACGAAGCCCATAAACTCATAATATAAAACAAACAATATAGTGAAATGTTCTCCTATCTCCACGTATCAGGCTCACTGTTCACCCAAAAAAATGTCTGCCAGAAGTTGACATCGCATCCCATTTAAAACGAAGTATCCTTTGGCTTAAAAACATCAAAAGCCAAAAGAACAAAATATACTTAGATAATAAAAAACACATAGAAAGAAAAAGGATACAAAACTGTAACCTTAACCTGCCTCAAAAAAAGTTCGCGCGCGCTTTTTCTGCTGTCCCAGTTTTTATTATCACAGTTCACAGTTAATCCTCTTTAGTGTCTGATTGTGAAATGAAGTCCTTTGTATGATTGTGTTTTAATGTTCCTTCCTTTTGAAGGGAAGCTTTCGAATATGAAAGTTTCTTAGGGGTAAAAAGCTTACACACGAGTAAAACTATAGCTATCGTCATTTTCTGTCGACTTTTTTCTGAGAGAGCACTCGTTTTTCTGTCCTTTACTTGCATGTGGGGAATATGTGGTGTATATGAAAGCTTGAATCTGCCCCTGTGGTGATTGCTCGATGGTCATGTGATGACAAAGTCTGATGCATCCCTTAGTCGTTCAAGTGATGTTCAAACGTTTACACGTTATTTTTTTTGAAAATGTATGAAAAGTGGATACGTTTTACGAAAATCAGAAAAATATTGTGCGTTCGATGATGTGTAGTTCTGCAAGGCAAACGCACCCCCGCAAATACCCCTTTTTCACTTAATCGACGTATCCTCTGGCATTGCTCATCGAGGGGTGAAATCAAATGGAAATATTTTGAAAATGGTTTGAGTTTGAAAATATTTCCTAGCTCAGAGATAGAGTCATAGACTATTTTAGAATTTGCTGTACATATAGAAAACGACCATTGTGTTCTTTTAGCAAAAAAAAAGGATATAGCACTTTCCTCTTTCCCATCACTGAAAGCAAAAACTGAATCTACCAACTATTATCACTGGAATATAATTGTGTGCGCGCCGCACTGTCATCTTTTGAAGTAGTGGCACTGATGCTGTACACAGAAGGAGAATATTTTATACATTATTCTTTCTTGTTCATCGTGTTTCCTTTGGTTTCTCTTTGTGTCCTGAATTAAGTTGCATTTCCTTCATTTTGATTGAATATTTCTTTTTGTTTTTTTTTTGTCTTTGTTTTTTTGCAACTAAGCATTTAGTTGTTCACAAAAGGGCCATGATAGAGGAATGGGTTATTTTTATTTTCAAGGAAAGAAACTGTTCCCTGACCTAAATCATTTTGCATTTTATCATCATATTTTTCATCTTCATTTTTTGTCCTGGCAGGATATATGTACGTATAAAGGGGAGAGGTTTGAAAGGATGAAATAAATTTTGAAGGGTTTTCCTAAGCTGTCAATCATATATAAAATTTGATTCAGGAAAAATATTATTTCTTATTTAATGCATTCAACTTAGACTGTGATATTGGGACATTTTATCTATCATCTTTATTCATTGATATTTCAAAGAAGAAAGGTTAATATAGGCGTTTTGGACCCTTTGGGCATAGAAATATTTAATTGAAGGGAAACCTTATACATAGATGTATGTATGTGTGTTGCTTTAAGTATTTATGGTAATACTGTGATGATAGGTATCTTTAAGATATTTTGAAATTGGTTTCATTGGAAATATCTACATAGGAAGTAGATATGCTTTTATTGCAACACTTGGTTTCTTTAAAAGAATAATAACTTGAGGGTATACCTAGAAAATTATCAAATATTCTCATTTATTCATTTTCATTCGAATTTTTATTTATTATTATGTTTTTGTTCAGGTTCGTTTTTTATTTAGTAGGTACCTATGATAGACGTTGAAATAGGGTATTATTTAATCGATATTGGAAACGTTTATCATATTCAAGAATTTCCTGACTTGAAGCAGTAAGCTTATTTATTTTGGGCTCAGTTTCACATCTTTATATCTACATACGAGTATATTATGTTGGAACCCGCGAAGGGCGGATATAATGAGCCTCTCTCACGAATGTTAAAAGTCAGTATGTATGTGTCTGTGTTTTAATTCAATTTTCAAACACACAACACGTAAATACAACACCACTTCTCGCGATCACCTAACAAATATCCAACATACCGTTATATACAAAACGGGAAACACTAGTGCGGAATAATGTCTAAATCCAATTCTGTTCAAAAAAATCAGTTGAATTTCACGTTTGTTTCCCTATTTGCAAAAGGGACCTTCTGTTTTACTCCAAAGGGTCGCAAAGGTAACCATATATGCGACTGCATTAGTAAACATGAGAAGCCTTCTTAAAATTTTCGTCATCCTATGTACAGAGTATTAAAGGGGAGGCTCCTTCTATTCGTGGAAAGCATAAAAATAAAATCATTTATGGGAGTAGTAACTTTTTAATCTCTGCTTCTTGATTAAGTTACGGTATCGAATTTATTTGATAACTTTATACGACCTCTAAACACGATAAAGTGATTAGGAAACAATTATTTACCCACCATAAAGGCTGGGGCTTGACTAATACCCGATTAACAGTGCAGCATGAGAGCGAAGCGCGAGTTATCAAAAAAAAAAAGTTTTAGTGAATGCAAATGTATGAAACAATACACAATGACGCGAGGCCCAGAAAAAAGAAAAGAGTTTGAAAGTATAATATAGAAATTTACAACATTTATAGTTTTGAGCTTTTAAAAATGATATATTTTATACGGACATTTTAAATATTTTTTTCTCAATTGAAGATTATGTTGATAGGTGTTGAAATATCCTTCTCTTGACCATGGGTAGAGAAGGTTGTCTGCAATTCGAGGGGAAGGCTGTTCCAGAGCTTATTCACAGAAGACTAGAATTTAAATGTGAAACAATAGTATGTCTATTGATGGTATATGTAAAACAGACACAGTCATTGAACGCAACATCAAGTTTACGGTGACATTGATAATTAATGGAAGAAAACATATTACAATTGATCGTAAAGAAGGGGACGATCAGACTCTTTACGAGACGCAATTCCATGCTGGGAACCAGAAGATGAGCTTATCATCTTAAGGCACGCAGACCAGAGCAAGTTTTTCTAATTGCATCAGAAACTGCATCACAGAAACTTAGGAATAAGTTAATGCTAAAGCCCAAATATTTAACTTTATTTATAGTACAGAAGGTATAAATCTAATTTAGTTTAACAGCCGGAGAATAAAATGGATTAGCATGAGAACTTGACAGAATCATAGCCTCAGTTTTTAAAGCATTAAGCAAAAGTATATTTAATGTAGCCCAGCTTTTTGAATCCTCATGATATCTTCATTTACTTGAACAACACAGTCTTATTATATATATTGAAACATCTTCAGCATACATTAGCACATTGCAGTGAACAACTGATTCAGGAAGATCATTTAAAAATATTGAGAACAGTAATGGTCCCAGAACTGAGCCTTGTGGTACTCCGGAGTTCACAACAGCAAGTAATGATGTTCCGCTTTCTGTTTCTACGATCACTCAGTAACTTAAGTAAATTAAACTTATTCCTAAGTTTAACCAGCAAAATTGAGTGATCAATGCTGTCAAATGCTTTATTAAAGTCTAGAAGGACAATATTTCCGAATTTTCCAGCATCAAGTGCAAAACGTAGATCAGAAGTTACCTTCAGTACGGCTAATTCGCAGCTGTAATTGTTTCGAGAGCTGGGCTGAAATTCAGATATTCTTCATAGTTAAATAGTTTTGTATCTGTTTTGCTTTATTTTTTTTCAATAACTTTTGATAAAAAAAAAAAACACAAAAGGCTGAGGGACTTGATGGATTTATTTTTTTGGGATTGGTACAACCGTAGCGATTTTCCACTGCCCAGGAAACTGACAGGAGTAAATACATGCATTGAAGATATGCAGCACAAATCTTATTATCAATTTTAGAAATTTGGAGAAATGTCATCTGGACCAAAGGCATATGACTTGACTGAAAGAATGGCATCCAGAATATTTGGTACCCCCACACATTCAAAATAAAAAGACTGATCAGAGCTAATAAAAAGTTGCTCAACATGAGGCCCATTTAGAACAGTGGGGGATGGAGTGAAAAATTGGCTCATATCATCTGGAATTAACGAACACTTAAATTTATTTCTATCCATAGTTTTCTCAAGAGTTCTTATGAACTAAGTCAAGGATCAAATCTATTTAATAATTCTCTAAAGCGACCGAATTGCCGCATTGACGTTACTACGAGCAACTGTGTATTGTCTCCTATTGAACTCCGATGGGTTTATTTTATATGTTCTATAGAAACGTTCTCTTTCCCTAATACGTAACTTAATCTCGTTGTTGTACCAAGGCCAATGCTAAGTTTTTACCGGCTTTGTGACAATAAAAACGTTATCATTACTAGTCTGCTTACAATTGAATAACTCAACTTTGTCACTTATGTCGGGTCAATTATAAATTTCGTGCCAGTTAAAGCTGCTACTGTCTGTTGTTTCGAAATGATTTATGACTATAAAAACCGCTGTAGGTAATTCGTTGACATAAAAATCAAGAAAGCAAAATAAAAAATCATGAACAAGTTCAGAATTGGGCCTAACTTGATTACCTCTAATAAAGTCACGATCATTCCTGAATAATTTAATAAATACTACAATTTCGCCATGTTTCAGACACCATAACTACATCTAACTTGGAAGTACCAAAAAGCAGGCTAAGAAAAGTATACTTCCTGCGTTTAGGTGACAAATGCTGACTGAATGCACCACACAGTATGTTACGAACGGTCTTTACACTGTCAGGATCTAAATCGAAAACCATTAAAATACGTCTTTCCCGTGGTTTCCATTTTTGTACGTGAAAAGAGACCTACAGTTTTTTGCCGTATTCGAAAGGTTTATCAGACGCTTGCAAGAGTTGGTCGGGTATTTTCCAACAACAGAAATCCAACACAGTAACCATTGTGCTATGGTTACTCCACAGGATTCTGTATTACATATTACATACATTTATAACAGTTCATATGCAACTATCATTGCCTAAATTATTCAATTTTTGTTCGTTTTTCTGGAAGTAAGGACCAAATTTTTCTTCTGATATGCTTTAAAATATGAGCATTAAATGTCGGCTCCTTTGTAAAGTATGAGTAATCCTTTTCACATGTGTGATATCAATCAGCACGCGGTAACGTGAAAATAAGAAATGAGCGCAATTTAAAATTCATCATCCTCAAGTGGAGATAATGTAATTACATTTATTGGTTTGACTGCTTTAAGGGATGTTTATGCCCCGACATTATGATCTTTAAATTTAACAAAAGATTTATTTTGTTTTCTGTGACGGATACAGTCCCATTATAAACATAATGTAGAAACGTTCTTTTATTTAAAGAGGAAATTGTTATTCAAGTCGCGTTGGAATCTTATCCCTGCTGTCAGGAAATGATTCTGTCCGGATTTTTATTTTACTTTTTTGTATGTACATCCTAGTTGATTGAGTTATAAGCTGATTATGTTAAATTGATTCAATTTTCTCTGACTTTGGGTTATAAGAAATTGTTTTTTTTTTCTGTAAAAAAATAAATAGGTTACATTGTTTTGGAAAAGGAAAGGAAAGAGCTTGTTATGGATTATAAAAGCAAACTGTATAAATGAATTTATAAAATATATTATAATATTTTTGGACTGCAAAAATTATAAAATAAGTGAATAGTAATAGGTAGAAAAAAAGAGCTAACGAATAATAAAAAAATATTTTGAAAAATGAAAAAGCGATTTGACATATCTAGATGGTTTAATTTAATAGACATACTCCTTTGTAAAAAAATGTTAATAGTAGAACCACCAGAGATGTACATATGTATATACATATACATAAATGCTGAAGCGTAGAATAGACCAAGTAAAGTACCGGTAAATAAATAAAACGAAGTGCACTTATGTATGGCTATAGTATAGACCAATTGTACATGCAGAGAACAATACGCAATTAGAACTAAAAATTTGACATTTTTAAGTAAATAGTTTAAAGCGGCGTTTTCCTACAAAAATAAAAAGATAGGAACACTCAAATATTACTATGTAGTTGATACCCAAACATTTCCCAGAGAACAACACCTATGAGCTGACATCTAAAGCCATAAACGTAGCGTTAAACGAACATTATACAAGAAACAGCGTTGGCTCAAAATATTTCCCCGCTAACAAATCGGAAAAACTCCCAGATTTGGCACATTTTTCAAGAAAAAAATTCCCATGTATGGTATACCGGGTTTTTAGAAAAAGTACATTACAAATGCCTACATAACTCTTCCAGAGCCTATCTTTCGATTTATTTTTCCATAATAGAGATATTGTTCAGAAAATGTAAGCAGCGAGGAAAATCTATTTCTAGTGATATACATATGTATAATTTGAAATGAATTTCAGTCCCAAACGGAAGGCAACTCATAATGTAGTGTAGGTACCCCAGTCAGATGAAAGAGCTCCGCTGTAGATGTATTTGTGCATGGCCCAATATTTATTATTATTTATTTGATCCTAAGGGTGTATTAAGTTTTATACATATGTAATTTGTAACAGAGAAATATTAAAGTTAGACCTAATAAAGTATATATAAAAGTGATCAGCATCACTAGCCGAGTCGATTTAGCCATGTCCGTCTGCTTGTCTGTCACCAGTTTTTGGGTCTTAAAAAAATACATATTTTTAAATATGTATATATTCTTTTACCCATTTATACATATCTTCAATACATTGTGTATGGCCACGCCTACGTTTTAGGGGCGTTTTTCTAAAAAAAAGAACTGTTTTTCGATGGTTTTATCAAAATAATAGTTAAAATCCGCCTAATACCACCCGCACCAGTTTTACAAAAAAACAATTTTCACGAAAACGGCTATTAAATTTTATATTTGAGTTAGTCTAGAGAAATGATAAAAGATGGCAAGCCACGTTTTTATTATATTTTTTTTACTTTAAAATTTTATTTCATTTTAATAATTTTTGTGCAAGTCGTGCACTTTATTTTACTTTCAGATCATCGTCACATTGATTGAAAAAATCTGTAATGTCTTCGTCTGATGTCTGCTTTGATGTAAGATCTTTGACAAAATAAAGCAGCATTTTTATTGATAAATTTTTAATAATTTCTCTTTAATTAAAAAAAAACATAAAAGCTGGAATTGTTTTGCCATAAGTAAGCACATATGTACATATATAAGATTTTAAAATAAATTTTTCTTACTTTTCCAATAATATAGTTCATATTTATTTAATAATTAGATTAGTTGGATTATGTCGAAAGACATAGAATAAGAATTAAGTTTAGCTTAGAGCGCTCGCATAGGGCCAGTAAGTTATAATAAGATAGATAAGTTATTTAATCCAGTTTTAAACGTTTTTGCCTAGCTGTTAATTTTTCATAATTTCAAATAATAAAAACCTTTAAAAAAAAAATGTGCACTTGTAGCGCGAAGATGGTATACAAACTACGGTATGTTCGAGACGGATTCCGGATTTCCCATGTTTTCTTTTGTATGTGAATACTTTTCAGTATATGTATATTTCAATAGGTAACTTTGTGTGACCTAAGCAATGGACATGCAGGTTACCAATTTACCATAATGAACTTTTGAACTTGTTCAGTTATAGTTTGTTAGTACCTATCAGGATTTGAATGCATTCGACTCCATCTCACCAATGAATAATAAAAGCACAAACAGACAAATGGTAAATAATACATTAGCATTCGCTCTTCTCTTTAACTCAAAATGAGAATGGATAGCCTACGAAAAGTATACATTATGGAAATCCTGACTGATCCATCGAAACAACATTGTTGTTTGTAATCCGAATCTAAAATCTATGTTGATTTCTCTTAACAAAATGAGAAAACGTATATGCAGACACAGAAAGAGAAATCAATTTGTAGCAGCACTATTGCACGGTATCATCTACATACATCTTCTGATGATGGAATCATATTCAAACGAAACGAAAAGCAATTTTACTCCGTTTGAAACTTCGCTTTTAGAAGATGAGGAAGCAAGAAAAGCATTTGCTGCCTAAAATTCAAACGGATGTTGCAAGGATATGCCTTCCTAACATGAATTTTGTATTGCAATGGAAACTTATGTATGCACATATACATATGTATATGCATGTACATTTCAAGGGATACGTTTAAGTGTAATATCAAGTTTAGCAATAAGTGAATAAGTTCCTACATATGTTGATCGAGTATTTAGGATTACTAATTGATGATGACAACTGGTGTGAATTCATTTTACCGAGTGAACGAACGTTTATTAAGGATGAAAAAGGATTAACAAGTCCTGTTGGCTCTACATTCAGTTACATGATTATTTGTGGAAGGAATAACATAACAAGTTCTTGTAAGGACATAGTGGTTTAAGAAATCAAAGGGAAGTAAAGCTTTGTTCCCACACTACGATATTAAAGAAGCTTATATACAGATATGGTTAATGAAATATGTGCAGGAACAATTTCAACTTACATAAAAAATGGCTCAAAATAATCATTCAAACAGAAAATAATTACTTTTCTCAAATTAATCATTAATATAATGCTAAAGCTTTGTTCAGACGATAGCCAGATCTAGCAATATTTGCAGATCTGTCACTGAAAAAAATGTCCTAAATGTCTTACAATCGTGTGAACTTACAACTTTGTCTGACAATATTTGCAGAAAACACATTGTCAGGTCATTGTAAGACAGCCATCTGACAATGAAATTGTCAGGTATCTGGCAATCGTCTGAACACACAATTGTACCATTGTCAGATAATTATTATTTCATATTTGAACCAAATCCAAGTTTCGGTGATATATTTTTTTTGAAATGAGTGATATAAATTGTGAAAATCTGGATGTTGAAAATGATCCAACATTTCGACCGGTTCCACCACTTTCGGAGTCCGTGACGAAATCGAAATCTACGAATGAAAACACAGTTCAAAAATCGTATCGCGAATTTTACAACTCATCCAAGAAATAGAGATGCGAAGCAGTTTACAATGCTGAATGAGCAGAATACAAAATGCCGAAGGAATCATTATGGCAGGAAATCGCTGGCAGCCTCCATATGACCCTCAATGATTGTAAGGGCAAATGGTCATATCTCCGCATAACATTTAATATCAAAAAAAAATGTTGTTTTTGGAAGCAAATAATGTTTTTCAGTCCACTCAGTCGACTTCATCTTTGGAATAGGTAATTATTTCCTAGCCTTTATTGGTTTCATGTTTTAGAATTATTCATATGTGTTTTTTTATCAGAACACTGCTGTTGACGACAAATCATTTTTGCTGGATCTTGACGAGAGTAATACCCTGGAATTTGTGTCACCGTCACCAATATCATCTGGGAAAGTACGCGGGATAACCACGTCAACACCATCGCCATCTTCGTCAGATATCAGCCAAGTTTCGAATTTTTGAAATTCTGCCTTCAAAACTTTTTACATCGATTCGAGTTATTTATAAATTTGCGTCTTTTATTTGCAAAACGTTTGCTCAAAGTAATAGCTCAGTCTGTTATTGCTCTGTTTCTGATGAGGCTGATTATTAATTAAAATATTTTTAAAATTTTCATTAAATGGCGTGATTTACATAAATCCCTTACTACATCGTCCCAGTAGTGTGAAAAGAAATGAAATACTTGTAGTTGTCCCAGAGTGAGTTTTGGCTAGGGTGTCCATCGTATCTCTTTAAAAGAGATTCTTTTATTGTAAGCGGCCATAGCGGTTATAGCTCTCATTGAACATTTTAATTTCCAATTTTAAGACGACTAAGCGAAGAATATTAGCTTTATTTGGTATTATAATAAAGCTAATCGCTTGTAGAATAAATTAAAAAAAAAGTATTTAATTCTAACAAGATATCCTTAAATCCGCCTTGTATTAAAAATGATATTGCTAAGATTGAATGTACATTGTATGTAATGTACGTATTTCGAAATATTCATAATTTTGAAACGGTCTGGTGGGGTGAAAGCCAAGCCGAAATGATCTTGCCTTTAATATTCGGCTATCTGCATTACAAACACTTATTTTTTTATTTTGAAACGATCTGGCAACGCCATTGAGACATATTAACCGTATTGGACGAAGATTTCTATCAAATGAAAATACACTGTGCAAAAAAATTAATACTATTACTATAACATATTCACTAAAGCCGTGATCATTTTATGGAAGTTTTTTTTCTAACATAAGGCTTCCGCTACTTTTCAACTCATCTTATTTTTTTTTTTTTCGATTACCTCTCGCACCCAAAAAATTGCTGCGGGTTATTTGTTAGAGAGTTATTATTATAATTAAAAAATAAACAAAAATGAATGTGTGCGATATGACTTTAACTTTGTTCACTACAGTTGGAATGCGTAGCATATGTCTGGAGTCACATCAGGGGCGAACTGCTTCGCAATGAACAAGAGTGGAAGAGAGAACCAAGTTTTTCTTTTTAACTACAGTACAAATGTACATTTATTATATCATAAACTGAATAGTCCAATAATTCCACTTAACCCTCACAGATAGATTAATATCTTGACTGATTACATGACGCTCTTTTGTGTTCGGCTATAGACAGCAGAAAGGTTAGTTAATTACTTTGTATATTAGTACTAGCAAATCTCATATCATAATTAACTTAAATGCACCATTATTTATTATGCAATTTCAAAAACATTCATAACACCAACTCCTTCATTTTTCTATTCAGTTGTGAATAGTATTCTTTGACTACAGAACTATGGCAAAAGCTAAGAAAGATCCAGTAGAAGCCATAATTTGTTATATATTTCGATACTCGACTGCAGTTGGGATGTCTAATTATTTTTACGATTTTGAAAAACATAGACTTGTTCACTGTCCATACGCTATCACATACTGTATAATTGTTGACCTTGCACTGGGAATATCTTTACCCATTATTCTGATACAAGATCTAGGATTTGCTGATATGGATATGTTCGTTAATAGGCCTATAGGAGGGCAACTCAACTATTCTCTTACTATTCTTAATACAATAGCAATTGGAGTGAGCCTTATTTCGCAATGGACATATCGTAGTCACGCACAGAGCCTCTTCAACGATTTGAATGGCATACGAGTCTACGAATTGGCTAATCTAAAGAAAAGTTCCAAGATCGAACGTAAAGTAGGAAGGCTAATTTATGTCAAGTTGATTGCCTCAATAATCATGGTCACAGGAACTTTTACGACGGCATATTCCCAGAAAAAGAATCCTTCACTTTCGCACGCAATGACGGCCGTGTATATAACAGTTCTCGAAAATCTTTTAATCACCCTGGAGAATCAGTTCTACATTGGAATGCTCTACGGTGGATACCTTTTTAAAATACTCAACTACCATCTCTCAAAAATAGTAAAGGATATGAACAAATTATGTGAAAACGGTCCACAGCGCTTATCTGGCCATAAGTCACGTCTAATTTGTAATGAACTGAGTAGAATCGGAAGGATTCACACAAAACTGCACAAATTAACAACTGGTGTTAAGAATTTATTTCAATTTCAAATTTTAGTTATTCTTATAACAGTTTTTGCTACGCAAGTTTCAATGCTTTTTTATTTTTACGTAATTTTAAGCGGCGGATCCTTGAGCATTTCAAGAGGTAATGAATTTTTAACTGCAACTGGAGGCGTCATAATGAGTATTGTTAACTTATGGTTGTTGTGTTATGTCTGTGGCGATGTTGTTTCGGCTTGTAATAAGACAGGAACTATTTTGAAGCCATTATCAACACAAAATGTGCTGAATAGTACTGTAGAAAAAAGTGTAAGCATTTGTATCATCAGTTTGTGTAAATTTGTAATGTAACATTCAATTGCTTTTAGATTGAAACGCTTTCGTTTCAGTTAATGCGTGAGAAAATGCACCTAACTATTTGCGGTATGTTTGATTTGGATTTCAGCACAGGATTTGCGCTCACTAAAGCATCTCTAATGAAGTTGATCTTATTGGTGCAAATGGACTATGATCATTTTTAATGCCTGTAGTAATTACTGTGAGCATCAAAAAAAAAAAGTTTACACCTCTCTTTTTCATGTTCAAAATTCAATCAAAATTTTTATTTCAAGTTTATCTTAAATCTAGCTTAACATTTTCGTTTATATTTTAATTCTTAATCGAACAACATATAGAAATTAACAAAAAGTCAATAACAACAATTTCATATGCAAAAAACAACAAATACTTTAAATTTTCAATTTACATATTCACCAAAATATATTTCTAGAAAATCAAAATTTAGATGTATAACTTCACATAAAATCTTAAAAAAAATTGTCATCAAATCTTGGAAAAATTTGCATACACATATACATAGGTAAATTAACTAAATTGTTCCTATAGGTAAACTTGTTAAAATTACCTGATATTTCTTTGAGTGAGTTCAGAGTAATTACGAATCCGAGATTAGAAAATATGATATATATTTGTATACCTACATATTCAAAACACGTGAATTAATATTTTAATAAATTATTCAATACTAAAATACGTTACAACTACAAAAATATAAAATGTGTACTTCCGTTTCTACAGGTCAAATTTTTAATTTTTTCGAGGAAATCATCGGACACCAAAACTAAAGTTTTTTATTCTCCCTTTCGGTCAAAAATGTTCTACGCCATTTTAAAGCGTTAGCCTAATTCTATAAATATTAGAATTTTATAATGAAATCGGCAAACTCGTTTTTTAAGGAACCAATGTTTAAGCACATTGCCCTTTAGGGCAATTATGAAAATGTTTGACCAAAATGTTTTAAGCCATTTTGTAGCACGTGTCTAGAAGGGATTCATTGTAGATGAAGGGTAATCAAAATCGATGCACCTGTCTCTCAGCAACTCATTATTTTTATCAATGTGGCTTTAAGTAAAGTACCGATTTAAATAAAAAAATAAATAAATAAATATTAGGCCGTAAGCAGCCTATAGAGGGACAAGGCCTAGCTTTTCACAACTGTACATGTTGTGCGTTGTATACAAGTACAGAAGGAACCTACAGTTTTATGCCGTATCAGAAGGGCAGAGGGGTTTTAAGATGCTTTCTCATGACAGTTATACTCTTGAATGTTTGTCTGACTTGTTTATGGCCACGCCAACTTTTCAGGGGTATCTTTGTTAAAAAATGTTTTTTGATGATTTTCTTAAAATAATATCAATTCTTAGGAACGAAATACATTACCTGTGGAAAATTTTACAAAATCAACACTGACATGGCCTCTTTTTCTAGAAAATGAGGTTCTTAAAAACAAGAACACGATAGATATAAACACTTTTTAGGAATATGGGTGTATCCAGTGATGGGTAATTTAAATTTTAAATAAATTACAATTACTTTAACCAGTAATTAGCAAGTAATATGTAATAATCAATAATTCCAGTTTCATCAATTTAATTGGGAATGTAATTAAAAGCATGTAATTAAGGTAATTAACTAAAATGATGTAACTAGACGTGTAATTAAGTTATATTTTTCATATATTTAGTTTATAAACTTAAAACAATATTTTAAACAATAAAATCTGCGTTAGCTTTGAGTAAAACTAGCAATTAGATTTAAGGTGTGACTGGTACATCGACAATGACGTGGTAAAAAATTGCTTACACTTGAAAATAGAGGAATATCATTCTCAATGATTTCATCTGTACAGGAAGTGATGGTCTCATCATTATCATCATCATCGTCGTCATCATAGCCACCATGCATCTCGTCATTAGCAGCATCATCACATTCTACATCTTTTAACAAAGATATAGACGCTTTTTTCTTTGAATGCTTTCACAAAGTTGGAACCATTGTCCGTGACAGTGGCAACTATGTTTTCAGCATTCAAATTTCAAACCATACCTACATTCGATTCACGTTTCGATATTTTGCCAAAAGTGTGCACCCCTGAACACCTTTTGCATGCTAAAACAACAGAATACCGCTCAAAGTTCTTATCAAGCCAATGGTAGGTATATCCAAAGAAACTTTTTTTCCCTCCAGACCAAATATCGGCTGTGGTGCAAAAGAAGGTTTCTGCGATCAAAATATCTTTGATGTGCAGCATCGTGTTTTTGTATGTCCGGTTAAAAACTCTTGTAAGGTTTTCCTCGCCATCACTTTAGCTCTGAAGCCTTGATAAAAGTTTCTAAAACTTTTTGTTTCCACAACTGAAATGGGTACCATAGCTTCAGCTATGAACTTCACAGTTCAGTTTTTTGACTTTTCTTAGAATAACATCAATTCTTAAGAACAAATTACATTATTATGTTGAAAATTCTGCAAAATCCATACTGACACCGCAAGACAGAATATTTAGCGACGTATATGTAACCACTTATGTCATGTCATAGACCTGTGTCCTGAGCTACCGTCAAATTTCTTCCTTTTTTTTTTTTATCAGAAAGCACATTTTTTAAAACAAAATTACAAATAAATTCGCAAATATTCGCAAATTTTTTTTTCAGATTTTCAAAAACAGTAAATCGAGCTGCCAACAAAAAATAGTTTTGAGTTTTGAACGGCTTTGGAACATAACTTCAACGACCAACATATACAAGCAAAAGTCAAAAAATAGGCATTTAAAAGAAGTTCATTATTCTAACCGTCTTATAAAATTAGTAGCACTCTCTAACAAAAAAAAAACTCTTACATAGCTTTACACATACCAGAACTCGAGGGCTCCATACCAAAAATTATTTATTTTGATATACATATGTAACACTCTTTAACGCAACAGGAAAAACACTTCCACACTGCTTCGTAACAAACTGGATTTATCAGTTAACAAAAGTGGCTCGTGTTAATGCATTTTTTGCTAAATCTGTTAACTTGACATTTTTTACATTATTGACGGTGGGATATTTGACCTTTAAAATAAAATAAGAATGGACCCATACGAGCAATTTAATTTTTGATTTAATGCCACCAATTGGGCTCTTCTGCCCCAGTATGCGACGCGGTCATTAAAGTCTTGTAAAAACGTTTTTTTCATTTCTGGTTTTTCCTTCTTGATTTTGTTCAAGACGTGCAAAGTCTTAGGATGGCTTCTGTTTAAATGAGTCAGTTTGACGTCACATTTCTCTGTAATTTTATGATGGTTTCTTTAGGCTTGCGCGATAAACAACTAGCACATATTTTGATACAGTCATGAGTATTTGGTATCTGAACAAAAAAAAAAAGAGTTATAAACACATAATTGGACTTATAGCTAATATTTTGATTATAAGAACTGACCTGTTGAAAGGTTCGTGGAAAAAATTTCCGGAATGCATTATTTTTGTCTTTTATTCGATGGATCTTGTACACTAATATTTGTATTTCACTTGATTTAATGAGAGTCACAATACTTATGTTTCGCGTGGCTTTATTCAAATCTCAGAAGAAAAACTAACTGTAATAACCTTACTGTTAAATGATCAACCGATAACATGATTTGCATTTGAGGCATACACTTTACCTCTGTGCATCGATCGACATGATCGCAGAAGAAATTAAAAATGCATATGATATGGAACATCATTTCAGAAATGGAACATCTTACTTATCAGAATTTGTACATACTATTTCTTTAGACATTAAAAAATTGTCAAAAAAAATTTACTTTAAGTAAAAATCAGAATGCGATTTTTTTTGATGTAAGCAAAAAAATTTATATACATTTTTGAATTGTAGCATTTCAGAGATCTAAATTACACATAATGAATTCAATGAAAATAGAGACAATTTTAGAACTCAAGTACACACACTAAACCTGGAATTGAAACACACATAAATATAGTATATTTAAGGAGTCATAATTAAAATACGTCTTTTGTTAAACTGTATTAAGATAAGGTTTTATTTAGTAATTATATTAAGCGAAAAAAGGATTTGTAATAAGCCTAAAATAAGGTTATATATAATGCTTATGGTAACCAAAAATAATAAGGCATAAAATATGGAATTTCGCATGCGATTTAACATCTCTTAATCATAACAACTCTTACATATTACGGAATAAGTGCACTAAGACTCTATAAAGTTTATGTTGTTTGCTGGGATGCGTTACTTCCAAAATTTAATACTAGTTAAGTTAATTACGCAGGACGAAGATGAGATTTTGTACGTCCCCGTCGTGCACTGTATTGATTTTTCGTTCAGAGCGCATTTCTCGGTCAAAGATTAAACAAAACAATGATTTTCCACTAACATAATTTCACTACCAAAACGCATTGCCTTTAACCTCCATCCACCTTCATAATAAAGTGGATATCTGCATACATATGTTTATTCTATACTCTTTTCATCGATTGGATAAGGTCGTCTCCAATAAAATGTACAATGTACACTGTATGTATGTATGTACATATGTATGAATGTATCTACATTGTGCATGCAGAGCAATATTATTTGGAAAACTGTAGCTTTTGTCTGGATACAGAATTTGAGTCGGTTCGGAGTAAAGTTGTTGAAAGAACGTGTACTGAGTCAATATTCGAAACTTTTTATTTTATATACATACATACATATGTATGTGTGTATGTATCTTATCCAAACACTGAATGGAAGTTGTTTTCTTTTCATAAAGTTATAATTCTTTAATTGAATTGATTCGTCTAGGAAACGTTGAATTCTATCGCAGTAAGCTTAAACGTAATGTATAAATATTTCATATAGTAAGAGTGCTCATCGGGAAAAAACGCATAATTTGAACTGTGGAAAGATCATTGGTGGATAAGTACAAATTAATAAGTTAATTACACTGTGCAACAAAATGAAAACTTTTTTTCCACTGGGTTAAGATTATGATATTTTAACTACTTACAATCATGACCAATAAAAAAGTACATGGGTCACATCAGGCTTTCCAGAGAAACCGTTGTATTTTTTTCTTCTTATTAAAAGTGTTTCCATCGACCTTAAGACTATTTTTTTAAAAGTAAGACATTCTTGACGGCTTTACTTTTGTTGTTCGACTTAGGAGGGTCTCGTAATAGAGACCAGAAATAATGTACGAGCATGGTAAGCACATATCTATATGTGGCAGCGTCTTTCAAACATTGCTATGGCTTGGTGGAAACGTATCTGTAATGCTAGTAATTTTTACTTGCATCGACACGTAGTATAGGGCAAGTTTTGGATTCTAAAAATTTCCGATTTCGGGATTTTGATAAATTCTTATATGTATTACCTTTATAGAGAAGTCGAAAAAAGTGTGTCTGAACGACTCCCCCCCGATTTGGCTTAAAAGTGGTAGAATTACTCATTGGAGTGGTAGGAATCACAAGGCAAAAAAAAAATTGCAGAATTCGATATAGTTTCCGTGAAACGGAACTTCAAAAATTGGCAAAAAATAGAAGCGTTCTTCTATATTTCAAAACATCATAACTTTGGTTCTGAATTTGATAAATTATACCTTGTTGAATTCAGGGAAAGGTGAACTTTCAAAATCTAGAACATTTTTTTTTCAAGGACGAAGGATATTCCAGAATATCCTTTTTACATAAATCCTTGAATAACTCCCTTCCAAATTTCAAGTTGGGATCTCAATGGGTTCGGCCAAAATAAGTTTTTTTTAGAAAGGTTAGACTTGCTGAAATAAATATTTCTATATTAACAAAAAGTCACGCTGGGGCGTTGTATCCCAAGGCCTTCAAAACTAAAAAAATCATTGTTTATTTTATTTTAAGAGCATTGTGTATATTCTTCCGATGAAAAGGAAAAAAAAAAATTCCGTTAATTACTCCTGGTGAAACAGATGAAATATCATGGAGTCTTCTTGTTTCCGGAACAATTCTTAAATTAGAAATCTTGATTCCATCAATAATTTTTCTTCATTATACTCCTGTGTGGACACGTAGGAGAAATCCATATTTCTTATATTTTGAGTTGCCCAGTTATATAATTGCAAGGGAGTCGTTTGTGTTTCCTATACGGTCTTTGTAGGCTAGCTCTGGCAGCCAGTCTTTTATTTGTTCCACTACGTCCGTCGCATGCACTCTTACCATGTGAGGTGGCAAAGAAGTTCTATCAGCATTCACTCCAAAATCCTCTTCATGCTATGTTAAATTAAAAAAATATTTTTGTTTTTGTATTTTGTTGTAAAAATTAATGCATTCGCTGTAAAATCTACAAAAATTTGTTAATTTAACCAAATTCGCTGTTAATTACACAAATCTACAATGAATTGTTAAATCTACTGCCTTCAATTGTAAAATTTACAGCGCTTATTTTTTTGGGTGTACCATCGGAAAAATAGATATTTTTTTAAAAAACTTTGGCATTTTTTGTACAAGAACTCTAAAAGACGGCGTTGAAATAATTGTACTGCGATAGTGTCATGCAGTCACTGCTTACAACAAAACTTTCATTTATATCTCATGCATGTCATTCCGATAATATATTGCGAAAGGATGAATCGTCGCCTGTTCGTTAGTCCAGTGATATCTCTGCACTGCATCTTGCACAACAAAACCATAATTTTCCGAAAAGTCCATTAAACAAGTATGTCCGTTTTCGTTATGAGAGTTCTTGTATATACCGTTTTGTTGGTCAGTTATAAAAACGTGACGAATAAAAACACTAAGCCGTTTCAAAAAGCTCTGAATGAAATTCTCACTTCCAATTTCCAAACAAGTTTGGTTTCTTTACTTGTAGTTTTTTTGGAAATTTTCTTTAATTTCCCAACAAAATATTCTTCCTCTCTGGAATTATCTTCATCGAATGCAATATTAACAGAAAAAACTTTTTCTGCAATTTTTAGCATAGACTTTTTCAGGTTTGACTTCACATATTTTAAGTCACTAAGTTTTCTCTTGTCAAATCTATCTTCTCCAATATACTATTTTTATACCCTATCCCTATGAGAGCAATTATTGTGCTATTCACTTACTCTACAAATTGCGCATACATTGTATACGGCCACGCCTACTTTTTAGTCTCACGTGATTGCGTGAGATATGAATTGAAACAAATTATTTGGTTCTAAATTTATATTTATAGCCTGTATCGGAGACATTTGCACAAATAAAAATGACAAGAATCAAGAATTATCCTCCCAAAAGGACACAAAGGACAAAGGATCTAACTGGTATATGTATTTGAATGTAATATTTTCATTTGAACGCCCAACATAACGAATAAATGTCGTGTTGGGGAATGCCTTTTTCTATTTTCTTCTGTTGGGGGCAAAGATTTATTGCTGACCCTTGGACAGGGGCTTTCTCTGAGTAACGAATATTGTACTATGCTTTTTACATCCCTCGATATTTGTAGTTTAGTTTGGAGAGTGATATTCTATTTTGTAGGGCATTTGATTTAATTTAACGAAAAGGTTAGCAACTACAAGAAATCACGTGATCAGTACTATTCCAAGTTCAAATTGGACTACACAAACACAAATTACTTGCAGGCTCTAACTGATTCAAAGTAGATTATATTGCTGTCAATGCGAATGGCTTGGTATTCCATGGGTTATTTTCACCAACTGTCCTTGAACTTTTTCTCGTCACTATGGTTTCCAGTAAATTGACCCATTTCAAGCAAAAAAGGATTTTCATCTTCAAATTCACAATAAGGACAAAAGAAGTCAATGCCTACTGTAATTCGAGAGATGGTTATGGAAGAGAGATACGCGAGCATGTCCGTGTTGGCCCATTCTTGTAGCATCGTTTTGTGGGGGATAATCCTTTAATTTAAAGATGGCAACGATGGCAGGATATTAATATGTGGTAGTTAGATAGAATATATATTTGCTTTAAGAAGATTTTGTTTTCTATCGGGTTTAAGGGTAAAAAATTTTGTTGGCTTAAGTTGATTTTGGTTATGCGAGAGTTGTGCTGAGCTGTTCCTGCTGTGTAAATGAGCGGAAATGTAATAAAAGTTGAAATTAAATGAGGATTATGACTTTGTTTTCTTATATATGTAAATGATCCATAAATCTTTTCCAATGTAGGTAATTAATGGGTATGTTGACTGCTAGCTGGATAAATTTATAAATGCGCACAATAGCGGCACTCATGAATGTGTAAGTAATATTTTTTTGTGTTCCGGACGTTAAAAGGAAAAACGGGTTTGTTACGATGTATGTTTTTCATATCGTTGCAACTTCTTAATCTTTGACCTAGAAATTACAAATTTTTTTTTAACAAAAAGCTTGATACAAGCCGGCCAGTCTAAGTAAGTACTACGGCCTTTAAGAACTCAATACAGTATCATTAGGACTTACCCCTTACTAATTTGATCGTTCCAGGGATAATTGCCTCACCACGTAATAATTTTCTAGTTCTGAGAGAGATACCAGCCTCGGGTAACAACAAAGATGGACAACAACCAACCAATAAAAATGCTTAATGTCATTAATTTATTTCATTCACAGATTCTTACTTTTCATGAATAATTGCTGCATGAATATACAAAAAAAAATTTTAAAAATTTTGTGAACTTCATTAAGTGTATGAATTCGATGTTTAGCTCACTTTTAATAAATTTTGCATTCAGAAAACATATAAAAAGTAACATAGGAAAATAGTCCGCTCCAGATGGATTGTTGCATTCTCATATGTTTTCATTTATATGTATTATGTATCTTTTTGGCTCAGTGTACAAGGGAGATATTACTGCGATCCAAGAGATACTGGATAGAATCAGATATGCTGAAAAGGCCTAACTGATACATTTATTACAGCTGCCATAAAGTGGGGACTTTAAGGCGAAAATCGGTAAAGAAAACTTCTTTGGCGGGTTAGTCGGTAAGCACAGCCTCCACGACACGACAACGGACAAGGGTTTCCGACTAATCGACTTTACAGCAGGTAGCCCTAAGTTTCCTGGACTAAGAATCAATACGAAACTGCGAAACGAGTTAATCTTGGCTTGAAATGAATGATGACAAGACGAGGTATAAAGCTGAGCAAATATTGGGCACTTTCGAGCGAAAAATACTTTGGCCGATATTAGATCCCGTATGCGAGGAGGGTGAATGGAGGTGAGTTGTATCAAGATGTGGATGTAGTCTAAAAAGCCAAGATATGCCGACTACAATGGTTTAGCCACATCGAGCAAATGGGCAACAATGCTCCAGCCAACAGAATCTTCGAATCCCATCCCCCAGGTTCGAGACGGTGAAGAAGACTGAAGCTCTGGTACAAGTGAGGCTGTGCCCCAAGCAAAGAGACTTTAAGAGTCGGTCGGTTTAGAAATTCTATTATAATATAACTAATGAATTTGTTCTGCTCTGATAAAATCTTCATTATTTATCAAAAACATTTTTAAGTGAAATTAATTTATATTACCACAATAAAAAAACGAATATCCGGTGCCACCTGCAATGCGCGAGGGTTTATCATATGTATTTTATTCAAAGAAACATTGTCCTGACGACAAATAAGGTAACTGAATGCAATACCTACCTACTGAGCTATCGTCAGAAAATTTTCCAATTAAGTTTTCCTTTTATTAAGTTTCTGTGCACAGAACGTAATGGTCATGTTATGTAATTTTAATTTTTATTCACTTTGTTTTAACCACCTCATGTGCGTGAACATGTGCAGTTTTCTTTTAAAATAAAGGGACACAATTTCGATTCTGTCATGCTTGTGTTTGCATATCTGCAGGTGATGTAAGGAAGAGAACCATTTCGATGAGCACGGGACTTCTATAGTGGTACTTGAGAAAATATATAAAATCGATGACTCGAATATTTAATAATTTAATAATCTCCACAATTTAAAAATATTGTACTAAACAATTTTTTGTATGTTAAAATTTTTGTTCATCATATGGAATTAACAATAGTGATAATAACATATTATATAATATAATATAATTACACAAACAGTAAGGCATGCGTTTTAAAAAAAATGTGCACGACTGGGTCGTACGTACTTGCACCTACATATATGCTGGTAGTTGGAAATGAATTTAAAAAAAAAAATTTACAATACATTTTTGAAAAAAAATTTTTTTAATTTTGTATAAGTTTAAATGGCATATATTATTAAACATTTAATCTTGCCCACATTTCAATTTTGATGGAAATCCATTGAGTTTTAGCCGAGAAATAGCCATATTTCTAAAACCAGTTAATAAGAAAAGTACCGTTATACGTATTTTTAGCCAAAAACGTGGTACGCCATCTTATAGCATTTGCCCAGACTAACTCGAATATGAAATTTAATCAAAATCGTTAGAGCCGTTTTCGAGAAAATCATGTTTTTGTAAAATTGGCCTTAAGTAAAGTACCGTTAATAATAGGGCTAGAACGAAAATTCCAATTTCCCCTCTGGAGAATACACAACAGACCCCAGATATGAAGTTTGAAGGAAATCGGTCCACCCGTTTGGGCTGTAGTCGAGCGTACATACATACAGAGTGACGGACAGACAGACAGACAGACAGACAGACAGACAGAATCGGCAGACCTATTTTTTCGAGCTTCTCTATCATCGTAATGTCAGAATTCATTGTTATCTCGAGTTCGAATTTTTGCACGAATCCAATACTTGCCCTATATTATAGGTGCAAGTAAAAAACTCAGCACTGAGATCCATTGGATATGCGTTTATCTCATCATTCCGATACTGAACTGCATTGCTATTTTAACCAATTTGACATGAGAACTGTTCAGCCAAATGGAAGCTCCAAGGAAGCTGTAAGTTATTTATGACCCGATCTGCCTGGAGCGGATCGTGTTCTACCCTATCCTTTTCCATACAAATGTATATAGCTCCTTTTCCACCAATATATTGTACTTTCTTGAAATAATTTTTTTTTTTAATTTCTTATAAAATTGTTCCAAAAGTTGAATTTTCCCCAACAGTGGGCGAAGTTTGAAATTTGTTCAACATATATTAAATGTTGTTCATAAGAAGTGATATTATTCTAATTAAACCACAGAAAAACAGTTTTTTAAAGAAAAACACCCCTAAAAAGTAGGCGTGGCAAGTTTCATGTAAAATTACTGAAAAAAGTGAATTTTTTTTGAAAATGTTTACACTTGTTCTGTCCCGATATCGATATCGATATATATTGTCCTAGCTCAAAATTTAAGGCCAAAAACTGGTGACAGGCTGATCATTTATATATATATGTATGTACTTTTTTTTTGGGTCTGTCTGCAATATTTGTCTATGTTACAAACTATGTATCAAATTTAAAATACCCTTATGATAGGGTATACATATCAAGAATACTCGTAAATATAGGTATACCATTAATACTTTTGACATTTGCCAGGCATCTCACTTCAGTTTAGTAGAAGTATACACAACTTTTAATGAGAACTTGATACGTGACTATTCATATGTGATCATTGGCTGAGTTCCCAACACCTCGCTAGTCCAGCTACTAGTATACTTTTGCACCGGGATGACAGATTTTGTCCTATAGAATCCAACAATTTACTAGATTTTAGTAGAGTAGCGACGTAGACCCTTAAACAAATCGATTTCGAACTTATATGGTTGAATCAGGATTGAATCCTGATCCTGGGTGGCCACGGCGTAGTGGTAGTGTATTCGGTCATTGAATGAGAGGTTTTGTGATCAATTCCCGACCATGTCCATTCAATTTCCACAGTATTAAAATTAAATAGTTCGCCCAGAAAGCACTTAGTGTGTCTCAACATGAACGCGATAAAAATACTGTGAATTACGAAAAAAAATCACACACAACTCTCTCCCCAGTCAACTTGGAAACCAACCATGGAGAATACAAATTGAAACCGAATATCACCTGAGTTTCAAATACCACTACACCAACTCTTTCCTATCCCTTCTTCTCTCTTCCAAAGTTAACTAAACAGTAAACAGTAAAAGGGTATTCATATCCCCTTTGGCATGTGCAGATTATAAAAAAAAAAAAAAAAAAAATCGATCTGATTACAAAATGTTCTGAGATCGGATTGACATTTTCCATTGAATTCGAGGTTCGAAGTATAGAAAGTTCGAGGCAAGAATGAAGAAAGCGAAATTAATCGTTGTGGCGTCAGAAAACAAAAAGGGATTGCATTTCTACTCGAATGAGATATACTGTATAAAAAACTAATATGGATAATAAGGGTCAATTGGTAGACAAACGCAACTTTGCACTCTGAACATAAGGAAAAAGTGCCATTTATTACAAGATTTCAATCTATTTCAAACTCGATCAAACAGGGCATGTGGGGTATGTTTAGTACTTTTTTAATACTAGCTGTACGTTTCAGCATCTAGCGAATTTCAGGCGTAGGAAATACGGCCATTACAATGTCGAACGGTTGATGCCGTTGGATTTCTTTCACTCATTAATTGATGTCGTAATTCGACCCCAGCAGCTGTAATAGAAAAAAATTCCACCCGAACAGAAAAACCGTTAGGCTTTCGGAGAATATTTTATGCCTGCATGAAAGCGTTTCCTATTACGCTGTGCTTTATATTCTATCCTTAGGGTATGTTAAGTTTGACACATAGTTTGTTAAATAGGGAAATATTGAAGATAGATCTGCTCCAGACGGATTGTAGCATTCTCATTTTTTTTTTATTAGATTTAAATATCCGATTTTAATGCGTTTTTCTTTCATTTAAATTTAGCTCCTTATTCAGAACATGTTGAATATCGTAAACAGCTTACGAAGAAGACTGAAGTACATAATGTACATATTGAGACAGAGTTTACAATCCTCTCCCTCGACAAGGATTATAAAAACGAAGCAAACAAGAACATTTCACTGAAATATTGTTTCAAACAATAGTTTTAATAACTTCACGTTCGGGGCACTCCTATAAATTGCCTGGTGCGAAATATAAGAAAAAGGAAAACAAACCCTTGTTTCTACCACCAAGAGACAAAGCAGAAAAAAAAGATTGTTAGCAGCTTTCAGAAATATGAAGGCCATTGGCCAACCCTTAAGAAGTTTTTAATTTGTTTCTTTCACCCCAATTAACCGCAATCGTCGCTACGATTACACTCTGAAGAACTATGGTCAAAAAAGGATTAACTTTTCTCCGAGTATGAGAGGGAATAAATGAGGAAAAAGTAAATAAATATAAAAATGAGCTACATTTGGTTGGTTGACGATACGCTCTAGGTCTGAAAAAGAAAGAGAACTCTATCAAGACAGAGTAAATGGTGCTACTAGAGTAGGTAGCGAAAAATGTGTTCATTAGCTTTAATGTAGAAAAGTAGGAAAAAGAAAATAAGAAAAATAATTCATGTTCTATTATCTTGCTTTTTCTCATTCTAAGTAAATTTTGTCTTCAGTCTCTTTGAGAATAATAAACCCATATAATTAGCACTACTTAGTGTCCGATGACCTATCTATTAAAGTAATAAAAGTTTAATTAGTTGGTATACGACTACCGGATATTCATCCAAATCCTACGACGTTATATGTATCCAATCAAAAACATGAATGTGAAAAGGAAAGTTCGGTACTATTCCCCAGGTTAGGTAAAAAAATATTGAGAATACACTACGAGGACCGTAAAACTCGTGCTCATAGTAGTGTGGGATTTTTACCCACTAAAAAAACGTCCTTATAATATACATACATATTTCTTTCAACTGCAACTATGTATGGATATAAGTATTTAGTTATTAAACAGTTTTTATTTACCAAGATTTAACTTTTTACCATGTAACTTTCTATTAAGGTGGTTCTGCTTATGCTGCAAAATTAATGGGGTTATTATTAATCAGGCTAGATCGAAACTTACGGCGTAATAGCAGTCACGTGACCTCCTAATCGATTCTTGTATTTCAACGCAAAGTTTTTTATTTCATCTTCCATCGTGGCGATTCTCTATAGATCTCTATGGACATAGTTTTTTCTTTACAAAGCAGACTACCTTTTGGTACTCCAGACGCAATTTTTTAAATTGTTTCCATATTTATCATGGAATAGTCTTCTCGCAAGGTGAAGCATCAGGATGCCAAGAAGTTTTTGTAAAATTTGTCGCAATTTGTACTTCAAACTCTCGTGCTATAAATTGTCAAAGCCTTGAGACATACCAAGCTTATTTCTGCTATAATATTTAGCTTGGCAAGATTTGTATGTCAATAAGTGCTTGCCAAGTTGCATCATTAGTTAGCAGGAAGTAGCCTATCAAATTATTTTTAAAGCAATGGAAAAAACCTTGTACATTTCTGTAGCTGTGATTAAAAAAATTTGATTAAAAAAAACTCTCTATAACTGAATCTATTTAAAATAATAAATCAGCACGTTTATATCTATTAAAGGCTTTTTCAAAATCAACAAACACTATTCCAATGCTAGGCTTCAATGCCTAGTTCTATAGTGAGCTTTATTACCATTTCAATATAAAAATAAAGGCCTTGGGTGTTCTTTCCTCTTTGAGCAATAACACTGACGGGTATTCCACGATCTTTATTCCGCTACACCATTGCACCCACCTGACATATGCATGGCCCGTTCGTTAATTTACTTTCGAAGTAGCACAAGTGGCGTTACATTTTGTTGTTCACTTGCAAAATAGTTCCACCTAAGCATTGCCTTAGTAAACAATAATATTCCAAGGATTCATTCAATCAGCCTGTAGCTTCGTAGTAATTTATTATTTACGAATATATATGTACGTATATAACATTACAAATAAGTATTACATTTCATCTTTTAGATCGCCTTAAAGCAACGTGTCAAATCAACTAATTATTAGAATTAGAGTATTAGCTCGAGAGAATATTAAGGAACTCATAATTAATTCAATTCAATGCAATTAATTAAATCAATCGTTTACTTTATGGCCTAAGTACAAACAAGTCTTATCCATGACATATGATAGGGAGACCATTCTCTTGTAAGGTATAGGCACAGGTGCTTATAATTATAGTAGATACTTTAAGGCTGGTATCTTTTTCCATTTTTTTTCCCAGCAAATTCGCTGAGTTAACTCTGAATTAAATGAACAAACAGTTTTGAAAGATACTGCAGATACTAGCAAACAGAGAGAAAACTCTCGTTCGGGGGAATTTTTACAAAAAGCTGTTCCCGTACGGAGAATCTTCGTAGTTTTTTACAGAAAAGAACGCTCACGAGAGAGTAAGAAAATTTGCCATTCTCGAAAGCAGTCTATTTTCCACTATTTCTTGTAAAATCTATTCGTTTACTTTTTCGTAATCTTAGTTATCTCTAAGAGAATTGTTTACCTTGGATTTAAATCAGCACTGAGCAGCATTTATTGTTTTATTATCAGAATAATAAAATTCATTACGTTTTTAAAAAATAATATTACATACTTATATACCTAACAAACAATTTTTTAAATTCATCCAATTTAAAATATCTGCTCTTTTTTGCAGCTGTTCTTGTGGCCGTCACTTGAATCAGTTTCATGACATTATCTACTTTTGATTTCTCTTCAATTTGCACAGTAACTAAAATTAAGTAATTAAAACTAAATTTTAATAATTTGTATTTGTTCATTAATCTTAAGCAAATATTGGAGCGAATTTTGAACATTGCTTAATTTAAATTAAGTGAAACATTAGCCCCGTTTTATGATAAAAATCATTATCATGAACATTGAGTAACAACAATACGAGATCCAAATATCTATTGGATTAATTATCAAGATCAAGATTTTTTTGAAGGTATTACTACGACTAAGTTTATGGAAAATTTATCTAATTTATTTGTAGCACCTATCAATGATGGCTAGGCCTTAGCCCTCTATGGGCTGCTTACGGCCTAATATTTATTTATTTTTATCAAAGATGGCCATTTCCTTTGATTTGTGTTTGTTTGTCAAACGAAAATGAATCATGACTATGACGTTCAGCCTGAAATCATTAATATTCCTGAAAAACAAAACTTTTTGGCCCTAGATTTTACATGCAAACTTCCACTACTTCAACGTAGGCCAGGGCACCCGACCTTAGGAGAATCACAAAAAAAAATTGTCACTGTTTTAGTTCAAAATATTTTTTTTTTTCTATTTATAAGATAAGATAAATATAATAATAAAACTAAGAGCGTTTTATCACGTCAATACTTTTTTGAAAATCACCCCACTATTTTTTTATCACTAAAATTCAGGGTGCCGACCTTACATGCCATCACCCTACGAACCTTGAAAGTTACTATGTTTGCTCCCCATTCATAAGTACAGTACATATGGATGTATGTATCCATATACGTATGTTGACAATATGGGTAAATATGATACGTGTTGACTTCTGAGTCTGCATCATTGAAATTCCTTTGAATCGTTTTCCGCATTTCAATAAGCTTGAGTAATTAAAAATTAACAGGTCAGCCTTCTGTCAATGTCCTGTCAACCATATCAGCATTTTCTGGTTCTGGCGCTATTCGATTTGCATAATAAATTTACTTTTAATGCGTATGGGTTTGATTATCAGTTATTAAAGTATGTATTTAATGTACATACATATGTACAATTTATTAATTCAAAACTGTTACACTTTATTGTTTCTAATTTTTGGATAATATGAAATTATAAATTATATATTATTGGTAATAAACATGACCCATTTTTGAAAAAATAAGTTGGAATAATAGTACTGTACGTTAATTAGGCATTAGAAATAATGTCTAGTCTAAATATATGCTGCCCCAATTAAACATTTACTGCTTTTGCTACGGACATATTATGAACAGATAATGGTCTCGGTAGTCCATCCCATCCCAGCTTTAACAAAGCAAGCAAGTTGGAGTTGATGAGTTTTAGGGAAGAGGGTCGCTGAACATTTAAAAACCAGTGAAAAAATGCTACGATCCGCCTGGAGCGGATCGTATGATACCCTATCCCTATCTTATTTGGTCGTGTCAGTGGGCGGTGAAAAATGTATTCAGAAAATTTTCTATTTTGCCTTATAAACTAATATTTTTACTCGAAAATTAATTTTTGAAGTAAACGCCCCTAAAAAGTGGTCGTGGCCATATACAATGTATAGACCATTTGTAGATTAAGTGAATATCTACATATTTGCTCAAGTAAGTTTTTTCGATTTCATCAACCTAGCTCAAAATTTAAGTCCCAAACACTGGTGACACACAGACAGACGGACGGACGGACATAGCTCAATCGATTCAGCTAGTGATGCTGATCATTTATATGTATACTTTATTGGGTCTATCTGTAATGTTTCTCTATGTTACAAACTATGTATCAAACTTAATATACCCTTAGGATAGGGTATAAATATGCAACCCGTGCAGCATTTGATTGCAGAGAAAATAATAACAGGCCCCTCGTTTGCAGAATAATCTAGTTTACCATAAACTCGGTCTTCACTTCATTCTGCATCATCTTACTGAAATCCATTACTACCTTTGTATGTACATATGTAGGTATATTAAGCAGCTTATAATTCTCAAGGTGGAGTTTTATCAGAACTTTCGCTCTTAAGTGATCAAACTCAATTTAATAGATACAAATATTTATCAAAGATAGTTTGTATTATAAATATTTAATTATAATACATGACATATATATGACGAACAACAGGCTAAATTAGATTCATACATCAGCATGTAATTTTAGGAACAAATCATTAAAATTTCGGGAGAAAAACACAAAATAGAGAGGATAATTACTTAAGAGGACGGAAAAATAGATATTAATATTCTTATGTAGAAGTAAAAGAAAAGATGAAGCGGTTTCCACTCCAGTTAGAGAGTCTTTATTGACAGCTACTTATTATAAAAAGCATAACTTATATACTAGTTTAATACTGTATACATTAGTGGAGACATATCGGGTAAATCATGCGACTGAGCGACCAAACTTAGACTAATACACATAGGTAAATAAAATATGTTTTAAACACAGTCTGTTGAACAAATAAGGAGCACGAAAAATAAAACGTATTCTGTCGTCGCCTACAGTTCGGCCATCCTCACGGTATAATCGACCCGATTACAAAATTCTCCATACTAATCAAAAAATTACAAGCTCATACTAAAAATAGTTTCAAAATAAATTCTGTTTATGTACAAATTTAGTTCAAATATTAACGTATAATGTTAAAAAGCAAAGTGTTAAATAATTTAAAGGAAAGATTTATAGGAAAAAGTTTAAGACGCTAGGACTATGTGTTATTACCTTTCAATTATAATTAAACAGTTCTAGCTCAATCAAACTCACTCTTCAGCCACTTCCTCGTCATGCTCGGGATCCACCAATTCCACGTTGTATGGCCTCGTATTATTTGGAGACGACACGCCTTTGTAAGGTAGACGTGTTATTTGTAAGCCATCAATATCTCCAATAACGTAACGATCATTGTCTAGAACCTTTTTTATCTCATACGGGCCTCGAAGTTTTTTATTGATACCTGGAGTGGTCACGACATTTTTGATCAAAACATATTCGCCTTTCTTGTAGGATCTGGGACTTTTATGGCGACGGTCATAATAAGTCTTGTTTTGCAGTTGACTTTTTTCGGTATGCTCAGACGCCTGTTGCCTTATTTCTTTCAAACAAGCCTGTTTCCCCCCTAAGGTGTCTCCGAGATACTCGCGAACGCGATCGCAAAATTCACCCTTTTGGTTTCTTCCAAACAAAAGAACACTTGGTGTGAAACCTGTGCTTCTATTTAGGGTATTATTGAGTGCAAACTCAACTTTTGTTAAATACCTATCCCAATCACTTGTAGTATCTGCTTTACATTCTTTTGCCAACATCGGGACAATAACGCGATTTATTCGCTCGATTTGGCCATTAGATTGAGAAGAATGTGTAGCTATCTTAATGTGGCTGACATTTTGTTCCTGTAAAAAGTCCGCAAACTCTTTAGAGGTAAAACAACTACCGCGATCGGATATAAGTCGATTTGGCCTTGAATAATTGTCAAAAAATGACTTTAAACATGTTATAGCCTCCTTGCTTTGTGTTGTTTTTACGGGGTAAAGTTTGATAAACTTGGTAAAACCGTCAATTACAAGAAAGACATGTTTTCGTTTTGCAACAGAATTTGGAAGAGGCCCGAGGTGGTCGACGTGAATGGTATCAAAGGGAAAAATTCCTTTTGGAATAGAATGTAAGGTGCCCTCTACCTTGCCGTAGGCTTTAATTTTTTCTTTCATTTTAGGAAACCAATAGCTTTCTGATAAGTGTTCGAAACACTTATCGGATCCCAAATGGCACATTGCTTCATGGTGTGTGCGTATCACCTGCTCTTCCATTTGATGTGGAACAAAAAATTTAACTTTATCTTTACGTTTCCGATATATTAAACCATCTATCATTTCATAATAAGGGCTTTCAGCCTTTTCCAACTCGGAAGCGATTGAAACGATTTTAGGATCTTGTCTTTGGGCTGCTGCCAGCGCAAACTCAAAAGATTCATCATCTACAAGCAGTATGTTAAACGAACGACTTAAAGCATCAAGATGAGTCATCTGACTCCCTTTCCTATGCTCTATAACATAATCAAAGCTTTGCAGCTCTAGAGCCCAACGTGAGATACGAGGATTCAAGGACTTTTTCTTTAAAGTTAAAGCTAATGCTTGACAATCAGTTACGATCTTAAAAGATATCCCAATTAAGTATATTCTAAACCTTCGTAGGGCATAAATTATAGAGAGGGTTTCTAATTCGTAGCTATGGTATTTACCTTCAGATGCAGTGGCTCGCTTCGAAAAATAAAAAACAGGGTGAAACTTTTTATCAACATGCTTCTGCATCAGTACTGCTCCGAAGCCTACACTACTTGCATCACAATGCAGTTCTGTAATCAAATTGGGACTATAAATGTATAATACGGGTGAGGCTATTAGTTTATCCTTCAAGTTTTTAAAAGTTTCCATTTCTGAAACACCAAAAACAAACGGGGTGTCCCTTTTTAATAAATCATATAGTGGCTTAGCGATATTAGCAAAAATTTTTATAAATTTTCTAAAATAGGAGCAAAGTCCCAAAAAACTATGCACGTCCTTAGTACAGCCCGGTATTGGAAAATTTTTTATCGCGTTAAGATTACTTTCATTGGGCCGTATACCATCTTCAGTGATCTGGTAACCTAGATACACAATTTTCGTTTGTAAAAATATGCATTTATCTAATCGGAGTTGTAAGCCATTCTCTACGATTATGTCCACAATCTGCTTTAAGATGTCTAAATGCTCTTCGATAGAAAGTGTGGCGACGAGAATATCATCTAAGTAAGTTATAATTTTTTCCTTAGATATCAAACTGCGAAATATATGCTTCATGAACCGTTCAAAAACAGATGGGGCATTTTTCAGCCCGAAAGGCATCCGCGTATACTCATACTGACCCATAGGAGTAATGAATGAAGTGTATTTCGTTGACTCATCGGATAATTGGACATGATGGAAGCCATTTCTTAAATCCAAGGTTGTGAAATATCTTTTTCCCCTAAGGCGATCCAAATGATCCTCAATAAGAGGTAATGGATAATTATCGCGCAAAGTAATCTTATTAAGCTCTCGAAAATCTACACAGAGCCTGTGCTTTTTATTCTTTTTTTGTACAAGTACTATTGGCGACGCGTAAGGGGAATTCGATTCGCGAATAATACCTTTCTTTAGCAAATCATCTGAATGTTTTGAAGCTCGATTTTGTGAGCATATGGAAGCCTTCTAGGTGGACAATGAAAAGGAATATCTTTTGAAAGAACTATGCTCATTTTAAAGTCTGTTTGTGGCAACTGATCGCTTAAGAGAAAATAGGCCGGTCTTACAATTTCTTTCACTTGTCGGTTAATAACTACAGGCATATTTTTATTAATATTAAGATCAAACTCACCGTCTTCTCCACTTATATCAATGTTTAAAATTTGATAGATAAACTCAGCGTCAGACAAATCTTCATCCGAACTGCTTTTATGCGTCGAGTCATGACAATTGGTGGCATTGGAGGTCGTTGGAGGATCCTGACTTCTGCTATTATACTCTTTTCCAGTCCTTTGAAGCGCTAAACCTGTTTTTCTAATAAAATCTCTACCTAAAATAACAGGAAAAGTCATTGAAAAATTCTTTACTACCAAAAGCTTTAAGTTTATTTTTAAATTTTCAAAAAAGATACATGTAGTTATACTTCCGATTGTAATAAGAGGACTACTGTTGACTCCAAAGTAAGACTGTGGTGCTTTCTCCAGAGTTGATAGGAAAACCGGTGGTAGGAACCTCTCCTGGATAAAACTGATTGGGCTACCAGAATCGAGCAGTGTTAACAAAGTCGTGGAATTATCCATTTCCTTGCAAGTCCACTGATATTGAATGTAGCTTTCAAAGTCATTAACACCTGCTTTACTTCCTCCTGTGGTCTGATGCATTGCCCTGACTGGATCCTTGTTCGAACAATTGGTGGATATGTGTCCTTGCTTCCCACACTTGAAACAAGTGATCTTCTTTTTGTCGTACTTTGTGTGTGTACCAGGCTGATCGGTATTCTTAATTTTACTTGGTGAAGAAGAATCAAACGACACATACCTGGTCTGCTTTTCTGTATTATTTCTTTTTAGTTTCTCATATTTTCGCAGCGCTGTTTTCAATTCAAAAAGATCATTAGCACTGTACAAACTTGTTTTGTTCACCTCGGAATCGGGAATTCCTTTGATTATAAATTCTTTTAAATCTTCTTCATCAACGGTGTTGTGTGAGGCAATTTCCTGCATGTATATCACATATTGTTGCACGGTTTCCTCACGACGTTTTTCCCGCTTACGTAGCTCGTTATACACGTCTGACTTCGTTACGACTTTTATAAATTCATCTTTTAACACAGATTTTAGCGCGTTCCAACTTTTCACATTCACTGTTCTCACAAATAACTTTGCAGTGCCAGATAGAAGACGTTTCCCGAAAATGAATTTATCTCTTCCATCCAACTTCATAATATCCGACAGTTCCTCGAATTGTTCAAGCCATCGCTGTATGGGATAATTGTCGTCACCACTAAATGCAGGTAAAGCGTCTTCGACATCCTTGAAGTTACAACTTGCATGTGACCTGGAACTGGAACGTGCCTCTTCCAACTGTAAATCACGGATCTGTTGTTTCAGCTCCATTATTTCCTGCTTCTTTTGATGTATTCTTCGTAGCTTCGCTAACTCTTCATCAAGATGCTCCTCCCGCTCACTATTAGTTCCATTCTCCTCATCAGATTCGTGGTCGTCTGAAGAACTGGACCCATCGGCGCATTGATCTATATTCCTGGAAACTAGTTCTTCTTCTACCAGCTTCAGAAGTAAATCTTCTGTAAAATCCTGCACCGCATCTTCTATTCGAAGTTTCAACTCAGCTTTAGTACCGACGGTTTGGAGTTTTAAGGACCTGAGAACAGTTTTAAGTCGTGGAACAGTCGCCGACTCTAGAAACTGTGTCCATTTTTCAGACATCGCTTAACTATTCCCAAACTTTAACAGCAACAGCAGGAAAAAAAATCGAAATAACAATTTACGGAAACGCAGTACTATTAATCTTTTTTTTTACATAAACTTCTATATAGCCGACACGTTTTCAGTACTGATCCCACTTCTGATAATTTGTAGAAGTAAAAGAAAAGATGAAGCGGTTTCCACTCCAGTTAGAGAGTCTTTATTGACTGCTACTTATTACAAAAAGCATAACTTATATACTAGTTTAATACTGTATACATTAGTGGAGACATATCGGGTAAATCATGCGACTGAGCGACCAAACTTAGACTAATACACATAGGTAAATAAAATATGTTTTAAACACAGTCTGTTGAACAAATAAGGAGCACGAAAAATAAAACGTATTCTGTCGTCGCCTACACTTATTAAAGTTTTTATACAAAACAACAAAAATTCGATATCCATGTGGAATAAGTGAATATCTTCAGTTGAGTTAGTGGAAAAATGGCTTTTTTCGAAATGTAGGCGTGTCAGTTAGCCGATGTCTTCCAAAATACTGTAGACTCCGCTTATCTGACCTAAGCTTTTCTGAAAATACCCGATTAACTGAAATATAAAATAAGTTACGGAATAATTTTTTTTCAGTTTTCCGTAGTTCGCTTAGAAGAAAATACTGTTTAAGTGAAACAAAAATTGTGGAAAATTTATATAAGAAGATAAGAACTAAAAGTAAGATGGAATATCTAATATTAATAGTAAGTTTTTATTATGCATTTAAGTAATAGATAATTGTTTGAAGCATTGCAGGGTGTTTCCAAGTTAAATGACAAAACTTTGGGTATATACATATTCCAAGAAAAAAATCGCTTCACAATAAGGGTCTATGTCCAATACAGACATCATTTATCGTTACCCATGCTAACTGAAATATCTCCGCTAATATAAATTTATAATAATATGTACTTACTACAAAAACCCCATTTTGGACTTTTATAGTAGTCGTTCTTTTAACTGCATTCAAATAAAATTGATTTCTTCTTTAACTTTCCGGATATTAGTTTCAAGGTCAGTTACATTTTTCTTATCCAGGAACATTTTTGACATTCAAATCGAGTTTTATGCGTAATAAACATACTGTTTAACTAATTTTCTCATATATGCGTAACAATAATAAGAAACATATGGAAGTAGTGTAGCAACTACGCCTAGAGCGAATTGTGTGATACCCTATTCCTTTCCTATGTGCAGGCATATGTAGCCTTATCCTCAAAAAACTTGCCTAAATTTATTTAAATAATTTTTTTTTAAATTACTCGAAAAGAATTTTATTTCAAAAGTGGGCGTGGTATTCGTCGAATTTCCCAAATATTTTAACATATGTATACTAAAGTCTGCTTCTAAGGATTGATATTATTTGATTGTAATCGACGAAAATATTTTTTTTAGAAAACCGCCGGGCGGCCATATACAATATTTGGAAGATTTGTAGAGTAAGTGAATATCTATATATTTACTTTAGTAAGTTTTTTCGAGTTTCATATAAAAGTACTGAAAAAAGTGATTTTTCGAAAAGTCCGCTTTTCAGTGGGCGGATCTTACAAATTTTGCATTTGTCTTGCCTACTTTTCCAAGGACTTCGTACACAAAATTTCATCAACCTAGCTCAACATTTAAGGCCCAAAAACTGGTGAAATATGGACTTTGCTCAATCGACTCGGCTACTGATGCATTTATACATATACTTTATGTGGTCTATCTTTAATATTTCTCTATGTTACAAAGTATGTATCAAACTTAATATACTCTTAGGATATGGCGAATTTAAAAGCTATAACATAGCCTAGGTATTATCTTTATCTTATTTTGGGACCTGCCAATCAACACTGCAAGGAAGCAACAAGCTTTATCTGCTCACATAATTCGTCCACAAAAATAAATTGTGATGAAAGAAATAAAAGAATGAAATCTCTGCCTGTTGTGTATTCCGCACTTATCATGCTGATGTAAATATTTAATATTCATTGCAGTTTCTTTAACCCTCTGTGACTGACATGCCTTTATTTTCGCCAATTCTACTGACGTGGTATTGTATTGTACATATTCTCAAAATTCGTTTTATATTCGCACGCTTGAGCGTTCTACCGAAATGTACAACCGTCCATGAATAAAAGTGTTAAATTTCATGAAATCTATTCATTTCTAAAATAAAATAATCAGTGATCTTTCAGGATAGTGTCCGATAGGTGTTCGTGCTAGGAGATACCATTTCATATTGAATTTACAGGAACTGCAAAATCAAAAAATACGAACCGGCATTTGGCATAACAATGAGAAATTAAACGTCTAATTTCTACTGTTTCTTGTGGATGTTTGTATCACGTTTACCTGACCGTTTTTACGCTACGAGTATATATGTACATATGGTCAGTACTATACGAAAAGTTTCAACAAATTTAACATTGAATTTCAAATACAATTCTGTAATCTGTGGGCCACCAACCAAAAAGGACCCTTTCCATCTATTACATATGCACACATTTTTAATATCTCACAAAATTTGTAAATTGGAAAGACGAAAGATTTCCTTTATTAAGGAAATCATAATTGTTCCTAAATAATACGTTTTTTTTCGCATTTCATAAAGTAATTAAAAATGCAGTAAAAAGAGTAGGTTCATTCATCTTTCACACAAGCAATGCCATAGACGCTAATGCATAAGTCTTCAAAGACGAAGTAGAATTTAAGAAAAACGAAGCCAAGTCAGATGTGGTGTGAAAAAATATTCACATTAATATCTTTTAAATACATAATTCATAAGCATGATTACGGATGATGATACTCGAGTTCTGTGCTAAAACGATTTGTAAATGTAAATTGGATTACTTCGTGTTATATTTCTCACTCTGGTAACAACGTTAGTTAAAGGATCACATCTGTTTAACCTACGGATGGGTGTAATGCGGATTTGCTAACAGCATTGAAAGCCGTCGTCAGCAAAAGCGGACGACTAATGGTGATAAAAAATATAATGAAAATGCTTTAAATGCATAAGTGCAATCGTAATCACGGACAAAAAGTGATTTTAAAATTTTGATTTTGATTGCAATGTTTAAAGTCATTTGGAAAGGTTTTAGTAGTGGTTGCGACTTAAAGCAGAGTTTTGGAAAGGATTTATGTTCGTATGCACAAGTATATACATACGTTATATATTTCACTTGGATATATAAAAAAAGTGGTGATCTTAGTTAACTTCCAAATAAGACTACAATAAACCACAGTATAACCATGGTACAACCACATTTAGTACGGTTATTGCCCCAGCTATTGAATGTAGTAGATCCACGATATATGTAATCAGTTTGCTATTTCTGTTCATCATCGGTTGTTCTTTTCGAGTTGACGAAGAACACTGGTATTATTATTCAAACGAATAACACTAGAAACTTAATTTCGTGTGACAGTTGTACAAGCTTTAAACGAGAACCACACGATAGCATTTTCGTATGATATAATCTGCAGATTTTCGATGCACAGTGTTCAACCTTGAGTATCGACCTAACATCGAAGAAACATGATACAACTAGCACACAGTCATCGCAAATGGTTAAAACTTGTCCTTAATGTCCTTCGAGAAATAGTCCCATGTCCCATGGTATATTAGAAATAGTTCATCGAGATTTGCAGATTGACCTCGTAGCAGATACAATTAAAAAGTACGCAAAACGACACAACGAGTGTTTGCAGATGCATATTAATCCTGAGATAGACGATGTCTTAAACGTACGAAATAATATTCGTAGGTTAAGAAGAACCAAGCCCCATTAACTTTTTTGACAATAACGAGAGCTCGTATTTAAATTATAATACCTTCTCAAACCCAGTTGATTGGTCATGATACTCGTAAGAGAAGTGTTTTTAGTGTGGTTATAGTGGGTTTCTAACCCCACTGTCTTTCGAGATTTTCATAAAAAACCAGTGAAAAAATGCTACAATCCGCCTGGAGCGGCTCGTATGATACCCTATCCCTACCTTATTTGGTCGTGTCAGTGGGCGGTGGAAAATATATTCACAAAATTTTCTATTTTGCCCTATAAACTAATATTTTTACTCGAAAATTATTATATTTATATATATACTTTATTTTGTCTATCTGTAATATTTCTTTATGTTACAAACTATGTATCAAACTTAATATACCCTCAGGATAGGGTATAAAAATGTACTCATGCAATTGATCGCTATTTACTAGCGAATTGCGTGACGCTAATACGCTTCGCCATAAACACAGCCTAAAGCGACTCTTTAATAAATTAAATTGTGTAATATGTGGACGACAAGGCGCTGCTTAATTCGTTTAATTTCTCGTTTATGTCTAGTAACAAGTGCCATCCGTGTGGTAGTCACTACCTCGAATAACTCATTTTCACGTTCACATAATGTCAGCTTAATCTCTTGGACATTTCAACTGAATTCTTCAAGGACACCAACTGGCGCGCATACAAATAACAGAATAACGTCCACAGCTGCCAGTGTGAAACAGTGTGAAAATTCGTGATATAATTTTGCGGTAATATAATTTCCGGTCTTTTGACTACGAAAACCGAGGTAGTTTCGACGTGCCAGGAACTCACTCAGAAAATATTCATTTGAGTAATCCGTACATTCACACAAAACACCCCCTGTACATTGTCGGTGACTAAGTGTCCAGACACCGTCTATCCTTTAATGTCACATTTATGTGGCCTCGTTAAAATGAAAATGAATTATGAAATGTTAATCGAGAGCATCCGGCGCACAAACATTTTTGAAATGACCAAAGGCACCTAGAACAGAAAATTCATTTCGCACTTACACAATCCTTTTTCGTGTGGAATTTATCATTACATTATAATTAGTAGGTTTGAGATGCTCACATTTTGTTGTGAATTTATTTGTGGAAGGATGCAGACGTCATACACTCAAGACATTAATTTTACATATTTACTTAAATTATCTAAATAATAAGTTTAAGGCACTCAGTGGCAGCCAAATAAATCTCAGTACATACATACGGTTTTAGGTATAAGGTTATTTGAAATTACTTTCTGTACAAAATGTTTCTTTTCAAAACAAACATAAATAAAGTTTAATTATTTATACTCCTGCTTTCTACATATACTCGATTTTTTTGTCAATTTCCTCTTACACCCACTCTATTTTCGGTCAGCTATTTTCGTTAAGTTTTTTACTTGCACCTATAATATAGGGCAAGTATTGTTTTTAATTTGTTTAGACTTTTATCTTCATTATTCTTCCATGGTTTAAGATGCTTACCTCATACAGTGTTTGACTTCTTTTATGTAAATATTGAATAACATGTTTTTGGAACGTTTATTTAGTACAATTATTTTAACTATGTATGAAACAACGAGCTGAAATAGTGACACTGCACATTGCAAAGAGTCGATCAGTTGTGTTAACTCAACATGCATATTAACGAAAATATCGGTGAAATAACTCCACGGGAATTCAATCCATCAGGGAATTTACTGCACACATAGTGGGTAATAATAATTCCACTTTTTCATGGAGTTATTTCCCACTAGAAGAGAATATTAATTCAATACGAAATTTTGTGGAGATATTTCCCGCATTGGATTAGGAAAAATAAATAATAAATGTAGTAATAAATGAAAAAATGTGCACGACTGGGTCGTACGTACTTGCACCTACATATATGCTGGTAGTTGGAAATGAATTTAAAAAAAAAAAATTTACAATAGATTTTTGAAAAAAAATTTTTTTAATTTTGTATAAGTTTAAATGGCATATATTATTAAACATTTAATCTTGCCCACATTTCAATTTTGATGGAAATCCATTGAGTTTTAGCCGAGAAATAGCCATATTTCTAAAACCAGTTAATAAGAAAAGTACCGTTATACGTATTTTTAGCCAAAAACGTGGTACGCCATCTTATAGCATTTGCCCAGACTAACTCGAATATGAAATTTAATCAAAATCGTTAGAGCCGTTTTCGAGAAAATCATGTTTTTGTAAAATTGGCCTTAAGTAAAGTACCGTTAATAATAGGGCTAGAACGAAAATTCCAATTTCCCCTCTGGAGAATACACAACAGACCCCAGATATGAAGTTTGAAGGAAATCGGTCCACCCGTTTGGGCTGTAGTCGAGCGTACATACATACAGAGTGACGGACAGACAGACAGACAGACAGACAGACAGAATCGGCAGACCTACTTTTTCGAGCTTCTCTATCATCGTAATGTCAGAATTCATTGTTATCTCGAGTTCGAATTTTTGCACGAATCCAATACTTGCCCTATATTATATGTAGGTGCAAGTAAAAAGCGAAAAATATCAAAAACATAAAATTATTAATTAAATGCCTTATTCTGTAATCTACATCAAATTTAGTTCTCACAATAATAAAATTTTGAAACAAAGATGCTATAATACTCACTATATAATATAATTACAAGAAGACTTTTACAGTCTTGAACAATTGTTGCACAAAGTGGGCAGACAATTGAACAGCGTGAACTGTCAGCGATTTTATTGAAGCAATCTTTACAAACTTTTAAATGCATGGTTGTAAAAGAATGTTGCGTCGGTGCTCAATTTATCGATTTATTTTTTTCCTAGTCGAATATTGTAGCTTTCCTGAGAACTCGTTGTTCTCATATTTGCATTGAAAACAGAGTATTTTCTTGGAGTTTTCTGAAAAAGTTCGTTTTATATATTACACCTAAATGTGATATTCAAAGTTATTACTCGCAAGATCCATTCGTTTTCGTAATATGCAATAAATAGTTAAGCAATGTAAATTAATTCTCGATGTTTCAGATTTTAATAAATCAAACGCTGTAATAATTTTATCTGCACTCAACAACGGGAAATCTTGTTCAAAATTAATCAAGAACGCCATTGCGCGAAATTAAAAAAAAAATTTTCGCAAATTTTGAAATAGATATAAATAAATACATTTCTTGTGTCTGTGGATAGTTTAAATAAAAACAAATGTATATACCTATCACAGATAAAAGAACAAAAAATACATAAATAAATGTAAAAAACATAACAATAGTTTAATTCAATTGCTATTATATTAAATGAGATTTCAGAATAAGATATTTATTTTTTATTATATGTATTCGAAATAAGTCCACATGCAGTCCATGCTACCCCCTCCAACCTTCTGCTTGGGATCACGGTTGGATTTGGAGTAAGTGAGAGGTTGGTGATTGGGTGTAAGCGAGTAGTTGTACAGGCTTCTCAAGATTCTCTAAAGCACTATATTAAAAAGATCACATGATAGCGCGTCACCTTGTCTAAGTCATTTTCTGACATCGAAAGGTTCGGTGAAGTTCTTACCGATTTTAATGGAACAAGGGGAATTCTCCATCGTCATTCTGCAAAGTTGGGCGAGCTTGGCAGGGATGACAAGACTATACATGGCTCTGTGTAACTCTGTTCTGTACACGCTTTCATAGGTAGCTTCAAAATAGATAAGGAGGTGGTGCGTACCAATTTTATTTTGGTTTTTTCTAAGATTTGCCGTCAAGGTCTAAAACCGCACTGATAAGGACTGTTCAGGCTGTTTACGATCGGTTTTAGGCGTTTACATAATACGGTAGACAGGATCTTATATGCGATGTTGAAAAGACATAACTGTAGTTAGCGCAGTTCAGAGGGTCTCCTTTCCTGAGGACCTCGCTTTCAGTTTATATATATCGCTATCCTCACTTCATTCTGATCATGTTGACGGGAATCTTGACTAACATCGTCACTGTTGAATAGCTCATTCTGTCTGACAGCTGAAAATTGGTCATCAGCGCTGTTTAACAGTCTGCAGAAGTGACCACGCTACTAAAGACTTCCTCCCTTCCTAGCGTTTAAATCAGATAGAAAAATTTTAACGTCGTGGCTAGGGCATTATTCATACGTCTTGTCCAGAGCTGGTAGAAGTCATCCTTCGTCGCATCGTCCATCTTCTCATGTGGGGCGCATATTATGCTAATTTAGCCTATATGAGGATAGTCATGAGTCGCTCGTTCATATGCCCGAAACTCAAGACTTCCTGCCAAAGTCTGCCTCCAACGAAAAACCCGCACCCGAATAGTCCTTTTGCCCGGCCCATATGCGAAATATACTGTTATCTATTGTTTATACAAATGTGCGTTGGTCAAGAACACAGCTATTTCTTTTATAGGAACACTGGCTTTACAAATTCTCCCTTTATAGCAATAATACAAAGTTTTCGAGTGTATTTCCTTACCTAGATTTTTTTTTCTTCGGCATCGTACATCAATGTACCTACTATTTTTCTAAAATCTGTTATAAATTCCATTTCACTTTCCATTGCAACTTTCACAACAAATCACTTCGACTTTCTAGTCCACGATCTAATTCAAACTGTGTTATAATAATATTAAAAAAAAAATTGGGCAAGTGCGAGGAGGGCCTCGTGCAATAGTGTTCCGGACATTTTATATTGTCATTTATTCATATCCTGCATAGGTACACCTAATACTGGTTTTGATATGAATAATGTAATATCTTGTCCTAGTAACACTGAGCTGAGATTCCAGTCCATTTTAACTTACACTTTCAATAAAAAAAAAAAAATGGCGTACCAAGCTTTTGGATAAAAATGCATGTAACGGTACTTTGCCTTGTAAATGGTTTGAGTAAAGCAAAACACTGGCAATACTCGACATGCGAAGGAATACAGTATTTAGGGCCGATTTTTCAATCGTCAGATAAGTAATCAGATAAGACTTAACAGTCAGATAACACAAAAATACATTTTTCAATATGCGTATAGCACCTATTCTAGATATATATCAGTTATCTGCCGAATAAAATTATCTGGTGATCAGTAAGCTGGATAAACTTTAACTGACTGTATATGAACTGTCAAAAGTGAGAATTTTAAATTTAATTTATTTTTTGTAAGAAATATGGATTTTTTCGATATTTGCTATGATTTTGCTATTGAAGAAGAGAATAACGTATTCAATTACTTCAATTCACCCTTAAGAAAGCACCACCAGTGCAATGAGGGGCAATGTTTTCCATATTTTTTTTTAGCTTTCAAAATTTGTAAATACCGAAACTTTTCAAATTGAAGTGCCAGATAATGTGAAAAATAGTCTGCTAGCTCTAACATATACGATTGTCACTGTATCTATCTCTTTTCATTCCAGTTTCGTGAAGTTAGACACAATTGAGCTTGACAAAATCGTTCAATTACAATCTAGGAGTTATTCGATGATTGAAAAACTAAGATCTACTTATCTAGTAGATAAAGAGTGGAATAAATTTATTCGTTAGACAGCAATCAGACTGTTTAACTGACGATTGAAAAATTGGCCCTTAGAGTTTTAAAAATTAAAAACAAAAATATTTTTGAAAAAAAAAAAAAAAAAAAATTAAAAAAAATTTTAGTTTTTTAAACTTCTTTAGTTTTCAAAAGCAGCATAGAGCTAACATATACGATCCATTCGTGCAGATGACTTAGTTTTTGAAAAATCGAAATCGAATGCAGTAGCAACAAGAGAAGAGCTTATAGGGAAGTCCATGCGCTTTTCTAAAATCTGTAACTCGGGAACTACTTAGCGGATTTAGATGAAACTTGAAACTTGAGCAAATCGTAGTATCAAAATGATCTACTATAAAAATTATTTGGATAACATAAAAACTGGGGGAGATATAGTGGGGTAACTAGATGCCCCATTTTTTTAATTTTTCTCAGAAAATATATAAAATATAGAAATGTTCGTATTGGTTTTACAATCTACACGAAATTCTACGTATCTCCAATTTTTTTCATATTTTTACCACTTATGGTCTGGCCGCTAGGGGGGGGGGGACAACATTTTTCAAATGTTTGGCGAGCTTTTTTGTTCAACAAATTTTGCCAGAAAAAAATATTTCTTACATATTTGGAGCCCCTGCAAAATTCTCTTTAATTTGATATGCCACATGATGGGGAACAAAATAATTTTTTTTTGCCCTTCATACAAGGTGCCCAAAAAAGGGCTCCCAAGAGGAAATTCATTGCCGCCATCTTGTGCAGGCTTCCACATAATGTATACATAGCGAAAGTTTCAGCTCTCTATGTCTATCGGTTCGAAAGTTACAGGGCTGTGACAGACTGACGGACAGACGGACAGACAGACACCGTATCAAACCCATAAGTGTTCCGTCTTACCTTTTAAGGTCCGGAACACTAAAAAAGTTTTTTAACGCATTGTCAACAAAACAAGTAAATACAATTTATTCTCTAGTATTAGGATAGCATTATAGAAGACCAACAATGAAGTGTTTGAATTGCCCAGCCTAATTGAGAAATGACTCCATATCCTAAAAAAGTGGGATGGAGTGTAGTTATTATCCACTATGTGTGGAGTAAATTCTCTGATAGAGTAAATTCCTGTTGAGTTATTTGCCTGCACCGAAAATATTGTGGTGAGCAAGCGAAATCGTCTACAAATATCAAAACGTTGCAATGAACTCAACGGTAAAAGAGAGTGTTGCCGAGAACCTACATGTGTCGTATCGTTATGTAGCTCAGCAATTTGGCATCAGTGGAACGACCTTGCGGCGCATTTTAAAGAATGATTAACATTTGTTTCCGTATAAATTGCAATTGACTCAAAGAATATTGTCACCAGACCGTCTTCCATGTCACGTCGCTTGGAATACAGCTAAGTAGTCGCTCGAAGCTGATAAAGCAAACTTTGATGTCCAACGAGACCCAATCCACCCACTCTGTCGTTGCGCCGTTAACAAGCCAAATTGCCGCACTTCGGGAACGGAGAGGATAGATTGTGCTTGCTGCGTACTTTTGATACAGTCCTTTTAAAAAATAAATTAATAATCTAACAATTTCAAATGAAAAACAAATCAAGTCTTTACATTTTTTGAGATGGTACATTTTTACAGAAAATAATTCCCAGTCCCAATTTTTGATTTAATTTTCTTTGCTTACTTTAAAAGTCACCAGGAATCGAGGTTGTTTGTTTTTTAGGTATGTATGAACCTACACACAAATACCTAAAACTGGCTCATAAATCAATTTCACGAAGTTTTATGTGGAAGAAATCCTCAACACAACTATGTAAGAGCCAATTTATCACAACTTATATAAAGATTTAGAGTTGGTTTTACCACAGTTAGTCTGCTCAAAAAAATTGTTATGGGATAAAACTTCAAGATTTCGATTTAAAGCGAATTCAAGCAGAAATTGTAGTCGAGTCCAAAGTGAGTGGAGCGGAGAAGCGTTAGGTTCTCATAAATATGTAAGATAAAGTATGAGGCAGAACTAAAGTGCATAAGTGGTTTAATTCTTATAATCGATATATGTATGTTAAACTTGGAAATTCGATGGAAATATCGTAGAAATCATATCAAAATGCTACAATCCGTCTGGAGCGTATCGTTTGATACCCTTATCACCGTAACAGTTTTTTAAAAAAGCCCCTAAAAAGTGAACATGGTCATATACACTGTATGGGAGATTTTTAGGGTAAAATTTTTTTACGAAGAGGCCATAATGTAAAGCCTAGCCCTTGGTAATGCCATTCAGTTTGGAGGACATTGCCGCAAAAAGAACTTCCTGCTGTTCATTTTGCTTTTGAAGGATTTCTACGGGTGTAACTTTTTTCTGTGCATACCGTTTCTTCTGGCTTCCATGTGCCGCACTTTATAATTTGGGTCCCAATTGTTATGCTGTATCTAAAAAATTAAAAACATGCACATAAAATATGCGTTCAAAAAATATTTAAAAACAACCTTTTTTTAACATTTTTTATTTTATAGTAAACAAAACCAAAAGAAAACAATCAGGTTTTTTATAATACATGTAAGTAGGTATATATCATGCATTTTTTACCTTTTTGGCGTATATAATAAAATACTTTTTGAAATTTTCGAGGGTAGAATTTTAACTATTTAGCTTTGAAAAATGTTTGTACATTGAAAATGACCTCTCGGCATCTACAGTACTGAAGCTCCTGCAACTCCTTGTACTCTTTGCTTTTCAGATGCCGATCCACTCTAGATTTCCTTTCGCAATTAAAAGACCTATTGCAAATTTTGCAGAAAATAGTTTTACGATTAGTCTTGAAAGCATTTGGATAGTCGCATACATATTTAATCAGAGCAGCCATAGATATTTTAACTTCTTGAATTTTTACTATTAATTGTAATTAACTTACAGAGCTATTTATTAATTTATTGTTTAGTATTTCCTTACCAAATGTAAGTAGGTATGTTGGAATTTGAAAATGCCAGTTGATATTTGAGGACGTGTTCGAGGATTTCACATGAAAAATTATTACTTGTTCTCTTATTCATCGATAGTTAGTGGGTAAAATGTAAAGGAGAAAGAAAAAATGCATTCAACACGTATTATGCAAAAATATGCATTTATGTTAGAATATGCAAAAATATTGTTAATTCGTAAAATTATTCAATTGCTTTTGCCTTTTGTTACCCTAAAAAAAATATGCATTTGCATAAGAATCCGGACCCTTCTTTAAATTCTCTTCTGGCAAGGACGTCATGGTGATGAGGATGGACGAGATAGAGGTTATTCTGCTTCAGATACGGCTGCCTAGGTAATGCCCAATACCTGTTGGATCATTCTGATTCTGACCAAAGCTAAAAACACATGGACTCTTATGAGACTGTACAAGACTTGATAGAGTTGCTTTGAATCCGCTTTCTTCAAGCTTTATTACCTAAGCAGATTGAAAACTTCTTATCTACTATCCAAACGGGGTGAAAAAGTTTAAGAAAAAAATGATTGGTCTAAATCAAGAAGTGTATATTGACCAAATGATTAAAAAGGTTGACATATCAAAATAAACTTTAATTTGAGCATTTAATTAACTGCTTTAAGTCAATTCCTCAAAAGTATTGATAGGATACGTTTCTACCTCTTTCAACACATTGAAGGGATACAAAAACCTCTTTGCTTTATTATTCAGGCTCTCATTTAATGATTCTGAGATCATAGGGTTTTCTGTATCCTACTGTCGTTCTTAAAACTAAAACTAAATATTTATTAGTGTCTCATTGCCAAAAAAAAGAATCCGTTTTGAATTAATTTTTATTTTCATAAATTTTATGTGAAAAGCTGGAGACCATGACCTTTTAAATGCACGAATGGATAACATTTCTCTGAAAAAAATACTAAAAGACAAACAAGAAAACAACAAAATTAAAATGTTAGAAATAAATTAAATCTCATTCAGTTGGACTTTTTTTAATATTGAATGAACCGGAAAGTAATTTAAAAGAATTTACCTCTCCTTCACCAAGCGATTCCCTTTTTATTTAGATAAAGAAATAAGTTTCATTCTGATCAAGTATTAAGTTTTTTCGCTTTTCTTAATTACCTTCAACTTTTCTGTCCAGTTTGGTTAAGTGAAAAGTTTTGAATTCACTTTTTGTTCTGTTTGCAAAAAAGGTAAAGAAATAGAAATAGTTTTTGTAAGAAAATATTGAGTTTTATTTATTTTTAAGATCTTCTATGAGATATATATGTTTATTCGATAAAATCAAACGCTTAAATCTATTTGAAAATATTATTATAAAGATTATAGTAAACATGATATGATATACAGATTTAAGGAATTGATACTGATGAATTATTATCGTAGAAGGTGAAAAAGTTGCAGTATTAAGTTATTTATTTTTCTGTGGAATGTGAGCTCAAAAATTAATTAATCTCGATTTGAAGAATGAATTTTATTATGAGTAAAAAAACTGTGATTTGAAGCTTATGTATATATTTTGGCACTTCTATTATGGTATATCAAATACAATCGAACCGAAAATAGGTTTTTGTTCAATGAGGACCAAAGAAATTTTGATTTCCATCAATTTCACCACTTAATTTTACATTTGCCTTAAAGTTCTATGTTGCATAAATTACGAAAAAGATAACAACACAAAACCATTTAAAAATGACTTGGGATCTTGTTATAAATTTAAAGACTAGGCCTTACTAACAACCGTATTATATAAATAGCTAAAGTATAATATCCACACTTTGAAAAATATTTGTGCCAATAACCAGTTTATAGTCGGTCTTAATGTATGTATGTATGTCATGTATGTATAGCTAAATTGTGTTTTACAGAAATCCATGTTTAATTCTTAAAATATGATATAACAAGCATATTGATGCCAACGCTTCTATAGTTGAACCAATATTAAAAAGGATTTATCGAAATGTTGAAATTCTGCGATAAATTATAATTGAACTTAGTTATGTTGTACATATGTATATTGAATTATAAGAATTCCTCATGTTCATTAAAATCTATTCAAATACTTTGCATACCTAAATATTGCCATTTTTTTTAAATAAAGAATTGCTAAATGTTTCATATGTATACAATGCGCATATAGTATACAATGTGTATATAGTTTCTTATAAGTAGTACTATATGTACTAGATTTTAAAAAAAGAACTCACATAGAATCCAGTTTCGATTTAGAAAGGAATGAGGAAACCAAAAAAACAAAATTATATAAAATTCGACAACTTTTTTACATCATTTCAAATAATTCGTTGACGAATGAATAGCTTTTAATTTAACATATTTTAGTTTTTTAGATATAAAGATGTTTGATATAGTACTTAAACTTACATAATTTAATAACTCTTATTCAATCATTTTTGTAAAAATTTCAGCTGTATAAGTAATTGGATTTTTCGTTACAAACAAAAATAATATACATGATTTCCCAATTATTTGTATTTATTTACTTTGTATTTTCTTATAGTGTTCATAAACAGACAATTTGTCGTAAGTAAATTATTATTTTAATTGCTCAGAATTGCACTATCTTTATGGGCATTATCTCATTATTTCATTTCCACGGTAGGAAGAAGTTAGAGTGAAAAGATTCACATTATGTTTACAACCCCACCGCCAACTATCCTTCAAATATACAAATAGTCTCCGTCCTATAAATAAATAAAGGACCAAGTCGTCGCTAGCAAAGAAAAAAGACAAAAACAACTTTTATAGTCGAGTACTCTATAAATATTTAACTTTTGGGCAGAAGTAATTTTCGTTCTTTGCGAGAGAAATGGAAATGTGGCTTCTTGTCTGGTAATAGACCAAAACCGATGTGTTGAGCAGATTATCAAATTTTGAAATGAAATATGTTTGTAAGGGAATTCAAAACGGCGGAGCTTATTAGATTTAACGAACATTAAGATCATTAAGAATCAACACTCCTCTGCAATCGGACCACCATATTGTACACTACAGTCCTTCCTATGTTTTATCACATTTATAAATACGTATGTGTATGTAAGTGCAGTGGATCAATGGCTAGTGCTGTGCTTTGCACTACTGTGCCTGGGGTTGCAAGTTTGAGCCTAGAAAAATACTATCAAGTTTTTTTTCACGGCTTCACCTCTTGCGAGCGTCTGACAAACATCCAAGAGTATAACTGTCATGTATGTATAAAAATTATACAATCGGACTGGAACGGATAGTATGGTATTATATACAGTGCTGAGAATAATGTTTCACACAAGCCCTACTTTAAGTAAGACTTTCTGTTTTATAATGTAAATAGATGCTGTATTGGGTTTTAGGTACATAATTGAATAGAAGATATATTACGCAAAATATCTATGCACAAAAACGAAAGAAAAGCTTATTGTAAAAATAAAATCTAATTAAAATAAGAAAAAAATTTCATATATTAAAAGATTTATCAACCCATAGTATACCATTATGTTAGTTAGCGAAATATTTGCTTGTTTTTGAACAAATTTACAAAGATAGCAATCCTAAGCAAACAGTACATGATATTCGATTTTGGTTGCTTTATAACTCTCCCTAAATTCTTCAGAATTCTGCTTAAGGTTCAGATTTCAATCTAAGTAACCATCTGTGCAAACATTTAGACAGAAAAATACGCGAAATCAAAGAGTTCTCACAAAATTGTTGCTTAAAGAAGCAACCAAAGAAAAGTGAAATAGCATGGGCCCTAGCATAACAGAAAATCTTGTCACGTTGGTTAAAACCTGTAATTTAGAACAAGAGTCTTCATACTATAAAAATCAAATCACATTCCGTTTTCTTTAAAAAAGTCTTGTTGTTTTATTTAAAACAGATTTGTATGAAACATTTTTCTCTTTACTGTACATAATGTAGATCAGTAATATAACATATTTGGTTTACATTTTTACTTTCCGATACTATTTTTGAAAATGGGATTTTTTTTTTTCAAAACGCACTCTATTTCGTTCAGTTTCTTAAGAAATCCGCCCTTAAAAGTTGGGCGTGTACGTAATGCATGCATTCGTAGAGTAAGGGAATACCTACATTCATACATATATACTTTAGTAAGTTTTTCCATGTAAAATTACTGAAAAAAGACGATTTGTTGTTGCCTTTCTCGAAATTTAAAGCATAAGATCTGTTGACATACAGACGGACGAATAGGCTAGTGATGCAGATGATGTATACATATATAATTATGCATGTACTTTCTTGGGTCTAGGTTTTAAGATTCCTTCTCAAACACTAACCACTGATGACCCACCACTACAGTATAGTATAGAATATATGTCAAGTCAGTCCATATACAAGGTGTTGCTTCAAAGCTGAGCCGACTGTATGGCATAATGTTTCTTGGATTAAGACAAAAGGAATATAATAGTTATTTTTGCCTATATTTTTTTCTGGGGGTAACATTTTTCAATAATAACTTAAAGCAGAAGATTAAACAAATATTAATTTTTTTAATAAAAGTTTTCTTTTTAAAATATGTTAATTGAATTTTTATTTCATTTTTAAGCATATTTCGTTAGGACTAATCCTTATGAGCGCAATTTTAAAATCGTTTATTATCCTGTACTTATCCGTATGTGCCACACAATGTAAAATTATTAGTGTTCCGGACGTTATAAGGAGAGATGGATAGGGCACTCTGTCATTACGTATGTTTACCTTAAGTGAGATTCCGCACAAGATGCTGGTTTTGAACTTCATTTCGTGGCCACTTTCTGGACACTTTGTGTGAAAGGTAAATAGTTTTGTTGGCAATTATGTCATATTTTAAATTAAAGATAATTTCACAAGTTCTGAGTCATATAAAATACCTTAAGGGTACTGCATGAAACTAGGCACAACTCTAAAAAGCACCTAGCCCACGCAAGTGCGAAGGCAATTAATATCCAGGGTAATACCAAATGTGGAAGGACTAAGGCAGCCAAAAAGAAGCCCACTTGCGACAAGGGAATCAGTATGTTTGCAGCCCTTTATGGACACCGGCTTGAACCATAAACTCAGGGTTTCCTCTAGCTCATAATAAACAAATAACGCATACCTACATTCATATGAAAGGTTAATAGAGAATCGGTGTATGAGTGGGAAATCTTTTTAACTTACCTTCCACTGCTACCAATATGTGAAAGTTCGAGTCCATATTCAACTCGAACTTCCACTGCCCTCTCATTGCCGAAACAGGTGGAACCTAAATTGCCGTTTGTGAATAAATGTGGAATAGAGAGACCTAACTATAAATTAGCCGACTTATCCTTTCCATTCCTTCTGCAGGTTGTTATTCCATTAACAACAACAAATTGTATGCACATAGAATCTATAAAATGTCTGTGCCCAGCATTTTTTTGGGACTATAGTAATAGTTTCAATATCAACTATGCATTCGATTCCTGGAACACTGGGCGAAAAAGTATTTTTTTTATAATCTGCACATGCCAAAGGGAATATGAATACCCTTTTACTGATCAACAGGGCACGGGCGTTAGTTAATTTGGAAGAGAGAAGAAGGGATAGGAAAGAGTTGGTGTAGTGGTATTTGAAACTCAGGTGATATTCGGTTTCAATTTGTATTCTCCATGGTTGGTTTCCAAGTTGACTGGGGAGAGAGTTGTGTGTGTTTTTTTTCGTAATTCACACTATTTTTATCGCGTTCATGTTGAGACACACTAAGTGCTTTCTGGGCGAACTATTTAATTTTAATACTGTGGAAATTGAATGGACATGGTCGGGAATTGATCACAAAACCTCTCATTCAATGACCGAATACAGAACCACTACACCGTGGCCACCCACACTCCTGCGGAGTTGGCTTTGGTTATTTTATACTTATACTGGGCAGAAAAGTAAAGCCAATTTTGCGAAATAATGAGTATGGAGAAACACGTTTCTTGCAATATTACACGTTTTCTACATTGTTTACATACCTACCCCCCAATTGTGGAATTTAAGGAAAAAAACTACAAATAGGGAGCAGTAAGTGCAATGAATGAAAATCTTGACATTAAAAAAAAAAAAAAAAAAAAACCGCAAAAGACAGCCAGAAGATACGCAAAGGGTCCCAAGTTCGAACCAGAAAAATACAATAAAAAGTTTTTTCACAGCTTCACCTATTCCGAGTATCTGACAAACATTCAAGAGTATAAATGTCGTTAGAAAGATTCTCAAAATCCCTCTACCCATAGAACTGTAGGTCCCTTCTGAACGTGTAGAAATGTTTACCACGAACAACATGTACAGTTGTGATAAGCTAGGCGTTGGCACTATATGAGCTGCTTATATTTAATTTATTTAATTCACAGTAGTGGTCGGTAGCTAGATCTTTTACTGTGGTTGTAAATTATAGAAAGCAATGATCCATTTGGAACATGGGTGATAATACAATACTGTTATAGGCTACCATTCTTTACTTTTGGCTACCATCCACACCAAGTCATTGCCAAGCACTCACCATCATATTAGAGATAAGATTGATAGAGAGTGGTCTAATGACCATTACGAGAATTTAGGGAAAGCGTGCATTGGTCACCTTAGAGCGATGAGAACACTATTCTCAACCTGTATCCGTTATACATATATGTACATATGTATGTACATATAAACATTTGAACAAACATCGGCTGGCATTAAAGCGGTTAGATTTGGCCAGTAGGTAAAATAAGCCCTATGCAATAGGTAATCCATTCATTGATCGACTATCCTTTAAACCTTTTGCGTAGGGAAGAGCTTAAGATTTTTGGAGTACAGTACACAGTATCGTTCTGCACTAGACATTCGAATATTCAAGGAGTTGAAGAAGATACACGCCCTATGAAACAACTTCCTGGGTAAAATTTCCAATGGGCAATGGTTAACCTTTTTCACCTATGGGTATCGCAATAGTTCGACTCTTCTTCTTTTTCTTCTTACCAATCCGCCAACCTAGGCTGACTTTGGTGATGATTTGGTAAATATAGCCATAAGCTGAAGCAGGCTTTAAACCTAGATATGATAGACCTACCACAGACAAAACTGATCAAATTCACTAGAGCTTGTCCGCCTTATTTTCGAGAAATCGCAGATCAAACATACGACATGCATGCCGCAGACGTAGAGTAGGCTTGGATAGAATATGCTGTATCCTAGCGGGTAAATCTTGGGGAACAATCCCAACATACTAAAATGGATGTACACTGCTACGCACTTATGCTGCGATAACATGGATAAAAAGAATCAGTCTAGTTGTTGCCTTAAAGTACAAAGACTTGTGTGCCTGCGGTTATGGAAGTACCCGTACAACTCATGATGACTGGATAATTAAATTTAAGTTTTGGAAAAAAATTCTACACAAAGTTTGTAACAAAAAGAGTGGACAATGAATCTATAACATATGGACACAATGAAGTGGTACGTAGACGGCTTTAGAACCGAATAAAGAATGGGTGCAAGAGTGTTTGGGGCAAGGCTGGAACATTCAGAACACATCGGTTAGCTGAAGTATGCGCAATAGAGAGATGCGTCAAAGTCAACTCCGAAAGAATATACCGTAATTATATCATCATCATGATAAAATTGATTAATATATAGATTTTTTCAAGAATCCAATATGTGCTCAATATGTGCCGACTGGGTGCACCTTGCACCTTTGAGCTGTTAGTTAGAAATGAATGAACTTTAAAAAAATTAAATTCTATATTTTTGTATTAAATAAATTTTGCTCACGTTTTGATTTTGAACAAAATCTATTGAATTAACCGAGAAATGACCATATTTCTAAGACCAGTTACTAACTTAAGTACCGTTATACGCTTTTTTAGCCAAAAACGTGTTATGCCATTTTATGGAATTTGTCTAGACTAGGTCAAATATGAAATTTAATCAAAATCTTCAAAGCCGTTTTCGAGTACACCGATTTTTTGTTATGTTGGCAAAAAAGTACCGTTCTAAAACATTTTGGACAAAAACGTGGTAAGCTATTTTATTACACTTCACAAGACTAGCATAAATATAAAATTTAAACAAAATCGTTAAAGCCGTTTTCGAGCAAATTGGCTAAAAACGGTTGACCCTAAGACAAGAACTGTTATTATCACTTTTAGCCAAAAATTTGGAATGCCATCTTTTAGCATCGGTTGACCCGTTTTTTAACAAACCAGCTTTTAACCAAATTGGCCTTATGTGCCGTTATAACAAATTTTAACCAAAATGTTGTAAGTCATTTTATAGCATGTATCTAAACTCGATTCAGCATAAAGTTTGAACAAAATCGGTATGGCCGTTTTCCAATTAAGCTTTAAGTAAAGTACCGTTATTAACGCTTTTGGCCAAAAATTTTGCCAAACTAGCCGAAATATGAAATTTTAAAAAAAATCGTAGGAACCGTTTTCCGGCAAATCTGCTTTTTGATAAATTGGCCTCAAGTAGAGTACCGTTAATATTAAGGCTAAATCAAAAATTTTAATTTCCCCTCTAGGGATTACCCCACAGACCCTAGATATGAAGTTTGATCAAAATCCGTTCACCCATATAGGCTGTAGCCTCGCTGACAGACAGACAGAATTTTCAGACCCACTTTTTTCGATTACTCTACAAAGGTAATATCAGAATTTATTAAAATCCTGACATTTTCACGAATCCAAAACTTGCCCCATACTACGTATCGGTGCAAGTAATAAATATCAATAAAACAATACAAATACGCTCCGCTGGATACCTCATTATAATTTATCTATGCTATATGCTTATGTACTTATGTGCTTCTTAACAAGCTATTTATTGTGCATCCACTATTTTATTATAAACAAATTAATCTAAAAAATGTTACTTTTCAATTCTGCATAATCATTTTCACCCGCAAAAAATACCCAACAAAGAAAAGTGCAACGAAAGTTGAATAATAATGAAAATGCGAAACTTATGGATTACTATTTTTGCTTTAGTTCAGTTCTGACAGTTCCTGTACTGGAATTAGTAGTATCATCCGACGATGATGACGATGACACGGCTGATGATGAGGACACCATTGATGATGTCGATGACATAGGCTTAGATTTGTCTATACCCCCAACACTGCAGACAGGTGGTATAGATGTCTGTTGGACTGACTTCGGTGAACCTGTAGTCCTCTGCAATGAACTACTGGATGGTGATGATGGCAATTGGGGAGGCAGCGGTGGATTTGCCCTCAACTGTGGTATTCGTGATATATTTCCGCCAACTGAATTACAACTTCCTGCAAGAGAACTTCCGAAGGTCGTCGATGTGGGAGTTGTTGGAGGAGAGAGTCCACCACTAGTTGTGTGCACCCGTGGAATATTTGATTTGCCTGCGGCGGACTTTGCCGCCTGTAAACTCTGCTTAATTACCAATGGTGTCAGATCCGTGACGTGGGGCTGGATAGTATATGTCGCCTCGGTGTGATGTGCAGCATGTGGCGCCTGGAAGCTACTGCACACTGCTGTCGCCGATGACGCAGACGATAATATTCCTGGCTGACGTATGCCAGACGGGCGCCCTGCACCAAGTTTACTTGACAACAATGGATCAGAATGCTCGCATGATGATGGTGTCACAGGCGCTGATGCGGAAATGTAACTTTCCATTTTTCCATTATCCGATTTGGTGGCTTCTAGCCCCAAGTCTGTGGGTTTATTTTTTTTACTTATTGTGGAGTAATTACTCTCCAGATTTTTTGGTACAATAGGTCCAACCATAAGGGTATTTTGGGTGATTTCTGGTTCCTCCTCTTCAGGACAGTCTTGTGCTAGCATAACTGGTGATGTGGTTATACTGTGACTTTGCCGTCGCAGTGATGGTGGTCTTCGGCCGAGAGTTGAGATAGTTCTTGGTGGTGGCATTGGCGGCAACTTTCCCATTTGATTGGGCGTAAAACTGTTCGGTGGCAACGAGTTCCGCTTAAAGTTATTCGATAGTCGGTCATTAGTTCCTGGCACAGCGGCTGCATGAGAGGTCGATGTGGCCTGTGATGCAATTTGGTTTCCGAATGAATCACACGGATAGTTGGGTAGAACTTTCGGAAAGTTACGACGTTTAATGGCATATATCTGCTGTTCCGGTGTGAGTGGATACTTCTCGGAGCTTGGCTCACGGCAGGTCACATTGATGTCTTCGTTAATGAAACTGGTGATTTTCTCATCGTTTCTATGCACCGTGTAATACATTTCTACTGGGTCGGAACGGGAATGCTTGTGATCGATGCGTAACCCCTGAGTATCAGATGGACCATTGTCATCGGTGCTATTTTGTTGTGGAGATGCAGAGGAACTAATACTGTCATGGAAGCAGCTGGAGTCAATCGAGTCCTCGGTAATGAGGTCGGTGTCAACGTCTACTTCCTGACAAATGATTAAGTTTCGAGGATTGTCGGTCTTAAGTTTCGTAACTTCTATTGGTTCCTGACGCAGCACACTGTTGCTACGAGCTTGTGGTGTAGCATCGATTGCTACACTCACCTTACGTGGCCGTTTGAGAAAACTTTTACTTCGAAGAGAAAATGATGGTGAAGAACTTCTTTTTGAACTTTTTGGGCTCACTTTGGATGTGTTTTCTTGTGACATCCAGTCACAGACTTTTGTGTGGGCATCCATTGTGCTGGAGCTTAATTGGCGTGTGATTTTGAAACCATTTATCGGCGAATGACTGGTTTTAACAGCCTCGTAGGTGTTCGATTTGCGAACCATATCCAAGATATAGCTGTCGTCTCCATCGTTGTTTTTGGAACGTTTGAGTTCTTCATCGGTGGTACCGTCGTAGGAGAGGATGCCAAGTTTTCGACTCATGATAGTGGTTTTCTTTTTTTTCTGTATTAGGAACGTCGAATAGATGATAACGTTTAGCACTATGAACACCGCAATCAATCCGATAAGGAGCTGCATTGTACTCTCAGATTTTGCCACTTCCTTTTCATCCCCCGTTTGGGTTGCAACTGGAATAGCTGTTGTTGTCATTGGTGAATCCTCTTCTGATTTCTCACGATGAATAATTCCGAAGGTAGGTGGTGCGTTGTACATATTCTCGGCGGTTTCTTTTGCTACCGCAGGCGGATGTGACTTCTGTAGGAGTAATCTTAAAGTTCGTTGCGGATCGTCGATATTGTGGTCTCTATGTGAGGAAGGGAATTTACTCATATGTCCTGTAACAACTTCGGTGGGATAGAGAGATGTTCCACCCCGCGGTATTTGTGTGGGGCCATGCTGAAAAGTATGTATATATGGCTGTTGTTGAATGGTACCGATTTGATTAAGTTCATCCGGCAGTTGCTTGTTCCAAAAATTCATATATTCCTGGCGGTATTTGTACCCAATTGATGGGGGAATACCTGAAATAAATTAAATAAAAATAAATAGCAAATGTACATATGTATGTAAATATTATTGATTTGTTAGTATAAGGAACAACACCTAACATCATTTTTAAGATAATGAGATGCTCTATTTCTGGATGACCAACATGGTAGTATTCTTTGGCACTGCTGAGGAACAGGCCACCCAAATGACCGCGTACTTGACCCAAGGATGCGATGCATCCATGCCACGAAAAAGCAATGGGAATGGGAGAACACCGGTGTACTGGTGGAACGATTGCATCGCTAGACTGAGAGCAGAGTGCCTCAAATTACGTAGGCGCCAGCAGCGAGCAAGACAAAGACAAAGAGAAGACTCAGAAGAGATACGCGCAGATTTCCTAAGAAAAAGAAAGGAACTCCAAAAACTCATAAAGAGGAGCAAAACCGAATCCTTTCACAAATTAAGAGAAGACCTCCAACGCAATCCATGGGGAAACGCCTACAAGGTAGTCATGGAGAAACTAAAAAGCGCCGCAGCAACGGCACCGACATGCCCAAGAATGATGGATACTATAGTGAGCGGGCTATTTCCAAGGCATACTAGTATCCGCATCCCCCACACAATTCAATCAAGAGTAACAAGGCTTCTGGAATGGACGACATCCCTAACTTCGTACTAAAAAAGGCCATTAAAGTCCAACCAGAGGCTTTTGCTAACCGCTATACAGCTTGTCTGATAGAAGGAAAGTTTCCCCTACAATGGAAACGGCAGAGATTGGTATTAATCCCAAAAGGCGACAAGCCTCCAGACGTACCGTCTTCCTATAGACCACTGTGCATGCTAGACACAGTAGGAAAAGTGCTTGAGAAAATAATCCGTGACAGACTGGACCAGTACACCGAAGGAGACAATGGACTGTCCAACCTACAATACGGTTTCAGAAAGAAACGAAGCACAACCCATGCGATACAAGCAGTGTGCAAGATAGCACGCGAAGCCATATCGGGGACCAGATGGAAAGGAGGAAAGAAGCAGTACTGCGCCGTCGCTCGTTACCCTCGACGTAAAGAATGCTTTCAACTCTGCCAAATGGAGCTGCATTATGAGAGCGCTGAGGGACATGTGCGTACCTAACTATCTGCGCCGAATAATAACGGACTACTTTGAAGATAGGACCCTCCACTATGATACGGAAGAAGGGCCTAAAACAGATAAAATTACAGGAGGAGTACCACAGGGATCAGTGTTGGGCCCAGCCTTGTGGAACATTATGTACGATGGGGTACTACGGATACGTAAACCAAGAGGAGTACATATAATCGGCTACGCTGACGATATAGCATTGGTGTTGTGGCTAAAACACTAGAGGAAGTGACGCAACACTGCAACAACACAATTAAAGACGTGAAAACGTGGCTTCGTTCATCAGGCCTGGAACTGGCAGAACATAAAACGGAAGCCATCCTCAGAAGCAGCCGCAAGAAAGTTGAGCGCCTAATAATAGAGGTAGGCGAACACACTATCGAGTCGAAGCCCTACATAAAGTACCTGGGAGTACTGCTTGACCATAGGCTAAACTTTAGAGAACACCTAGCCCACACAAGCGTAAAGGCAAACCGGGTGGTTGCAGCAATATCCAGGCTAATGCCCAATATTGGAGGACCAAAGCAGCCGATAAGAAGCCTACTTGCGACAGTTAGCAAGTCAATCCTCATATATGCAGCCCCCATATGGGAACCGGCTACAGCTGTAAACTCATACATGAGGGGGATTAATTCGGTACACAGAAGAGCATCTCTTAGAATATGCTCCGCATATAGGACAGTATCGGGGGATGGAATTAATGTAATAGCAGCGCGAATGCCTATCGACCTGGAGGTCAGAGTAGCAGCATGCATGCAGAACAGCGACAACGAGGAAAGAAGCACCATCAGAGCGACCTACAAACTGCTGCCAAATATCGAAGAGTGGACCACAAGAAAACACGGGGAGGTAAACTTCTACCTCACTCAATTCCTAACAGCACATGGAAGTTTTCGGGAATACCTTCACAAATACAATATCGCAGATGATCCTTACTGCCGGCACTGTAAAGGGAAAGTCCAAAACGCGGAACACGTCCTTGTAGAGTGCAAACAATATGAGTCTGCGAGAAACATCCTAGAACGAGAGATGGGAAATACGGTAACCCCAAGGCACCTAATAGTTTTCATGCTCTCAAGAAGAGAAGCTTGGGTGTTTGCCGACAACATTATTGCAAGCATAATGCAGGAGCTACGACTGGAAAATCAAACACAAAGAGCCGAAGAAGAACAGAGCCCTGAAGCATGGAGTCGGGCATAACTTCGCAGTACGGGCTGCGAGTATCCATAATTTCGAGAAAATCGTCTTTTTGTGAAATTGGCCTTAAGTAAAGTACCGTTAATAACAGGGCTAGAACAAAAATTCCGATTTCGCCTCGAATTGCGACCCTACAGAGCTCAGATATGAAGTTTGAAGCAAATCGGTTCAGCCGTTTAGGCTGCAGTCCAGCGTACATACCCACAGACAGACAGACAGACAGAATCGGCAGACCTACTTTTTCGAGCTTCTCTATCATCGTAATGTCAGAATTCATTGTTATCTCGAGTTCGAATTTTTGCACGAATCCAATACTTGCCCTATATTATAGGTGCAAGTAAAAAACATGTGCATGTACATATGTTCATAGGTTTTCCCCTACTCTAAAAAGCATACATGTACATATGTATAAATACGCGTAGTGCTTATATGCTATGTTTTTTTTTTCTTTTTTTTAAATTGGCAAGGTAACAATAACAGAAAATTGTGGCAAATCGTATGATAACCCATTCCTTTCGTATATACATACATAGAAATGTACCTACATACTTAGTATATTTTTCCACGAATATACATGCTTAAGGAAGGTTTTTTTTTAAATATCTTATAAAATTAAAATTATGCCAAAACACAAATTGTCTCAGTAAGTAAGGGTTGAAGTACTGTTTTGATTTACAAGGACCTCGTATACAAAATTTAATCAATCGAGCTCAACATTTAAAAAGGATACTACACACACACATGTACATATGTAAATACATATGTATGTTCGACTTGGTAATCGAGTTGATCATTTGATTGGTAGTAATACAAAGAGAGTAATACTAGCACTACATCCTAATAGCATTTTCGGAACACATCCTGTTCCTAAGACATTTTCCGGAATTCAATAGATCGAGGAAAAATAATCTTAGAAAAAAAGTCATATCATTCATTAGGGCGACATGTGGTAGATCACAATTTGATGAACCAATAAATAATATGTAGGTACGATCTATAAAACTTATTTTGTAGATACATTTAACATCTAAATGCATTAACTAATAAATATTATGGGTGCTTACCAATATTAATAAAGCATTGATTCCTCTTGTTAAACTCTGGCCAATCTAAATCGTATCGGTCCCATTCAAGAGCATGCAAGTTAATAAAAGTTCCTTTCCACGGTGCCTTAGGATTTCTGCAAAGATACATATACAATGATTAAATTCATTAATAAGTTACACATACAAGGAATATTTTTCATAAACGTGCATGAACGTGTACGTTGGCCTACATATGAATATTTGTATATATAAACAGGGGCTTGCTTTTCACTTCGATTTCTAATAAAATCCCTCTAGATACATATATTTCATGTGCATGCATACCTCGTATCTAATAAAAGATAGAAAAACAAGAGACGAAAAAAACTTACCCCGTCTTAGCGAAATTAGTCCAATAAGACATCACTGCTTCTGAGAGAAGTTTCTCTTGGGCATTGTATTTATTGTGAAACGGTCCGGCTGGGGCCAATGGTGCTCCAAATATGAAAGCCAATTCCTCACCAGTTATGCTATGTGGAAGCTAAAGGAACGAGAAAAAAAATGAATATACGACAAAAACAAAAAAAAAGGATTAGATTGTCATTCTTCTGCTGATACTGGAACTATTTTATTATATTTCTTTCTTTCATACAGTTCTTTCGTCTCATTCGCTCATCCCGATTTCGCACTAAGCAAACAAAATTCATAAATAAAGCAGAACTATTCAAGCTACATATATTTTTTACTTTTTTTTTAGATCTTTTTTCTAGGAATAAAACCCAAACGTGACTTTCATTTTCTACTCAAAAACAAACGCAAGCTGTAGACAACATCCTTCTAGAAAAGCGGGGATGCTGAAGACACCACAGCGACAAACACGAAGTCGACGACAAAGATGATGATGATGATGATGACGACGATGATAGGGATATTTATCTATGCCATGCTGTGTGTGTTTTACCTACGACGAAAGTGTAACGAAGGAAACCCCTAAGAAGGAGTAATATGGGTGGAGCATCCCCCTAGCTCTTCCCATAGTTTTCTTCAATCAGATATTCCTGTCGGATGAGCATTACAAATCGATATTCCAATTGCCCAAAAACTTGTGTGTATGTCTCTTATTCAATCTATTCAAAATCTTATGCTTGTATCTTTTTGATTTGAACTTTACAATTGACTTACTGATTTTCTTCCATATTACTTGACTATGTGAACTTGTTAGTTGATGATGAAAAAAGGCATAAATTTCCCTTTGGATTGCATCTGGGTAACCCTTTATTTGATAATGGTCACAGGACAGTGGTTTAAAAAAGTCACACTACATTTGGCTTAAAAGTGGTTTACAATATTATTCCAACGAAAGTATATATAGATAGATGGATTAGACTTCCACTTGCACAACAATTTCATACAAATGTTTGTTTGCCTTTCTATGAACAATTATTTTAAGTTAAGTTAAATTTTAAATTTTCCCTTTTTACTCATTTTGACGCCAAATATTCAGGCTGGCAATGAGAAATGGAGAAATCAATGAACTCTTACATCTGAACTCAAACATTTCATTTTTAGAGTAGAGTAGTTTTTAATACAATGGAATACGCTATCTCAGAATGGCAGGATACGCGTCACGCGAAGTTAAGGAGTGCGTGATGCAGTCTGATTCCTTCTCTGATCTGCTGAGACACATATCCCGATGGCAAGGAGTCATTGTAGAGTCCTAGGACCCATAAGAGGATACAGGACATAATTAAAAGTAAGTTTAATTGTTTCACATAATCATACAAAAAGTTAAATCTTATTTAAGAGAAGTAGAGGTATAAACATATATGTATATGAAAAAGCGTTTTATAGTCAACGAAGCAAAACTTTTCAGCTAGACTGTATTCAAGACTCTTAATTTTTTTTAAAGGCAAAGAATCTAACTTAGAAAAGTTCCTAGAGGAATAGCTAGCAAGATTTTACTCACCATTGCGAAAAAAAAACCGTACTTCCGGGTCTTCCGAATCAAATTATAATTGAATTGTTCCTTACCTATGCGTATGCAGGTATTACATGCATGCATACACACCTATCTTTTTCCACCCGTTTATCGTAGTTTTTACAGTTAAAAGTCTGTTATACTCGTAGTAGCACAAAAAGCACAAGATATTCTTGGAGAGAGAAGCAGAAACTATGGCTATGTAGTTAAACAATTTTACATTTGCAAGGATTTGCATGGCTCATGGCATACGGGCGACAGGATAACGCAATAATTGTTCAATGCTTTTCGTTCTGGTATATCCCTCGCACGTTTTTCCTCTCGATTCGTTGCACATAACCGAATGAAGTGTAGAATGAGTTTGAATTTCTGGGGCGAATCGCCACCATTCATAGGGTTGTGGTTACTCAACCACGTAACGGCTAGAAGGATACGTGTTGGTAATACTTGCTAAAAGTTTTTTATTGTTAAGAGAATCTGCCAAGGACAGCTAAAGTATTCGATTTACGTTACTCTGTTTGGTTATGGAGATGTGTGTCTATGGCTTAATACATATATATATGTACATACATATATAAACATATATATTCTACATTTATACATTTATTTCTATTACGGTGTTCAATATCTGTAAAACAATTTGCACTACGGTAGGATCCTCAAGGGAATACACGAAAATCAAAAAAGTTGTAAAAAGGAACTTTGACACGAAATCTTTTGGGAAATTGAATGCAAGCCATTTGCCCCTTTATTTAACTGCAGGCCAGTGTTTAGTGTGCCGAGTTAAATAAGATGTGCGTACATGAGTATGTAGGTATGTAGTTGTTAGTTGCCCACATATGGTGAACTGTTGAGAAAGAAAGAACAGAGAACGAAAAAGGAGTCATCCTTATACAGAAGGTGACCCAAATGTATCCCCCTACGGAGATGCATTAATTTTGCAAATGGCGGCTAATATTAGTTTTGTTTTGATGTTTGGGAAGTAAACAAATGCAGAATATATGTCAACAAGCCTTGGAGCGCTATACTTATCAAGGTCGTGGAATAATAGTGACTATATTCTTACGGATGCTGTGGCTCAGTGATTAGTGTGAAAAACACCGATCATGTATTTTCACAGGCGCCTCTTACGAGTGTCTGATAAACAGTAAAGAGTATAACTGTCATGAGAAAGTTTCTCAAAACCCCTCTGCCCTTCGGATACGGCATAAAACTGTAGGTCCTTTCTGTTGATGCAGAAATGTATACCACCACGGACAACATGTTGGTGAGAAGCTAGGTCTTGGCCCTCTATGGGCTGCTTACGGCCTAGTATTTATTGATTTATTTTAATAATTTCGACGGATGTTTTGCGGCTGTCCTAGGCCAACTGTCTGAATGCTAAGTATAGTCGCTCACCTTGTAAACAGTGAAACTGAATAGGGGACCGGAAGACCTCGTAGTGCTCGTTCCGACCTAAAATATCGCCGCTGTTGCTGAAGATGTTAAGGTCAGTGAGCAGTACTGAAACGTTGTAGCTTTCAAAGATAATATTAAGAAAATACGGTAGAAAGATCACATATGGGCATCAACAATGGAGGCACCCACTTGAACGATATCATCTTCAAAGATGTGCGAATGCTACAACCCGTCTGGAGCGAATCGTGTGATACCCTTTTCTTTTTCTAAGTGTTTTTATTCTAAATCTCTTAAAATTATCCCAAAATCTGAGTTTTCTTTAAAAGTGGGCGTGGTAATAGACGGATTTTGAAAATTATTCAACATATATTAAATTATATTTCTAAGAAGCGCATTAAAAAGTGGGCGTGGCCATATACAATGTATGGGAGATTTGTAGAGTAAAGAAATATCTACATATTTGCTCCCGAATTTTTTTTGGAGTTTCATATAAAATATTCAGTCGGCGGATTTTGAAAATGTTTACACTTGTTCTGCCCCGATATCCAAAGACTTGGTGACAGATGGACGGACATGGCTCAATCGAATCGGCTATTGATACTGATAATTTATATACATATGTATGAATATGTATACTTGATAGGGTGTGTCTGTAATATTTCTCTATGTTTTAAACTATGTATCAAACTTAATATACCCTTAGGATAGGGTATAAAAAGTAATGCAAAAAGCATCAAGTTATGTGAATAGAACATCGTGTGTTTGAGCCATTCAGTATGTATCTGTGGTAGCACCAAAGTGGAAGTATGTAGCAGACTCGGAAAGCAGTGTTCAGCATGCAGTGTAAAGTGTGGAGTAAAGCTGAAAACACACTGGATCAGACGATTTATTCACAGATAAGAAAACATGTCTTATTCCAACACACACCAACCGAGATACAATGCAACAAAAAATCTGATCTCATTTTTCTGTCTCGCTTGCTATGGTGTAGAGATGAAACAAAACCGCGTTTGTTACTAACGGTAATAATTTTATTTGAATAATATTTATCTATGTAATTATATATTTGGCCTCTGACATACGATAAAGAATAATTTTTTTTTGTTTCGAAACAAAACTTCGAGTTTTAAGTCCATAAATGATTTTGCATATAAATGTTACGTATACGCCACCGAAAAGATAATAAAACATGGCTAATAATATTATTATGTATTTTCGGAAACCAGTCATGTTGTGCATCCAGACAAGGACAGATTTCTTGTCTGTCTTTTTTGGTGAGTGTTTGGTCATAACAGTCAATGGATTGTTGTTCGATAAGACAAGAAAAGACATCTTGTCTGATCCGTTTTCAGCCTTAGTTTTTTCCAGCACGAAGATGCGAGTGTTCCGTTCCAACAACGTAGAGGAAACGTCAAGGAATCGACTTGAGGTTGTCTCTGTCCAATTCACTCAGAGGCATCAAAACATTGGGACACCCTAATTTGGAGCACAACAGTGCTGTGGTCAGTTCTTATAAAACTGTACTCTTTTTGGGAATGAAAAGTCAAACACATTGCCAAAATGTAAAAAGATATTAATCGGACATATTTACTCCTCAAAAGTTGAAAGGATTCAAGTAAAGAAGCAGTTAGGCTATGTTCGGGAAGGTTAGGCTCTATGAAATGATCTTAAGGATGGAGCTAGGATATCCCTCTGGGAATGACTTATGGAATTTAGTCTCTTATTGACATGCCTCTTTCGTTTATCTACGCCCTCTGTTTCCACACTTCGTAATATTCTGAGTGGCATCTATGAATAAACTAAAAACAAAGTGTTACTGTTATTATGATGTGCATTATCATACTTTTCCTTCATAGTTTAAATTTTAATTTATTTTAAATTTTTTATGGGAAAAGAATTAGGAAGAAATAAATTTTGGAAAAACAAATTAAAAAAACTAATAATAATTCAAAGTTTTAAAGCTAATGTCCTTGCTTAGAGAAATAAGTGAAATTGCATATACACTCTATTCGATATTCCACAGACCATTCAGTAGAGAAGAAAGAAATAAATGTCTTCATCTTTGAATAACATTATCTTGTCTGCTGACGAGACAAATTACCACATCACAAGGTAATTATCGTGTGTTAAGGAAAGAAAAATGCTTTTACTACAGATTTATTTGGCCATCCAACTCCACCCATTTTATCGATTTCATGATAATACTTCATTAGATGAGCATAGTGGGGTAAGCCAGCAACTCAATATAGCTTATAAGACAACAAACCAATCACACGTGCTTAAGCTAAGATGAATGAATAAATAACCAAATATTTTCTCATATATTTTCAAATGGCTAGAAAAGGGCAGATTACAATATTTATTTTCTCTTTTACCAAGAATCAGTTAGACGTATCCAAAATCCCAAATTGAACATCCGCGTTGTTCTAGGTTTGGGTTCTAAAGCAGAAAATCAATAAAGCTGGCAAATAATATTCTGAGTGTGTAAAGAAAAAACTTTTGGGCTTAATTCACTTAACTTTCTCAAATATTAAAGAATAATATCTATCAGCGATTTGAAGAAGTGTGTTTTATAAAGGACCTTTGAATAGAATCCTGAATAAACTTTTCACATTGAGTTTCCATCATATGTAGTTTATAATATCATTATACACCTATACATACATACATACATATGTGCATACATATGATATGCAAAATATAACTGCGTGGGTAGATATTGGCTTTTAAAGGATTTTTTTCTTTATATTTCAAATCTTCGATGGAATGAATTATGTGTTATATTTCAATTAAAATTATTCAAAAGAAGGCACTGTATTGCATAATGGGTGAACAGTACATATTCCTATACCTACATAAATATATCGGTATATCGTCAGCGTAGATAAATTTTAAATGAGATTTTCCTGGTTATTCAAATGTGATATTCATGTGTACATGTGAAAGTAGTATGTAGTTCGAAAATCTTTATAATGTTTCTGTTATCTATGGGATTACTTAAAACCACGAAGAATTATCTCATTTCCAGTTCGGATATAGCGAATTGGCCGTTTTTGCATTTTATGAAGTATGGGACGCTAGATAAGTAAAGAGGATAAAAGTTCGCCCTCCATAAGGGACATTTATCTTTAAGGGCTATTGAGAAAAGTGTTGGTTGTCGCTATGTAATTGTTTATAAAATTAAAAAAAAAAAACACTTATTGGGATCAGCTGGGAAAAAAGTTGGGACTAGGATGCAAAATAAGAAAACGAAAACCGTTTACTCTAGAATTTATGCATGTTTTAGAGACAGAAAAAAAAAAAGCTATGACTTTAAGGTACAAACTAGAAAAGAAAGTGAAGAAATTGCAAGAACAAAATTACAGGTTAGTGGCTTATCAGCTAGGAGGCCTCGAATCCGTCGAAAATTCAGAGGATATCTAAAAAAAATTAGTGCATTGTTACTAGCCATTAATTTACCGTAAGCTTCATGTTCTAGTAAGCCTTGTTGCTTCATGTTGCAGTCGGAGGAGAACTAGGCGGATATATGTAATTTGGTGACACTATACTACAGAATGAGCTACGGAGAATAAAAAGGCTACGAAAAGTAGAAGTAATACCTAACAGTGGTCCCGAGAGGAGACTGATTGAAATGTTTAGGAGTATGTTTAGTAGGTAGGTGTATTCCTAAAATCGATTACTCAGGCTTGCGAATCGTACAATCGTGCAATCGGGCTAATAGTATCTATGAATATTACACACCCGTGGCGCATCAGAAAAAAAAAAAGCTTCATGTTCTAATGCTGCATTAACTATTAAAAAAATGCTGCATTAAAGATAAATCAATGAAGATAACTATATTAATATATTTAAGGAGTATCTCACACCATCCATAAATCGGTTATTCCTCCTAATAGTCGACTCTACTTTTCAAGATGACTCTTGACGCGCACGTCATCGGGCTTGGCAAGTTAGTTTAATTGATTTCATAACTTTGGACATTTAATTTATCAAATAATTTAAGAAATTGACACCAAGTTCACTTCATGGATAAATTAGAGCTGCAACTTTAGTTTTTGTCAAATAGTGTACCTACCTAGTGGTACCTTTTATTTGTACATTACATAACTGTAGCCTGCGATTATATATCTATAATTCTTCCGATAAGTATTGGTCCACTAGGTAAAGAGAAAGAGCCATTACAGCTCGGTTTTTAATCCTAGGTTCACCTACTTTTTGTTGGTGCAATCTGGAAACATCTTCAGAAATGGCAATCGCAAAAGGATGCGATAAAATAAGACAAGCACCATAGGCCCAGCGTGACACAATGTCACAGACGCATAACAAAATTTTACCTACCTATGGACAGGCACTTCAAATAACTACTGTGGTAGTAAGCCCTAGTCCACTTAGTTATAAAGATAAATCTTATTATAAAACTTCATCAGTCATGTTCTTAAAATACTTTAAGGATTTAATTTTTTCCTTAAGCAAGATTTATAGTTTCCTTAATTGCATCCTGCATTCATTGATAGAATAAAAGTTTCGTTTTCCAGGAAATTCTGGTCACCTGTCAAATGCCTAACGAGTACATACACTCCTATATCAGCAAACACTCATTTATTTCAAGCACTTAAGGTTTATCATCTGCATTCCACTTGTAACACCAATAGTTATCTCGCATCCGTATCAGTACTGCTAACTTAAACTCTGGAAGGATGAACTTAACCACAATCATCTAACCCCCAAAAAGAGAACAAAATCATAGCAACCCTTCCCAGACTACTTACGCTCGAATGAGGTCCAGCCGCACTATTGTGTCCAAACACATACATGTAGTTTCTCGGATTCACATCGGCATGAAATAGTCCTGTCTGAATTAATGGTCCAACAACTCGAGCATCGGATAAAATATCTAACACAACATCTCGGTGTTCCAGGCTAGATGCTTTAATGGGATTGTTATACATGTCCGTGTACCTTTTTTCGTTATGGATAAGAACCGGTGTCGAGGACCAAATATGAAACAAAAATAAAAATTTAAATGAAATTTCAAAATTGAACAATAAAAATTATTTTTGTTTTTCATTTATATTTTTTTCTAAAATTACAATTTGCAGAGAAAAAGAAGAAATGGATAAGAGAGCAATATAATGATATTTCCATTAAAACTGCACATGTTAACTGTTGTTGTGGTGCATTCTACTAAATGGTATGACACTGCATTCAATGACACTATTGTTCACTGATGTCATTTTAAAATAAAAGCTATAGAACTGTGCAGTCTTATGAACGTCGTCTGTTGTTAACGTTTAGAAAATAAGAGCTTCTTGACTTTGTTCTTTTGTTTTCGTATTTTCTATTTAAGAGGAGAAAGGATATCTTTGGCTTGAATGACACATTAGAAAGGGTTCTTGTTTTGTTTTAATTGATCTTTTTTCATAAGGAAGTGACATTTTCCAAAATAACTACTGTAATTGAGTTCTAAACATGAAAAGTAAACATTGACTACGCTAGTTTAAAAAAAAAAATAGTAATAAAAAAAAAATAAACTAAATCGACCCGTTTTCGAATAAATTGACTTTAACCTCTTGGTAATAAGAAAAATACCGTTATACTTACTTCAAGTCAAAAAAGTGGGACGCCATCTTACAGCATTAACACAGTTTTATAGATGTTCAAAAATTGAATGAAATTGGTGGACTCTTTTCTTATCAAACTGGCTTTTAAAGAATTTTTTGTACCAATAAGTAAAATCCCGTTATTAACGATTTTGGCCAAACATATGATACGTGATACGCTATCTTATAGCGTTTTGCCAAACTAGCCGAAATATTAAATTCAAACAATTTTTTTTTTTTTCGAATTGGATTTAATATTGAAGCTAAGCAAAATATTTCAATTTGGCATCTATGGATTACCACACAGACCCCGTTTAGGCTGTAGCCTCGCTGACAGACAGACGAAATTGGCAGACATACTTTTTTCGACTGCTATATAATGGTAAAGTCAGAATTTATCAAAATCTGGAGTTAGAAAATATCGGTATTGGTACAAGTAAGATAAAAATAGTTGTTTTCATCAAAAATTACTGAATTTATCTTTTTTTCAATACACTTGGTATAGTTCCTTACAACTAAGGCAAAAGAAAACATATATAGCATTGTTGTCCACCCGAGCGGAACCGCCGGGAGCCTTATATACGAGTATATATTTGTTATATATTCTGAGAAAATTAAAAAGAAAATTGGAATCTTTAGTCATCCCACAGTATCACTGTTTTCATGTGATCCCAAAAATGTTTACGTATTGATATTGTTTCCAAATTTGGTGATTTTTGTAAAGAATACTTCAAAGCCAATATTGATTAATTTTTTGCAAAATACCTGCCAGATTACACAAATTTTAAACACGTGTTTGAACAACATATTTACTATTTTTTAACAGGTAATGAAAATGCAATGAACGCCAAAAGGTATGCAACTTTTAAATTGCCAGTTGTTGGTAAGCCAATTATGCTTATTAGCATCATATACAAACCAATTATATGCGAGTACATCAATTAATTCTATAGACTATGTGCTTTAATAAAACAATTTGCATTTTTTCGATAATTCAATTATGTATATGAATTATGAGTCTTGATTTAATACCATTTTTATTATTTGCGTAGGAATCAATTACCAATTGCTCTTATGCACATACATATATATAATCACCAATTGATTTAAATTATAATTATGGACTACAAGTAGAAATTATCAATAAAAAAAAATGTCTGTATCTATAAAATATTCTTACACTGCTTTTAAGGAAATATGTTATTTGATAATAGGTTTTTACATTCGTTGATGGAGAAAGTAGTATTTCTACCAATTCTGGTGTATACGAGACGGAATCTAATTAAATATTCATTCCAGGCTCTAGAAAGTTAGCCTAGAGGAGAAATTGAAATTAAAATAACCCTCTTCTCTAACAAAAATTCTGTCCTACCGAAGAATTTAATCTGAACTTCCATAAGTGCAAGATTTAAATTTAAAAATTTTTACTTGCATCTATAATATATGTATGTAGGGCAAGTATTGGATTCGTGTAAAAATTCGAACTCGAGATAACAATGAATTCTGACATTACGATGATAGAGAAGCTAGAAAATTTGCTGTCTGTCTGGCTGTGTATATGTACGCTGGACTGCAGCCTAAACGGCTGGGCTGATATGCTTCAAACTTCATATCTTCCTAGGTTCACAATTGGAGGCGAAATCGGAATTTTTGTTCTACCCCATTTATAACCGGTACGTTACTTATGTCCAATTTCACAAAAGGACGATTTTCTCGAAAACGGCTCTAACTATTTTCATTAAATTTCATACTTAAGTTTGTCTAGACATATGCTGTAAGACGGGGTACCACGTTTTTAGCTAAAAATATTGGTACTTTTCTTATAAACGGGTTTTAGAAATCATTTCTCGCCTAAAACTCAATGGATCTCCATAAAAATCAAAATGTGGGCAATATTTATTGTTTAATAAAATATGGCATTAAGATTTATGCAAAATTTTTAAAAATATTTTTCCGAAAATTAAAATTTTTAAATTAAATTTTTTTTTTATAAAAAAATATAGATTTATTTATTTTCAACTAATAGGCAAGTACGTACGATATAGTCGTCCACTTTATTTTTTTGGTTCCCGAGAATACAATTTAATTAACTACTACAATCTTTTTTTACGATAAATTTAGTACAATTACATTTTCTAGCTTGAAATGCTGTCAAAGCCTTTCACCTGATTCGTCTTAGGCTTCTGTCAACCTGCGCTTGTATAAGTCGCTGTACTTAGAGGCCAGTATACCAAAGTCGTCTCCATAATTATTTGCGGGTTCATCTGTCTCTAATAGATCAGGACAGGAGGATCACGTTTCGGTATGCTAATGGTTCTGCTACGTTCTGTCTTATTTGGTAACTGCTGTTCATGATAGATCGGTGATTGCTGATTTTCATTCGGTTGAATGCTTTACCAATGTTGGGGTGAATTCCTATATTTCCATTTCGCGGATTGGAAATTTATTTACACTGCAAAGTTCTGGCATCTTCACCATTGTTGACAATTTCGTCAACAATTTCTTTTCTGTGTTCTTTCAATTTGTAAAATCTTAAATTCACCAACTACATATAACTAAAATACGTTTATCTCGCAAACAGCTCGAACAATCTTGATACGACTTCTTATTTGAGTTAGTGTGGGTAAGTTTAATCTGACTTGATATACATACATATATGATACCTATGTTGACCAAAAGTTCTTATAACAGTACTTGCAATCAATTTGATTAAAGCCGATGTACTTGAAAACTAACTAAACGATTTCATTTAAATCTTAACATTGGATTAGAAATCGGAAATGCTTTAAGATGACTTACAACATTTTTGATTAATAGTGCGTATAACGGTAAATTTTCAAGAATTAAAGGTAATTTGGTTGAAAATGGCTCTAAAAATTTAGTTTAAATTCTATATTTAGATTAGTTTAGTTAGGTCCAATAACGTTTTCGATCAAAAGTGCTAAAAAAGATACTTTACCAATAGCCAACTTAACAAAATGCCATCTTGATTAAAAATGGCAATGAATGGCGTACTAATTCTGAGGTTCCTAGGAGTAAGACCAATAGAATTCATTTTGGTTGTGAAATCGCATACAATAATTTGAATATTATTGTTTGAAAATATTCAAACTCTTAAATAAATTAACGGTCCATACGGCTCATAGGAGAAACGAATATTACAAGAAGTAATAACGCAACGCTTGAACACTGTCAGAATGTCTCCTGTCTATTTATAAATACTTAATTGGAGTAACCAGTAGGATTCCTATTCTTCTTCATTTTAACATTTTAGCGGTACCTACTCGCCTTGAATGTCCATCGTCGTTACGCCACAGTTATGGAATGTTTTCCCAAGCTCTATACCTAACCTAGATTTCATATGCTGAAACTGAGTATCGTTATGTTACAAAAAAGGTATTAAAAATCTTATTATTTTTTGAAGATGAGGTATATTGCACTGCGACCAATTGGTCTGTTGTGCTTTCACTTACGCCTTGGAGAGATACATAAGAGTTCCTGTTATGGTGGCTTCCTTTCGGATTTTTAATTAAAAGTGCTGTTTTCCCATGCAGAAGAGAACTGTCCTAGAGTATTCTCTCTAGTTCTGTTTCTTTTAAGAATTCCACCATGAGGGTTGGCTTTCGTATTGGTAATTCTTTATTTCATAATTGGTAGTTGTCCAAGTATTTTAATATGTATTTTGTAAGTTAGTGCCATACCACATTTCCGCACGAATTCTGGAGTTTCTATGAACTCATTACAAAACCTGCAGAGGCTTTCATTAACTATGTCTAGTTTTCTTGGGTGCTCTCGTAGTCCACCGTGTTCCAGCCCTCTTTACTATAAATCTAAATTCCACTTCAATTGTGCGATCTTCAATTCCTCAAAATGGTTCAAGACATGTGAAAGAATCTGTTTCTCCATAAGTGGCCTGGTATTCAACAGAGAGTCACTTGTTTCTTTTACCATTCAGTTTGTGTTGACATTCCCATTTGGACTTGGTTATAAGGACGTCAAGTATCTTAATGGCAACTTTGAGTAACTATTATTAAGATTGATTTAACAAACTAAATTTCCAAGAATATTATTGTTTCAATCAGGTTGATCAGATCTGAAAATTTTCTCTGGTCAAAGTAAAGTTGTTTCGCTCAGATGTGGTAAGAATTAAGCGAAAATGGAAACACTGTTTAAAACTAACAAGATACATTAGCGATATTTTCCTACGTATTAAGAACATTAGTTAATTAAGCAAAATAGAAAGTTTCCGAACTAAAACACGAGCATGGATTTAAAATACACTTGAATAAGTGGTGAATAAATGGTTTACGAAGCAATTTGAAAATTAACACTTTGTTGTAATTTGCTGTTCAATTCAATTGAACTTCAAAGATGACTGGTTGCAATTCCATTGCCTCTTTTGTTGGATAATTCGAAGCTCTGGTTAAATTGCTAATATTGATGTTCAATTCTGTGGTATAATATGCAATCAAATCTTCTAATCTCAAATACATTGAAATTAGTGCTTTTGAGGTTTGTTAGTCTCCATACATACATATTATGTGCACACATAGGACGGAAACAAGTAGGTAGTATCTATTGAAAAGTGACGCTGAAATACGTACTTCTAAATATGCATGGTTATTTTGAATTCAATTTTAATGGATATTTTATCTATTGTGTAGGATTTAGATTGAGTACCTCTCCGGTCAACACACAAAAGTAAAATAATAAATTAGTATGCATTGTAAACCAATTCAAACAAAGGCATTTGGTCGAATATTGTAATAATATGATACATTTGATTCCAGACATCCTTTGGAATACGTATTGTACATAGGTACTTTAAAGTTTTTCGGCGAACTGATTTTTGTGGCTACCTGGGACGTTGTGCCTTGGATTACTGTGCATGGTTACATGTTCGAATCCCAAAAATTACGAGGACCACATATCTTGTGAGCTTCGGACAAACATCCAAGAGCTTTGCAGTTATGAGAAAGCTTCTGAACGAAATCCCTCTGATAAGGTATAAAACTGTAGGGTCCGACTATGCGCGCGTAAATGTCTACTCCGCATAACACGTATACATATGTATATAGTACATAGTTCTAAGAAGCTACGCCTCTATGATCTATTGATACCCCATATATAGTTAGCTAGGTAGATGTGTAGATAGATTATAATTTACTTTCTATAAAAAAGATTATGCAGTATTATACAAAAGTAATTGTTCCATGATATTGCCGTCGCATTGTTAATGAATTTAAACAAATCATTTCACCACAAAAAACTTGTAGGTAGGTACGCTAAGGCAATTTTGCAATAGTGGTGCATTCTAATCACCTCAACGACATATATAAGGGTTATCACATCACCCTTAGTGAGGACATTAACTCCAAATATCTGCCTCCTTACTTCATACAGGAGCGGAAATCACCCTATAAATTGAAAAATATATTTCCTACAGATTACCTATACATGAAGCATACGAGGGTTGATCCTTTCCGTTGGGTACGTAGCTTAGCATCAAGATTCACCTCGCAGTTGCAGTATTGTTACAATTTCCTGGATCCTATATTCGCCTATGTAGAGATCCAGCGGTTTTCTCCCAATATCTTCTTCTAGTCTGGTCGTCCAGCTAATCAATGAGGTCGTAGAATTTAGGTTTCCAATTCGCTAAGTCATCTTCGTCAAAACCCATCCCAAAATAGCTGGTGAATGCGAGTGTTCTCTGAACTGTGTAGCAGAGTTTAATTCACAAACTCTCACACTTTCGAAAGTCAACGAAAAGGCTTTTCATCCCCCCTTCAAGATTCTGAAGGCGTTTTCCAAGATATCTCTTAATGTTCTTTTAACGTACGTAAACACTTCTTAACTTACTTTTCTGTAATGACCACTCGTCCTTTTAAGAGTTACTCAGCTGTTCTTGATGGCATGGCGCCTAAAAAAGTCGTAGTCCGAAGATGTGAAGAGCAATCTAGATATGAGCGGTATCTTCCGTTTGACGTAGTTGACAATTTGTGGCAACACAACTGCAAGTTTTTGTTGAATTCCGCTTTTTGCAGGATTAGTCAACCAATTAACAAGAGCTTATATGCAGAAGTCCTATTTAAGTCCCAGATGCAGTCCTGCAGAACTTCTATTTAAATCCCAGATTATCGACTAGCTTTTCCACATTTCATTTCGGAGTTTTGTAAGGCCTCCAGTTACTGACCCTTCGGAGTATTGGTGAAGAGCTAGTTTCATTTGGAAAAGTTTTTCTCATTTTTTCCTTCAATATTTAAAGATGGTATGGTATGCCATGAGGGATGCACTTCAAAGAGGATGATTACACGGTTATACTGGTCCATTGTGATTCCCTGTTCTATTGTGGTACCATATTCAATTTAGTTGAATTTCGGTTCAACTCAAGTCGAACCAACTCTTGAAGCTGACGAACTGGCCCGACGAGGCTTCTCAGGTCTAAACAGCATAAACGTCACCGACATTGAGGCGCCAACGTCCTATGCTAAATATCTTGTCCATGCCGACGTGGTGAGAGAAGCCAACCATCGGTGGCAACAGCTCGGCCACTGTAACACTGCAAGGCTGCTTTGGCCCACGCTAAATGAAACCAGGACCATCGGACTTCTGAAACATAAGAGAGAAACCCCCTCCAAAATCGTAAACACCCTCACCGGACACTGTGCCATAGGAAGGCATGCTCAAAGACTGGGCATCCCCTACAATGACTTCTGTAGAAGTTGTAGAGATGAGGAAGAAGAGGAGACTATCTAGTCACCTCCTATGCACGTGCCCCTCGCTTGCCAACATTAGAAAGGCCACACTAGGTGAATACTTATTCAACGATCTAAACAATGCCTGTACGGCTAAGATAGGCTCCTTAATAGCAAGGAGTAAATGGTTTCCTGAGTAAGAGGGTGACCCACCCACCTTACACATCGGCAGCACAATGGACCAAATACTGGTCTAAGTGCATCCTCATCGAGGGCCGGTTCCAACTAACCAACCAACCGACCAACTCTTGATCTAATAGATCCGCCAGATCTTTCAGTTCTCCGAAGAATCTTTCTGTGTAACGGAAGCAACGAGTTTGGTGTGGCAGTCACATGGCAGGTGTTTGTCAGTTTTAATTTAATTCTGTATCGTGAGCTGATGTTGAGTCTGGTGGTCATTGCACATTTCGGGCAATGCCCAGTTAGTTCATTTTATATTTAGTGCTGTCCCTTTTCATTTAAGTTCGTCCATTGTTTCATTTCTTAATTTTATAAAATCTCAATGGGAACAGTTCTAATTGAATGGCTTAAAGCACGCATTAATTTCTACCAAAAATTTATCCTATCTGACCTTTTTTTATGTTAAGCAGCTATAAGGATTAAGGACACTTGTTCATACCATGGTAGACATTATTTACATTGCTATTTTCTTAACTTTCACAACACGTTAACTCATTAAAAAGATACCTGACACATCCCCCATTTTTACCTTAACCCAGTTACGAATACAAATTTTTAAATCAAAGTAAATTTCAAATAGCATATTCACTGACGACTGACTTTGTTATTTGGGCATAGGTATTCTACATTGCCTATGGCTCTCAGATAAACATGCACAAATTCACATTGTAGACTTTAACACACAGTTTTTAGGTTGCGTTGCCTGTCATCCTACTGCAACAGAACGAAGATATTACAAGTGAGCTCTTTAAATTACGAAATCCTTGAATTGCATCCACAGGATGCTCTTATAACGCGATTCAGGCTATAGGAAAGGCACACACGTTCAACATCTTCATTCTCTCGTCAATGTACAATCATGAACTCGACTAGCAAAATCTGTTAACTAAGAGCGAGTGCTCACTTTAATTACAAGCATTAAAATTTCAGGTCATCCCCCAGCAACCTGTGAGCGCATTAAAACTATTCACACTCGTAGCTTTGCCCCATAAATTACATGATATAACCTGGTGTACGAAAAAAAATAGAAGACATACTATACATAGACACCACAAAAAGTGTATCACAAGAAGAAAAATCTATATAAAATAAAAACGCAGGTGCAATAGCACAGTATTTTTCGCAGGATACGCGCACCGTAGAGATGATATTAAGACGGTTTGCCATATTCTGTAATGTAAAACACACCAACTTGTGCTTGCTGCTATACATCAAATGCTAAATTTATTAAACTCTCCACGACCAGACGTAAGGTAATGAACATATTATTATTGAATTGTAAATAAAGTTTGTGAGCGCGCAAGTCGACATACATACGAGTATGTGTTGCAGATGATCAATCTCCGGTGGTATTTTGGATTAATTCTGTGTCCCAGAAGGGTTTACCTATGTGCCAAAATTTTCAATTTGCGGTTAGAAACCTGCTTAAATCAGTGGTTGGCAGCTGTACGACGATTATGATGGCTGGAGAAGGTAATAGAAGTGGTCGTTATGGTACCAACTGGTGACAGTATAGTGTCAATACTGACAGTGTTAAAATGCCAATCAGAAAGTAGCATGCAGCAAAAGAGGATCGAGTAACGACTGAAATCGTTGGAACGACTTTCTCCCATATTCATATCTGAGTTGTGTAGGGTTCTATTTAAGCCCTAATACTAACAATTAGTTTTTAAGGTCGACCTTAATATATAAAAACCAAGTGTCAATGTGTTCGTATGCGCTATAATCGTCAAAACCACCCGACCTATTTCAGTGCAAGTGTGTGAATGAGTGTTGTTTTTTTTCGGGATGGGAAAAGCTTCGCTGGAGCACTTAGACATCAACTTGTCCATTGTACGCCCCTTTTACTGTATAAATCTTCTTGTCATTTTTATGAATTCGAGTAGGCGCTTCAGTCTCACTCCCCACATCTGCACCTAGAATCTGCAGCCTGATATGAGCAAAGTCTGGACAATCACATAGGAAGTGTTCCAAAGTATCTGCACCCTCTTTACAGGCGTTGAAGACCGGTGTTTCGCTTAAACCAATCATATTAAGATGTTTAGCAAAAGCTAGGTGCATCGTAAGAACGCCAAGAAGTTGTCTGCAGTCTTTTCTACTAAGGGACAGCGAGAATACCACGGATTTCTCACTAACGTCTGGGAACATCCGTTTAGTCGGCCTACATGCAGGAGAGAGCACAATTATGTTCATAAGAAACCCGAAAATGTATGAAAGCCCCGACAGACGCAGGTCTCTCGTCTGAGTCTTGTCTAGCAATTTCATCGGATATCTCATTTGAGGATACCAGTGTGACGTGGCACCCAGATGAGAGTCTATAAATTGAATGTAGCGGCACAGTTGAAAGCACAGTACATTCACCAACTAATTTGCATGATGTTAAAGGGCTAAGCAAGGCCTTAAGCGCAGCTTGACTGTCACAACAGATACAGATACTACGACCCTTCCACCTATTCCTAACGATGTGAATTGTTGCCATTAGGAATGCAAAAATTTCCGCCTGGAAGACAGAGACATGCTTACCCAATGAGTATTGCAGTCTTGTGTTATTGTCTTACACAAATACACTAGCCCCTGAGTTGGTTTTAGAACCATCCGTGATAATGCGACTACACCGCATTCCCGGATCAGACGCTGGAGACCTCATACTTGCGCCGAAACTGAAGCCTCGAAATCATAGTTTCAGATACCATATCAATAAGTCTCAGGATAGGTGACGTGCAAGACCATCAAAGCTACAGGGCGTTTCAAACTAAAAAGCCACAGCGTCTAAGTCAATGCATATCTTTTCGCGAGCACCCCATGATATAAGCATCAAGGGAAGGGAGATTCTGCAGTGCATCTAGAGCAGAGCCCGGAGTACTCTAAAAGGTTCCCGTGCACCCGATGCAAACTGTTCATTGAATTTTGGCGTGAGATGCAACCACGTATTCATGAGAAAGGCCCTTCTACCAAACAACCGACGCATAAGCCGGAAATAGTTTTATCAAAGCCGTATAGATCCAGAGCACCTTTTGGGTGACAAGCCCCACTTCTTTCCAAAAGAACCTTTACACTGCCAGAAAACTGAGAGCGGATGTTTTTGATTCTATATGTTTAGACCAGAGAAGCTTCTTATCCAGAATTATTCCTAGATATTTGACTTCATCTGAGAGCGAGACGGTGAGATTGCAATAAAGTCCTTGGATATTACTTACACTTGCACTTGTATGCTGTTAGTTAAAAATGAATTAGTTTTCAAATACACTTACCCTGCAAAAAACCTCGTACCCACTCTAAATCATACAGTGACCTCAAGCAGCGGGGTTGCATGAGGGCAGCATGAATTAAATTTTTCAAAAATTTGGGTGTCAATGTGCGGATGTTAAAAATGTTATGGTCATGGATTGTTTCATATACAATATTTCATCAAACAATGTCACAATTTAAATTATATTCCAATCACTTGCTTATAGCTCTATCGGAACCAAACATTATAATAACACTGTCATGTGAAAATTTGAACTCAATAGGTTCGGTTTTAAAAAGTAAAATTTAGGGAAAGAATACTTAAATATATGTAGCTCCTTAAACATATACACAATAGAAAAATCTATATTTTGCAGATAATACACTCTGGTTAACTTTCCTGACATTTAGGGAGCATTTAACAACGTTCGTCTGGTGGACCGCACTAGACAAAGTCGCATACCATACCATGTATAACCAATTTAGTCGTGTGCAAAGAACGGCATAAGTCTGCATTACCAGCGGTGCTCTATGGACTACACTCATAGCGGCCATGGACATAATTTTCAATTTGCTACTGCTAGATTTATAGATACCTACGTATGTTGTAAGCAGGTGGCCGCAAAAGCAGCCATTCGCATAAAAGTATCCTTTCTCTGAACTAGTCTGATAACAGACCACTCATCTATTCTCCATAAATTAGATTGCATCCCAGCAGAAACCAACCGCAACACAAATTTCGAGATCCTCATTCGCCCAAAAATGGACAAACGATCCATCTGCTTCTTCCGATGGATCTAAAACAGAAATGTGAATAGGAGGAGATCTTTTATCCCAATATCTAAACTTCTTCCGCCTCCCTAAATGCTGTATCGTATTAAAGGTGGGAATCATGGCGATAAAGGAGGTTTGTCGTGGCTGTATAATTTAACATCGCAGGTGGTCAAACTGTACCAGTTGCTCCATTATACTCCATCCTCTGTGGAGTTGTCATGTTCTCTCAATTCGAAGGAAAGTGTATTTAGGAGAATACTTCTTGGACAATTTAGGCGGTGTTAATGGTTAGATTGAGGATGTTCGATCCGATCGATATCACAACGGGCCTCTCTAGCCTAGTGTGATTTTCTACATCTACATGATCTACATTTTCAGCGCGTAATTTTATATGAAACTTGAAAATGTTACTTTAGTAAATATATGTATGTATATATACATACATATGCAGATGTTTCAAAACTCGAATATATTGTGTACTCAATACGACTGTCCGACTTTTTTTACTTTACGTTTTTCTACATTAATTTTTACGGGATTTGGAATCACTAACCGGTTAGAGATGTGACACAATTTTGAAACTACAATGTTCTTCTGATAACCAAATATAACTTCTTATAGTGAAATATTCGAAATATTCCACAATTATTAAAAAAGCAGTTAACATGAAACGGATGTATTAAATACTTCCTCCACATGTAAGCTCTAGAGGTCGGTATTCCACAAAACAAATATTGTATGTATACCATTTAATATTGTGGCCACTTCTTTCAAATTTATATTTCACTTGCATCAACTTATTTACATAATGTAAATCTGTCAGTATTCATCCTGCAAAACATACTGTAAAATAAAGTAGAGCAAAAGACGAAAACAGAATAAGTAAATTGCAGTAACGAGCAGACAGTCATAAACCTGTGGGTAGACAATTTCACAGCTCGTCTTTATAATAAGGACACTTAACCCCCATAGTCCTCTCTTGATTCCGCAAAGGAGGAAAAAAATCATGATGGGTACATAGAAGACGAATGATAATCGGATTCTAGGAGGACACTTATTTGGGTGCATCATAAATTTTATAATTCAGAAATAGAAAGGAACTAATTATTGTTTCCGAAGAATGTGAATAGTTAAAGAAACAAAAAAATACTCACTTCTTTAATGTTGCGGCTAATGCCAAATCGGGACGAATGTCGAAACGGCTCTGCATATAAAAGCGTAATAAATTATCCCTCTCGTGTTCACGCATTCCGTCCTCGAGCTGTGGTGCATTTAATGTATGATAGGACTCCACCTCCGTGACGCCAAACAATAAATCATACCTGTAAAATATAGAGAAGACGGGTATTCTATGTCAACAAGAATTTCGTTATTTACTATTTTCTACGTGTGAAACTGAATGGATTACGCCACCTCAGGATGATGAATGTGTGTTTACGATATGTGTTCGTACTTGGATTTTAATTACAGCATCACACCCAGTCGAGGAGATACTTAGAGTTAAACACATACTATCCTTATCAATCAAAAGTCTAGCAGCTAAGTTATTTGTAAAGGTTTCTCAAATTTTCACAAGTGTTAAAAAAAAAAGGATTACTTTCCTTTTGCAATCCTTTTTGTAGTTTAATATAATTACTAAGAGAGGGTTAATCGTTGTGCTCTAAAGTATTTGACTATGCTTAAATGAAAACAAAAAACCGCACATCATTATAAATGAAGGTTCTCATCCCGATATCCTTTGTAGTGGTGCTTAATAGGAAATTCTTCATTCCGAATAACGAGTAATTTATGCAATGGAGGCGGAAATACTGAAGAAAAAGTAAATACTTAAAGGATTTCATGCAACTAAGGGCATAATTTTTTTTCCGTTGAATCTTCTTTGAAGCGAGCTGAAAATTTTAAAAATTGAAGAAGGGATAATGGAATTTTAAAACAGCACTAAAGGGTGACTTAAGTGGTACACAGTGTAAGTACACGAATTAATACTGACATTTTTTTGCTTTTATGGTGTGGTTAATTTGCAGCTTCATCGGTAATTGGTTTTTTTTTTTTTTTAAATTGGATAAAGATGTTATAATTCTTTGAGATAAAATCTAGTAGAATTAATTTTTATCTCTCTGAAACTTTAGCTATCTTTTGAATTTAGTTTAGAGTACAAGCGCTGCGGTGTAAATTTGTTTACCCTTATGTGGAATTTCTGAAATTCCACCATCCTCCACTGAAATTGTCAGCGTATTACTTCATATACTTTCTTTGTTACTCAAAAACTAGAGATTTATTAAATTTTTTGCAAGTCCATTGAAAAATTGTCTAATAATAACCAATCAACAATCATCACTATCATTTTCACCTACCCGCTCTTCGTTAATAAAGATTAATTTTCGAATGAAATTAAGATTTCAAATTTTATTTAAACATTTGTTTTTAGACCTTCAAGAAGTACGCGGCATTACATATGTAGTTCGCAGTAAGTTGTAGTAATATCAGGAATATAAAGATTTGGTCGAAAATCTTATTGAAAATATTAATCATTAATTATATTCATAATTCGCCAGAGCTTTACCTCACATGTTTTTTCTTGTGTAAATGACAATTAAATTTTGCAGATTTCTGCGATTAGATACAAATTTGCGAACACTCGATTATATTTTCTTCTCTTTTCGTTTGTTTTAAGGGCTGTGTACAGAACAATAGTCGGAACGCAATCAGGGCTCAGGCCCTCATTTCATACAACTTTTAGTCTAATACAGTGAAATCTCTCTTAAGTGGACAGCCACTTTCTACGGTGGACGGAGCCGTAGTTTTCTGCTCAATTAAAAGAGTATCCTATTAAGAGAAAAACTTAAAATAAAACGCAAGCAGTTTTTAGATTCACAAGGGCAACTTCCACAGATATTACTCTGTACGAAATGCTGTGTAATTTAAAGAAAAAAAGGTAGCCAGATGATGCCTAATACCACCAATTCGGCCGTTGAAGAAGACTCCTTGCAGACCACAGAAGAAGCGATTGATAGATAAAGCAAAGACGATGTTGATCATCTACCAAAGGAAACAAGCAGATTACGAAAACAAATCTTTTCAGATTCAGGTAGCATAAACCAAAAAACAACAACATATGAATGCGAAAGCAATGTAAGGATTAACAAACATATAAGCCGTGTTTTATTTTCACCTGTGTGTTGATCCAGATCAACGAGAAGTTTAGGTTCTGAGTTGTGGTAAAAGCTTCTCTTAGAATATGACAATTGAATATGTCGTTAAGCATGAAGTTTCCATGCGATTGAATATTTTTTTTTAAGGGGAATTTGATGCGTTCGATTTTTTTAAGAAAAGTATTTTGCCGGATTTAAATTGGTAACTCAACCCAAATCGTTACTAATCAATTACAAGGTTTTAGAAATTCGAAGGGTATATTTTCTGAATATTAATTTATTTGAATATACAAACTATTGATTAAAGTTTGGTTTGCAAATAATATTTCATATTCTAATCTGGCAACATAGACGTCGACTATTGTGGCCAATTACACAACAGTCACGAATGAAAATGTAACCTAGTGAGAAATAGCATATACTCGTACTAATCTCATAAGGAGATCCTGATAGAAAGCTAGATCTCGTACTGTTTTTGTAATGCATAGAAAACAATAATCCATATGGATCTTGGGTGATAATTCAATACGGCTGTTGCATCTATTATTTTCAAAATCAATGTCATCATCTACCTTATGCTACCTTGAATTCAATTGAATTAAAAATGCAACCAAGTGTTTGTATAGCCCATACCTAGTCCAAATGAACTCAATTCCAAATCCAAACTTATGCATAGTTGAATAGCCGTACCACAGTATTACCATTCCAATAGAATGAGGTGTAGGTATAATTGCTTAACCCAAACACTGAGATTTAACTGTATCGCAAATAAAATATAGTTTTTTTGCTTGTAGACAATCAATAGTATACAAATTCACTAACCTGCTGAACAGTTCCGTATACTGGCTCATTACTTTGTATGGCTGATTCGGAATAACATGTCCATCAACGATTGGGCCCAATGATGTCGAAAATTGCGGGAACGATATTGGAATTTTCTGGATTTCTTCATATCTAGATGTTGGAAAAAAATAAAATAAAGTGGCAATTACTGAACGGAGGAAAAAAAATCAGACACAAACAAATAAAACTAAACGACATAATACTTATGTATAGTGAGGAAGGAAAAGTGATTCTCAATTTTAGTGTTTTCTTGAATTTGGGTCGTGGCCATTTTATCGAAAATAATTCTCTAGAATTTTAGGGAAACGATATTGAAATCCGCTCTATAAAGAAAAACACTAAAAAGACCGAAACAAGGTATTCAAAATTAAATTTGGAAAAACATTTTTATTCGTGCAATGTAAACCGATTCGCAAAGAAACCCTTGACCTATACCGACAAACAATGTACTTGATTTTGTGTTGAAGTGCAGATAACGTTTCATAAAATAAATGTCCCAATAGTCATCATCCTTTAACCTTCTGCTTCAGTGCGTGCAGTAAGTCATGCCTGCCATAATGAAATTAATATCCCCACAATGAAATCGAATGCAATAACTATCGGTTATTGATTTTCGATTTAGAATATATGTGCAGACGTATTTTATCGAGTAGACTTTTTCTGTCAACTGAATACACATGTACGTATGGAGAAATCACTGTTCGGAATTAATATGTACTTTTGTATATGTATGTATTAGTATTGACTTGAACAGCATTTTTGTGAAAAGAATATGCCTTTATAGAGATATTTTCTTAACAGGAAAGTTCTAGCTTAAACATAGATGGGTCATTTTATTTCATCCCATCAGGAGTCCACATGTACCACCGGTAATTCATAACCTTACATGGTTTTGTATTCAAATTTGTTTGTGACCTGCTGCGAGAGTATTTGACTTAACTGCTACCATTGCTACTGCATAGTAGCAGTTCGAGCATCATTTTCTAGTATATGTTAGGATCAGAAACTCGTTCGAGTTTATGTTTCATTAGTCAAATTAATATTTAAGATAAGAAGTAGACGATGAAAATAAAACAGTCCAGATCCAGGAAAAGTTTTGGCTTTGAGTTGTCGTAAAAAGGGTATTACACGATAAATCGCCGAGGTTATATAAAGAGCTCTGAAAGAGCTCCCTCCGATTTGGCTGATAATACTTATTAGAGTGGTGCGAATCATAAGGCAAAAAACGATTGACGATTGTAAGGGAGAAACTTAATAAACATTATTTTTTTTTTGTTTTGATTTAGCGGGCTATAAAAACTTATCTTGGCTAGAGATACCAACTTGAAATTTGAAATAGAGATCAAGAAATGGATACAAGATCTATATTACTTTCACCTTATGATTCGTAACACTCCAATGAGTTTTTTTATTTTCAGCCTAATCGGAGGGGGTCTTTCAGAACATCGGTCGATCCTTCGTAGAATGACCCAAAAGCTTCTTTTAGAATGTGACATTTGAAAAGTTCATTAAGCACGAAGTTGTCATGCTTATTTTAATTGAGAATTTGATGCGTTCAATTTTTCTAAGAAAAGTATGTTGCCGGATTTAAAATGGTAACTCACCTCAAATGGTTATTAATCACTTACAAAGATTCAGAAATTCGAACTTAATATTACATAATTCTTAGTTACTTTTTGCTGAATATTAATTTATTTGAATATACAAATCATTGTATAACATTTGGTTTGCAAATAGTAGATATATAATTTTAATAAATTCATGATAGAGAAATAGTATCTCAAAAAGAGATCCTGATAGAGAGCACGATCTCGTACTGTTGTTGTAATGCATAGAAATCAATGATTATGATGCAATAAATTTCATATAACAAGGGTACACAGAAATTATTTTGCTTCCCATCATGTGGAATATCAATTTAAAGAGAATTTTACAAAGGCAAAAATAAAGTACAAACGTACTTTTGAAGGAAATAATTCTTTTTGACACAAGCGCGACAGCCTAACCGTTATGGCTAGTCTACGAAAAAAAGAAGATCTGTAAATCTCAATTAAACAAAGTCGCACATTTTCAATGATACCTATAACTGGGCACTAAGTCTCCGGTGCCACAACAAAATAATAGCATTGAAGATCTTTACTTACTTACATACTTTTACTAAATTTATGTGCACCTTAACACTAGTAACCACATTTCTACATTACGTTTACGCCTCAGAGAACAAAGAAATAGGCACATACTCACAATTTCTATTAAGAGGTTAATTGATGTTATGTTCTTTCATTCGAAACAAATTCTATTATGTGACCAATTGGTAGATAATTTAATTACCGTTTTGTTCGCAAACAGGATAACATTTCTTCGTTAGCATCGTTTAGAGGGCAATTAAGTCCATGTGCCATTTGCATGGTTAGTTGCAGTGAATTGTTCGATGCAGCCCAATCGGACATTGCTGAGCCAGACATCAAAATTGCTCGATGAAATAGCCCTGAAAGAGGATAATAGTCAATAGAAATGGTAATTGGACTATGACTTTAGAATTTTGTTTGCATACATACCGGATGCAACACGTGAAACCATCAGGTAATTAACACATGCTGCACCTGTGCTATGTCCCATCAGAGTTACACTGTTTTTATCTCCACCAAATGCACCAATATTCTCCTTAATCCAATGCAGTGCAGCAATTTGGTCCAATAGACCAAAATTACTGACAGTGTCGTCATTAATACCAGGTTTCATGAATCCTAAAGTGGAGAACAATATTATATATATATTATATATTTTTAGTGTTCCGGACCTTAAAAGGTAAGACGGAACACTTATGGGTTTGATACGGTGTCTGTCTGTCCGTCTGTCCGTCTGTCCGTCAGTCTGTCACAGCCCTGTAACTTTTGAACCGATAGACATAGAGAGCTGAAACGTTCGCTATGTATACATTATGTGGAAGCCTGCACAAGATGGCGGCAATGAATTTCATTTTGGGAGCCCTTTTTTGGGCACCTTGTATGAAGGGCAAAAAAAAATTATTTTGTTCCCCATCATGTGGCATATCAAATTAAAGATAATTTTACAAGGGCTCCATATATGTAAGAAATTTTTTTTTCTGGCAAAATTTGTTGAACAAAAAAGCTCGCCAAACATTTGAAAAATGTTGTCCCCCCCCCCTAGCGGCCAGACCATAAATGGTAAAAATATGAAAAAAATTGGAGATACGTAGAATTTTGTGTAGATTGTAAAAACAATACGAAAATTCCTGTATTTTATATATTTTCTGAGAAAAATTAAAAAAATGGGGCATTTAGTTACCCCACTGTATCTCCCCCAGTTTTCATGTTATCCAAATAATTTTTACAGCAGATCATTTTAATACTATGGTTTGCTCAAGTTTTAAGTTTCATCTAAATCCGCTAAGTAGTTTCCGAGTTACAGATTTTAGAAGAGCGCATGGACTTCCCTATAAGCTCTTCTCTTGCTGCTACTGCATTCGATTTCGATTTTTCAAAAACTAAGCCATTTGCACGAATGGATCGTATATGTTAGCTCTATGCTGCTTTTGAAAACTAAATAAGTTTAAAAAACTAATTTTTTTTTAATTTTGTTTTTTTTTTTTCAAAAATATTTTTTTTTCTTAATTTTTAAAACTCTAAATGCTGTATTCCTTCGCATGTCAAGTATTGCCAGTGTTTTGCTTTACTTAAACCATTTAACAAGGAATGTACCGTTACATTCATTTTTATCCAAAAGCTTGGTACGCCATGTTTTATATTGAAAGTGTAAGTTAACATGGACTGGAATCTCAGCTCAGTATTACTAGGACATACCTACGTACAAGACATTACATTATTCATATCAAAACCAGTATTAGGTGTACCTATGCAGGATATGAATAAATTGCCTTCTATTTAATGACAATATAAAATGTCCGGAACACTATTGCACGAGGCCCTCCTCGCACTTACCCAATTTTTTTTACTGGTTTGTAAAATTTCTTTTCAATCATTACTTCTTAATTTTTAAAAAAAAACTTTTGCCGTGCACTTACTACTTTTGCTCTTAGCTTGGAAACATTTTTTCAACATTTCCACTTCTCACCATCCCAACTTCAAATGTATATTTCGAAAAAGCACTTGAACACAATATCAAAGTTAGTGTTGCCTTTATATAATGAGGAACTGGAAATAATATGTAGTCACCGAAATATCGTAAAATAAAGTTAGGAACTCAGATGAACCAGCATGAGACGAAATTGATTCTGATCATCAGAAATCAGTTGAGATTTTGCGATTTCTGCTTCAATTTTCTTATACAGACTAAAGTAACAAATAATAATAAGTAGTATATGACACAGATGCAAATAATAATGATAAAGAGTCAATTGAAGCACTCAGGGACATTGATACATTAAGATTATGTATGATTCGAATCAATGAATTAGAATGTATTAATGTTTTCTTACTAATTCTTAAAATTTTTTTAATCGTTATTTAATTCTTAAACTATGCTTCACTTCATTCTACCTACATACTTAAAAATAAAGGATTCTGTGTTATTTTTTGTTCTGAATAAAGTGTTGATTTTTACTCTGACTGGATTTTTCAGCTGAATTTGTGTTAATAATTCGTTGACTGTTTTCGTTGACTGAATTTTACTTTTTTTAAGAACAGTTTTGAAATGGCAACAGAGGTCATAGTGGTTTCTCTCTTACGACAAAAAGAAAAAAATAACAATACTTTTTTTTTTGTATTTTTTAACATTTTCTAGTTGAGAAATATTCCAAATTTACAGTAACAATCATAAAAATATTAATGTCATTTGTTATCATTCTTGTTTTCCCATCTGAAGTGAGCATATCACGTGTCATTGTATAGACCAAAATATATTAATAATAAGAGCTCAATTTAAAGTGCAACTTATTAAGTGAAAACGTAAATTTACGCAAATTATTTATAAAGAAATGTCAACAGCAAGGTATGTAGAGTATTTTGCAATCTTGTTAGTGGATTTTCGTTTTTTATTTTTACTGTTATATCGGTACTACCCGGAAGAGATTTAAATTCCAGTTTATTTATTTTCTTGTACTTTTACATAAAGTTTTTATATATCTCTCGATTTTGCCTAATGATTAAATTATATCCAAAATATTGACAATGGATCCAGGTTTTTAAAAAAAAGCTAACTTATTACCCACAATCACCCACTTACTGTACAATTAAGTTTTAATGTTGCGTAGGAGTATACGTAGCGAATGATTCATTAAGACCTATTTTTATTTTATATTATTTTATATAAAATACATAAAGTGACTTTGGATTGTAGAACCTTTATTGTGGTCTGAAAGAACAGTGTATGGTACATTCTAAAGGTCCAATTCTGGATCACTGCTTCTAGTGTTGCGACAGGTATTGGCCGAATTAGGCGACTAATGTTAGCTTCTAAAACCTGACACGTAGCAGGCATATCGGTGAAGACTTTTAACTTCACATTACCCCAAAGACAGGATCTACTTGGCCATAACGACATAAGGCAATAACGCACTCAGTAGGCCGATCATGCACACCATATGTTGCGCCAAGCGCACGAAAAACATTTTTCACAGAACGCTGATTTTCATAACACAATTTAGTTTGGAGACGTTGTTGACGTGTGAGTTTTTTAATTAACCCCTTTTGTAGCATGTATCTAAACTCGATTCAGTAAATTCGGATTTAAATAAAATCGGTACAGCCGTTATCCAGCAAATCAGCTTTTTACCAATTTGGGTATAAGTAAAATACCGTTGCCAACGCTTTTGGCTATAAATCTGGTACACCATGTTAAAGCAATTTGCCAAACTAACCAAAAAAAAAAAAAAAAACGTAGGAACCGTTTTCCAGCAAATCTAGTTTTTGTCAAATTGGCCTTAATTATTAGGCCTAAAATAAAAATTTCAATTCCGCAGCTAGGGATTACCCCACAAACCTTAGATAAGAAGTTTGATCAAAATCCGTTTACCCGTTTAGTCTGTAGCCTCGCTGATAGACAGACAGACAGCGACGGAATTTTCAGACCCTCTTTTTTTAACTTCTCTATAAACGTAATCTCAGAATTTATCAAAATCCCGAGATCAAAAATTTTCACGAATCCAAAACTTGCCCTATACACTAAACGAATTGGCAAGTAAAAACATACACAAAAAAATTCAAGAATAGCGACCAACGAAAACTTGTTGAACCATTTGCATTTAAGTTCCGACTGCTTTGTAAGGGCTTGTTTTACCTGTGCTTATGAAATTAACTTATTTCATTATTATTCTAGGGAAATGTAATTTCTTATTTACGAAACAGTTAATTTATCAAAACCGATTATTTCAAAAGTTATATATTTTTGACGCATCTCTCATATAACGAAAACCACTGTGGAGTGGGACAAAATTTTCTCAAAGTTGGCATGAAATCAACCGATAAAGCTTCAGCCTGAAATTTAGCCTGATGATTGCTAAACAGTAGATGTGTATAAATTTTTACAATCTGCGCGCTGACACGCCTTTCAAAAAATTAATTTCTCTTAATAATTTTGAAAAAAATTAGAAAAAACTTTCTTAAGCAAATATGTAAATCGTTACTTACTCTACAAATTTTCTGTACATTGTATATGGCTTGGCCCACAATATAGGAGCGCTTTTGTTAAAAATATAAATTTTTGTGAACATCCATTCTATTTTCTATTCCACCGTTGAGCGTGGCCTTTTTTGCTCATAAGTAAAAAACTAGAGGAACAACCTGACCGTCAATTAGGCCATGTATGCTAAATAGTTGACGCATAATAGATGGAACAACCTAAAATGTTCCATTCATTAGCCAACACAGACTTTCTCCCAATGCCTAAAGTGAGGTTTTTGTTCCCAGAATTATATTTTTCGCCTTGGAATTTTTGAAAAATCTTTGGATGTAGGGTGTTTTAGATTTGAAGTAATGAAGAAAAATTCAGAGCAGATTTTTGTGTGACAATATTTGCACAACACATCTGAACACACAATTGTACCATTGTCAGACGATTAGGACATTTGCAGACTCATTGTTATGAATTTCTACTCATTGTTTTCTGGCAATCGTCTGAATATAGCTTTAAACTGTAACGGTTTTCCTTATATCAACTGTTCGATTTGTCGAATACTGAGCAAATAAGTTATGTCAATTTAGAGAAAACTAATTTTAAATTCAAAAACTGTGTGCTGGATACAAAGCGAAACATTTAGTATGAAGGGAAACGTTGCATTTAATACCCATAAACTTTGCAAGTATTTTTTTTACAGCGTCAAGGTTTTCTATCATGTATTTTGGCGATGGTGTGGATGAGTTGACTTATGCTGGGCATAGAAATGAAGGTGCATTTAGAATCAACTTTGACTGGCTCGTAAATACTACAGCTTGAGCGACAGAAGACCTAAAATCAAATTAAGACTTTGATTTTGTATTTTCGTTTTTAGTGTTGAGGACCTTAAAAGTAAAGGCGGACCACTTATGGGTTTAATACGGTGTCTGTCTGTCCTCTGTTCTTCTACCCGTCAGTCTGTCACAGCCCTGTAACCGTTAAACATAGAGAGTTAAGACTTTCGCTATGTATACATTATTTGCACTATTTTGAGGGTATACCTGTACTGTCCTCCTTGAGTTAGCAAATATTAAAGTTAAAAAATTATGTGCAATTCATATGTATATGTATATCGACATAATTACCTAATATACCCAATCGATAATTTAATGTTACTACAATCACTTGACCATAGCTGGCCAGAACAGATCCATCATACGGATTCCCACTATTCCATTCGAATGATTCTCCATGCACGTATACAATGACACTATATTTGTGCGTCTGATCCAGTCCATCTACACGATAAGGATGAAAAAAATCGGCATTAGACTGATGAATGTTGTTATGTGGAATTAAAAGATTCATACAATAAATATCCAAAAAGAAGTCGAAATAGAAGCTGAATGACTGTGATAGCGGCTTTTAATCTATAATATCCATTTTTATGCCAAACCAATCCGGTCCACGTTCCTTTCGTGCAACTTAGGAATAACTGTGTTTTGGTTAGAATAAGTACTTACCTCCACGTGGAACATATACGTTCAGATAAAGGCAATCCTCGTTTTCCGTTTTGAGATATGGCAAAAGTCTAATTAATTGCTCGTATCGTCCCTTTGACATTTTCACAGTACCGCTCGTTAGATCTGGTATTCTTTGCGGACATACAGGCGGAAGGTGGCGTGCTATTTTCAATCCTTGCCATGGTAATGGTGTACCTGTATGAAATAGATGGAAAATATCAAATGTTGGTCTATTAAAACGATTACAGTAGAAAGAGGATTTGTATTGACTATGAATGCCTCGTCACGAAGGAGATTTTAATACTCCAAAATATAGATTTTTATTTAAGAGGATAATTGAATAATTTTGTTTACCGTTCGGATATATGTAAGCAGAGCTTGGAATAATTAGCAACTTTTACTGTAATTTATTAACAACTTGAGTAATATTTCTTGAGCGAGATCTGAATAATTTAAAACAAGGAACTGTGTATGCTTAAAGTATTCAAAGAGCTTAAAACATCTTTGACAAAGATTGTTAAATTAGGTAAATTAACGATTTATTATTTTTCAATCCTTTATTTCTGTAATCACATTCATACTTATGATGGCACTACATTTCAGAATTAACCAACAAGCCTCACCAACTAGCACAATCTAATGTCAAACTGGTTGAGGCCACCCTTACTTACACAGGCAATCGCAGATTAGGTTTCATTCTTCTGCGTAGCCATTTAGAGATTATTAAACTAAACTAGATTGACAGATTCGTTCTCCCAAGCTAAAAACTATTGATTTTGATATTCTAGCAAAATTAAATAAAAGTTCTCTCGCAAACTGCTTCATATATACATTTGTATGTTGTCATACTAAGTTAGCAGATTCCATTGCATCACGTGCTTGGCTAATATGCTGTCTAATCAGTTAACTTTTTCGTCGCACCATTGTGCTCGTTTAAGATATGGTTTAGTCAGAAAATCCTTTAGTGTTATTCCGAAAGTATCACATCTACTTCAAAGTCATAGAGAGAGAAGAGCAGGACCGTAAAAGAATGCAATCATTTCAGAATGCATTCATTGAAATCATCGTTAGAATTCAAATGGACTTGTTTGAAGTTTTTACAGTCAGTGGAGTTATCTGAAGTCATTGAAGTCTTTGAAATCACCTGAAGTCGTCCTGCTATATGGATGTGGTACCTGCAGAGCACCTTAATTTGTATGTGCCTATGCAATATTGCCAGATTTTCGGCCAAAACCGTATCGCTAACGAACAGCTCTATCAGAGAACGACGAAAGTGGCACTGTCACAATATCCAAACTCATCGTACACAACAAATTGACTTGGCTCAAAACTTAAGCCACTTAATACTGGTCACTGGTTGCAAACCTTGCTGATTACTTCCTTACAAATATGAACATATACATATGTATAAGTATACGTATATACCTTATTGGAGTTAAAATGTTTGTGTCAACAGGAAGACGACAGAAGGCCTTACCAAACAAACACTTCATAAGTAGTAAAAAAGATGTATAACAAACAAAGTAAGAATAAAACCAGTGAAAAATGCTACAATCCGCCTGGAGCGAATCGTATGATACCCTATCCCTATCTTATTTGGTCGTGTCAGTGGGCGGTGGAAAATGTATTCACAAAATTTTCTATTTTGCCTTATAAACTAATATTTTTACTCGAAAATTAATTTTTGAAGTAAACGCCCCTAAAAAGTGGGCGTGGCCATATACAATGTATAGACGATTTGTAGATTAAGTGGATATCTACATATTTGCCCAAGTAAGTTTTTTCGAGTTTCATATGAAAATAGTGAAAAAAGTTAATTTTTGTAAAAAGTGGGCGGATTTTAAGAATTTTTACACTTGTATTGCTTACTTTTACAAAGACCTCGTATACAAAATTTCATCAACCTAGCTCAAAATTTAAGGCCCAAAAACTGGTGACATACGGACGGACGGACGAACATGGCTTAATCAACTCGGCTATTGATGCTAATCATGTATATACTTTGTTGGGTCTATCTTTAATATTTCTCTATGTTTCAAACTATGTGTCAAACTTAATATACCCTTAGGATAGGGTATAAAAACTAGTACATGTTTAAAATATATAGTGGCGGTAAAAAAATAGCACCACCGATAGTGATTTTATTTAAATAAAAAAAATGCTACAATCCGCCTGGAGCGAATCGTATGATACCCTATCCCTATCTTTTTTGGTCGTGTCAGTGGGCGGTGGAAAATGTATTCACAAAATTTTCTATTTTGCCCTATAAACTAATATTTCTACTCGAAAATTAATTTTTGAAGTAAACGCCCCTAAAAAGTGGGCGTGGCCATATACAATGTATAGACGATTTGTAGATTAAGTGGATATCTACATATTTGCCTAAGTAAGTTTTTTCGAGTTTCATATGAAAATAGTGAAAAAAAGTGATTTTTTTGAAAAGTGGGCGTGTCAGTGGGCGGATTTTAAAAATTTTTACACTTGTATTGCTTACTTTTCCAAAGACCTCGTATACAAAATTTCATCAACCTAGCTCAAAATTTAAGGCCCAAAAACTGGTGACATACGGACATACGGACGGACGGACGGACGGACGGACGGACAGACGGACGGACGGACAGACGGACAGACGGACGGACGGACGGACGGACAGACGGACGGACGGACGGACGGACAGACGGACGGACGGACAGACGGACGGACGGACGGACGGACAGACGGACGGACGGACGGACGGACAGACGGACGGACGGACAGACGGACGGACGGACGGACGGACAGACGGACGGACGGACGGACATAGCTCAATCGACTCGGCTAGTGATGCTGATCATTTATATATATACTTTATTGGGTCTATCTGTAATATTTCTCTATGTTACAAACTATGTATCAAACTTAATATACCCTTAGGATAGGGTATAATAAAATCATCAGCTGAGTCTATTTCTTTAGCTGCTACTGTCATATTTCATTGCTTAAGGGGTTCTCTCTCTTCAATAGGGATTACTGGTATAAAAATGATAACAGTTCTTTTTTGCAGAGCAATTTCGAGAGTTATGTACGATTTAGTATGGTAAAAATAATATTAGCATTGAGCTTGCATTTCTTCTTTAAAAAGTCTTTTATGTCGAATTTTTTCTATAGAAAACATCAAAGTCTTTTAGTTAATTACTTTTAAGTAGCTTTTGTGCAATAAAGTATAAAAAATTCTCATTAATTCCGAAGTTATGGGTCGCAGAAAACATTGTATTTCCAAAATACTCGAATTTATCAAAAAATTGATTGCAGTGTGCAAAACATATGCCGAAGTTAGACTTTTAGTTGGCTGTTCAAACAAAATGATACGAAATGCAATTATTTTTGTGGCAAAAGTGGAAACTCGTGGGCGAAAACCTGCCATGTCGCCGTTACTCTCCCGACGCTTATTATGGAAAAACAAACGGAATCCCTTTAAACCTGCAACTGAACTCAAAAAAGAACTAAATATTTAAGCGTGTAGTCCAAGAAAATACACCTTTTTAAACTCTTAACATGCAACTAAGCGAAAGAACTTCTCAAAACAGCACCTAAACTGGCCAATAGAGAAATTGAGGAAAATTTTATGGACGGAGGAAAACAAATAGCAAAGGTTCTCATGGTTGCGTTACGTATGTATATCGTTATCTAGTGGTTTCTTTTTAAATCATAGGTTCTTTTGACACTGAACTCTGTTTCCCGCTTGAAATTTTGAGAGAAAGTCAGTATCATACCTCCGCGGAACGAAATGAGTAGCTCTACGCTTGAACAACGTTAGGAAATATTTAAAACTTGTTTTTAAAGTGAGTACTGTATAGCCCAAATAGTGTGTTTTTGAGAAGAAATTTTGGACGAAGCACCCACCATCTCATCTCGGCGGCTACGTTTATTAACAAAACTGCCGCTCGGAAAGCCCGCACTTTATTTACTACGTTTATATGACAGGCTTGAGAGATCAGATTGATATGGGATTGAGTTTGACACTGCTTCTTCATTTTATTTGCAAGCGTCCAAATATTTCTACCCCTAATTTTTTACTTTTACTTTACTATGCAGAACATCTGGTCGCTACAAACAAAAAAACACGAAAGAGCAAGAAATTTCGTATCCATCTTTATTTTTTTTTCTCCATCTGTCAAACTTAATCTTTCAAACCGCGTTTATATGGGAAAACTCAACTCTATCGCAAAAAATTTGGTGATTGGATCAAGTCAATCCTATATATTCAATCTGCCATATAAACGCGGTAATAATCGAAAAGCTAATGCATCCAAAGTAGTGCTCTTGATACCCGGGTACCCGCCATTTTCGGGTATTACCCTGGTAGCAAGATACCGGGTACCTGATACCCGAAAGTACCGGGCACCCTACTCAATCGGATAATACCCGGTCTCACGGGTACCTGGGTACTTTGTAATAATGTTTCATATTATAATATCGGCGGCATATTGACTGGAGTTAGATAAGATACTCTTTGCATAGGGCTGTTATCGTCTACTATGAAGCTGTTATGTCACACCCACATTGCAGTATTCGGTATTTTTAGAGCGTGCGATAACATCCAGATTATACTTGTATCAGAATTTCTTACAACCCTTACATTTTTCGGGGCTAACTGCAATGTTACGGTCATGGAAGGTGTTAATTGTTCCAACATTTTTGCCCTTTTGGAGTACGGCTGTATTTAAGAAATTGTAGCATCAAATGCTCGTCTTCGTGTGGTACAAATTTTGACACTTGATGAACAGCAAGGATCAGAAGGCGATTCATCAATCATTATATCATTGATAGACTCAATATTTTGAAATATTATACCGACTGTGTCACGCAATGTGTTTTCACCACTACATGTATCGACAAACTGATCAAATTTATCAAATGCTATTGCTGGGCATGGCAGACTTCTGAATATTTTCAGGGCACAAGCTGAATCCATCAGTAGAAGAAAATGTTGTTTCAGTTTCTATTTACTTATAACTTAAGCAGTGATGGTATTTATTGAGGATATCAACTATTTTTCTCCTGCTAGCTAAACTTTTCAATGCGATCCCTAAAGTCAAATGCTTTAAAGTTTTTATTTTGCCCCTCTCTACGGCATTAATAATATCATTTTAAGCTGTTAACTTTGCTAAGCTGTTAACTTTGCATGCAACTTATTCGGTTGTATTCGCAGAGTTTTTCCTCTAAAAATCAAAGCTGCTCTTTATAAAATATCTTCTTCTTTCAACATTGAAAAGGTCGCGCCATCTAATAAGACACCGCGAATAGGAACAACAATCTTTCTCTTATGCATTGGAATTTTTTTAAATGTGTAATGTGGAAAAATTTTCTTTTCTGCAATATCCGAAGCTAAATGTGTTATTTTCAAAATTGTTCCTTGTGTTGTAAATGTTATATAAGAGGGTTACGAAAACACAATGCTTCTTTTTTATAATTGTTCTTCAATATAAGAACACAATTCCTTAAAAGCTTTTTCATTGTTTTGTCTGACTATATTCCAAGGGTTTTTGGTTGATTCGTGAACATCTTCGGCTCTGTAAAAGCACTTGCATATTTCACAATAGTTGGTATGGTGTTTTGTTCAAAGGAACGTATGGGTTGAATCCGATATTTGTGCTTCCTTTGCTTCTTGTTACAAAAAAATGCAAAAGTTCTTACCTTCTGAGTTTTGTTCACTGCACAAATAACCTACTATTAGACATCTCCCATGTGACAGATAAAGTGAACCCTGGTTTTATTGGTAATGCAGGCAGAAAAACGCACACTAGAAAAACTAGGGTTTAGGATATCTGTCACATGGGAGAGGAATTTTAAAGAAAAAAAATCGGAAAATTGAGAGAAATTAAGAAATTGGGGAGAGGATGCTATGTTCAATAAACAACTACGGGAAATATTTTTCGTTTCGTGGTAAATCTGTTAAAAATATAAAATTTAAAATTTAACGTCTTTTTTCAAACGTTTATGCTAGTTTTTAAATTGGAAACTAAATAAAAACATATTTATGTATCACAACATACCCAAAAATAATTTAATTTCTTTTGTTTTGTACTTTGAACAAATATCAAGTACGTTTATCATATATTTTAGTTCGAATAAAAACAAGAAAATGTTTAATAACAGGAAATGTATGTGTGATAGGTAAAACTTACCTTGTGTATAAATTAGAATATTAAAAAGTGGCGATTGTGTAAGGTTTGAGATTTCTGGTTAAAAAAAAGTATTCAAAAACTCACTAATTCGAGTACAGCGAAACTCTTTTTATTTTTTATCATGATATTCAGACAGATTGGACAAAACAGTTCCCGTAATTTTTGTAATTTTCAAAAAAATATTTTAAACAAAATCATATAACATTTAAAATCCTGACGTAATCGTCAATAACCCAACTTTACTCAAGTAGGTGTTGGGTTTTGAAAAGCACATATTTAACCTAATAAAATGTATTAGCAATAAACTAAATCCAAACAGAAGAATTAGACTTATTTCTTCATTTAAGTACTATACAATTTCAAAACCAAGACTTTGAACATGTTCGAATCAAACGATTCTATTGTTGACCACTAGTCGTCTGTAAAATTTATCATAAACTTACAATATTAATCTATGATCTGTTTTTAACTCTCTAAATATATAATACGATTTTTTTTATGAAAATAATCGAACTGAAGTTTATTTTAATTCTTTTGGTTTTTCGAGCACATATAATTCCAACGCAAACATAATCTTGTAAGTATATATACTTTGAACAATAAACAAATTAATGGGAAAAAAAGCTAAAGCATACGATAAATAAAACTATTTCACAAGTAAATATATATCACAAGTAAAATAATCAAACAACAAATAATTATTACATAAATAAAATAAGAAAGAAATACGCATGCACTTGCAACAATTCTATAGTTCCATAATACAAATATTTTTATTTCTCGACACATTTATAAATTATTATACGAAAAATATTTTTTTAACATCCTAAATTCACCACCGCACTTTCCAAACACAGCCCCCACGGCTCACCATCTTTGTTTAGTGTTGGCAGATAGGAAATTTACATCTCCAATTCCCTTTTTTTATACCCTATCCTAATTATACCCTATCCTAAGGGTATATTAAGTTTGATACATAGTTTGTAACATAGAGAAATATTGAAGATAGACCACATAAAGTATATATATAAATGATCAGCATCACTAGCCGAGTCGATTGAGCTATGTCCGTCCGTCCGTCCGTCCGTCCGTCCGTCTGTCACCTGTTTTTGGGCCTTAAATTTTGAGCTAGGACAATGAAATTTTGTATACGAAGTCCTTGTATATCGGGACAGAACAAGTGTACAAATTTTTAAAATCCGCCCACTGTCACGCCCACTTTTCAAAAAAATCACCTTTTTTCACTATTTTCATATGAAACTCGAAAAAACTTACTTGAGCAAATATGTAGATATCCACTTAATCTACAAATCGTCTATACATTGTATATGGCCACGCCCACTTTTTAGGGGCGTTTACTTCAAAAATTAATTTTCGAGTTAAAATATTAGTTTATAGGGCAAAATAGAAAATTTTGTGAATACATTTTCCACCGCCCACTGCCACGACCAAATAAGATAGGGATAGGGTATCATACGATCCGCTACAGGCGGATTGTAGCATTTTTCACTGGTTTAGTGTCAAAAATGGGGCAAAATTGTAATTATTTTCTTTTGCAGCAAATTGCCTTGCTAGAGAAATTAAATTTTAATCGGAAATGTAAACAAATAAAAATAGATCTTCACCTCGTCAAGAGTTCGATCTTAACACGCCAGCTACATAATCCGTTTTTTGGACCTGTAGATGGGTTGATTAAACTTCAAATCTTTCATCACACGTATTCACCGATACGAAATAAAGAGAGGATATTCTTACGCTCAATTTCAAATTTTCAGCAACTAAGTTGTTTTGGTCACTTTCAACTCTATCATAACAACACAGAGGCTTAGAACTTAAATCTTTACATATATCGACGTTTGATGATGGAATAATTTTTTTTTTTTACTTAATGCCGTCAAGTTTATATAGCATTTCACATGACAGCCTTTAGTGTTATATATATGTAGTAGAGGGCAAAACAACATGCGAATATTTAAACTTAAACTTAGAACGAATTATAAGACACTCATTACGTTTTCTAATTTTTTTTTTTACTGAGCAATACGATTTTTCCGGTACAATCATTACAAAAAGTGCACATGACCTTTGATAATGGCACTTTTAAAGCTATCATAAAAGGTAGTATTACATGTTTCTTCTACTAGGACTAAGCAACTAAGTCACAAATGTCAAAATACATAATAGGTTGCAAACAGACCAACATAAGAATTAAAAAAGCGGAAAAAAAACACGCTGCAACATTCAGTGGAGGACGTATAACCCGTAAGTGATAAACAAATCAACAGATTACCGGTTGTCAGGTATAACAAGTGTTCAAGAAAAAATGATATCAAAACAATAACGTGACTTGTCTGCACACAACTTTATATGCATAGTTTGAGCTGACTAAGGCAAGGTAAAGACTTTCTATTCTTAGTTTCGGAATAATAAAATAATGCATAAATTTACTGAAAATTATAAAAAACAATCCGCCTGGAGCGAAACGTATGATACCCTATCCCTATCTTATTTGGTCGTGTCAGTGGGCGGTGGAAAATGTATTCACAAAATTTTCTATTTGGTCCTATAAACTAATATTTTTACTCGAAAATTAATTTTTGAAGTAAACGCCTCTAAAAAGTGGGCGTGGCCATATACAATGTATAGACTATTTGTAGATTAAGTGGATATCTACATATTTGCCCAAGTAAGTTTTTTCGAGTTTCATATGAAAATAGTGAAAAAAAAGTGATTTATTTGAAATGTGGGCGTGACAGTGGGCGGATTTTAAAATTTTTTACACTTGTTCTGTCCCGATATCCAAAGACTTCGTATACAAAATTTAATTGTCCTAGCTCAAAATTTAAGGCCCAAAAACAGGTGACAGACGGACGGACAGACGGACGGACATGTCTCAATCGAATCGGCTATTGATACTGATCATTTATATATGTATATACTTTATGGGGTCTGTCTGCAATAATTCTTTATGTTAAAAACTATGTATCAAACTTAAGATACCCTTAGGATAGGGTATAAATATCCCTAACATGTGGCTTTAGCCGTAGAAACATCATAAGCATATCAAGTATTTGGTTTATTTCGAGATGTTGTGTCTTAAAATCACATATTATGGAAACCATAAATGTTGGAACTAAACTTTATGTATTTAAAGGTCTTTAAGTAATCTTTCGAGGCAAGTAAAAATATTTCCAATCGTATACATATTTGCAAGGATATGCAACAATTCCTTATACCAATGAATGAAAAGATCCCTAACGTACAATGAACTTTCATGTGCCCCGAATTTCGTTCTGGTATTTAAATTCAGGATTCGCACATATGTACGTGCTTAATGATATACCAAACTTTAAGCGTGGACAAAATGAGTTCAAAATTCGCGACTCTGCGACATGTTTGGGGTGCTCTGGCAGTGGGTTGTGCCCCACCTATCGCTCTGGCGATTACACTACACAATAAGTTTTTCAATTCCGATTCATCATGCAAAGATTCAAAGCAGTCGCAATAATTTTTTTTAAAGATTTTTTACAACTTTGAGGCCCTCTAGCCCCTAAAACGCCACACCCAGGTTCGCCAGCATGCCACATCTGTGATATATCTGATCAAGAAAACCAACAAATAGGCAACATTTTGTTGAAAAAATAATAACGAACAAATTTCACCAGCTCTCCGACAATCGTCTGACGATATCGTGTTGACGATAGTTTTCCTTCATGTAAACATAAAAAAGTATTAACGACTAAACGATATCGTGTTGACGATCCATAGCTTGCTTCACTTAAGAAAAAAACTAGGAGAGATTTCAATTGGTCGGTGGAAAATGTTGGGAACCACTGGACTAGACGAATAGCGGAGTTACAAACGAAACAATTAGAAAAAGGAGCTGTATACCTACGGTGATCATATTTTTAAAAGCAAAATAAAGGACAAAAAAAAAAGAAAAAAAAAGTTTGTTTACAAACTGTACAAAAACTGGAAAGTTGCTCTCACCCCTTCCATAAGATTCCACTTAGGTAGTAGTGGAATGTTACTACGTTTACTTATCTAACCGGATTGAGGAATCAGATTCAGTTGGACACTACTTCTCCATTTTATTTGCATGCGTCCAAATATTTCTACCCCTCATTTCTTACTTTATTCCGTACAGTATCTAGACGCTACAAGCAAAAAAAAAAAAAACGAAAGGACAAGACATTTCTTTACCTATTTTTCCTCTATAGGTATATTTAAATTAATCTTTCGATGCGAAAAAACTCAACTCGATCGCAGAAAATTTTGTGATCGTCAATCCTGTTTCAATTCAATTTCCGTTTAGACGGCACTCAACCCGAATAGAATTCGGTTTCAATCTTCCAGATAAACGTGATACCTTTGTGTTTTTATGTACATATATGCCTGAGTATAGGCACCCTCAGCCATTAAGCACATTTTCAAGTATTTTATAATGGTTTCTTTACATTTGTTGCTCAAGAAGATGGTCACCGTATGTATACTTTACCAATGAAGTTGGATGAGAGAATGCATACAGATAACATCGAGAAAGTAGAAAGTTCGGTACACCGGACAATAAATGCAAAACTTAATCATAAACTTTGCGACAATAACCATTTACTACAGTGATAAATACTCGATCAAAGCAATATCTTAAATTTTCACAGCAAAGGGAGAATTTATGAACCTTCATTTCATACAACACAGACACGATTTACCAGTTTTATGCACTTTGTGTAATCTACGTGAGAGAGAGGATACGTTTTACTCCCTGGGAAGGTGCCCAATTTTAGGCGAGTTTAGGTTTTAGCTATTTGGTAAGCGAATTCTGGAGGAGTATGAAATGGTAGTGGTTCTCAGTGGTACAGACTGAAATAAACTGCAAATTTTTGTCAAAAAGCACTAAAATACAGAAGAGCAACTGTCGAAGAAGATCAAATGTCTAAAATTTAAGAAGTATAACTCTGTTTTTGTTAATGAATAATTGGCAATGAATAAATACAATCTATCTATTTATCTTATTCCTCGAACGCCTTACATACATTTAATTTCTGTATTGTTTTTTGTAATTAATTTACCATACATGTACATATTACTAAGATCAATAAAAAATTAATGTATTTCTTCTCTTAGCTTTGGGGCATAAAAAAATTTTTGTCTCTTATAGAATAATTATTTTTTGAAGGATTTTTTATGTGAACTTATCCAAAACTTTTAAAACAAGTGCTGTAATTGCAATTTGTTTTAATTTTTTTGGTGCGAGAGAGGCCCGAATTTCTACCATTTGGCACCCACAAGCCCATAGTATTGTGCTCGATGTTGAATATGATGTGTGAATTTTAAATGATAAATAGAATAACGAGGTGCTTTTGTTGATGGTAGGATCAGTACTGATTTCAAACCTTTTCAACTTTGAGGAGTACTAGGAAGAAGTATTAGTTCAACTTTTCTGTATAGCCTTTATGTATTGATTGATCGAAAACGGCTCCTGTATCTGGCCCCATGAAGTCCTTTACCCAGGTTGTCAAAGAGCACCTGGAAGTTGCAGTGATCGACCGAAGTGACCCTGAAGGTAGAATAACCGCTGAAAGATGGAGGAAGTTTGAAATTGAACATACCAAAGTCTTTGTCAAATCGCTAAGGAAACACCCAGGCCCCTAGTCTATTCGAAGGTACGATGAATGGCGCCAAGGTCAATTGATCAAATGTGTCGACCAGGGGTCCAAGGACTACTACAAAATCCTGGTAAGCAACATGAACGTCAGTCGCCTCTGTTGAATCAGATAACCCCAAGGACATACTGGATCTAGGCCGGGTTATAGTACTTCGAGTAATTAGGACCCCAAATTACAAGCTCCTCTAGCCTTACTGATCGAGGTGATGAACTTTTTAATTACGTAGTTAGTACCAAAGTATTAATTTGTAATAAGGGTTCCAAATCTACATTTGTCACTCGTATTTGGCAAGCAATATTAGATACTACACTTGTCTCTGATAATTTTGCTAACTCGGTACTAAAGTGGAAAGTGTTAGATGACTATTTCTCTGACCACCGTTACCTCCAATTTGATCGAAACGATCTTCAACCAATCCCTGCTAAAATAATGAACTACAAACAAACCGATTGGTCTCTTTATAGGAAATCCCTAATTAGATTCCTCCCCCCTGAGCTGCGTACCTCACCTTTTTGGCCCGCAGAACTCGATGCTGCGGCGGGAGTGCTGACGAGTGATCTCAACAAATTACTGAACATGCCCTGTCCAGTCAGCATCCTTCTCGGAAAAAAAACCTTCCTGGTGGAATGCCAATCTGGGATGTCTCAGAGCAAGGTGCCGGCAACTCTTCAACAACGCTAAACGCACACTTTCCAGAAAGCTCCCTTCTGTTGACGACGCTCTGCCCATTGGTGTTGTCAACCACCGACTGAGTAACAACTCCTCCTACAATACGCCTGCTCCTGATGGCATCATTCCGGCTGAGATCCGGCAATCCCTTGATATTATTCATTCCTGATAGCCTGCTTGTTCACCAGTTGAAAATCCGATAGAAAATCGTGCGAAAAATTAACGCCGATAACAGGCAATTTAGCAGAGTGGCTGACCTAAGAGAAGTCACAATCCCTCAGGATGTGTTAAAAAACTAAGTTGATATTATGGAGGTCCTACCACTTACTTATCGTTCAAAAATTATGTTTTAAGGTCTAACATAATTTTAACCAATGAAAACCGAAATGGTGATATATCTACGTAGTTTTGAAAAAGGAAAAAAAAGCTTTTTGTGTTTTCTCTTAGAAACAATAACGAAGCTTTTCTACTTTGCATAAAATTGTTTGCATTCTTAATGCTTTTTTAAGTAATAACCGCTATTTAAAACTAGAGCGGATCGTATGATACCCCTTTCCTGTATACAAAAGTTTTTTTTTTTTTTTTTAATATGTTATCAAATTACTCCAAAACACGATTTTTTTCAATAAGTGGGTGTGGTAGTGGGCAGATTTTAATTTTTTTTAATGTGTACTGTATTTTGTTCCTTCTAGGTGATATTGTTCTAATAAAAACATCAAAAATTTGATTTATATTTTTATATAAAAAAAACGCCCAAACGATGTATGGAAGATTTGTAGAGAAGTAAGTTTTTTCGAGTTTCGTATGAAAATATTGAAAAAAAATACATTTTGTGAAAAATGGGCGGATTTTGAAATTTGTTACCCTTTTGCATGGCCCTTGTATACAAAATTTCATCGATCTAGCTCAAAATTTAAGGCCCAAAAATTAGTGACACACGGACGGAAGGACGGACGGACATAGCTTAATCGACTCGGCTATAATATTTCTCTATCTTACAAATTATATATTAAACTTAATATGTATACCCTTAGGATAGGGTATAAAATATATGTTTTATCTTAAAGAAATGCAAAAACAGGAGTGGTATATAGTTATGAAAAGGATTGTCTATGAGGAATTTAATTCGTTTTTATATTTCCATTTGTCAGATACGATTATTAGAATAAAAACAACTTCATAACTATGAATGGCTTGAGATAAACTTAACGTCATGCATGCTTCGAATGGATCATAATATGACAGATTGACATGATATGTATAACATGATATGTAAAGTTACATACATATGTTTGTACACATGGCAAGGCATTGCTTATAGATATTGAAAATCCGTTTAATTGTTCATCTATAAATAGCCAATTTGTTTTCAACCACACGGTAGGAACACATGCATACAAAAGTATATCTCCAATAAAAGTTCGTAAAGGCAACACCATTAATGCTACTATCATAATGTGGGCGTACGATGGCGTTAAATTGTGAAAAATTAAAAATTCGGTCTTGTTGAAATTCCATTAACAGGATCGTATTTGTGCAATGGTTCACATGCACCTATATACATATGTATGTTAACCCGTACAAACAATTATGGTTTTCATGAATAATTAAAAGAAGGAATAAATTAAAAATATTGCAGGGCTTGCATATAATGGAAAACAAACTTTATTATTTTTACTTGTACTTATAATATGGGACATGTATTGGATTCGTGAAAAAGTGCAAATTCGAGATAACAATAAACTCTGACATTATATAGAGGAACTCGAAAAAATGTTTCCGCGGACACTTTGTCTGCCAATCTGTCTGTCTGGATGTACGTAACATTGCAGCGTAAACCGCAAAATGTTGATGAAAACCGACTCTTCTTGCATCCCTACTGGTCCACTTGTAGGATTTTTCAGCTTTGATCGCAGTTTCTGATCCCTTCATCACTAAGGCCTTTTAGTTTGATTTTTTCCCCCGATTGTGTGCTCAAATATGGCTTTTAAACTCATGAAATAATTGTGGATTTTTACTTGCACCTATAATATAGGGCAAGTATTGGATTCGTGCAAAAATTCGAACTCGAGATAACAATGAATTCTGACATTACGATGATAGAGAAGCTCGAAAAAGTGGGTCTGCCGATTCTGTCTGTCTGTCTGTCTGTCTGTCTGTGTGTATGTACGCTGGACTGCAGCCTAAACGGCTGGACCGATTTGCTTCAAACTTCATATCTGAGCTCTGTAGGGTCGCAATTCGAGGCGAAATCGGAATTTTTGTTCTAGCCCTATTATTAACGGTACTTTACTTAAGGCCAATTTCACAAAAAGACGATTTTCTCGAAAACGGCTCTAACGATTTTGATTAAATTTCATATTCGAGTTAGTCTGGACAAATGCTATAAGATGGCGTACCACGTTTTTGGCTAAAAATACGTATAACGGTACTTTTCTTATTAACTGATTTTAGAAATTTGGCTATTTCTCGGCTAAAACTCATTGGATTTCCATAAAAATCGAAATGTGGGCAAGATTAAATGTTTAATAAAATGTGGCATTTAAACTTATGCAAAATTAAATTTTTTTTTTTTCAAAAATCTATTGTAAATTTTTTTTTAAATTCATTTTCAACTACCAGCATATACGTAGGTGCAAGTACGTACGACCCAGTCGTGCACATTTTTTATTTTTATTTTTTTTAACTAAGCTAATAGTGCAAGTACGTGCAACCCATTGGTACACTTTGTTTTTCTCAATAAGGAAGGATAAGAATGAAGTGCATAAAACGGTGTATATCATTTCCATTTAATTCTTTCATTGTTGAGTGAATCATATGCTTAAGGATATGTTCACGATTGTCATGAAGCATAGTCTGTCTGACATTAAGATAAATGCGAAAAAGAGGAATTTTGCGTGTATCAATCGAAAAAAAATATCAGCAATCGGTTGGAGTTAAGATTTGTAAACAAAATCGTTCATGTAATGGTTTCAAAAATGTTCATTCGTTAAATCACAGATTCCTGTTTATCGAAACGTGGCAGCACTTGCTCCAGGTTTTTTTTCAGGATTATTCAATAATTTCAGGCTCTTCTTTTTTAATTGAGAAACATAAAAAAAACAAAGGAAAACTTTTGTAAGTGCTACCAATGTCTTAGACTAAAACTCCAAGAACACGTGTTTAAAATGAACTAAAAAGTGGATCTTCATAATAGAAAGACGATAGAATTCTGGATCTGGTTTTGTTATTGTTACTTAATATAAATGATTTGATTTTTATCATATCACGTGATAGTAAAATACAGTTATTGTGTTAAAAGTATTTGGGTATCTGTTTGGCAAGAAGTGTAAAGTTATTTATAAAAAAATCGGTATCCTACTTTTATTCAAATCAAAGTTGGGAACCCTATCAAGCATACATATGTACTTATTCCTCAAAACACAGTAGTATAACCACAAATTATATTACATTTTAGAACCAATTAATTTACTTCCTTACCAGGTGGCATAAATCTCCTGCTGCCCACAGGTGCTTCAGCATAAGGTAACCCTAGAAATTGATCAACATCCCTCAATCCAGTTTGTGGATGCATACTTCGTATAATCCCCTTTAGACGACCTTGTTTTAGGACAATCTCTTTAGTGTACATTAGCTTCTCAGGTGTTTGCCTACGAGGTAATGCTGGATATGGATACGAGCTACCATACTTGGTCATGGGCGAGTCATTGAGAAGTTCATCGTCCTCAAAATTTTCTTGCATTTCATCATTCTGTCTGCTTAATGGAATTTCCTCCAGATGATGTACATCTAGATAATCTGTTGGAAAAGGCCGCCCATCAACATCATCATCTGCTCTCTGCAAATTGCTTCTTGTATTTCTTCGGAAATCTTCATCTTGATCAAAGGATGTTATGGGAGACGACGAGGATTCAATGGCGACTTTGGTATCCGCCTCAGACGACCGTTGATTGGCAATATGTGGAAAATCGTCGGCATCTAAAATTTCCTCTTCAAAGAGTACGGCTGAACTGAAAAAAGCATCTGCTAATTGCTTTTGATTGCAGGCATACCACAAAAGGAGTAAAATGAATCGCGTATCCATGTTCGAAATTAGTATTTGTATTTTTTTTTTTTTTGCTTTAAAAACTTAATATTGTCGGGACAAACTAAACATTCTTGCTTACTTTCTGAGATTTCAGAATATCACGCGCACTTAGCGTAGAGCATAAATAACACAAGGTACCCAAACTGAACACAACACAATATTTAAATCTCATTAAAAACACATAATCAAAACAAGAGCAAGGAAAATGCTGCTCAAAAACAAATCTATTTCGGTTAACAACATAGCACACTATTGCCCGACACTACTCAGCATTAGCTATGCATCCCTATTTCTAGCTTCTATGCGTACCTCAATTTTGAGGTGTGGGTTAGTGAACTTTTTACATTGGTGTTGCCGCGTTTATTTACCACGTCGAATGTGCTCCAATTTTTATTTATATATATTTTTTTTTATATTTTCCGCTTTCCGATTGAGAGTAGAACAATGTGCAACATTAAACACTTCCACACTTATGTTGCGGGCACAGCTGCAAATTGAAAATATCGTCAAAAATGCAAACACTTAGCACTTAAAAATACATATCATACGAGTCTGTTACGCGTGGTAATTTATTTTTACATCTTATTAGATTTTTTGCGACTAACTGCATCCATCAATTTGAACTATGCGTTCGTCAAAAAAAAAACTTTACATTCTCGGTGTAAAAATGAACACTTGACTTTTGATCTCTCCGTCGAAAGGATGTCATAAATATTCGTTTGGAGAACTTTTTTTTGTTGTTTTTTAGATTGAAGTGATCAGAAAATAGCACGGTGATGTATTGACGTAGTAATATGCTTTATGGCTAAAAATAAACAGACGCGCGCGTCTTTACCGATCGAGATACCACACAGAACTGTGCTGTACAGATGGAAATTGTATGAGGTAGAACGTAAAAGCCGCTTGGAAAAGTCAAATTTATTTCGTCACTTGTGGATGGTATAAACATTGAGTTCTGCTGCAGAGATTTTCGAGAAAAGCGCAGTGAGAAATCAGCTGATCGTACCAACACTTTTTAAAAATATGGTTATTAGAGAATCTATCATAGTACCAAGAGAAACATCAGAGAAAATTTGATTACGTGTAGTGTTTTTTTATTTTTGCAGAGGATTACTGACTGAACTATAATAGTTAAGAGCCATCGGAAGCTAGTGTCAAAATTCTATTTAAAGATAAAAAAAGGCCTAGTATCTCACAACTGTAGATGTTGTGCGTGGTATACATTTCTACACGTACAGAAGGGACCTACAGTTTTATGCCGTATCCGAGGGGCAGAGGGGTTTGGAGAAGCTTTCTCATGACAGTGAATACTTTTGAATGTTTGTCAGACACCCGGAAGAGGTGGGGCCGTTAAAAAAAATTTCATGGTATTTTTCTGGATTCGAACTTGGAACCCCTTGCTCAGTAGTTCAACGCACTAACCACTGAGCCACGTCACCCACAAAACTATGTTAAGATTACTTGCTGTTAATTTCCATAATGCAACTGTGTTTGGAAGCAACTATCAAGTAGGTAGTTTTGCCAGTTATTTTTGTATTTGTCCAATAATATATAATACATATATACCTATGTATGCATGTATATATTGTATTAAGAATACATTTTTTTATTCAGGACTAATAATACAATCGTCCTATGATTCTCGGTTTTTACTCACACCTTTAGAGGATATATGGGAGGTTGTCCATAGTTAACGAATGTAAAAATTTCAGCGGATAAAGTAAGTTTACTTTCCAAATTTGGAAAAATATGGGTGTCTTACGGCCGGATTATGGCAGGAATTCATGATTCGTCCAAAGAGTAGTTGATTTAAAATCTTATTGTGCTGCCAGATATTTTCCAACAGAATGCACCAAACGAAAAAATAAATTAGTTATAATATGTTAATAGGTAAAAAGTACTACGACTATAAATAAAAATGTAAATGTGAAACCAAGGTTAAAGTTTTGCAAAGACTACAAAAATTCGGTGATTCAAACGAAACAAAAATCAATCAAACCATATCTAACGAAGGACTCCTCAAACACCAAGTTATGGAGACAGTAAGACTTCTACTTGGTAGAATGTCAGACATTCTTGGTGAAAATCGGTGAGATAATGAAATAAGAGGATAATATCTGGAAATACTTAAACATATTTGACGGAGTTTTGTGACAATTTTTTTTTATTCTATGTCACCCCCAAGAAATTGTGTCAAAGACTAACTCGGTAAGCAACTTTTCTCATAGCTACAGTGGCTTACATCAAATGCGTACAGTTTGTGGGCCATTGTTAATCGGCCACTGGTAAAATACGAAAGTCCTCCCACAGACCAAATTGGAAAATATTTCAGTCGAAACTATAAAAATAGTGGAGCAAGTGCGAGGAGGGCCTCGTGGAATAGTGTCCCGAATGTTTTATATTGTCATTAAATAGAGTAAGAGTTGAAATTTAAAGCAAATCTACCAAATGATAAAACTAATGACGTATGTCCTAGTAATATTGTGCAGTAATTATAGTCCATTTTTACTTGCACTTTTGATATAAAACAAGTACATATTGAATACGAGGAAAAAATGGAACGATTTTGATTATATTTAATATTTCAGTTAGTTTAGGAAAATACTATAAAACGTCGAAAGACTTGTTTGGCTCAAAATGCATAAAACGGTATCAACAGCTGACTGGTTTTACAAAAATTGCTATTTCTCGGTTAATACTTTATCAAAACCACAACACGAGCAATACTAAACATGCGGCAGAAAATTAAAAAAAAAAGTAGCGAAAATCGAAATAAAATGTACATGTACATATTTTTAAGCTTATTTATTTTTTATAGAATTAGAGGAGCACATACGTATTATCCATTCGTTATTTATTTTTTCAAAATCAAAATTGAATGGAGTAGTAGCAAGAGAAGAGAATTAAGGATGCGTTTTTCTAAAATCTATAACTCGAGAACTACTTGACGGATTTCGATGAAACTCGGATTTTTTTTTAGCAAAATGTGGAGTCCAAATCATTTTCGAAAGAAAAAGAAAAGATGGAACGGGTAACTAAATACTAAATACTTTTTTTTTAAATTTTTTCAGGAAGAAACTATATAAGATAAAGGAATTTTCATATTTATTCCAAATTTACTTAAAAGTCTACGTATCTCCAATTTTGTTTCATATTTTTAGCACTTATGGACTGGCCGCTGTCGTTTGGCGCATGATGGGAAGCAAAATAATTTTTTTTTGCCCTTCATACAAGGTGCCCCAAAAATTGTGTACAAAAGGAAATTCATTGCCACCACCTTGTTCGGATTCCGCATGATGTATACATAGCGAAAGTTTCAGCTCTCTGCGTCTAAGGATTCGAAAGTTACAGTGCTGTAAGAGACTGACGGACAGACAAACAGCTGGACAGACAGACACCTTATCAAACCCATAAGTGTTCCATCTTTCCTTTTAAGGTCCAGAACACTAAAAATTGGTAGAATCAATGCCAAATCGGATAAACTTGTCTCAAAAAACAAAAAGCTATGGACAAAGTTCTAAGAGCAACATAGTTCTTAGCTTAAGTAAAAAGAAAATTATTTAAACATTTGCTAAAACATCTTAGCTAGGATATATAATATAAGATTGTATATTACTATTTAGTAAAGTCAATTCATTAAATTTGTTTTGGATTTATACATATCCAATATACAGTGGCGAGCAAAACTGAACACAAATTTAATTAAAATTCATTTATTATCATGTAGGATTAAAAATTGGTACGGTATGCATACATTTTTTTTATATTATTTAAAAAAGGATGTATTCTATCAAATAATACAAAAATCTACCCAGTTAACGGACTTTCTTCATGTGATATATAACGAATAAATTGGGAACTCTGAAGTACTCAGTTTTGCACGATCTTGTCTTGTTTTGTTTTTAGCTTTATTCTGAAAATTTGTTCACAGTTGTAAGTACAGAATATTAGTTTTCAGTTATTTAGTGCTCGAAGTGATATTTTAAGGTATTATTAAAAAAAATAGAACAAAATATTTGTTTTAATAGGAGCTTTAATAGGACAATGGGAAAAGTTACAAAAGATATTGAAAATAGCATTGTTTTGCTGTCTAATAATGGCTGTAGTTCAAGAAAAATTGCAAAACTATGTAACGCGTGTCAGACAACAGTAATTAAGATTCAAAAGAAGAAAAGCTGCAATCCCCAACAAAATGCAGGCGGAAGACCAAGGTTGCTGGAAAGGATGCTTAGAACGAATAAAGTAAAGACACCAAAGGCTGCCTCTAGGGCTATAAATAAAAACGTTAGTGAATGGACTGCCAGGAGAGCGCTTAAAAAAATCGGTCTTGTATCGGTAATCAAGCAGAAGAAGCCTGCATTATCTGACAAAAATGTGAAAGCACGGCTAAAGTTCTGCAAAGACCACAAAAATTGGACGGTTGAAGACTGGAAGAGAGTAATATGGTCTGACGAAACAAAAATCAATCGCTACCAGTCAGATGGCAAAGAATACTTCTGGCACAGACCTAACGAAAGAATCCTCAAACACCAAGTTAAGGAGACTGTAAAGCACGGCGGAGGTAGCCTAATGGTTTGGGGGTGTTTTACTTGGTGGCATGTCGGACCCTTGGTGAAAATCGATGGCATAATGAAAAAAGAGGATTATCTTCAAATACTCCAGACAAATTTGCCGGATTTTGTTGAGGAATGTGCGTATCCCACTGAAGAGATTATCTTCCAGCAGGACGGCGACCCCAAACACACCGCCAAAATTGTCAAAAATTGGCTCGGTAACCAATTTTTTTCCGGATTTGAATCCGATCGAAAATTTGTGGGCCATTGTAAAACGGCAACTTCTGGGATACGAAAGTCCACCCACAAACCTAAACGAACTTTGGTCTAGGGTTCAGGCGGAATGGGGGAAGATTCCAGACGAAATTATCCAGAAATTGGTAGAATCAATGCCGAAGAGGATAAAAAGTGTGATAAAAAACAAAGGGCTATGGACAAAGTACTAGAAGCTACTTTATACCAACAAGTACTAAAACGTGCAAAAGTGAATACTTTGGACTAAGAACTATTCTTTTATTTTTTTTTTTGTTAAGCTAATGGAAACTGAATTATTTTTTAAGTTTAAAACAAAGTTATGAAAGCCGTCTAGACAAATAAAATGAGTTAAATAAAAATACTGCACTTCTGACTTATAATTTATGTTATATCATTGTTTTTACATTTTAGGTACTCAGTTTTGCTCGCCACTGTATATATATTTATGTAAGATTGTATATTAGTATTTAGTAAAGTCAATTCATTAAATTTGTTTTGGATTTATCGATTGCTTGCAAAAAAAACTGAAATAAGATTTAAGATAGTTACACCTTTTCAGCAGAGCTACATATTATATTTAATATAATAAGAAAGGTAGACGCCATAGCAAAGGACTGTTGCCAAAGAAGTTACCCAAAATATCTACATATATGTATGTAGATGTGTATTTATGTATTTACATATCTCTCAAAAGACGTTGAAGAATGTATATTGAACACACAGTCAATTTTAGCGTGCTCTTTCAATTTGCTATTTGGACAACGATCGTTCAATGTATGTATGTAAGTATGTATTTTTAGTTTTCTTTTTATGAACATATTTAAATTAAGGAATGATCGACTTAGCGCCACTCATGCTGCATATGCAGCCAATAAGATTGGCAGCAATGTGAATTCTCTCCTACTTGATTGGAATGCTTACACAACAGCGCAAAGATCTTCAAGTAAATACCATGATTCAACTTTGACGCCATAAAGACGCTGTCCTATTGATACACTAACTATTTACAATTCTGCTATAAGAATGTGGTGCTATTTGCAACGTTCTGCTTAGCCCATATAATTTGGCTTAAGGATAAGAGAGTGATTGGTATTATAATAAGTAACTAAGTGAATTGAGTAGGTACATGCATTAGTATTTCCAATAAACAATTTTAGGAAATATTCGACAATCAGGAATCCTTAGGTTAATATACCCTATATCATTTTTAAATATACTTAAATAATTGATTACTTTATTTGGTTACGAAGTAAACATGCGGTATACCCCTGATACACTGGTGGTGTGGATACCATGACATGGGTACATGGGTATTGGTAACACCTTGGTGACTCACAACCTGTGTATTATGCCTTGACAACACTGTATAGAATTGTCTTTTTTTTCAGTTAAATGTTAAATCCGATAAATCCATTTCAAATGGGTTTGTTAAGTGTTTTAGAGTCGAATAATGCAAAAATGTTGCAAAAAACAAAATATTATCTACGATTGGCACTGATGGAAAAGAATAAAAGTCAAAGGTTCAGGGATGTGGGAAATGTGCACGCAAAACATCGATCAATTTTTCGATCTGTAATTTTAAGAAAGCCATTAAAAATAATGGCACTACGATCTCTGGAAAGCTGCGAATATCAAAAAAATGACTGGAAAAGAGAAAACCTGCGCGAGAAGTGGCATAAGTGTTAAGCGATTTTAAGGCGAATGAGTTCAAACCGCGTTCAACTTCGTAGTGGAGGGATCGCCCAATTCGAATATCATTAGCACGGTCTAGCTGCAAATCTTAATATTTTACCTTTTCTAAAAACATTTAAAAATTTGAATGTGATTTTTTTTTAAATTATACGGAACTGAATTCCAGCTAAATCGAAATTGTATTCTAGTCGAGTGTTGTTCACACTTAATCCAATTACAATGATCAAATCAAGTTATGATGAACTTTTTTCGACATTTAAAATTAAAAAATCCTAAGGCACATGAAAATTTTGTGTCAGCTAACAGAGCGCGTTTTTTATGCCGCGGTGAGCTTATTTTACACGGCGTAAAGGTTATTTTGACGAGGCGTTCTAACTGCCGCGTTAGAGCCTAGAGTCAGCCATAGTCCGTATCGTACAGACAAGGGTGGTTCGGCACACATTCGATTAGTTTCTCCATGGAAACTAGCTACACAACTTCCTAACGCGCAGTGTTAAATTGATCGTTAAAAATAATTTGTATTTTCATACAACACCGCGTTTTAACGCCGGTTCTCAACGCCACTGTAAATTCAACGCGACGTTGAAAACCCTCTCTGTGTAACAGGGGCTATATATTTCACAGCAATACATTTTGCGTTAAAATGCGCTCTATTTGACGAGACCTTAAAGCCTCAGCAAACAAAACTAAGAAGTCGAAACAGGCTCAGTTCCAAGATTTAACGGTGCGGTTTATTGCAAACAACATGCTGCTGTTAGCAATTGTAGAAGATGAATCCTTGAAAATACTTCAACGATTTGCCAACGATGCAAATGTTGAATTATGTAGAAGTAAAAAGTTGATCAAATGCGTTGGAGGTTGTAGATGATACTTATTGGTCTATGATCAAAAATTGAAAACTATTAGCTCAAGCTACAAGTATTTTTGCACAACTCTCAATTTATGGCTCATAAAACATCGTAGCTTTTTTTGGATGCACATCCTATTACACTGACCCAATGGTACATGTCAGTAATGAAAAAATACGTATTATGAATGAGAAAATCATTAAAAGTGAGTTAAATATCGAATTCATGGAGATAATGAATCGGAGTCATAAATTTATGAATTGTTCATAAAACGTAATTTGCTAAAAAAAAAGGTGATCATGTCAGGTCAAGAAGGGCGATAAGAAACAAGGGAAGTTATTAAAAATTTGCATAATTAAGGTAAATCAGTAGCGTATGTTGCTCTTACTGTGAAACAACATTAGTCTATAACACAGCATCGGATGAGTGCGTGGCTCAATGGTTAGTGCGTTGGACTACTGCGCATGGGGTTCTACTTCTAAGTTCGAATCCAGAGTATAACTGTCATGAGAAAGCTTCTCAAGACGCCTCTGCCCTTCGAATACGGCATAATAATAGGTCCTGTCTGTACGTGCAGAAATGTATACCACGCACAACATGTACAGTTGCGAGAAGCTAGGCTTTGGCCCTCTATGGGCTGCTTAGTGCTTATGGCCTTATATTTATTTTTTTTTACAACACGACACATCATAGAAACGTTAAAAAAATATTGGCAGGGGCGGGTAGGGCCCCGTGCAATAGTGTTCCAGCCGTTTTTTTTTAAATTCCTTCTAGTTCTCCATTGTCACATGTACATATATATGTAGGTGAACTTTAAAAACATATTTAGCAACTCTACTAAACTTTAACAAACGTAGGAAAAAAATATTTTAGATAATTATTAATTAAAAATTTCTTACAATATTATTTGTAAACTACATTGCTTCGTACTCAAAGCTGCCAGCTGCCGCCGTACAATCTTAGAACCTAGTGTGTAGGGCCTACATACATATGTATATACATACATACTTCAGTTGCAAAAGCTTTGGAAATTTTTAATTGTTTTGCATAAATTAATATATTATACACAAAGAAAACCAAGACGTTCTGCGTTGAAACAAAGCTGATTTTTTTTAGCTGATGTTTTCGTCCTAGAAAGGCTCTAACTGCCGTCTATTTGTATCTTGTCTCATCGTTTAAGAGATTTAACGGTGACAAATAGTATACCGGTTATTAAAACTTGCCTTGAAATCAAAGTCCGTTAAAGATCTTACTAATGGGTTGGAATGTGAACGCTTTTGTTTCATCTTTTTTAAAAGAAGTTCAATTTAAAGATAAATAAATATTAGGCCGTAAGCAGCCCATAGAGGGCCAAGACCTAGCTTCTCACAATTGTACATGTTGTGCGTGGTATACATTTTTATATGTACAGAAGGGACCCACAGTTTTATGCCGTATCCGAAGGGCAAAGGGGTTTTGAGAAGCTTTCTCATGACAATTATACTCTTAAATGTTTGTCAGACACTCGGAAGAGGTGAGGACATGAAAAAACTTTTGATGGTATTTTTCTGGACTCGAACTTGGAACCCCTTGCGCAGTAGTCCAACGCACAAACCGCTGAGCCTCGGCACCCACGGTTCAATTTAGTATTGGATAAGTTGTGTAACTTGAGTTGCCTTATACAAGATTTTATTAGGGAACCATTTTTTATATGGCTCCCTAAATAATCCGAAACAAAATCTCAATATTTTTCTTTCAAAAAACTCCATTTCTTTGGCAACGGTTAGTAATATGGTAAAGCAATTAGAGAATTCGCATGTTAGAATTGGTTTGTACATCAGAATCTTAGTTTTCTCCAAAATGTGTTTCGAATTAAGTATTCCTGTAACCATTTTGCCCTTTTGAAGAACAGCTTCCATTCTTGTTTAAAAGAAATACCTACATAGGTTCGGAAAATTTATTCCCAGATACTTTGTTTCAGTACGCAATGGGATTGAAAAACTATTTATTATTAAGGTAGATATCAAAGAATGATAGTCCGAGTATCGACCCTTGAATTCACGGGAAAAAAATTCGTGTGTTCGGACCCAATGTCTATATTATAATAAAATAATAAATAATAAAATGATTCAAAATGAATTGAATATTTGTGTACTGTCTTCATTTAAATTTATTTTAGTTGGTGGCGTTGTAACGCGCGCAGGGTACAGTTTGTAATATATAAAAATGATAGTAATGTATCTTAAAATGAAATTACATATTTGACCGATACCAGCGGACTTTTTGTTATTAGGGTACGTTCTTAAAATGTTAACCCTATTACGTGAAGTGAATGAATGTAATCCTGGCTGACGGGTTTTGTCTTTCCTCAAATTGCTTTAACTCCAGTTTTCAAACATAGATCATCTTTGGAAGTTCTTTCAGAATAATCTGTATAATGAACTTAATTGGCTTGAACATCTGTAAGCTTTTGGTCATTATAGACGAGCGTATGTTTAAAAATATTTACGACCAGTTATTTTATCTATATCCTGAAAAGCATGAGGAGATGGTTTTATTTTATTCGGTTTGGACCAAAAAGCATTGTAACTGTAATTTTTAGAATTCAATTGAAAAAAAAAAAATTAAAATTGTTTAGATCCAAAATAGCGTTAAATTATTTTACTTAGGCACTTTATTCTTACACAAAGTTCAACATAACGATGGTAAAGTCTTTTAAGTTGTTTGAGCCAAATTCGGGATTCCTACGATATCTTCTTTTCGAAAATCGCTGATTGGACATACATAATGTCAAACATGATGAGCCTTCTAAATATAAATATTTTCACTGCAAAAAAAACATATTATACATACTTACATTTGTACATATATTGCTTTCGAGATAATGCAAAAATGTTAAAAGCCTGTGTATGGACTGAAGTTAATTTTGGGATGCAATCTCGATCCCGGGGAAATATGTACCTGGTATAAAGCGAAAAAAACAATGAAATGCACGGTTTTCAAATTATATTTTATTTTCTTGTCTACCAGTGGTTCTTACCTCGGTGACGGTTAATAATCAAAAGAGAGAGCTTAATGTTACCAATTTCAAAAGAATGGTAGAAATAGAGATAGTATAGGAATGAACGAATGACTTTAACGACATCTATTTGTTTTTGCCAGATGGAAAGTAAGTTTTTCTTCTAAAAATAAAAAATAAATCGCCAGCTCTAAAACAGATTATGAATAATTTCTTTTGCTGTCTTTACTAAATTTAAAATTTAAATTTTGCTCAAAATTGCACGCCCAGCTTAATACTGAATCGAATTCCCACAGGTGACTGCTTTTATTTAATAATTTCTGTTCTATTTATTTCAGGTTTTTTGAGAATTTTCATGCCAAAACAAAATCTAAAAAAGAAATAGTATTTCAACACCAAATGGCGAAAAAAAATACTATTAACTTATGCTCCAGAAGTTACATATCTACATATGTACGTGTATACCTACGTATCTAAAAAGAAAGAAAATAAAAGCTTTAAACAAGTGATGTTAAAAAAGTTTTAACGGACAAGCCGCCGGTATCTTTGGCACACTGCAGAATACAATATTTTTTTTAAAGAAGAAAACAACTACAAATCGGGAACATTGAATAGCAGAACCAACCCCAGTTCAGTACGTTATTTGGACATGGTCTGCTGTCTCCACTAGTGCTGCGAGGCCAGCCAACATGGGATACGGCACCGATGGCTTGCTCCCGTCCCATACCAAAGAGAAACTCATATGGCACAGATGGTTGTGTTTTTTTTTTCTTTGATGAAAATCTAATTTCACCCCTTTTTATTCTTGTCGCTGCAGATTCCCTCCTTATAGGAGCATCTATACAGGACAAATGAAAAAAAAAAATTTACAACCATTTCACGACATATTCGCTTGGGGGAAGAGCTGGCATGAAATTTTGAATGTTTTCCTGTGTTGTGTAAATTAAGCACGCGACTTGTGCAATTCCAGGGAGACACCAAACATTTGTATGTTTGTCGTATCTACAGTATAAATAGTTTCATACCTAGAGCCCATTGGTGTCGATACACTTAGGAAGATAATTTGTTTGATTTTGAAATTCATTTATCTTCTATGTTATAAGTACATTCAATAAAAATTCATTAAAAGCGATACACACTATGACACCTTTCTAGAATGCGCTTTCAATAACCACCGAATTTAGTTAAATTTAGTCTCACGAATATTCTTCAAGAACTTCAGTAGAGAACTATTTTGACCGTTTTTTTTTCAGATTCACATTGTTCAGTGTACACAGCTAATTTTAAAGTAGCTTTTTAATATTTCCAAACGTTGCTAAATTGATCTACTTCGTACCCCGAAATTATAATACTGAGTTTCTACAATTCTTTGAACTGTCAATGTCAAAATATATCATATGATTGAAAAAGAAAACAACAGATGGCCCACGCGATATAAACAATGAATATTCAATTATTTTTTCATGATTAGATATTGCAGTAAATTTGTTAAATTAATTTGTGTAATTTTTTGCAAAAATATGATTATTTAAACTGAATGAATTCAAACACTGAAAATATGTACATGCAGGCAGTTCTCCCTGTTGTACTAATTATTCACGACGAAAAAAAGTGATCGTCCAATCATTTGAAAGAATAGATTGATGCATATATCCATGTATAATTAACGTACTGTTATTTTCTTCCGTTATTTTTTTTAAAGCAAATTTGTAACTTTTTACTGAGGCACTGAAATACATACGTACATACATACATATATTCGGCTCAGTAGGAAGTCTTCGTAATGATCAACCAGTTATAAGCTATATTGTACAATGCTAATTATCGCACTGAAAATAAAATGAAAGGAATTATGGTATTTAGAGGACTAATCTTTTTTCTATTTTGCAATCAATAAAAAAATAATAGTTTATTTAAGAAATTCTGTTTTCAATTTGCATATTTTCTTCGATGAGCCACAAATTAATTGGTGATTATTCTGTCTTAGTGTAATCAGAAGACAAGTTCTACGAATCAATTTTCGTACAAACTTGCACCTATATCCACATATATGTTTTATGTGCAGTTGACATCGATAAAATGAGCAATCAAGTTTTTTGAATATAGCTTTGTAAATCTGGCTATAAATAAAGTGCACTTATTACCAAATTTGGCCAACTCAAAGGACTTCACAAAATTAGTCTAAATATGAAAATTAACCAACATTGTCTTAGCCGTTTATATGAAAAGGGTATTTTATTAAGTTATAAGTAAGGTTTCGTTATTAGAACTTTTGGCCAAATAGGTGGAATGCATTCCAGTTTACGTTATGAATCTAATTTACATATGCAAGTTAAAAAAAAAATGTTGGATCTATTTTCGAGAAAAATTACATTTTCTACAGTTGGCAATAAGCAATAACATCTCGATTTCAAATTTTTGTACGAATCCAATACTTGCCCCATATTATAGGTGCAAGTAAAAAAAGATGGGGAAGTTCAAAATAAATACAAGCAATAAGGAAGCACAATTGTTGTTTTTTAAGTCTAATATTTTAAAGCTTTAATCATTTCTATTGTATAAAAAGAAGAATTTCTAAAGTAAGCTGAGGGTTCAAAGTGGATAACGAAAGAAATAAGAAACCTACTTACTCACTAACACGAATATACATTTTGTTGACAGTTAATGTCATAACACGGATGTCATAGATACCAACTTTGAGGTATAAAAATTCAGCTACTGCGTCAGATTGTCCAAATGAACTGCTGGCTGCCAAGATTTCAGAAAAACATGCCTGATGTATAGCAATTTGGCAAATATAAGTAACCACACTTTAATACAAATGTTATAAAGTATAAAAACTTAAATTTTTCATTGCTGCATGTTGCTTTTTTACTTTTCTAAGGCTCAACTGTAAATTGGTATATTCTTCGGCAATTAAATTTTTTCAAGTGTAAAGACTTAATACTTGCTTACTTAAAATACATTATTTACCCGCTTTAATTGTAAACACAAGAATTGCAAAAGTAAATCGTATAGCTTGGGGATTCCTAGAGATTCTTTTCGCTTTTTTTTTTTTTGTTTACACCTCATAACAAAATTCAACATAGCAATTACACCAGAGGACTCGTATTAAAGCGCCCACCGACTGTACACTACAATATACATAGAATATTTCGGTATTCTCGACCCCTATCGTAAAATGTGAGCGCATTGCACCTGCCGTTGGCACGTCTTTGCATATGCTTCGAAATGGATAATGAGATTGTCGAATGGGAATATTGTACGTAGGTACGATGCACGGTGGATTCCCCTAATGTCACAGATGGGGATGTTGGTGACAGCGACGAAGACATAAATATATTTGATAGTGAGGATATTTATAATTAGCAAATTTTTCTAAGTATTGCCACTTCTGAGTGCAATGAAATCTGGTGTAATTATGTTGCAGTAGAGTGGATCAATAAAAATAGCCTGGAGAAAGTACGATGGAAAACAATTTTTAATTGAACTAAGTAAACCTTATATTATCTACATTCATACATATGTATGTACATATATAAGTAACAGACAATGTTCGTATATAAACTCAAAAGCTACTTAATCGATTTCACTTAAAATTTAGCAGTACTTATTATAAGCACCAGTACTTCGAGAGCAGTTTGAATAAAATCAGATAAAATAATCAGATAGTGGTGTTTATTGGCATTTAGCAGAAAAGATATGAAACAAAATTGTTCGAGTAATTTTTATGTATGAAGCAGTAGCATTCGTCGAAATGTCAATAAATCAAATCTACATATATAGGTATACTGGGCTCCTTAGGATGTTCTAATTGTGTTGTTTTCAGCTGCTGTTTTGGTGGGCCTAAAGCCACTTCTTGGCCTCAGGCTAATTCGGGATACTGTTGAAACTTATAGAAATCTGTCGCCTAAAGCTGGAAGTTAAAAATAGCCTTCTGGACTCTTCCAAATTTGAACCAAACGTTCACCGCTGTCATGTGGCTTTTTGAATATCGTGAGGGAGCTGATAATGCGCAAGTGGTCATTTAATTAAATTTGAAGAATTACATTTTGTTAAGAGATAATAAAAGAAAAGTGTCCGAAACTAGTACAAATCGTACATATCAGAAAAAAAATGTATATATATTATAAGTAGGTAATTCACGACTTTTAGACCCATGCAATGTTATCGAAAGCTTTTTAAACATTTAGAAACACACTAAACTCATCAAATCGAACTTAATGACCACTTGCGCACTTTTATACTTTTTAATTTTGGCCAATAAATTAATTTTACTTAGTATAAATATGCATATCTACATAGTGTATACGACGTACATACAGTAAAAGCCCGTTAAGTAAGAATTCATTACTTCGGAATATTCAGAAAATATAAGTGTTTTGAGAAATAAAGATTTTTCCGTTATTGTTATACAAGCAAGTCGTTGGCACATGGCAAATAAATTTACAAAAAATCAAAGTCTTCCAAAATAAACTACTAAAGCGTACTAAATGCACCTTGGTACATATCCAATGGTGACTACATAGAGATCTAAATATTCAAATGTTTGAAGATAAAGTTAAAAAGTAAAAAAAAGCCCAAAGCCACCGATGTAGACTTCTCAACCACTCTAACTTATAAATAATATAACTATTAAATATTAACAATGTAGTCAGTAGACTAAGACGAGTAAAACCACTTGATCTATATTAATAAGATCTATATAAATAGTATTTTCAAATAAAAATGCTGAAAATCCAACAAATGGTGGAATCAATCAAATAATTAGAAAAATAAATTGCTGGATTAGTCCAACGACTTGGTGCAATCCCATTCGATTGGATTAAAGTCCTTTACTATTACAGAAGCATTCCTTGCATACTATGTAGCTCTGCAATGTCTTTCGATGATTTCAATCAAATCTACAAAAAAAGTTAGAGATGGGTTTCCATTTCTGCGTATAAATACGTATTTAAACACATTATAATTACAATTGTAAAATAAGGACAAACAAAAATTAATTATCGCAATGATAAATAGGATAGATCTGGAATATAACTTACCTATGTATCTTGTTTTTGAAAATATTACTCACACTGATAGAAGCATACAAAATTAGAATAACAAGAGTCCCTGCAATTCGCCTTTAGATGTCGGAAAGAACGATCATATTAATAGGAACGCTTTGTACCTAGTTCAAAAACTATTCCTACAGGCAACAAATTGCGTCGTAAGTTTCTATCAGACCTGTAAAATTTCAAACATAAATGTCAGCACTGGGACTTGTACTTGAACTTCAGTGCTGGTACTTAAAAAGGACAAGTATTTTTCAAGTACTTCGTCTCAAGTACTAGGTATTGCTTACTTAAGTACAAAAATACTTGATCAGTCCTTCGATTCAATTATAAATTGACTTTGAAACAAAATTACACAGTGGGCTAGAAAATACTTAAAGGTACTGTTCAAGTACTTGGAGAAGTGCTTAAGTACTTGGAGTACTCCTTAAGTACTAGGAACTTGAAATCTCAGAGGTGCACCTACATTATTATCATAAACAAAGAACTCCCACATTTCACCGTAAATATTTTTTTTACATATCGTGAGAATAATGTTTTTTGAAATGTATTTTCCTTTATGAGCAACCCAATTGATTGATAAAAACAAGAATAAGAAATAGATAAAAAAGGGTTACATCTTTGTTTCCACTCTTTATATTATTTTTACGAAATTAAAAAAATCCCAAAAATGTTTACCTGAGGTCATTTTAATGTACTACTGCTACGTTTTGCTAAAATTCCAAATTAATCAATTAAATCTTTTTAAGTTATAGATTTTAGAAGAACGTATTAGATTGCTTTAATTCTCTTCTCTCCCTGCTACATCTAGTGTTGCCATTTTAAATAAAAAAAAGTCAATAAATTATAAACACAAATCCAGCCAGGATAAAAATTAACATTTTGTTTATAACCAAAAGTAACACAGAATCCGATATTTTTGTAAGTATGTAAGTGCAAATCTATAAGGAATAATTTAAGAACTAAATAATAATTAAAAACATTTTAAAAAAATAATAAGAATAACGTACTCAAAAACTTTAATGCATTATAATTCATTAATTCGATTCATAAACTTTATACATTAATGTCGCTGAGTGCTTCAATTGTCTCATCATTATTATTATTTGCATCTGTGTCAGATACTGTATTTCTGCTTTCGTACACAATTTTATTTATTAATTTGGTAGGTATAAGAAAGTGGAAGCAGCATCATGGAGGTTCATCCGAGTTTTTAACTTTATTGTGATGGTGAGAAGTGGAAATGTCCAAAAATGTTTCCAAGTTCGGAGCAAAAGTAGCAAATGCGGCAAAAGTTCTAAAAAAAAATTTAAAAGTAGATACTGTGAAAAAAAAAACTATATTCAGATAAAAATTACTGTTGTTAACAAGTTTGTCTAGGGACTATCCCAAAGACCCCACGTGTAAATTTTGATCAAAATCCGTCCACTCTTTTAGGCTGTAGCTTCGTGCACAGAGAGGCAGACAGACGACATCGCCAGACGCACTTTTTTGGACTTCTCTATAAGTGTCCAAATTCATCAAAATCTCGAGATCGAAAATCTGCACGATTCCAATACTTGCCCTATATTATAGGTGCAGATGTAAATTTCCGGAACACTATATAGATATTGAACGAGGCCTTCCTCGGAAACAAACGTAAATAGTGCTAGAGCTTATTTAAAACAAACAAAACTATCCGAAAAATATCGGACAAGATGCCCCTTGCCTTTTTTTTTAAATACCTTACTATCATCTATATTTGTATTAAAAATAGTACACATAGTCGCAGTCCTAAGCTATACCCTATAAATTCTATATATAAAGTCTTATAATGATATTTTTGTCAACATAAATTAACTGCAAATGATAGAAATCCCCTGAAAGAGAAATGCGCTTTTATAAAAATAGATATATGGTCAATAATGGGGCTAGAAAAATGACGCAGTTTTTTTGGGTGGAATCTTCAGGGCTAGCGGTCGTGCATCTTTGTAGATATTACATGGGGCTTTTTTAAATCATAAAATACTGACTAGTTTCTTTATAGGGTATATTTAATTTTAATTCAGTAAATTTTCAGATGGCATGACATCTACAATATGTATACATAACTTACATATGTACATGAAGTTCTACATGGCTGGTAAGACTACAGACTGAGCTATAAAAGAAAAACAGGACCACTCCCGAAACAGTGCGATTCAAGTGATTTGTATGTATGTGACTTTGTGTTAGCTTCGATTCGTAAAGTTTTCGGTCAATTTTGCTACTACATATAGGTCAGCCTTAAGTCATGACTGAATCTTGAAACTATTCAATTGTCCAATAATGTTTTTTTCTTAAAGTAGAGTATATTGCGCATTAGAAGAACTTACATATGTTTCCTGTATTTGTTTTTTTTTTAATATTGTGCGCATTTACACCGAGGCATAAATTGCTGCTATCATCTATCAAGGGAGTGTCGTAAAATACATCGGGGAAGCAATACATCTTCTATAAATAACAAAAATTCGTGTGTACTATGGATTTGGATTTTTTGTATCTTTTCGACAGTTATGACATACAGCAAATACATACTTGAATTAATTACCATTTCAATAGATTTTTGTGTGGCGCCATTGACGTTGGTGTTTTATTTTTAATAAAAATCGCATAGATAGGATTGCATATTTTTGACTAAGCGTTCCTAGCGAATAGATTATTATAGCAACAATCTCGATGTGAATTTTCTCTTCTTTCTTTCTAAAATGATGTGGGCTTTACCCTTCGGTTTCTCATTAAGAATATTCCAGACATTGAAATATACTTACGTATGAATATTAATTCCATTTAAGACTCATTAGAGTATGTATAAAAAAAACATTCGAAGCCAAAATTTAATTTAAATTACTAACACAATTACGAAGATTGTTTTATTAAAATGTGCTTCTACAATAAGAATTGAGGCATATGAATTGTTATTATTTCTAAAAGATAATGTGAGCTTGAAAGTAGAGACAAGTGGAAAAAGGCAGCCACTTCTTCTTAAACGCAAAAATTAAAGTTTTTTTTTTTTTTTTACAGTATGTTTAGTTATGTAGAAAAGGAGAAATACAGTTTTTTTTTACAAGACTTTTCTCGTATAAAAGAGTTTAGAAATAAAAGGCTGAGATACCAGATGTAGTGCTTGTCTATTACATGGCTTAGAACGAATTAAAGATTCCGAAGGATTTAAATTTAATGGTACGAGTATCTAATAAACAAAAACAAAATATAAATTTGTGCTTTTGTTCACCTTGGTCTGACCGAAGAAGTCTTAACAGTGGCGACGAGCACAAAAAAAAGAATAAAAAAATAAAAATAAGATGAAGTGCACTTCTTTTATGTTAGAATAAGTAAAAGCGCTTGTCCATACCCATTTACAGTTGGGTACATTGGGCAAATGTTAAGAAATTAATTAAATCTAATTAATAATTATTTAATTTTTTTTGTTATGTATTATTGGTGTCCTCCTTTTGTACCCATTGAAGTTGGAAAAACCTAGTTTGACAAAAATTAATTTTGTTGCATTTAATTGTGGACAGCATAGTTTTTGCATGGCTAAGATAAGATAATCAAATAATAAGATAGATTGCAATTTGATTGAAAGAAAGGAGTACTTGCAATGTTCAGAGAAATAAAAACTCTAATTTGTTAGTGAATATTTAAATAAATTTATATCATCAGTTAACATCATATTAAAATATACAAATTAGTTAAGTATTTCGAAGTTCTTATTTGTGTTTATTATTAAATCTGTGAGAAACCCTGTTCAAAGGATATATTTAGTACTCATATTATGAATAAAATTCTCTTCTCGGGAACCCGGTATTGTGAACAATGTTATAAAGGGAAAAGAACAAGTGAATAACTTTCCAATGGAAATCTTGACAGAATTCACCAGGAACTTTTTCCCTGACATTTTTGAAAAAACAAGGAAAAAAAGTTTGTATATTTGACGCTTAATCTTAAAATGTAAATGATTTTGTTCAGATATAATGAAAATATTTATTAGCGTATTTACATTATTTGTAGGTCGTATGTTTCTATTAATTGCTAGTGAGCTGGAGAGAGAAATATCCAAGCATACATAGCTAACGGCTTAACTAGGCAATTTAAGTACGAGCAGTAAAAATCCGGAAAAACAACTGAATAGAGCTGGACCGCCAGTGAAATCAACATTTAAATGAAATATGGTACATACATATACATACATACATTACATAGGTATTATGATAAATATGAATCAATAGGTTTTCATTTCAATAGGTTTTCCTGTTTTAGATATCGTGTGATATGTTGGAAATCAGTTTGAAGAGGGTCTTTTACGGAATACCAATTTTAGTCAATTGAGGAAGTAATACCAATTTTAGTCAATTAAAGAAGTAATAAGCATACAAAAGTTCGATGAAAGTTTCACAGAGAACAGTAATATAGCAGACGACTTGCACTTGCACCACTGTGGATAATTAGAACTCTTGCAGTGGAACCCACAAGCCCACAACTTTAATCTATTGTCGAAAGCGCCTCGAAATCTAGGAAGACAACAAGTGCAAATTCTTTTAAGTGAATTCTTTCAATTTTCCGTACCACCTCATGTAAAGTCGTTTCATAGTAGATTACCACACTTATTCCTTATACGGGGTTCTAGAAGTCCTTCTAATGTCCTTCAATGCTTCTTTCAATTTTTCGGTGGTTTCTTCGATAGTTTCGCCTAATGCTAAAATGGCAGTGGTATCGGCATCGGCAAAGGTACCTAATGTGGTGCCTTCTTCTTGTGGAATATCACGAGTCTACAGTAGATACAAGAGCGGACCTAGTACACTTCCTTGTGGTACTCCAGAAGCTATGTATTTCTTTAAATTGTGATTACTAATTTCCTTGTTTTACACGAAAGGGTCTATTCGCGAGGTATGACACCAATATATCATTTATGTATCTTTGGCAAAACTCGTCGCAATTTGTACTTTAAGCCATCGAGCGACACCTTTCAAAAGCTTGAGAAACGTCTAAAAACACGCTAAAACAAACTTTTATTTCTTCACGCTTTTTCAATTAGAATCAAATCACTAGCAACTTCCAGCGCAGGTTTTCTAGGAATTCTCTCGTGTGTACACACAAAAATAAAGACAAATCGGGCATACCTCCCCTTCAATGTTCACTGCGCCGATTATATAATTATCCGTGCAGACTGATTTTTATACCCTATCCCCTAAGGGTATATTAAGTTTGTCGAGTCGATTGAGCTAAGTATGTCTGTCCGTCTGTCTGTCCGTGGGTCACCAGTTTTTGGGCCTTCAATTTTGAGCTAGGTTGATGAAATTTTGTATACGAGGTCCTTGGAAAATTAAGCAATTCAAGTGTAAACATTTTTAAAATCCGCCCACTGACACGCTTATTTTTCGAAAAAATGCTTTTTTCAGCACTTTTATATGAAACTCGAAAAAACATACGTAAGCATATATGTAGATATTCACTTACTCTACAAATCTTTCATATATTTTATATGGCCACGCCCACCTTTTAGGGCCAGTTTCTAAAAAAACAGTTTTTATTCGATTTCAATCAAATAATATCATTGCTAAGGCGCCGACTTGTCCGCCCACCAACCACGTCTTTTTGGAAAAATAATTGTTTTGGTGTGATTTTATAAAAAAAATATTTAAGCACAAATTTATGAGAGTTTCGGGTGGAAGTGGCAAAATGCATAGTCAAATCTACATATGTATTTGCATATATATGGAGAATTTAGTTTAAGATTTTCTCTTTAACTTTTTTACTAGGTCTTCAAACTTTGAATGTATTCGTCCCAGGGGGTGTGGTCGCCTACAAGAAAGTTCTTACCTGTTTCCTTTTGGCACCCAACTGTTTATTCCACCAAGGTTGTGGGGGCTTTCTAAATGCCTACTTGACTGAACAAATCTCCCTATCAATATTCTTCTGTGAGCAAATACTGACCTTGTTGCTCAGGAATAGGTTAACAACCCCTAAGTTTTTACTCCAATCAGCTTGCCTAAGGTTCCTAAAACAAAATTTATTATGTGCTAAAATAGCTACTTATCGTATTTAAACTTATGAAGAATTTAAAAAAAACATATCTTTTATGTGAATTTTAAAGTTAATTAAAGCAAAATAAAGTTCATCAGCATAAATTTGCAAGTACATACGACATTATCGTGGACTTTGTTTTAAGTACTCATTTACAAAAAAAAAAAGAGAAATATACATAATATATTTAAGATAATCAAAAGATTAATACATACTCACAAGCTAATATATTTTCATACATTATACTGAAGTTATGCACTTTCTCTAACATATTTTATAATTGATTTACTTAGAACCTTAAACCGAAAACTAGTCTTGTGTTTCAAACACAACTTAATTGGTGTAATTGTACTAATGGAAAAAGTAATCAGCTTCAAACGGATACCAAGGAATAGCACTTGATTTAATTAGCTTAGCGGTTCTATCTGACAGCAAATAACAAAAAAAAAAAAGTATAATAAAAACTCAATTTCTTGCGACACTGAACTTAGTTAACCCCTTCGCGCGGAAAAAAAATCCCACAGAACAAAGGGCATCAAGCCAAATTATGCTTTGAATCTAATTAGTTCAAGGATAAAGAGCACCAAAACACACTCCAGCGGCACTGACAACAACTGTCGCCAGACCATTCTTATTACATCTTCTCATAGAATTGCATGAGGAAAAGAGGAAAAATATCCTAAGCAAACCATAAGAAGTGGAATAGAGGGATTAAAGTATTTCAAATCAAAGGACAATCTGCACACAATGACTCCAAAAAAGGAGTCATAATAACAACAGAAGTAAAAATTCTATGATGGCAATGTGCAACTGGAATAAAGTGTTGGACCCAGTTAAATTTCTATTTACTCTAGTTCTCTCTCCTTTTTTTTACAGTCCTTGAATAGACAGATAACAGAACACAAACGTTGAGTTCCAATCCTTGGACGTTGTCGAGTGAGTTGGAAGTTTTGGATACAACGCAACATTTATGTTATTCGTTTCTAGAACTTCAAAGTTTGAAAAGGGAAGAAAAGTAATAAGACGTCAGACTGTGATACTTTTATTCCTTGTTTGTCATGAGTTAGGGTTTTCTTTGAAACTCACTTGGAGCTGAACAATGCAATACTTGGGACAAGTAAAGGCGACATGAACATGACACAAAAACAGCTGGATGTAAGACCAAACACAAAAAATTAGTTTTCCTAGTATTGAGTAGAAAAGTACATGCGCTTTCCTTTTTGTTTGAATGCCTACCTACAGGTGATAAAAAATATGCATGCACATCGTTTTGAAATTCATATATGTCCGAGCTTCAAGGAGATTAACCTTTTTACACAGGTTATGGGTCGGAATAGATGGGTTTGACTCTCTTACTTTTGTTAATACCTATTGAGCCATCACACACGAGCGCAACCTGACCCCATACTATGGGGCCCATAGGCTCATCACGGACTCGATGAATATTGCGGGGTGAATATTCCGAATACATGAACAGACTTTCGTTGTAATGGTGTTTCTCCTCAATTGACAGTTCGCAAAAGAAACAATGACCAGTGAAAAATGCTACAATCCGCCTGGAGCGAATCGTATGATACCCTATCCCTATCTTATTTGGTCGTGTCAATGGGCGGTGGAAAATGTATTCACAAAATTTTCTATTTTGCCTTATAAACTAATATTTTTACTCGAAAATTAATGTTTGAAGTAAACGCCCCTAAAAAGTGGGCGTGGCCATATACAATGTATAGACGATTTGTAGATTAAGTGGATATCTACATATTTGCTCAAGTAAGTTTTTTCGAGTTTCATATGAAAATAGTGAAAAAAAAAACTTTTTTTGAAAAGTGGGCGTGTCAGTGGGCGGATTTTAATTTTTTTTACACTTGTATTGCTTACTTTTCCAAAGACCTTGTATACAAAATTTCATCAACCTAGCTCAAAATTTAAGGCCCAAAAACTGGTGACATACGGACGGACGGACGGACATAGCTCAATCGACTCGGCTAGTGATGCTGATCATTTGTATATATACTTTATTGGGTCTATCTGTAATATTTCTCTATGTTACAAACTATGTATCAAATAGGGTATGTATAGGGTATAAAAATGGTTATAGTTTTACGAAAATAAACAAAACCTATAGTTATTTTGTTTGAAACGTAAGAAATTTGTAAAATACTTAAGCGGGTGGCCCACAAATAGTGCTGTGCAAAAATTAATTTAATTGTCAATTGCAATTTACAATTGAAAATTTAATTGTTAATTGTAGATAATTTCGGCAATTGTAATATTTAATTATTAATTGTTAATATCAATTAAAATTTACAACCATAATATGATTGATCAACCTTCTTATATATATAGCAAACGACAATAATATACAGTGGGATTTCATATTCCAGTTACACTCAATGATCCGACAAAGAAAACATAAGCATTACCCACGTCATTAGAAAGTCAACATTAAATTTAGACATTAGTGCAAGTGAAGGTGTTTTAATTTTACTAAATATTTACTTATTAGAAAGAGAGAATACGGGTATACAAAATTTCAATTGCGAATGGGATTAAAAACTTCCAATTAACAATTACTTCGCAATTAATTTAACAGACGATTAAATCAATTGCAGTTAAAATATAGAAATCGATTACAATTGAAATTAATTGCAAATTTTAATTGATTGATGCCCAATGATTACAAAGAATTGCTCAATCTGGCAATTATTATTCTTGAAAAATGAACATACATCTTTCAGAACACCTGTTAGAATTCATAGAGTATATCGAGTTACCTGTTGAGAGTTCTGTTAAGCCCTACTAAAATAGAAGAAGATAGAAGAGTAAATATATGAAATTTTATATTTTCACAGTTGTGGTGTAGTTATATTAAATATTGGAAAAAGTTTCTCGGTCGTCCATAGTATCTTTCAGAAGAATTGATAACATCTGCTTTCTTTGATGACAGCATGTCAAATAATACCAAAAAGAAGATGCTATCCTCTTTAACGACTGAAGGATTTGAGCATTCTTTGAAGAGAGCCTCATTTGATTCAGGCGTTACACTTGATAAAACTTTAGAAAATTGTATGTCAAAAAATACTCTTGGTGTTTTTTCCACCCAATTTTCTAGAAAAATATGTCAAATTGTGAGTCGAGAACGATATAGTTCAGTGGAGTAACTCGAAACTTCTCGTAGATAGCTTGGATAGCATCCCAAACACAGATTTTGCTTTGCCTATACTCCATTGGTTAAGACAATACTCAGAAGGTATTGGAAACTCACTATTCTCTATTGTCTAGCAATGAATATATGAATTGATAAGCTCGGTCTTAGACTGATCCTATTTGTTTTTGCTAAATTAATTTTCAGTCGACCGAGGTCTGCTTCCTTCTCCGTATTTGCTGTCATTTGGTGAATGTCCACTATTCTGTCAGACGGTATACAGTATATCATCGGCGTAGTCGAGGTGTTTGAGTTCAGATGTAGGAGTCCATCGAATTACTCCATTACCCGTTGAAAACCGCATTACAACACCGCTAATAACCAACAGAAACAGTATTGGTGAAAGCATGCAGCCTTGGCGAACTCGACTTTTGACTTTGTGCTATGTACCCATCACATGTATCCTTGATAATTGCTATTAATTAATCAGGGATACCACTCCTGCGCAAGGCTCACCAAATAAATTCTGGATTGGAACCATAAAACGCCTTTTCGAAATCGGTAAACAGCAGTTAGCCATCGATATTCAACGCTAACGCTTTGTCCAAGATGATCCTCAGTGTGCTGATGTGGTCGACACAGAAGGATCCGCAGCAGAAAACTTCTTGCTCGGGCTTAATCAATATGAGCAATTTGAATGTACCTACTTCTACTTAAGCAAATATTTTCCGAAAGTTGGTTTGGTTAGCACGCAACAAGTTTATTCTTAACATTATTTCTGGTTTAAAACTTTTGGATGCTAATAATACGATTTAGTCACCCTAATTCATCCGAGTAAATAAAGGATACACATTGAATTTATACATCTGCTGTTTATTTTCATATAAATTACACAATAAAAAAAAAATGTTTTGGTGTTGTAGGAATAGGACTACAGTTGACATCACATCTGGTTAGGAGCGTACACCTTGATAGAATTTCGTTTTTCTTTGTCATTCTTCGTTTTTGTTTGCTTTATATTCAATTAATTTCCCTTGACTTTGCCACAAAAGAAAAAAAAACAGAATCGGCGTTAAACTTCCGTAACAACATGCTATGATTCTATAAATAAATTATGTGTATCTTCTTCAGAAAGGCATGCAACAAGACAACAAGTGAAGACATTTCAGCAGCACCCCTCGCATTCTTTTTTCTTTTTATAAATTGCTAAATTAGCTGTACGTGGTGCACGCACCCCAGTTCTTTTAGATTTATCCGGCGGCGTTGCTTATAGCTTCGATGAAATATAGACTCGTTTGCATGTTTGCCTACGCGGGATGCTGGGAAGCTGTGATTCCAAAATGATGCTACTTTTTTATAAACCTTTTAAGATTTTTTAAATTCCAAAGATTCGCCAGTATAAAGAAATTTGGTTCTCAGAATTCAAAGGATAAAGCAGAAGAATTTATGTGTCACATGAATTCAGCTTAATTTTTTTTGTTTTTAGAGATGTATCTTTTCAGTGCCGCTATAATTTATTTACAGCGATGTATCGGAAATACTTTTAGTCTTCACTGTCCATATCTGATATTTTTTTTGTAGTGGCCTATAAACTGAGATAATAGCTGATATTAATTCAATATTAATTTTTTTTATTTATCAATTCAATTATTTTAAAATGATAAAAACTGTGGTTGTTTTTGCAGTAGGTAGTTAGTCTCTTTATTGGTGATTATGAAAATCAATCTGAAGATAGTAATTTACAAACACATTTAATGACTTATTTATTAGAATTTCTTAGTTGCTTTTTGATTCATGATTAACTAATTTTCGATTAAAAAGTTGATCATCTATTTATTAAAATATTATTTTAAACACATACAGCGTTATTCATAAAACATAATCAACTACGAATTAAGCTTGATTACAGTTTGATTTTGATTAAATTCACTATTCTTTAATTATAATAATTTTCTTTGATAATCAACGTTGATAAAATCTTGATTAACTTAAATGCAATCAATGAAGATTTGATCAATATTTATACCCTATCCTAAGGGTATATTAAGTTTGACACATAGTTTGTAACAAAGAGAAATATTAAAGATAGACCCAACAAAGTATACACACCATGTAACAAAAGTATACATACGGCCAGTCATTTGTCATATTAACAGGGAAAATGATAAAAAAATGACTAAAATTCAAAAGTAAATATGTATGTAATTGTAAGTATATTCTAAGCTCTAGTTCTCAGAACATAGCAAAATATTATGCTTTTTCCAAATTTATTCAAAGTTATTGGAAAATATATAAAGTATCCCTAATTTCCCATGTTACAATGAAATTGAAAATACCGTAATCTTGTCCACCAAATAAAATCGGATTAGCGTTGTTTTCTCATTCTTTGTTATCTAAATCCCAGAATAAGAGTGTTTTTCGAAGTTTGATGTGAATTTAATTTTAAAAATATGGTTAAAACAAAGGAAATTTCACCTGATGTCCGAAAATTAGTAATTAAGCTTAAAAATGAAGGAAAATCTATGCAGAAAATTGGCGATATACTTGATTTGCATAACGCAACAGTCCAAACAATCATAACGAACTTCAATAACACCGGTACGTATGACAGTAAGCCTAGGAGCGGTCGCCCACCGAAACTTGACGATCGAATTCAGTACAAAATAGTCCGAACGGTTCAAAAAAAATCCCAAACAAAGAGCTGTTAAGCTATCCAAAGAACTGCGAGAATATGAAGGAGTAGATGTTCACCCCCAAAATGTTCGTCGTTGCTTAAAAAAAGCAGGTCTAGCGTCAAGAGAGGCAAGAAAAAAAACCATTCATCAGTGCCATAAATATGAAGAAACGGTTGGCATATGCTAAGAAGTATCGCCGAGTCCATGAAACTGATCCTACGTTTTGGGAACGCGTGATTTTTACAGACGAGTGTAAATTTAATGTTTTCGGACGAGATGGAAGAGTGAAGGTTTGGAGAAAACCAAATACAGCTTTTAATAGGAAAAATCTATGCCCCACTGTGAAACATGGCGGAGGCTCCGTCATTGTATGGGGCTGCATGGCGGCTAATGGTGTAGGAGAACTTAAGTTCATAGAAAGTATAATGGATCGGCATATGTATCTGGATATTTTAAAGTCGAATTTTGTTCCAAGCGTCGACAAACTGGATCTTAATGGGCATTACACATTCTAACATGACAATGACCCAAAGCATACATCGGCTTTAGTAAGAGAATGGCTCCTTTATCACGTGAGAAATAAGTTGGAACATCCACCACAATCTCCCGATCTCAACGTCATTGAACATCTTTGGGCTCACCTTAAGCAAAAAGTGAAGGAAATATCAGTTTTATCCGTTTCCAGCCTTAAAATAGTTTTGAGGGAAGAGTGGGAGAAACCCGAAATAACAAAAAAGTTATCACTGTCGATGCCATCACGTCTGAATGCTGTAATTGAAGCTCGTGGAGGTCCAACAGCTTATTAAATAACTTTTTTTTACTTTATTAATCTAAGCGTATGTATACTTTTTTCACATTGCATAATGTTCCTTGTTTCCTTTTTTCCTAATAACTTAAAATTAATTTAGATGAAGTTATATTTATACCCTATCCTAAGGGTATATTAAGTTTGATACATAGTTTGTAACATAGAGAAATATTGAAGATAGACCACATAAAGTATATATATAAATGATCAGCATCACTAGCCGAGTCGATTCCGTCCGTCTGTCCGTCCGTCCGTCCGTCTGTCCGTCTGTCCTTCCGTCCGTTCGTCTGTCCGTCCGTCCGTATGTCACCAGTTTTTGGGCCTTAAATTTTGAGCTAGGTTGATGTTTATGAGGTCTTTGGAAAAGTAAGCAATACAAGTGTAAAAATTTTCAAAATCCGCCCACTTTTCAAAAAAATCACTTTTTTCACTATTTTCATATGAAACTCGAAAAAACTTACTTGAGCAAATATGTAGATATCTACTTAGTCTACAAATCGTCTATACATTGTATATGGCCACGCCCACTTTTTAGGGGCGTTTACTTCAAAAATAGGATAGGATATCATACGATTCGCTCCAGGCGGATTGTAGCATTTTTCACTGGTTTTATTTACATTTCTTTTATTTACATGTTCTTTATTTATCTTTTTCAAATCACAGATTTGATCAACTATTTACTCTTCCGGTGAAAAATTTGTTTCGTACTTATTAAATGTCAGCCAGTTGTCACTTTAATTTAAATATTGTGACAGTGATATTTCCGAGAATTTGCATCCAACCAGGGGTTGTAAAACCTTTTGTAAAACTGTGACTTTTTAAATTCGAAGAATGTTTTCTTACATTTCAATTATGTCCATAAATTTATAGTTTATGATTTAGTTGAATAAATCAATAATATAATTTACTGAGCTTATATAGCTAGTTACACCTGCCGTCGGGTTTACAATGTTTCTTTGTAACATTGGAAATAGCTTGGTCCAACTTGGACCAGACTCGCCCCAACTTTGCAATATAATGTACATACATATGTATGTGCTCGCCACATTTTAATTGAATGAGCTTTTCATCAAGTTCTTCAATCCCGTCTTTTATGTCGGAAACATCATAAACCACGAAATCGATGTCATCTTCAGTAAACTGATTCTCACTGTCATTTAAATTGATAATTATTTCTTCCAATTCATTTTCTTCCAGAAATCTCCGATAAATGTCTATATTTAACTGTAAATAAATTGATTGCGCAGGACTCAAAGTCCCCTGTTTGGTGTTCTATAGGTTAAAATATATGTACCTAGGTCGTTAATTTTATGGGTCTTAAATGCACATTAATGAACGGGATTGATATAGCGAAATTCATTAATTTTTAAGAGAAATTCGTGTTTTTTTCAGTACAGAATCTTCAAAATTCTGGTTTTATGATCAATTCATTAATCGTATGAAATCACAATAATAAAAGATATTTGTAGGTATGGGAAATTTGAATAACTGTTCATAAAGTGCAGACTAAGATTTTTAAAAATAAAAACATTGGATTTATGAAAATGGCATGGGTACCTACCATGCGATAATTTTCAGTGGCGATTGTGTCATAGTAATGCATCTAGTTGCCACGTAAGGGGTTCTCAGTCGTATTCAATGAGTTTTCACAGTAAGACGATACAGTTTTAAAATTGTTTAAACACACATTACATTATAGTACATTATATTCAACACAAAAGGGGTTAACAAATATTGTAACTGAACAGAGGAAGCACAAATCGCGATGGACAACAATCCCACTCAAGAAGAATTGTATGAAAACTAATTCCACGATTTCTCTATCACCACATTGCTTTTTTTGTAATAAATATAACATATTATATAACATATATAAATATATATATGCATGATAACAATGGATCGATGCATTAAGTCTTAGTCATGCATTTAATTTGAATTTGGTTAACTGCTTTAAAGTAGGTTATATAAGTAAAACTAGAATCGGTCTGTGTTTTGAATTTCCAGACATTTATAGCTAGCCAGGCTTGCATTTCGAAGTAAATACGGTAAAACGGTGACCTTTACGGATTTCAATAGAAATGCTTTCACGCCAACTGCGATTACAAGGGCTTTCCTTTGAAAACACTTAATTTAAAAGCACTCATTCATCCAATTGAAAAACGTACTTACAAACTTCACTTACAGCTCACGATCTTTGACTGACGCGACGTACATATTCTTTAATCAAAAAACTGACCTTAAACTATCCGCCATTTAACCTAGATCTACTTTAGTGGGGACTATCATTTACAAAGTAGAGCACAAAAATCACCCTTCCTTAATGCTGCTATGAATATCTTGCTATAATGCTTTTGGCGTAACTTATAATCCCAGTGCAATATTGTTTAACGAGAAAAGACTAAGTTTTTTTTCTTTTCACTAAAGAAAGTTTATTTCTTTTTGAGCTCTCTAAGAGTAGCCACGGATGGGGATAGGGGTATGCGGATGGCTTTTCATGGCACTTTTTCTTGCAGTTCCGGCATAACTTTCGCGTTTAAATTGCAAAGGAAAATGTTTCTCTTGGAGAAATCGTTTTAACAACTTTAAACTTGCTGCTTAACAAACGAGAGTAGGCTAATTGGAGGTCCCTTCTACTTTTCAAAAAGTCCGTTGTTAATGAATGCGTTTTTAGCACAGTATTATAATGCAAATGTATACTTTGCTTTTAATGAGAACGCTACTAAGATACGTTGTAATAAATGTTGCGACCATTCATCTTTCGCAATTATAAGTACATAAAGCTCGACTGGGAACTGTTAAAATTTCTCAGGTTATAATTGTTCCTCATTTTACGCAACAGAATACAGCCACTAACATACCTTCATATGACGTTAGTATGTGTATTTTTACATTTATTATTTTTTTTTTTTAATATATAGACCATGTAACAGTTCAGAAGCACTGAATCTAGAACTATGGATAGTATGGAAGGTAAGGAGTTGCGGATGCTGCGGAAGGTGCGTTATGCAAAAAGTGGCACAGTTCATCAGTGCATGACGGTCTTAAACTACACTTATCTCAAAATGTTTTTTGTTCAGCGTAGATGTGTCGTAGGTACGTCTCGTGTACTGAGTCGTGATCAGACTCATCCCAAACCAATTGCGAATAACTCCAAAGAAATAAACAATAACCAACGAAGCGAAGGGTGAACTACAAAAACGTTTGAAGTCAGTGCTAGAAGGTCGAGACATAAACCAACTACATCAATCGCGCAAAGGCTCAAATTCTAAAAAGAGTAGGTATGATGACATCACTACAAACACGTAAGACCAGTAAAAGAATAAAACGCTTGCTGGCGCTAACACAAACCTTCAATTGGCGATTGTTGAGTTCTACAAGAAATGGCGATTACAAAACTACTAGCGGATGCTCATGGGCTTACATATTATTGAGGATATCAATGAATAAAATTAAGGTAAATCTTCACTCTTTGAGGAGATTTAGAAAAAGGTTTTAAGATAGAGCGTCAACAACGCCTGCGCGCCATCTTGTTCGTAGTTCTGCAACGCGTTGGAGCTCTCTCCAGGTCATTCCCAAAGAGCTCGATTCCTCCTCGACTGTTCTGCACCACGTTTGCCTAGGGCGTCCCACTGTTCCGTCTGCTTAGGTGAGCGGATTCCACTGCATAGCGTATTTCGCAATGGAATTGTCTTCGCGCCGTAGAGTGTGTCCAATCCACAGCCACTTTATCCTTCGTATAGTAATGCTTATAGGTTCCTGGCCCGTTCTCGTATGAAGCTGTTCATTCGAGATATGGTTCGGCCAAAAGATCCTCAAGATGATTCTTAAACATTTGTTAACAAAGGCTTGCAGCCGGCGCGTGTTAATGGTGTCCACTTTCCAAGTACTGCACCCATAAAGGAGTACCGATTCTAGGTTGGAGCGAAACAGTCGTAGCTTGGTTCTTAAGCTGATAACATTGCTTTTCCAGATGGTGGACAGCATGCCGAACGCAGCTTTGGCCTTCCCGATTCTGCTGCACATATCCAGTTCGGTGCCACCACGATTTGCCTCAACTTCTAGATTCTGGGCCATAATATGGAGGTCCATTATCCGATGTGAAAGTAGACAAACATCGTCAGAGTAGTCTAGGTGTTTAAGGTAAGATGTCATAGTCCAGCGAATTCCATGATTTCCTTCCGTCAATGTTGCACGGAGAACATCACTGATAACCACTAAAAATAATAGCGGTGACAGTATGCATCATTGAGGTACTCCGCTTTGGACTTCAGATTCTTCTGACACCTTACCATTGTGCAAGATGTGATACTTACTGCCCCCATACGTAGCCTCAATAATGGCAATGAGTTTGTCTAGATTGGACAACCGTAGGTTCAAATTACCCAGTAGCGCATAAGCTGCACGGCAGAGTTAAGACATGCCGAGTATAACAGTCTGCTTAGAATCATGAATGAGGATCTGACTTTACCAAGGTAAGTTTTTTTTAAATATGAGTGTTAAAATAGAGGCTACGCCAAATAACTTTTTTTTTTGTGAAAATGCTATGAAAAAAAACTACTGAATATTTTCTCAAATTTATTTTTTTATTTGAAAGTACAATCCTTCCGGTTAATAATGGAAAATAATTTCATTCAAATGGCTGCCTCGGCTGCCCATGCAGTAGCCTACACGATGGGTCCAATTTTTAAGCACATTATCGATTGTGTGCAGCTGTATTTCACCAATGGCTTCACGAATATTGTCCTTTAAAGCGTCAGATGTCTCTGGCTTGTCGGCGTAACACTTATCTTTTACGGCACCCCACAAATAAAAGTCCAACGGACATCAGCTCGCTCTGCGTCTGATAATGCGATCTTCAAAAACAGGGCGCTAAACATCGAGTGTAGCTTCGGCTGTGTGGCACGTAGCGCCCTCCTGTTGAAACCAAATGTTGCCAATATCCTTCTCTTCAATTTTTGTGAACAAAAATTCGTTCAACATGGCCCGATAACGATCGCCATTGACTGTAACGGCCACTCCTTGCTCATTTTCGAAGAAAAATGGCCCAATTATGCCTCTGGACCAAAATTCGCACCAAACAGTGACTGATTTTGGGTGTATCGGCTTTTCAATGTATGCGTGCGGGTTTTCTGTGCCATAAATGCGACAATTTTGCTTGTTTACATACCCGCCTAGATCAAAATGAGCTTCATCATGCGATCGACTTAGAGAATATCGGCATCTTCCACTTAGGGAAGCGAAAACGCATTGGATGGTAAGTTGGCTTCAACTCCTGAACCAATTGGACTTTGTATGGCGTCATACCAAGGTCTTTATGCAAAATTCGTCTCAATGATGTCTCCGAAATGTTCAATTGTTGAGAACGACGGTGAATTGATGTTGATGGCACGCACACTTTCTGCCACAGCAGCAATTTTCTCGGGTTTACGCACTGTTTTTGGCTTTTCACGCTTTGGTTTATCGATGAGGATGCCAGTTTCTTTCACTTTTTTCACAAGATAACGAACATACGGAGTTGATGGTGCTTTTCTTCTTCCAAAATCCGTACGCAATTTTCGCACATATTCTGCAACATTACCATGATTTTCAAAGTAATGTCGCAATATTTCCCAGCGTTGTTCAAGCGTATACACAACCATATTCGTTCAGCAGAAGGATAAAAATAATTAAATGTCAAATCAGGCATGAGCTTAGTGTTACCATTCACGAAATAAGCACTAGTTGAAAAAAAACGTTAGATGGCGGACCCTTTACAAGTATCAATCAAGCAATACACCTAAAAATCTTACCTAGTCATATTTTTCTGGTGCACAGCACTGTTGCTAACTTTACCAATTATTCTCATATAGTAAAGCAAGTATTGGTTTCGTGCAAAAATTCGAACTTGAGATAATCATCAATTCTGACATTACGATGATATAGAAGAAAAAAAGAAGGTTTGCCAATTCCGTCTTGTCTGTCTGCCTGTGTGTCCCTCAGGCTACAGCCTCAACGGGTGGACAAATTTTGATCAAATCTCATAGAGACACCAGTTCGGAAAAAGACTTTTGTAAAGTTTTTGGTAATACATTAAGATTGGTATACCTAATCAATACAAATAAGGTAAGTGAATGTATTGTTTTCTATATTTTTATTTTATATATGTATTCCGTGCAATAAAAATGTATAGCATTTCTACACCAAAGTATGTAACATCCACCTAAAGCAGAAAAACTATAAAGTAATCGCAAGTATAAAGCGCATCTTAGCTTTCGTTAAGTTTTCCACCAAAAATACTGGCAGAAATACCGGCAAAGGACGAAGTATTTAAGAGGGTGCAGCTTCTTTCCGCTTCCTTTTCTTTCTGCGACGTGATTTTGATATCACGTGGACCTGCGTCTCTCTTGCTAAGTTTTTTCCACCTACATTTACACGCGGTGATAGTCGCGCAAAATCTTTCGGCGATATCTTCCCTCCATCCTTGCTAGGTGAAGATTAAGAAACATCATTGCGAAAAAGTGCGTAGTCAGCGGAGAGGAATACTTAGGAAAAAAAAAAAAAACTAAGATTCCTGCTCTTCACCCAGTCTATCGGCATTTCGCCATAAAGACTGCAAGGCAAAAGAGGATATAAGCGCCTCACTTTATTCCACCGGTAAGATCACTTTTTCTTATATGTGACATGTCCACAAGATATTCCAATTTAAGGGAGTAAATCCAACATTCTTTTATAGGCACACCAGTAGAGCGGTGTAAAACCACATGCTGTGACGTCACCGCCTGGTCACAGGTGCATTTTCGGCTGATCGAGGGAAGATTTTTCGTCTCCAAATAAAAAAAAACCATAGAATTGTCCTCATTTCGCCGGAGAACAAAAAACTGTAGAAAGCACTCCAGGAAAATAGAAAGAGAAGTGGCCAAAAGCTCGCCTCCAACGGGAAACAAAATTGCAAAAGGAAAAAAAAAAAATAACCTACCTCAAACAGTGTACTTTTTTTCAATAGAGACTATGTGTAATGCTAGGCCGTGCAGTTAGATCAAGTATATCTGTAAAGTGTTTTTGTTTTTTAATTATATCTGATAAAATCGCGAGTGTTATTAACCTAAATTAGTAAAAGCGTAAAACTATCCTTGTTTTGGTAGTAAATAAGTAGATTTCAATACATATATATATATACTATATTAGTAAAAGAAAGTACAAGTGAAAAAAAAAAAAATATATATACATATATATACCTAATATACATAAATACATAAATATTGATTTGGACATCGGACGTCATCGACATCATGTGCGCACATATGGAGAGGACAGTAACCAAGTAAGTGACATACATATATACAAATTACCTTATATTTTTTTTCACTATATTTTCTTTAACCAATATAAAACATAGAAAAATACCTATGTACCTACAAAGTTAAAGTACTTAAATACATATTTCATATCCTTATATCTTTATTCTTATAAACTAATCTTACAAATTATTACGTTTACACACTCAGTTACTTTATTTAATCCTACGATCTCTATAATAAGTTTTTTTTGTTTTATTACGGTATCGAATTACCTTTTTTTTGTGTATTTTGAAAGAGAGTTATACAGCAGCAAGATCCCCGACCATCCGGCGAGCTAAGCCGAGCCTTGCCAGCGTGCCAACCCGCTGCTTCAATAAGGACCTACCACCTCCTATTTCCTTACTGGCTCTCGTGTATAACAAAATATGGCGCCCAACGAAAACGACAACGATAAGCGAGGTCCTGGTCTAGCCTGCATGTAGGCATCGACCTCGCCAAAGAATTAAACAACGTAGATAGTGTCTGATGGATTCGTTCTATAGTCCTTTCATGCTTATGATAACTTACCAGTTAGCATGCATATTCAGTAGACCTTAGACAGATGTATAAGTCCCGATTTTTCTTTTTAAGGATTTCTTTCCGCTGATCGCGTTGCGATACATCCTGTCAAGGAAAGTAATACTAATGTATCCATTTATCATTTAACCCGGTAGTCCTGTAGTTCATATACCTAGCTATTTAGAACTTAGTTGCACTGGAGATGAATGGAAGAGAAAGCCTAAGTTTTAAGGAATTGCCGCTCGTTGTAGCAGTGCAATCTTGCAAACGCTTTTGTGATAATTTTTTTTAGCTTGCTGTGTTACATGGAAACCAATTTGAATTTGTACCTGTTTTTACCTCTTTTTAACCCCAACCTTCATGTGATCACACCTTGTATGATTTCTTTATTATATATAGTTTCTTAGATTTTGTATTTATTTAGTTAGGATTTCACCTTTCAATTTATAGTAATTCTTTAGATTTTCTTAGAAATAAATCAGTATCAGCATGAGTAATTCCAAGGGTGCTGTGCCCAAGGATAAGAGGAAGTCGACTCATGACTTAAATAGAGGTATGGCTACGCGGTCATACAGCAGTCGACAACAAGACATGAACCTTTCTCAAGAACTTCTTTATACCAATACTCCTAGACCTGTTCTTCATTCTCCTGTCGGAACTTCAGCAAATGTTAAAACTCCTATTTCTAATACGAACAAAGCAAATTTCGCTCATTCGGAAGCTCAAACTACCTTAGCGGTTACAGAATCCTTAGATTTTCATCCCCCAACTTCATGTACTACCGCTTTACCTTCAATGACAATATCTAGCGCTTCTAATAATTTCAGTCAGCCAGTTACCTCAAATATTAACTTAAATGCTAACGAGACCTCTCTGCAGGGAGATAATGGTGCTACTGGAACGAATCCAGGAGCAAGTGAAATCTTTTTGGTCCCACATAGTCGAACCTCATTAAGTACACATATTAAGAGCATAGTAGATGCAAGCATAGGTGCAAATCAAACTTTATTGGTTCGGTCGCTTGTGGACACAATGAAGCAAAGCATTCAAGAATCAGTTCGAATTATCCTTGCAGAAGAACGGGCGAATTTAAATGTACGAAGCGTTAATAATAGAACTTTGCAGAATAGCAATAATCGAAATACCAACAATAGAGTTTTTGATACCCGAACTAGACAGGTAGAGCATGATATTCCTTTATTAGATGACAGGCATAATATGAGCAACGAGTCACAAAACATTGCAAATGATGCAAATGAGAGATTCTTGCAACAACCCAATATAAATGATGATAATAATTTCGATCATAATACTTATCGCGGAGATCAAACCGAACATTTTTTACCCTCTAGTAATAACAAGAGATTGGAATTAGATAGATGGGGAGTTAAGTACGATGGAACTCAAAAATCCATGTCCGTTCAAGATTTCTTGTTTCGAGTAGAGATACTCAAGTCAAATCACAACTGTTCGTGGTCAGAAGTTTTAAGAAATTTTTACTTACTTTTATCTGGGAATGCCCAAGAATGGTATTGGCAGTACCTTCGTTCTAACCCTAGACCGGACTGGTCAAGTCTCCGACAGGCATTATTCAAGCAATTTAAAACGCATGACAATGACGTTGAAATCATTCAGCAAATAACCGAACGTAAACAAAGTCCTCACGAAAGTTTTGACGAGTATTATAATTCGATTGTCCATCTCAAAAATCAATTACGAAGACCAATGCCAGAATATCAATTACTTCAGATTATGAAACCCAAAATAACTCATCGGCTGTTAACTCTTGTATATCCTATGCCCATTTACTCGCTAGAACAATTTCGGGATGAGTGCCGTAAAGCAGAAAAGCTACTCAGTTCGCGAGAGCAAACAAGGTATACTAGACAACAGCAGGTACATGAAATCGATTTCGAAGATTACGATAGGCAAATATATTCTCAAGACCCACAAGAACTTGCAGCATTTAAGCTTAACACCAATTCCAGTAGCACTTATAACTCGAATAGTGGAAAGGCAAACTTTTGTTGCTACAACTGTAAACAGCTAGGCCATTCTTTTGTGAACTGTCCTTCACCGGTGAGGAATTTATTCTGTTACAGGTGTGGGGAAGCTGGTGTTACAACGCCGAAATGCCGACACTGCAATCCGCCGGGAAACATAAAATCGAGCGAGAAGAGACCCGGGGAGTCTCGTTCGACCCAAACAAACCCCGAGGCATAGATAAATCAACCCTTACTGATCTAAGCACCACTTTATCCCAAAACAACTCGATAGAGGAAAATGTAAAGATACTGAAGAAAGAACATGAAAACAATAACTTTAAAATACCTAATAAAAACTTGTCTTTGCGACTTTCTTATGAAAACCGTCTTGAAAGGTATAATAAAATTCGTTCCAAAATATTTCATCTGAACGAACTAAAGCTTAAATCGACGAAAATAGCAAAAGCTCGAATTAGATATCAAAAGAGGAAACTTTATAAGCAAAATATAAGTTCTTGTTCCTTTGATATTATTGATGATCCAAGACCGTACACTAAAATTTCTATAATGGGCAGAGAAATAGAAGGCTTGCTTGATAGCGGCGCGACTATCTCCTGTTTGGGAAAAGGGTGTTTGGATCTCGTGAACAGTCTTAACCTGAAAGTCATAAAGTTTTGTTCATCAGTACAGACGGCTGATGGAAAGAATCAACAAATTGTTGGTCGTATAAAAATACCAATCTCTTTTAACCTCAAATCTGAAAATATGGACTTTTATTTAGTGCCAAGTTTAAACCAGCCATTATACCTAGGTATAGATTTTTGGCAAAAATTTAACCTTGTTCCAAATATCATTAGCGCGATAGATATCACAGACACTAAGAATTCACATCAGTTAACACCACGACAAACTTTAGAATTAGGTAGAGTGATAGGAAAGTTTCCGTCGTTCTCAAAGAATGGATTAGGCAAAACATCTTTGGAAACTCATATCATAGATACAGGTGATAGCGAACCAGTCAAACAACGCCATTACCCGGTTTCGCCGGCGATTCAGACTCTCATTTATGAAGAACTGGATCGCATGATTTCTTTGGGAGTGCTTGAAGAAAGCACAAGTGCATGGAGCTCTCCAATCGTTCTTCTACGAAAATTAGGAAAGAATCGTTTATGTGTAGACTTGAGGAAAGTAAATCAGCTCACAAAGAAGGATGCATATCCTTTGCCTCATATCGAGGGTATGTTGAGTCGGTTGCAGAATACACGCTATATAAGTAGCGTAGACTTAAAAGATGCGTTTTGGCAGATCCCTCTGGAGGAGAAGTCGAGGGAGAAAACAGCTTTTACAGTGGCAGGAAGACCACTTTATCAGTTCACAGTCATGCCTTTTGGAGTTTGTAATGGACCCCAAAGGATGTGCCGGCTGATGGACAAAGTGATTCCTCCAGCCATTCGTGAAAGCGTGTTTGTTTATCTCGATGATCTTCTAGTAGTTTCACCGGATTTTCAAAGCCACCTCAACATTCTGAGTCAAGTAGCTGAATGCTTGGAAAAGGCAAATCTAACAATAAACGTAGAGAAGTCGCATTTCTGCTTTAAAGAGTTAAGATACTTAGGATATATCGTGGGACAGGGCCATATAAAACCTGATCCGAACAAAGTGTCTGCAATAGAGGACTTTCCAGTACCGAAATCACAGAAACAAGTTCGGAGATTTCTGGGACTATGTGGATGGTACCGAAGATTCATACGTAACTTTGCCACCCTAGCAGCACCTTTGTCAGAAACTCTGCGAAAGGCAAAACAGTTTATTTTTCCAGCAGAAGCCTTAACAGCTTTTAAAGCATTAAAATCAGCTCTCATCTCTGCGCCTCTTCTGTCTAACCCAGACTTTTCAAAACGATTTGTTATTCAATGTGATGCTTCAAGTTATGGTGTAGGAGGAGTATTATTTCAATACGATGACGATAATGACGAGAAGCCAATCGCTTTCTTTTCTCAAAAATTAAATACTAGTCAGCGTAACTATAGTGTTACAGAACAAGAATGCTTAGCAGCGGTACTTGCGATAAAAAAGTTCAGGGCCTACATAGAAGGACTACCCTTTACAGTTATTACCGACCATGCTAGTTTAAAATGGCTCATGGGTCTTAAAGACTTGAGTGGAAGGCTGGCAAGATGGTCCTTGAAACTTCAAGCATTCCAGTTCAATATTGAACATCGAAAAGGCTCTAACAACATCGTTCCTGATGCACTTTCACGCGTTTATGTAGAAGAAATCAATTTAAAGACTCCTACCAGCTTACAGATAGATTTAAATAGCCAAGAATTTTCTTCGTCTGAATATTTAGCCTTAATAGAGAATATATCGAAGAACATTAAATCGCTTCCCGATCTTAAGATATCCGAAAATTTTGTTTTCAAACGAGCTTTTTCCGTTGAAAAGGATACAATAACCTCAGATTTGGAATGGAGACTGTGGGTACCTTCAAAACTCACTACCTCAATAATAGAGGCAGCCCACATACCACCTGGGTCAGCTCATGGAGGAATGAACAAAACAATAGAGAGGGTGAAGCAATGGTACTACTGGCCTAATATGGTAACTCAAATTCGAGACTTCGTACGTCAATGTGAGGAGTGCAAAACCAATAAAGCTCCTAATAAAACTTTAAGACCACCAATGGGTAAACCATTTCAAGCTAGCAGGCCATTCCAAAAACTTTTCGTTGACTTTATGGGTCCTTATATCCGTTCTAAGTCCGGGAAAGTGTATTTATTTATCGTCCTGGATCAAATGTCAAAGTACGTTTTCTTACATCCCACGACTAAAGCGTGTACAAAGTTTGTAGTCGAGTTTTTGGAAAGAGAAGTTTTTCTCAAATTTGGGGTTCCAGAATTTATACATTCCGATAACGGAAAACAATTTGTTTCGCAGGAATTCCAAAAATTCTTGAATCAGTATGGAGTACAGCATATAAAAACTGCACTGTACTCTCCTCAATCTAATGCTTCAGAACGGGTCAATCGTTCAATACTTTCAGCGATTAGAACGTACTTAAAAGAAGATCAAAGAGACTGGGACAAACATATCCCAGAAATTCAGCACGCTCTTTGCACCTCCTTCCACCAGTCTACAGGTACAACACCTTATTACTGTCTTTTCGGATACAATCAGATAAGCCATGGGAGCATGTATAACCTCCTTCGGAAATTAGAGGTATTAAATGATAATGAATTTTTAGCTCTTCCAAAATCAGATAGATTGCAGGAAATACGGGAACAAGTTAAAGATCATCTAGTAAAAGCATATAAAAAGAATGCAAAAACATATAACCTTAGAAGCTCAAAGGTAAAATTTAGCCCAGGTGAGGAAGTGTTTCGTAGAAATTTTATACTTAGCGATGCTACAAAAAAATTCAATGCTAAATTGAGTGCAAAGTTTATTAAATGCAGAATAACAAAACCAATAGGAAGGAGTTCTTACGAAGTAGAGAACCTACAAGGAAAAAGGATTGGAATTTTCCATGCGAAAGACTTAAGACGATAGCCCGGCTAGCGCTTTAGTACGGTTGGAGTTTTATATCGTCAGGGTCATGGGTCGAGGCCACACGTTTAAAGCCATGTTCGAAAAATCCACTCGCTTGTTCTTCTTTAGGTTCGCTTTCAATTGCTTTTTGCCAAGTCAGCCTTGGGAAAAGAGCAATTGTTTTGTAACATCCACCTAAAGCAGAAAAACTATAAAGTAATCGCAAGTATAAAGCGCATCTTAGCTTTCGTTAAGTTTTCCACCAAAAATACTGGCAGAAATACCGGCAAAGGACGAAGTATTTAAGAGGGTGCAGCTTCTTTCCGCTTCCTTTTCTTTCTGCGACGTGATTTTGATATCACGTGGACCTGCGTCTCTCTTGCTAAGTTTTTTCCACCTACATTTACACGCGGTGATAGTCGCGCAAAATCTTTCGGCGATATCTTCCCTCCATCCTTGCTAGGTGAAGATTAAGAAACATCATTGCGAAAAAGTGCGTAGTCAGCGGAGAGGAATACTTAGGAAAAAAAAAAAAAACTAAGATTCCTGCTCTTCACCCAGTCTATCGGCATTTCGCCATAAAGACTGCAAGGCAAAAGAGGATATAAGCGCCTCACTTTATTCCACCGGTAAGATCACTTTTTCTTATATGTGACATGTCCACAAGATATTCCAATTTAAGGGAGTAAATCCAACATTCTTTTATAGGCACACCAGTAGAGCGGTGTAAAACCACATGCTGTGACGTCACCGCCTGGTCACAGGTGCATTTTCGGCTGATCGAGGGAAGATTTTTCGTCTCCAAATAAAAAAAAACCATAGAATTGTCCTCATTTCGCCGGAGAACAAAAAACTGTAGAAAGCACTCCAGGAAAATAGAAAGAGAAGTGGCCAAAAGCTCGCCTCCAACGGGAAACAAAATTGCAAAAGGAAAAAAAAAAAATAACCTACCTCAAACAGTGTACTTTTTTTCAATAGAGACTATGTGTAATGCTAGGCCGTGCAGTTAGATCAAGTATATCTGTAAAGTGTTTTTGTTTTTTAATTATATCTGATAAAATCGCGAGTGTTATTAACCTAAATTAGTAAAAGCGTAAAACTATCCTTGTTTTGGTAGTAAATAAGTAGATTTCAATACATATATATATATACTATATTAGTAAAAGAAAGTACAAGTGAAAAAAAAAAAAATATATATACATATATATACCTAATATACATAAATACATAAATATTGATTTGGACATCGGACGTCATCGACATCATGTGCGCACATATGGAGAGGACAGTAACCAAGTAAGTGACATACATATATACAAATTACCTTATATTTTTTTTCACTATATTTTCTTTAACCAATATAAAACATAGAAAAATACCTATGTACCTACAAAGTTAAAGTACTTAAATACATATTTCATATCCTTATATCTTTATTCTTATAAACTAATCTTACAAATTATTACGTTTACACACTCAGTTACTTTATTTAATCCTACGATCTCTATAATAAGTTTTTTTTGTTTTATTACGGTATCGAATTACCTTTTTTTTGTGTATTTTGAAAAGTGAATTGAATTATAACGTGATTAATGAGAGAAACATATTCGATGATTTTGTTTTCTTTACTTTAGTAAGAATGTGGTGAATTATAGGTTAGGAGAGTGATCATGAACGGGAGGAGATGAAAAGAGGTAAAACAAACTAAAGTAGGGGCAATGTGAATGTAGGGTTCGTTTGCAAAGGATTTTCTTTTTTTTTATGGGACGCGAACGGACAGGTGAAATGGCAGGTGTGCCATTGTCAATAGGGTGGGTTTCCAATCCCATACGGTAACACTTCCATCAGTTATCGAGGCGAGTTTCCATATAACACGGATCTAAGGTTTTAATAGAACATCGATATTTCAGACAGTTTACCCCTAACAGTAATGGCACGAAGATAGATTTTTTTTGTTTTGAGAGTTATACAGCAGCAAGATCCCCGACCATCCGGCGAGCTAAGCCGAGCCTTGCCAGCGTGCCAACCCGCTGCTTCAATAAGGACCTACCACCTCCTATTTCCTTACTGGCTCTCGTGTATAACAAGTAGTAAATGGATAAACAATATTTAACTTTTTCTATTTTTATGAACCGACACTAAAAATGTCATTCTTTAAGTTGCACTTGAATGTAGCCAATAGTATTTCATCATCAGATAAGAAAATATCTTCATGAGTATCGAGAAAAATCTAACATTTTTTTCGAGCATGACAGAACTACCGCTCCCTTTATCTGACTCCAAACGCCAACAAGATCATTTGGGAATGCCACGGCCGGCAGTAGTACAATTTCGTTAATTTAATTATATTTTGGTCCATTGGTTGTATTACTGCCGTCAGTAGTGTTTGGCGACAAATACATTATGTATGTATGTACCCATCTACGTTCCCGAAAATCTCCTATCTGTGCTATGTGTACAAGCTCAGCTCTTTTAAAACTAGTCCATTTATTAGCACATAGCGCGCTCGATTCATCAAAAACTAGCTTAAAATGCCCTTTTCCATATTCGGATATTTCCACCTGACAAAAATCAGCAAAAGCACTTACACGTTCCGACTTCTTTTTAGCTCTCAGAAATTTATTTTATGATTGCTTTCTCCGCTTTTTATACCCTATCCTAAGGGTATATTAAGTTTGATACATAGTTTGTAACATAGAGAAATATTACAGATAGACCCAATAAAGTATATATATAAATGATCAGCATCACTAGCTGAGTCGATTGAGCTATGTCCGTCCGTCCGTCCGTCCGTCCGTCCGTATGTCACCAGTTTTTGGGCCTTAAATTTTGAGCTAGGTTGATGAAATTTTGTATACGAGGTCTTCGGAAAAGTAAGCAATACAAGTGTAAAAATTTTTAAAATCCGCCCACTGACACGCCCACTTTTCAAAAAAATCACTTTTTTTCACTATTTTCATATGAAACTCGAAAAAACTTACTTGGGCAAATATGTAGATATTCACTTAATCCACAAATCGTCTATACATTGTATATGGCCACGCCCACTTTTTAGGGGCGTTTACTTCAAAAATTAATTTTCGAGTAAAAATATTAATTTATAAGGCAAAATAGAAAATTTTGTGAATACATTTTCCACCGCCCACTGACACGACCAAATAAGATAGGGATAGGGTATCATACGATTCGCTCCAGGCGAACTGTAGCATTTTTCACTGGTTTAATTCTAGAAATCGTGCTCACATGAACGAAAGAAGAAATTCTTTTCGCTGATATACTATTTTTAATATCATCAAGTATTTCACCGTTAGACAATATAGATTAGTAATCAGGCTTATACCTGTGACACACTGGTGGTATGGGTACCATAATAAATGTACCATAGGATTGGCAATACCATGGATGGTGGCAGAAAACCTGTGTAGTATGAGTTGAAAACAAAAATATTGTATTTCATAAAGAAAAGAACGTTTTATATACGATCGACATTGATAGCAAAGTATAAAAGTTTGGAATTAGACGTACCGATTTGGGAGAAATGGTTGTGGAAATATGCAATGAAATATGTGAGAAATTTTAACTCGAAGTTTTCGACGCTTTCCACAGTGCTATGTTGCAATTGATATATGCCATATATGTAGAAGTAAATGCTCCAAAAGATGAAGTAGCAGACTATTATAACTTCAAGGGATGGCACTCTACTACACTGTTTGCTGCCGTGGACCACCGGTATAGATTTACTTACATACATATGTGTTTGAATAGAAGTAATGAGTCACTATACTCCACTATATTTAAATGTTAGACCTTAAAAGAAATACACATAAGTAATGAATAATTTCTGCAAAAGACCAGAACAATACAAGGCGTTGAGGTACCCATTCTTTTGATCGGTGGTTCAGATTTTAGATTATCCAAGTATGATGTGAAGTCCTTTCCATTTTGTATCGAGCAGTGTCAAAGGAAAATGTTAGTTGCATAATCAAAACCTATTTCATTTTACACAATATATGCAATAACAGGAATGACTCTAGCGTCTATGAATATGATCACCATAAGAAAAAGCAACAACCCCAAAGTAGTACAAAAGAGATAAATGTGTACCTCGAAATTCAATAAGAGAAGCCGACATGAAATATTTTTCTTATGTTTATTTTTAAAAGAATGTAAAGTAGTATAAAGTGCTATAAGATGGCTTACTACATTTTTAGCCAAAAGCCGTAATTACGGGTCTTTACTTATAGCCAAATTGGTAAGAAACTAATGTGTTGGAAAGCGGCTATACCGATTTTGTTTAAGCTCTATACTGAATCGAGTTTAGATACATGCTACAAAATGGCTTACATTTTGGCCAACATTTGTTGTAACGGCACTAGCTAGTTTGTTAAAAAACAAAAGATTTTATTCAAAATTTCAGTGCATATAAAACTAATTCTATAAAATGGCGTTTCACATTTTTGGCTAAAAGTGATAATAACATTACTTTTCTTAGGGTCAAGCGGTCTTAGCCAATTTGCTCAAAAACGGCGCTAACGATATTGTTTAAATTTTATATTTATGCTAGTCTTGTGAAGTGTAATAAAATTGTGTACCACGTTTTTTGGCCAAAATTGCTTAGAACGGCACTTTACTTGTAGCCAACTTAACAAAAAATCGGTTTACTCGAAAACGGCTCTAAAGAGTTTGATTAAATTTCTTATTTGAGCTAGCGAAGGAAAATGCCATTAAATGGCGTACAACGTTTTTCAATAAAAAAGCATATAACGGTACTTTACTCAATAACTGGTATTAAAAATATGGCAATTTCTCGGTTAATATTCAATAGATTTTGGTATAAATCAAAATGTGAGCAAAATTTAATTAATAAAAAAATATAGCATTCAATTTTATAAGGAATTAAAAAATATATTAGCAAAAATTATATATCTAACTACCAACCCATAGCTAAGCTCTCATCGATCACTAAACTCTTCGAAAGCATTTTATACGACTTATTATATTTTCACTGCAAATCAATTTTTTCTCCCAACCGCATGGTTTCTTAAAAGGTAGATCCACGTAAGGAAGTTGAGGTCATTACCACCGACTTCAGTAAAGCGTTTGATAAAATCTGTCACCCTACAATTTACTTGAAAATTTAAGACCTTGGCTTTCCACCATCTTTTATCTCATGGCCGAAATCTTACCTTGAGAATCGCCAGAACAGAGTTCTATTTAGATTTTTAGTCTCCGCTCCCATTATTGCATCCTCAGACGTCCCACAAGGAAGTCATCTTGGCCCATTGATCTTCATCTTAACTACAAATGATGTTGGGCAAATCATTAAGTTCTCTGACCTGTTTATTTACGCAGACCCCGACGGACTCTCTATGTTTTCAAAAAGACCTAAACTCTTTCTACATTTGGTGCGTCAGTAACTTCTTACAACTTGACGTCAGTAAATGTCAATAACGTTCTCCCGTAAACGCCTACCCCCACCCCTCAGTCTCCTCTATAGGCGATTTGAGTATTATTTGTGACAGGGAACTTAATTTTCGCTCCCACATTGACCACATTATACTTAGGGCCAAATCTTTTCTTGGTTTCATAAAACGCTGGTCTAAAGAATTCTCTAAGCCTAACGTTACAAAAGTGCTTTACATCACCAATTCCCTTAGAATTGAAGCTGTGCAGCGGTTTTTACGTTTTGCCTTACGAAGTCTTCCATGGGTCAACAATTGAACCGAAGATCGGTTAAAATTGATTAACCTAATAACTCTTGTTAAGCGTCGCGAAGTCGCCGACATTCTGTTCATCCATCAGATATTAACCGGTACGATCGATTCCCCCACATTACTGAAAATGATTTCGCTTCAAACAAACCCACGTAACCCCAGCTCTCTTCCTCTCTTTCGTCTCGCCCTCCACCGCACCAATTACCGCCTTTTTGAACCAATCTCTAGAATGCTGCGATTAGCCAACAATGCCCAGACCTCGACTTTCATTACAGCATATCCTCCCTTAGAAATTCTCTCTTCCTCCTGAAACGTATAGATAGAGGTGTAAGTTTGTACATCTTAGTCGTGCACTTTGTTTTAATTTTGTTGAACGGATATGGTTGTGCACTAACTCTACTATTAAATTGGCAATAAACCTTCCCAATTTAAACACCTAACTGCTATTGCTTATAAAATTAGCTTTATTGATTTAAGTATAACTTTAATTATCAAAAGCCTGGGTGAAAATAAGCTAAATTTGTCCCACAATCAGAAGAAACTTTTATTAACTAATTAATGTTTTTTTCCTCTATATCTTCGTAAAATGCCGATGAAGTTTAGGACAAGTGTTTTTTTTATTGAAATCTACGAAAAATATAGGATATAATGGAAAAAAAAAATCTTTTTTACCCTTATTACGCCTCTTTTACACAGCAGTTGATTAAACCATCACAGATTTTGTAAGCTTAATTATTTAAAACAGAAAGTCCACAGGAACCTAAAATGTCAAAAGAACTCAAATCAGTCGTTTCAACATTCGTAGCAAAAAAAAAAAAGGAGTCAACCCCAGCACGTTATGGCCAAGTAGGTTAATGACCTGACCACCCACCCGACCCGTCAGATCGTTGGTTCATTTCGCGGTACTGTCCTTTTGGTCCCTTGTCATTAATTTATTTATGGATTGTATATGTTACTTGTATTTGTTGATGTTGGCTCTTACGCCACTACCGCAAAATACGGTCAGACACTGTTTGGGCAGAACCGTGTGAATGCGTGTGCTGATCAATGAATAAGTGATTTAGGAGCAGGATGTGATGAAAACGGTTAACCGAAAATGACTGTAGACCAAAAACTGAAATGATTGTGCTCACTCGGCTGCGTTGTTGTAGAATTTTTTTCCTGATTTCCTGATGAAAGGTCATTCGAACGAGGGGCAGACCTAAATTGCCACAAATCAGGGGAAAAGACTTCAATGCTTTAGTAGTACGAGTACATCACTGTGATTTTAGGTGAACATGAAATCTGCGGTTAAACGGAATTTATTACTGTGGGTGTGCACAACGTTTTGGGGCTGATTGCTTGAAAAATTCATTTGATGCGGGATGTGGCTTCCAATTTATTGCTAAAGGATAACAAAGCCCCCAAAATAATGGACGCTTTTAAAGCAGAATGTTGCTCATGAACTTTTATGATTCTTTATAGCAATAGTATATTTAATTATGAGGAAGTTATAATAATAATTTTAAAGCTTTGTCATGCCAAAGAATTTGGATTTTAAGACTGGCATCAAAAAAGATTCTGACGAACAATTTTTTTTAAATTAAAAACTAAATATATTTTACTTATACATTAAAGTTTTTAACTCTTTTTTTTACTAACAACGTGCGGCTTAACAAAAGTTTGACAAATATACTTTCGCTGTTTGTCGGATGCTCGCAAGGATCCGAGCATCGGACCGCAGGTTAGCGGCGTAATACTCAAAGAGTCATAATTGAACACTATTCCTTTAAACACTAAACCCTCAACCCAGCTATGGCCAAGCATACGCACAGTATATGTTATACGGCATATGTCGGATTGGACATGGTTTTTTTTTCTTAAGGTTGTGTTGCTTATTGTGCATGGCAATTGTGACCAACATAGAGCTACGTCACCCAGACTTCCTCTTGAAGGTGCCTCTAAAAACAACGTTAGTTTTTACTATATGGGGTTAGTGTGTTTGGATTACTGCGTATGTAGCTCCAAGTTCGAATCCAGAAAAATACCATCATTTTTTTTTCCATGGCGCCAGCTCATGCGAACGTTTGACAAACATCCAAGAGTATAACTGTCATGAGAAAGTTTCTCAAAATCCCTTTGCACTTTGGATACGGCATAAAACTGTTTTACCTACTCAAATAATCGAATAAACCGTAGTACGACTATTGATAATTCAAAATTATAAACATGATCAAATTAATGCTGTTGCACTATTCCTCATAAAATTTAACTCGATAAAATGAATAAAATGGAAAATCGTTTACCTAGCTAATTAAAATCGATTTGCAAGGCTGTGCTAATTTGATTATTCCTTTGACAAATGTTATTATTCTAACACCACTTATCAAGAGCTACACTATCAATGCAATAAACTTTTAATTTATGCAACGGAACTAACGTTCATACTGTTAACTCGTCATACAAAGTTGAATGATTTAAAGATTTTTTTTGGGGAGGGAAGCAATAAAAACAAGTTAGTCGCTGGGTCTGAAGTTAGATGATATACATACAGGGAGATATACATACATTAAAGTTGTTTAAAAACCATATTAAGAGAAAAAAAAAATTGGGCAAGTGCGAGGAGGGCCTCGTGCAATAGTGTTCCGGACATTTTATATTGTCATTAAACAGAGGGCAATATTATGTGGATATAAACGATGTAATGCCTAGTACGTAGGTATGTCCTAATAATACTATGCTGAGATTCCAGTCCATTTTAACTTGCACTTTCGATATAAAACATGTATTAAATTCGTGCAAGAATTGGAACTCGAGATATTAAACAAATCTGAAATTACTTTGATAGAAAAGCTCGTTATAGTGTGTCTGCCGATTCTGTTTGTCTGTCTGTATGACGAGTGAATCAATTTACTTCAAACTTCATGTTAGGGAGCTATTGCATGGCGGCTAAAGGGGACATTGAAATTTTTGTTGTAGCCCTACTCTTAGAGTTTCTTCACGTAGCGCCATTTTCACAAACACGGAGTTTTGTCCAAAATGGTTTCAACGATTTTGATAAAATTTCATATTTTAGTTAGTTTAGGCGTACCACGCATTTGAATAAAAATGCATGTAACGGTACTTTGCTTGTTAAATGGTTTAAGCAAATAAAAACACTGGAAATACTTGACATGCGAAGGAATACAGCATTTAAAGTTTTAAAAATTTAAGAAAAAAATATTTTTTTAAAAAAAACCCAAAATTAAAAAAAATTATAGTTATTTAAACTTATTTAGTTTTCAATAGCAGCATAGAGCTAACATATACGATCCATTCGTGAAAATGACTTAGTTTTTGAAAAATCGAAATCGAATGAGGTAGCAGCAAGAGAGGAGAATATAAGGAAGTCCATGCGCTCTTCTAAAATCTGTAACTCGGGAACTACTTGGCGGATTTGGATGAAAATCGTAGTATCAAAATGACCTACTGTAAAAATTATTTGGATAACATGAAAACTGGTGGAGATACAGTGGGCTAACTAGATACCCCATTTTTTTAATTTTTCTCAGGAAATATATAAGATACAGGAATTTTCGTACTTATTTCACAATCTACACAAAATTCTACGTATCTCCAATTTTTTTCATATTTTTACCACTTATGGTCTAGCCGCTAGGGGGGGGCGGACAACATTTTTCAAATGTTTGGCAAGCTTTTTTGTTCAACAAATTTTGCCACAAAAAAATATTTCTTACATATATGAAGCCCTTGCAAAATTCTCTTTAAATTGATATGCCACATGATGGGGAACAAAATATTTTTTTTTTGCCCTTCATACAAGGTGCCCAAAAAAGGGCTCCCAAAATGGGATTCGTTGCCGCCATCTTGTGCGGGCTTCCACATAATGTATACATAGCGAAAGTTTCAGCTCTCTATGTCTAACGGTTCAAAAGTTACAGGGCTGTGACAGACTGACTGACAGACGGACAGACAGACACCGTATCAAACCCATAAGTGTTCCGTCTTTCCTTTTAAGCTCCGGAACACTAAAAATCTTTTTTTTTTGTTTTTTACAATTTTAAGGTGCCTCCAGTCTAGACCGAGCAAAACATTTCAGACACAAAAAAACATATAGGAAACGTTTCTCATTTTCCATTAAAAAAGGGAGAATATATTTTTGATTCTCCACGTACAGGACTTTTTTTTTCTCAATTTATAGACTCTTTTGAGTGCCAGGACATACCTACTCGTACATATCATGGGACATGAGATAGAAGCGACTCTAGTTAGTGGCATATTTGGCCGTAATCCTGCATATTTGGCCTAGTTTATTGAATTTCGAAAACCCTCACTTACAGCATTCTTAAAATTAGCAGCATTACTAAAATAGTAATAATACGAAAGCAACTAAACTTTAAAATGTATTTCAGAAGTTATCATAGGATAGAATGCGATTTTCTATTAATTTAAATAGCAAGATAGCAAGTGCTATTGCTTAAATTGTTATGAAATATCATTAAGAAAATCATATTTAAATTTAATTCTTTCATACAATGATAATTTAGAAATACAAATAAGAAACTCATTAAGTTTTGAAAAACTTTTTTAGTAAAATAAAAAATTATTTGACGACATAGTGACAAAATACTTTTTTAATGTGTAGATACTTATGTATGTATGTACTATGTGTATTTTGGCATGAGATTCTTATAATCAGTATTTTTTAAACACCAATTGTTCAGCTTTGCTTGCGGAGAGTCGGATTCGTCTATCTCTAATTGTATAGCCGGCGTTCGAAAATATTTTTTTTATAGATATTATTTATATCCATATCTGCGAAATCATCCTGTAAGTATGATTCTACTTTCTGTTTTGAAAATGAAGGGTTTGGACCTGGATTAGCTTTTATTTTTTCAATTAACATATCTCTTCGTCCGACTCTTAAACTCTTTATTTTTTAGCTTCGCTATCACCATGTCTTGAAGCATATAAATTAGTTTCTTCCTTGTGGGTCCTGCAGACTCTTCATTAAGGAACCCTCAAAACGGGATGACATTGATATTGTTGTGTTCTGTTAAATTGATTATGATTGGTAAATAATCCTTTTCTTTATTTTTTCAAGCACATCGATTAAACCGTTTAAGATGGGCGCACATATTTCTCTGCACTAAGCTCTCTTGACGCCTGTTCAAAAGGTTTTAACATTTTTAAAAGCTGCATTTCGCATTAAATGATGCATTTCGATGATACCTTTAACTGGACCCTTACTAATAAGACACGTTGCGCACTAAAATTTCGATCAGGAAAAGGTTTCTTAGTGTTGAATAAAAACTGTAAAAAACAAAACTAAAAGGTCGGTGTTGTTGTGTGCAATGTAGGAATGATTTGTAGAGTAAAAGAATATCCACCCAAGTCAGTGTGCGGAATTTAAAATGTCAATTAATTTTTCCACGGATTTCGTATGTAATATTTCATTTACCAAGGTAACAATTTAAGTTACCTCTATTAAAATTGCTTGGCTACAGCGCTATCGGATTCAAACTTCATAGAAACAGTCTCGGGCGACAATTTGAAATCAATTCGTTCGGTGGTCTCAAAAGCTATAGCTCCCATGAAAACAGGCGTCGCCTATGAGGTCCAAAATTATAAATTTATATTTCGATAATATCATTCCATACTATCACGACGATAAGTCCCGGCCCTAATTTCCTTCTGATTACACATTCAACGAATGCTGGAGTTGGTACCAAGTTTTATTTAAACTTACCAAAATTGGTACTTAACACACTTTCTATCAAAATAATGGCGAGAGTTCTGTTAATAAATAATAGATAAGTATTATTTATTTGACAGCAATCGATCGAATGGTTCTTCTTTTAAACGAAAGGGTGGGCTGGGTGGATTTTAGCTTGCATAAATTTTCCTAGATACAAGTGTATGTTTGCAGACTTTACATTAAAATAAAAAAATTGGGTAAGTGCGAGGAGGGCCTCGTGCAATAGTGTTCCGGACATTTTATATTGTCATTAAATAGAAGGCAATTTATTCATATTCTGCATAGGAACATCTAATACTGGTTTTGATATGAACGATGTGATGCCTAGTACGTAGGTATGTGCTAGTAATACTGTGCTGAGATTCCAGTCCATTTTAACTTGCACTTTCGATATAAAACATGTATTGAATTCGTGCAACAATTGGAACTCGAGATATTAAACAATTCTGAAATTACGTTGATAGAAAAGCTCATTATAGTGTGTCTGCCGATTCTGTTTGTCTGTCTGTATAACGAGTGAATCAATTTATTTCAAATTTCATGTAAGGAAGCTATTGCATGGCTCCTATAGGGGACATTGAAATTTTTGTTCTAGCCCTACTCTTAGAGTTCCTTCACGTAGCGCCATTTTCACAAACACGGAGTTTTGTCCAAAATGGTTTCAACGATTTTGATAAAATTTCATATTTTAGTTAGTTTAGGCGTACCAAGCATTTGGATAAAAATGCATGTAACGGTACTTTGCTTGTTAAATGGTTTAAGTAAAGCAAAACAATACTTGACATGTGAAGGAATACAGTATTTAGAGTTTTAAAAATTTAAGAAAAAAATATTTTTGAAAAAAAAAATTAAAAAAAAAATTTAGTTTTTTAAACTTATTTAGTTTTCAAAAGCAGCATAGAGCTAACATATACGATCCATTCGTGAAAATGACTTAGTTTTTGAAAAATTGAAATCGAATGAGGTAGCAGCAAGAGAGGAGAATATAAGGAAGTCCATGCGCTCTTCTAAAATCTGTAACTCGGGAACTACTTAGCGGATTTAGATGAAACTTAAAACTTGGGCAAACCGTAGTATCAAAATGATCTGCTGTAAAAATTATTTGGATAACATGAAAACTGGGGGAGATACAGTGGGGTAACTAGATGCCCCATTTTTTTAATTTTTCTCAGAAAATATATAAAATACAGGACAGGGACAACATTTTTCAAATGTTTGGCAAGCTTTTTTGTTTAACAAATTTTGTCAGAAAAAAATATTTCTTACATATATGGAGCCCTTGCAAAATTCTCTTTAATTTGATATGCCACATGATGGGGAACAAAATAATTTTTTTTTGCCCTTCATACAAGGTGCCCAAAAAAGAGCTCCCAAAAAGAAATTCATTGCCGCCATCTTGTACAGGCTTCCACATAATGTATACATAGCGAAAGTTTCAGCTCTCTATGTCTAACGGTTCAAAAGTTACAGGGCTGTGACAGACTGACGGACAGACGGACAGACGGACAGACAGACACCGTATCAAACCCATAAGTGTTCCGTCTTACCTTTTAAGGTCCGGAACACTAAAAAGAAGTATTCAATTTTGAATGGTTTCCACGAATATTTAACTATAATGCATACATACATACCTTACATAGAATGTTTACATTTCCTCTTAAGTGGTGTCAAGGGTGTAGTGTGCATTTAAAATAAAAAAGGAAGAGTTCCTACTTATTAAATCAATTCTCGCGGATAGAAAAATAAAAACATGGAAACGCTATAATCCGTCTGGACCGGATTGTATGATACCCTATCGCTTTCCTATACACATATCTTCTTCTTCCACCATTTTACTTGCTTGGAAAAGTTAATTTTTTTTAATTTCAAATTTCTCATAAAACTATTCTAAAACTTGATTTTTTAAAAAGTGGGCATGGTAGTGGGCGAGTTATGAAAATTCAACAAATATTGTATTTTGTTGCTTAGAAATGTTATTATTGTAAAGAAACCGTAGAAAAACAGTTTTCTGAGAAAAACGCCCCTAAAAAGTAGGCGTGGCCATATACAATGTATTGAAGATATGTAGAGTAGAAGAATATGTACATATTTGCTAAGTAAGTTTTATTGAGTTTCATGTAAAATAACTGAAAAAAGTTTGAAAATAATTTTTCAAAAAGTAGGCGTGGCAGTGGGCGGATTTATAAGTTTTTACACTTCTACTGCTTCCTTTTCAAGGACCTCGTATACAAAATTTCATCAATCTAGCGTAAAATTTAAGGCCCAAAAACTAGCGACAGGCGAACGGTTATGGCTTCATTGACTCGGATCCTGATCATTTATATATATATTTTATGTGGTCTATCTTTCATATTTCTATATGTTACAAACTATGTATCAAACTTAATATACCCTTAGGATAGGGTATAAACAAAGAACATAAAACATTGGTGAAGCAAAAGAAACATCAAATTTTTATCTTTCCTCATTTATTCGTACATAGTTTAAATAATCAATTTTTCAATGGATAAAAATAATCTTATAGACAGAAATTCATATATGTATTTGTATGTAGTTGTATGTTTTACTTTTGGTATACATCATTGATGATAGTAGTAGAAAATACCAGCTCATGACAGTATCAATTTATTTCACATTCTCATTAAAATTACACTATCTAGTATCTACAATACCAGTGTTAAACTCCTGTGCTTTGCAGAAGTGGGGAATATATGTAGGTCCCTGGTAATGATAATTAATTTATACGTACATAAGTTCACTTAATCACAAAAGTAAGTATATAATAAATCAATAGTAATCAATAAACATTTTTAAAAATATTTTTTAAATTTTAATCAGTTCACTGTATAAGCGTGCAAGTACCACTGTATAAGCGTGCAAGTACGTACGACACAGCTGTGCACATTATTACTCCAGTTGCCGACATAGAGCTCCAAACTATTCGAAACTCCTGCCATGTTACACAGTTTTTATACCCTATCCTAAGGGTATATTAAGTTTGATACATAGTTTGTAACATAGAGAAATATTACAGATAGACCCAATAAAGTATATATATAAATGATCAGCATCACTAGCCGAGTCGATTGAGCTATGTCCGTCCGTCCGTCCGTCCGTCTGTGTGTCACCAGTTTTCGGGCCTTAAATTTTGAGCTAGGTTGATGAAATTTTGTATACGAGGTCCTTGGAAAAGTAAGCAATACAAGTGTAAACATTTTTTAAAATCCGCCCACTGACACGCCCACTTTTTAAAAAAATCACTTTTTTCACTATTTTCATATGAAACTCGAAAAAACTTACTTGGGCAAATATGTAGATATCCACTCAGTCTACAAATCGTCTATACAGTGTATATGGCCACGCCCACTTTTTAGGGGCGTTTACTTCAAAAATTAATTTTCGAGTAAAAATATTAGTTTATAGGGCAAAATAGAAAATTTTGTGAATAATTTTTCCACCGCCCACTGAAACGACCAAATAAGATAGGGATAGGGTATCATACGATTCGCTCCAGGCGGATTGTAGCATTTTTCACTGGTTATCATATTCTTTAGTTCAAGATTTGTACTTGTTACGTTGGTGTGTCAAATTGAAGCCCGTGATCAGGACATTTGCTGCACGCGTTAAGGAATTGGAAGCCAACATTTCTTGCGCTATACGAAATGCTCGGGCTTGTCATCAGATCTTCAGAATGGACACTTACGACTAAAATTTTAAAGAATTAATTTTGAAAAAATAAATAGTGTTTTAAGAGTTTTAATTTTAAAGTTTTACTTGTTTTCTTAGCTTTTCATTTCAGCATTTTAGAGGGGATTTTCTTCTATAAATTCTCTATTTCATTACTATGGCACGTCTGGCTGGCGCAACGATTGATACATGACTAGCTACGTGGCCGTCATAAAAGTAACGCAATGCAGGAATTAGTCAGGATATATTCTGGTACGCAGTTATGTGCACAAGTGGACCCCTCTCTTTCTCAGCCATTCGATGTTGAGCTTTCGTGCGATCCACAGGAATTTAAATTATCAATTCAAATATTGTTGATTGTTATTTTGTGATTTATATTCACAAAAACTATGAATTGAGTTAAATTGTTGGCAAAGCACTCGTAAATTATATTAATTTGTCTCTGTAGTTTTTTAAAGTTCCGTCTTAATGTAGGAGTGTTTGTAGTGATGAAATTATAAGTTATCTTGTATAATACTTCTTACCGGCCGGAAAATAATTTGGAGCAAATGGTAGAATTAAGTGGACTAATTTTGTTATATTTTGTGAGCAATTTAAGAAAATATGTAAATATAAGAAATAAAACAATTGGATATACATAGTATAAAAAAACTAAAATCTCGAAATAAAAAATCTAGAAAAAAAATCCCAAATTGCATTGCCACATTACATAAACAGTCAGATGTGTATAGAGGGCATGTCGCCCCCTGCAATCCCCATGCTTGGGGTCACTGTTGGGTTCGAAATATATTCGAAGTTCAGTGTATGCAAACGCAAAGTTTGTATCCATGTTTCGCGAGAAAATTTACATTTCGTAGCCGTTTGGATTATTTTTGCATACGAGTGGATTTAAAAATTTCAAAAACAAATTGCTTATCGAGCTTTCGAGATAAATAACATTTTGATAACTTTGCTATAAGCAAAGTGCCATTATTAACAAATTTGGGATAAACTTGGTACGCCATCTTATAAGACTCCATAAAAGTAGTACAAATTTATAATTTTAACGAAATCGTTGGAGCGGTTTACAAGAAAAAGGATATTTTGTTAAGTTGGCTATAAGCAAAGTACCAATATTAACAATTTTGGCCAAAAGCATGGTACGCCACTTTATAGGACTTTATTAAATTAGTTTAAATATGAAATTGAAAGAAAATCGTTGAAGACGTTCTCGATCAAATTGGCTAAAACCTCTTAATCCGTAAAATAGTATCATTTTAAGAATTTTGGTCAAAAATTTTGAAAGCCATTTTACAGCTTTTGCTATTTGTAATCTAATGTTTAAACTTCAATGAAATCGTTATATTCGTTTCCAAGAATAACGTCTTTCAGCCAAATTGGCCATAAGAAACCGTAACAACCAATTTTGGCCAAAATGTGGTACCTCATCTTTTGGTATGTGCTTGTACTAGTCTCAGTGTGGAATTTGAGCGAAATCGTTCGAGCCGTTTACGCGCCAATTGGCTTTTTGCAAAAAAAATTAAGTAAATTACCGTTGTTAACAATTTTGGTAGAAATTTTATATGTCATCTGATTGGAATTTCTCAATTTAAATCGAATATAAAATTTAAACAAATCCTTACAGACGTTTTCGAAAAAATCGTATGTTTATTAAATTGGCCTGAAGTAAAGTACCGTTAATATAAGGACTAGAACAAAAATTTCAATTACCTTTCTAGAAATTATCCCAAGGACTCTTAGATATGAAGTTTTATCAAAATCCGTCCACCTTTTTAGGATGTAGCTTCGTGCACAGACAGACAGACAGACGGATAATAAGACGGCATCGGCAGAACCACTTTTTTGGACTCCTCTATATTGGCATCGTTCGACTTCATCAAAATCTTGAGATCGAAAATCTGCACGAATCCAATACTTGCGATATGTTATAGCTGCAAGTAAAAAACACGACTGTACTAAAGGTCCATTTACAGCTCAGCGACCTGCGATTCAAGTGTCAATTGTCTGCCCTTAAATGTGCTATAAATGGTTTGCTCCTGGTTCTCTCATTCGCTGGTCGCTGTGAATGAATATTAAGGTTTTCAAACAAAATTCTAGCGTAATATTCCATGGTAATGCTTCCATCGCAATTTTATTTAGGACAGCTATTTTCTTGATGGAATTTTTTATTCAATCTTCATAAAGGATGTAGACGTTTTCTGGCAATTATTAGTTCTGTTAAGGGTGACATAAATAGCTAGAGTTCGACAGTACTCCCTCTGTGTGTGAATCCGGAAATTGACACAACAGTAGTAAAAGTCACCACCACACACAATTTTGAAAGTGAATCTTAACCCCCTTATAGACCGAGCACATCTCTGTTTTATTTGGTTTGTGCTTTAGATATTTGCGCAATTCATGTTCCAGAACATCAATTATTTCCACAGAAGCTTTCTATACAAAAGCTCAAAGGAACGATATGATAACGTTGCTACAACTTTTTTGTAAAAAGCACAAAACAGAACCTTAGATATTTACTCCCATAAGCTTTATTTACAGTGCAAGATGAAAGTCATGGTACATTCGACAATATAATTTAAGCAAAGTTCACGAGTAGGTGTTAGAAAATTGCAAATACATATAACAATACGTTTTATTTGAGGTGGAATTCAATTTTATAACACTTTAGAAAACTTATCTGAATGAGTAATAAATTTAAATATATTTAAATCCGGTTCTAAAAAAATCGACATTTTATTAAGTTGGCTACAAGTAAAGTAGATACCGTTACTGGCACTTTTAGTCAAAAACGTGGTATACGATCTTATTCTAAAGAACTTTACTAATCTATTCTTCATGTGCAATTTAAACGAAATAGTTTGTATCGTTGTTAAGGTAATTGGCTCTATTCTTTTAAGACATGAATAAGTTCTTTAGATTATTTAAATTTAAAGTAGCTTTTATATAAGTGTTTTTAAATTTGCGGAATAGAAACAATTTGGGGTATACTTTTACTCATAGGCATTTAAACTTACGCTTACGGAACCTGGTCCCAGGTGTCCTTGTTGGTCGTAGATCATCCCAAGGTGTTGGAAGCTTTCTACTGTCTCAACTCTTTGTCCAGCAATGCTTATCTGAGTTAATGACTTGGGTCCTAGGCTGATTATTTTTGTTTTGGCCGAGTTTACTTTCAACCCAACGACGTTTCTCTCTCTCTTTGCTATTTGGTGAAAGTCATTTATTCAGTGAGACAGGATACATACATCGTCGGCGTAGTCGAGATGTTTAATTTCAGATGTAAAAGTCCGTCGGATTCCTTAGTTTCGTGTTTATTAGGACGAATTCACTACATCCATGATAACCAATAAAAACAATATTAATAAAAGTGTGTAACCTTACCAAACCTCACCTCAAACTCCTTAGACAGCCACTCTGCAAAATTTTACATCTGGACCCACCATATGTACCGCTATTAATTGCGATTACTTTATCAGGTGTGCCAAATAAATTCCCGATTGACAACACCAAACGTGAAGTGTCGATCGATATTCGGTTAGTTAGACTTGGCGAGTACTCGGATCAAAGCCGAAGTAAAATCCTCCTTCCATCTTTTGAGCTGATCCTGGTCCTATATGACTACCGGAAGAGTTACGTCTGAGTTAAGTTCTGAGACTTCTTTGTTCGTTTATCATGTTCCAGGTATTCTCAGAAAGCTGCACTCTGCCTTCCCTGTGATCACCCGAAAATCCTTTCAGCTTTCATCTCATATGGTGGCATGCATTGAACGGTTCATTATTTTGAGTCCACTGTCGGAGGTAGGCCCATAGTAATTGGCGCAATGTGGGATCTGGAACCCACAGTTGATCGATATAGAATCTCGGAGTAGTAGTATACGTAACTTTAAATCGCTATCATAAGACAATGGCCCTTCTCTCTGCAATTCAAATCGTGTCCTCACATTCGAGAAACCAATATTTGTCCCGTTACATTAGCCAAAAGTCATCGTGTTGTCAATCGGGATTCCCATTCCCCATGAGGAAGTAAAGCAAGAACTTCATTGCGAACTTAATTGATACGTTTCGTTTTTATTTAAGCAACACGTGCCAGTAAGGATATGAATATCATTTTAACGATGTACAGGGTACGGGTGCTAGTTAAATTGGGAGAGACGAAGTTGTTGGTGGTAATTGAAACTCAGGTCATATTAGGTTTCAATACTCTTCATTGGTGGTGTCCAAATCGACTGGAGACAGTTGTATGTGATATCTGCATTCATTCATAATTCATGGTAGTTTTTTGCATTCGTGTTTATATACACTTGCGAAGTGAAGGATCGAACATAAACTTCATTCAAGAAAATTTCGTTTTCACTGTCAATGTTTAAGGGTGGTTTAGTTAAGTGTTAAGTCATGGATCAACTGATATTTGACTTCAACAGCATTGACAGATAAAATCATTTCTTCTTATGTCCAGTATTCTTTTGTACGACCTTACTTACTTATTTAAAGGGCTTCCGATCCGACTTGTAGAGTCCCTGCCTGAGACATCGTTGCGGTCCCGAGCACTTCCAGTTGTGAAGACCAAGTTTTCTGGCATCTGCGACAGCTTGGTCTTTGTACCGGAGGTTCGGTCTTCTTCGCCGTCTCGAACCTGGGGGCTGGGATTCGAAGATCCTCTTGGCTGGAGCATTGTTGTCCATTCGCTCGATGTGGCCGAGCCAATGTAGTCTGCGTATCTTGGCTTTTTGGACTACATCCACATCCTGGTACAGCTCATAGAGTTCACGGTTGTACCTTCTCCTCCATTCGCCCTCCTCGCATAGGGGACCTAATATCCGACGGAGTATTTTACGCTCGAAGGTGCCCAATATTTGCTCAGCTTTCTTACTTATCGTCCAGCACTCGGCTCCATACAGCAGGACTGGTAAGATGAGCGTTCTGTAGAGCATTAATTTGGTCCGTCGAGTTAGGAGTTTTGAACCCAGTTGTTTCGCCAAACCGAAGTAGCAGCGGTTTGCTAAGGTTATTCTTCGTCGGATCTCTACAAAGGTGTCATTTGTAGGATTAATATTTGTTCCGAGGTAGGTGAACTCCTTAACTACCTCGAAATTATAGTTATCATCAGTGACGTTCTGCCCAATGTTTTGGACAGATAAATTTTTGTTTGTTGATAACATATACTTTGTCTTGTCCTCATTTACTTCAAGACCAACTCGTTTCGCCTGCTCATCAATGGCCGTAAATGCCTCTACGACGGCTTGCCGGGATCTTCCGATGATATCAATATCGTCTGCGTATCCCAGCAGTTGGACGGATTTGTGAAAGATAGTGCCTTCCGTGTTGACACCTGCCCTGCGCACTATCTGCTCCAACACGATATTGAAGAAATCACATGACAGCGCATCTCCTTGCCTGAATCCGGTGCACGTTTGGAAGAGTTCCGAAGAGTTGTTTCCAAATTGCACAGAGCATCGCGTGTTTTCCAGCGTTACGCGACACATCTGGATAAGTTTTGTCGGTATCCCGAATTGGGCCATCGCCTGGTAGAGCTCGAGACGATGAATGCTGTCATAGGTGGCTTTAAAGTCGATGAAAAGGTGGTGGGTTTCGACATGAAATTCGTTGGTCTTTTCCAGGATTTGTCTGAGTGTGAAAATTTGGTCTATTGTCGATCTGCCGGGCCGGAAGCCACACTGGTACGTGCCGATTAGTGGGCTGCAGAAAGGTTTTAGACGTTCACACAATACGTTGGATAGGATCTTATATGCGACATTTAACAGGGATATGCCTCGGTAGTTCTTACAAGACATAGGATCGCCTTTTTTGAAGATGGGGCATATAGAGCTGATACTCCAGTCGTAGGGCATGCGTTCCTCCACCCATACTTGGTTGATGACTTGATGCATGCACCCTACCAAGACATCACCTCCGTATTCAAAGAGTTCAGCTGGAAGTCCATCAGAGACAGCGGCTTTGTTGTTCTTCAGTTTCCTGATGGCTGCATTAACTTCTTCAATACTGGGTGGAGGCGTTGGTTCTACATTGACTGGAGGTGGGTTCTCGTCTTGCCCTATCACTCTCTCTATATGCAGCCCGTTAAGCAACTGCTGGAAGTGTTGCTTAAACACATCAACAATTCCCTGTGCGTCGGTGACTAGCTGCCAGCTGCTTGGCTTTTCGATAATATTGCCGGATGTTGTTGCGCTCGCGAGACTCCTCGATATCCTTGGGCTAGGAAACTGCGTGGTCCCTTTTCCTTTTACGCAGGATTCTCTTTCCTTCCCTTCTTCTGGTCCGATACTCCTCTCTCGCTGCTCTTGTTTTGCGCTGCAGCGCTTTCTTGTGTGCATCTTCTGTCACCCTCTTCCGCTGTACGCACTCATAATCATGGCAAGGGCTCCTCCTTGGAGATGGTTGGTAGCCAAGGGTGGTCAGGGCTACCTCTTTGATGACGTTGCGGTATTCGGTACACTGATTGTTAGCGTTTGTGGTGGGTGAATGCACCGCAGAGAGTTTCTCGGCCACGTGCTCTTTGTAGGCTCCGGCTCCTTCTGGCGTGCTAAGGCGTCTAACGTTAAGCTTGTTTTTCTTGACGGCTCGCAGCTTCTTCTCGTTGGACAGTCGAGCTCTGAATTTAGCTGCAACAAGATAGTGGTCAGAGTCAACGTTTGCCCCTCGGAAGCTAGGCATATCCAAATTGTTGGATGCGTGCCTTGCGTCGATTACCACGTGGTCGATCTGGTTGCGAGTTCGACCGTCAAAGGAAAGCCAGGTTGCTGTGTTGATTCTTAGCCTAGGAAACCTAGTGCTACTTATCACTGTATTAACAGCTGCTGCAAAGTCGTCGTTTGAACGACCTAGGGCCTCTAGTACACCTACGCGTCATCGTGTATGGTTTCTAACAATATGCCTCCATTCTCCCCAACTTTTTTGCCAACTGCCGTGGATCCATCTCGACTATTCTGCGCCATATTTTCCAACCACTGATTTTTCTGCTATCTTGCTGACGTGTTGGTTAGCTATGGAACAGTAACCTTTTCGGAATGTATGGCCAATGCATTGCCACCCGTCATTGGATGATCGTGCCCGTCCTGACCCACTCTCTGCCAGAGGTGTTTTCAGATCAGTGCCATGAATTAGTGTGTTATTTAATTATGTTCCTGTGAAAATTGAATGGATGTGCCTTACCTTACCATTGCATTAAGCATCAAACCTATCATTCAACATGTACCACAACATGTTTTGGCCAGTCAATAGTTTCCCGATCAATCGTCATGTAGATTCTCTGATTGCCTTTGCTTCTGTGAGGTGTCACACTGCTATGATATGTTTCATATTGAGAGTGGTATATCACCGCTCTTCATATATACACTTAAGCTAAACATGAAGTACAATTTAAAAGTATTAAAAGAAGAAGATAACTTACGAAGATTCCGGAAAAGAAAGCGCCAAAAACAAACTGCCAATTTTGCAAGGACTGGACTGATATGGCTGAAAAACACGGATTTTGTTTACTTATGGGTGAAACAAATTTTTCCAAATGGGAAAGCAATATGCACAGATTTATATCAGATGTTAATAGGGCTCGCTATGAAAAGGCAGTTTATAAGTTTCACTTCAAACTTCACGCTTAGTCAACAAAAACTTGAAGCATCAACTCGTAAGTTACTTGCATGCCAACATTTGCATTATTAAAATATAATATGTAACGTAGATGACGATACCAGTCCTTTGATCGCACATTAAAATCGAAATTTCAATATCACTTTCTTGAACTGAAACGAGGGATGATACTTGAATCTGTCCAAGAAAATATAAAATAATGAATTATCTAAGGCACAACAAAAGTAAAATACAGAAAATAAACAGCCTAAAAGAGGGTTTTCTCAGAAAATAAGGAATATACTCCTTCGTGAATAAATGTCAACGAAATTACTAAAGAAAAACCCTCTGACTTACTCCACTCCAATCCAACATAACTTAATCGCACAAGCTTCCGAGAGCAATTGTCCGAGGGATATAACATCTTATCCTTAAATGCAAAAACATAACTCAATTGTTTCGGATCCTGAAAATTACATTTCATCGGGATGTCACACAATGAATGAACGATGGACTGTTACACATTTTCTTTTCTTTTTTTTTCAGTCCGTTTTCATTTTACCCAGTTCCTTATTTGTCTGTAATATTATAGCTTTTTTATGAAATTTTTCCCGGGTTTTCTGGTTTTATACATAGTGCATGCACAAATGCTCTGTATTATATGGGTGGGATAGCATTACTCCATCAGAAAGAATTATAAATATTGTACATTACAAGGGTACAGTCCATTTCAAATATCGTTTTATACATACAAGTATATACATACATATACCCCGTGAGATGGCACAGACTTTATTTGGGCTTACTCTGTCGTAACTAAGAAAGGATAATCCGAAAATATTAACAGTTATTTGCCTTTTGTGACTTAAATGATATAAATTTATTAAAGACACTCCAGTTAGCTGTATGCCATTGTATAATAATTGTAGTAAGCCAAGCACATCAGTCGGTTCGAGATATGGGTACGCTCGAGTTTACTGCATGTTTTGGTTAATTTTTATTACTTATTGACATTTTGGGGATATGTGTTCTAATTTTTGCGGAGGTCGCACGCACACAATACGATTATGTATGAGAGAAAGGATGACATGGACGGCCGTATGCAAAATAGTCTACGAGTAGTAGCTTAATTTAAGGATAACATTTTCCACAGGGTAGCAATTCATTAAGGTTGGAACTAAAGTACCGAGATAAAATTGTCATAAAGTGTACGGAGTGTCATTAAAGTTTTTACAGGCGACGCAAATAAAATATATTTTGCAAGCAAAAAAGAAATTAACAATGATAAGGGGTATGTGATATAACACAATTTCATGGTTAAAAGTTTTAGTATACAATGCAATATGAAAGGACTAGACAGCTGTGCATACTTATGTATATAATTGACCCTGGCTGGTTTGCTGACTTACAAATTGGTAATAAACTAAAGTATTTCAGTAGTCGCCTAAAAGGAAGCTAAATAAAGAATAACTTGCTCTTGTTATCTTAATATGATGTTTTAAATTCAGATAACTACGTGTGGGCAAATTGTTGATAGATGAAATTTCAATATACATATGCACTTCCTCAATTTGAGTACTTTGTCTTGGCGTAATTCTAACAAGCAGCAATATCGAAAAAGCCATTACTGATGCATGAATTTTCGTTTTCATCATATCACAGCTATGTATATGTATGTATGTACACAGAAAAAAATATTAATGAATGACATTCATACATTGAAATTAATTTATTTTTAAGAAATATTCATGTATTTTAAGTACAGATTCTTCAAACAAGATTCTGTTTTTATGATCAATTCATTAATCGTATAAAACTGGGTTCATAAAAATATTTGTATGGCAGATTTGGAGAATGAACCGCTTATTTTAATGAATTTATTCACAAGTTCTTGAACTCTTCATAAACTGCCAACTACGATGTTTAAGAGTAAAAACATTGGATTATACTATATTACATTATATTAAAGAAGAATTATTTATTAAAAAGAACCTATACGCACTCATAGACAATACCATTTGAGAATATTCGTTCCATAATTTTCAGTGGCGTTGTGCCACGGAAGGGTATCCAGTCACCTAATAAGAGGTTCGTCGATCAAGTCCCACTCACATCCAATGAAATTTCAAAGTAAATGCAATTTTAAAACTTGGTTGAAACACACAAACATGTAATTAATTACACAAACATGTAAAAATAATAGAATTGGTATATCAACTCGCCTTTGGCTTTGACAGCAACCAACCAATAACAATCCCAGCAAAATAGGATATTGTTTAAACTAATTCCTTTTTAAATAATTAATAATTTATAATTATTATAAAGAAAAACTTGGTTTGCCGTCTTATAGCATATGCTTAGGTGCAACATGAGCCTTAGTTAAAATCGTTAGAGCCATTTTCGAGAACATTGAGAATAATTTTGTGCCGTTATTTTCACTTGTATGTATGTACATATACGTGATAATCACTGTTAAAAGCGCAGGGGTTCCAAGTTCGAATCCAGAAAAACCATCAAAAGTTTTTTTACGGCCCCACCACTTCCGAGTGTCTGACAAACATTAAAGATTATAATTGTCATGAAAAAGCTTTTCAAAACCACTCTGCCCTTCGGATACGGCATAAAACTGTACATGCAGAAATGTATACCACGCACAACATGTACAGTTGTGAGAACCTAGGTCTTGGCCTCTATGGGCTGCTAACGGACTAATAATTATTTATATTTTGGTGCAAAAATCTATGCATAGACAAGCTTAAGTTGAGACCAGCAAGTCACGCATAAGCGCCAAATTAGCCATTCACCATTTTTTACCCAAAGCTTCATGCTTCTATCACGTATTTTCATACCTTACTATAACAGTGTTCAGGGACGAGCGAATGCCGTCAAATTCACTTAATGGTAGCATTATTGTTTATACTCTATTCTAAGGGTATATTAAGTTTGATACATAGTTTGTAACGTAGAAAAATATATCTTTAGATAGGCTACATAAATGTAAATGTATATATAAATGATCAGCATTACTAGCCGAGTCGATTAGCTATGTTCGTCTGTTAGTCCGTCTGTCGCCAGTTTTTGGGCCTCAAATATTGAGCTAGATTGATGAAATTCTATATACGAGAGCCTTTTCTACGGTTTCTTTACAGTAATATCATTTCTTAGGAACAAAATACAATATTTGTTTAACAATTTTCAAAACCCGCCCACTACCGTGCCCAAAAATTCAGTTCTTGAAGTAATTTCATTAGAAATTTAAAAAAAAAAAATAATAACAAGATAATAGCAAGCAAGAATAATGGTGGAAGAAAAAGATATGTGTATAGGAAATGAATAAGGTATCACACAATCCGCTCTAGACGGATCGATTTTTCATATGTTTTTTTTTTTGTTTTGTATTCATAACTTTGTTGAATATACATAGGTACATACATGTTATTGACACTACTATTAAAATATCTTTTTTACCATAAATTAACCCAATTCATAACATAGTTATTTTAACTCTTCTTTGTGGAAGAAACGTCACTTAACCCAATCTAGTGCAACAAACAGAAATTAAAAAAAAAAACCTTAGCATAAAGTAATTTAGTGTTAGTGGTATTTCTCGTCATAGTTTGAAATCCAAAAGTGCACGGAACTTACCGTACGACTTTTGTGTTTTAAAAGTATGTATTTGACTTCCTACAAACAAACTATAGTACAATAAAAGAGAGAATAATTTATTTATGTTTTTGGACCTAACACTGCAAACGTAAAATATTTAAGAACACGTTCCAAAATCATTTTAGAAACGTTTCACAAACATTTCAGAAAAATTAAAATATTTTTTAAATATTTAAAAAAAAAATACTTCTTCTTTCTTTATTTTGTAAAATATTTTCCAGGACGATAAAACCAGCTTAGAAAAGTGATCTAGTTTGAAGACATTTTCTTCAGCACGAACATTTTGGAGCAAAGACATTTGAATATCTCACAAGATTATGAAAACTTTTTTAAGCCAATTCTAAAATATCTAAGAAATGTTTTCAAAAAAGTGAAATATGTCGTTGGAAGAATCTTTTCACAATGTTTTAAGAATTTGTTTTTAGTGGGGAGGGAACATAGACATACATATAAGACACATAAATTCATAGGCAACGATTTTTTTAGGTACATACCTTGTAAAGGTTAAATTTTTCTTCAATCTCTGACCAGAAATACACAAAGAATATAGTTGCGCCATCCTTTAGACACAACCGACGGAAGTAGATACCATCTCTTCACAAATTCAACACTTTTCAGAATACACTTTTCAGAATACTTTCTGAACTGAACTTTTCCTTATTTGAGTCACGATTTCACTGTAACTATATTTATACATATTACTTTATGTCAAGGATATGACCGAAAATCTTTGACATACATATGACGATGTATATTTATATGTTGAAATATAAAATTAATTGTTATACTTAAGTATATGCAATATTTATTTGTCAAAATTCTCACAACTTTACGGTAGTTTAATAGTACCTTGCAGTGAGTAATACTATATCAAGATAGCAGTTTTTTCAAAAATACAAATAATTTTGATAACAATGTTTTGTTTATTCCTAAATGTAGAGCTAGCTGTCCTGATTACGAATATGGTGGCCTAAGGCGTTTTGCAGGGCGCGATTTTCTTACAAGATGCTGGGAGAAAAACACTAACACTTAACACTATTTGTCTTGAGCTTGAGAAACAAAAATATTTTCTCATTTTAAATGGATACGAGAAATATTTCAGAAACGTTTAAAAAAGTGTCCATACTAAAATGTTTTTTTGTCTCGCTCGATCTGGACGCACCTATACAAGTTAAGTACATCTACCTTCAATCAGGGATGCCGTTTTAAAATTTCTAAGGGGTGTGTTTTAGAAGTTTACAGGGGAGTATTTTGTGCCTGAAGAGAGTACTGGAGTACAGGAGTATAGTTTGTGTTTTACATTTTTTTTCAGCTAACTTTTCCACATTGGGCTTTACAAAACGCTTTGAAATGAACTCATCAATTTTAAGGACAGATACACGACGCTTTGCCTTTTTATACCCTATCCTAATTATACCCTATCCTAAGGGTATATTAAGTTTGATACATAGTTTGTAACATAGAGAAATATTACAGATAGACCCAATAAAGTACATATATAAATGATCAGCATCACTAGCCGAGTCGATTGAGCTATGTCCGTCCGTCCGTCTGTCCGTCTGTCCGTCCGTCCGTCTGTGTGTCACCAGTTTTTAGGCCTTAAATTTTGAGCTAGGTTGATGAAGTTTTGTATACGAGGTCTTTGGAAAAGTAAGCAATACAAGTGTAAAAATTTTTAAAATCCGCCCACTTTTCAAAAAAATCACCTTTTTTCACTATTTTCATATGAAACTCGAAAAAACTTACTTGGACAAATATGTAGATAGATACCCACTGAATCTACAAATCGTCTATACATTGAATATGGCCACGCCCACTTTTTAGGGACGTTTAGTTCAAAAATTAATTTCCGAGTAAAAATATTAGTTTATAGGGCAAAATAGAAAATTTTGAGAATACATTTTCCACCGCCCACTGACACGACCAAATAAGATAGGGATAGGGTATCATACGATCCGCTCCAGGCGGATTGTAGCATTTTTTCACTGGTTTTTTTTTAATGATGCAAATATATTCGTTGCAGTGAATTGTATTTGTACATATGCATATGAGAAAAAGAAAGAAGTATTATAGTTTTCACATGGATTTGTTTGACAATCTCCAATTTAATGAAATAATAAGATCATTAGGTCTGTTCCCGCACTTTCTGCACCAAAATTTGCAGCTTGTAAAATTTATAAGAGTGGGTCTAAATTCTCTCAGAGAAATATAAATACAGTAAAGTGCACCACTGGATTGTACGTACTTCCACCTATAGTATGCTGGATATGAATAAATTTTTAATAAGAAATTAATTACATTTTTGAAAAAAATATTTTCAAAGTTTTGGATAAAACATTAAATCCTGGCCGAGAAATGCCATATTTATATAAATATATATTTAGTTAAAAACGTGGTATACCATCTTACAGCATTTGTCTAGCTTAATTTCAATATGAAATTTAATCAAAACCGTTAGAGCCGTATTCGAGAAAATTGTAGTTTTGTAAGATAGGCTTTAAGTAAAGTACCGTTAATAATAAAATTCCAATTTTCACTCCTTGGGTATACACAACAGACACCAGATGTGAAGTTTAAAACAAATCGGTTTACCCGGTTAGGCTGCACTCGAGAATCGGCTGAAACACTTTTTCGTGCTTTTTCTTTTTCTTCTTAATATAATAATAATAGAGCTTATGCGTTAGTGTTTTAATAAAGTAACATACCTACCAATAATTAAACAAACAAATATACACTCATAATACAATTTTTTTTTGGAAAAATCAAAATCTTTTAAAGGGAGTATAATCAGGACGAGGTGAATACGGGAGTACAGCCTATTAGAAGCGAGTACGAATACTCCCATTCGGCATACCTGCCTTCAAATCGCATTTATAAGGAAAAAGCGTATATACATGCAGACATATGTATATGTAAGTTCATACAGAAATTGTAGATGCATCCCAATTATTTCAAGAGAGTAAAATATCAGCTATCACTTTGCCTAACTGTACTCGATACTGTGGTTCTCAAAAATGACTCCTCATTACTTACCCTAAGATTAATAGTTTTTCAAAATTTCATTTCATAGTTTTGAAGCTCCTTCATCATTATTCCAAAATTCACCAAGGAACTGACGGAATTATGACATCTTTCTCGTAGCCTTGTCTCTTAGCAGCAAACTATTTTACTTTTTTTCTTCCTAGATTCACTGCCTTATAAATTGTGCTCACATCCTGTACTGTGCTTGACTGGCAGGGTATGTCGGTCTGAGATATCAATTGCAATTTGTTTTTGTCACAATACGACATCTTTTTAAATGCGTATTATTGTTGCCGAGAATCCCATAGCTGTCGTCATCATGGACTCGTCTTTGTTCTTCTGCTGCTGATGCGGCTGCATATTCTTTTCTTTCTTCGTAGAGTTTTCCATCAAAATGTTTAAGTGGTTCTTATGGTTTTCTTCAGCGGATTGTTTTTATAACCCCACAGCAGAATCGTCGTTATTCTTGTTGGAATTTCGTTCCTTTCTTTGGACTACTGCTTCTGTTTCTTTTTTGTTTTCTTTTTGTTTGTTTGAAATGGTTCCGCTAAATTAAATGTTAAATGTAAAGCTCCTTTGCGTTTGATGGTTTCATATTTGTTTCTTGGTCTACCCTATTTGTGAATAGAGCAATAATGTATGAATTCCTTGCGGGTACGGCATACATAATTGGTTATGGGTATGTGGAAACAAAGTGAGCGCCTAGAAAAGTCACTGAACAGACGACGGAAACTGTGTGACTGAGGAAACCACAAAGAAAAACTCATTCAATTCGTTATACTGGTGAAAAGAATCACATAAGAAACAGACAGTGAGGAAAAAAGGATTTTTACTAGGGTTCATAAATGTTATGTATACGCACCGTTAACCATTTTCGTGGTATTGTTTTTTGTCTACGAGTTTATTAGATCCAGTTTTTGTATGTTCTTGTGGTAAGTATACTGAGAACATTTCAGCAATTACTCTTCTTAAATCACATGAATTGGGTTATGTTTTTTATTATTTTGATGAACCGATGTAGATTACATTTGTTTCGGGATATATGTATATACCTACATACATAAAGCTGAAAATATTTTTTGTATTGAAAAAGTCTAACAAAAGTAAAAAAAAAAAAAAGAGAATTTCATTGCCAATTCATCGAACTATGCGAACAATAAGTAATAATAACCGCCACCATATTTGTTATCCTGATTTGGTCGATTTCAGGCTTCCAGACAAGTTCTTCGTTTAGGAATTAATAGGTACCTTACGTTTGGTGCTGAATCGTAGCCTTCTTGCTAAACACACACGCTACACAATTCATTCACAGGAAAAGACGGTCAGCCCACATGTGGCCTTATTTCGTAGGGCGTTATTTCACGTCACCTGGGTGAGACATATTCCGTCCTGAATGGTCCGAATAAATTTGTGTGTCCATCTGCTTTTCATTGTATTATCGAACGAGCCGAACAGATGACGCTGTCTTTTAATCGCTCACGGCTCTGCTGTTATGTAAGTATCTTTAACATTTGCAAAAATGTCGACGGGAACTATTCCAGCTATAAAAACGGCGCCCTCGTCTGATATGGTTCGAATGCCGTTGATTGTTCGTAGCGCACAGAGTCTGTAAGTTGACAATAGTTCCCTTTTGGTCCCCTCGTCCTTAATGCCTGCGCTGAGACTGTGATGACAACCCTGGACTATGAATGTTACGTAATACGCGCCAAGAAACTCCTTGTATTTTTTTTTTTAAATACTCCACATGAGTTTTAAATTGCAGTTTGTTTCCAGCATTATTCCAAGGTATCCCCATCTGATTTGTGGGTGCCGTGGCTCAGTGGTTAGTGCGTTGGACTACTGCGCAATGGGTTCCAAGTTATTACCATCAAAAGGAAAAATACCATCAAACGTTTTTTCACGACCCCACCTCTTCCGAGTGTCTGACAAACATTCAAGAGTATTCACTGTCATGAGAAAGCTTCTCAAAACTCCTCTGCCCTTTAGATACGGCATAAAACTGTAGGTCCCTTCTGTATATGCAGAAATGCATACCACGCACAACATGTACAGTTGTGAGAACCTAGGTCTTGGCCCTCTATGGGCTGCTTACGGCCTAATATTTATTTTTATTTATTTTATCCCCATCTGATTATTTGGTTACCAACTGGCAAACTATACACATATTCCAGCTGACTATGAATACAGGTTCTGCTTTATTATCACCTGACAATTGCTTTGTTTGTAGCGGATAGACAATTGCTTTGCTTGAAGCAGAATCAACTACACGAATCTATTAAGCTACTGTCACGACAGCAATGTCGATGGCAAATCCAATTACAGTTATCCACCCAGGCAATGCTGATCGTATCTGTCATACCAGATGTTTCACAAGAACGGCCTTAGGCTATGTATTTAACTATATTTAACTTTCGATGTGAGATAACGTAGCAGGTTCCTGTTTGTATTAAAGATTAGGTTCTTGTATCAGCAAAAATCAAAGATGTTGTTTGGTAAAAAATTTCATCGCTATGGTGTGTTTTTAATAAAAGAAGAAATTATATTAAATTTATTAATACTAATATAAATAATTAATACAGTAGTACCTCAATAATGTGAACCAGTAAGATTTTGAATTACGTACATACTCTAAAATGTGAAATCAACACCAATTCTAGATACTCGAAAATGTGAACTTTTATTTTTTCTTATTCTTTTAGCTACTTAACATCGTTTTAACTCATTTAACATTGCTTAACTCATTTAACATTTTTAAATTACTATGTTTTTGAATCAGAGATCGGCATGCGATCACATTTTGGCGACTTAGAGTATACTTATAAAAAAAAGCGGTGCAAGTGTGTACACGGAGAGTTTGACATGCGGACATATTTTTGCGACGTAAAATCTACTCACAAAGAAGCGGTGCGAGTATGTACAACCACCGCAAACTAAGCGATACTCAATATTCTACAATGGAATCAATTGGGTATGTTTCTCAAATAAACTCGAGTGTTACGTTTGTTCACTCATTCATATCCGTGACCACTTATGACTAACAAAAACACCGCATACACAAAGACAGAGTATATCCATTATAATGAGTAGGGACACTCTCTCTACATATGCATTTTCTACTACCACAAAACAAAAGATAAAAAAATTGTACAATAAGTGGAAGTAGATCAAAAGTATACACTTTAACCCGTATACACGACCCCTTGTGAAAAAAGAGAACGCAATACATTTTACCTGTCTGAAATCTTGAAGGAAGACGAAACAAAAATCTTATCTTTGAGTCATTTTAACAAATGCGGTGTTTGCGGTGGTCTTGTTACTCATAAGCGGTGGTACAAGATCACACTCAGATTTACTATAAATACTTGTGCAGAACTATCGCAGGAATTGCGGTGCTGGTTTACATTCGCACCGCTTTTCTCTCACCCATCGGTTTGATCTGGGGAAAAATGATCAAACACCGCATAGTCTTTGAGTAAGTATGAATAAATGATCGCAACATAAAACCGGTTTGCAGTCAATGCCATAGGGATAAAATATTTTACCAAGTATGGATGAGTTTGAGTCGCAGAAACAACGAGTATACATGCGGTGTTCGAATGAATGCGGTATACCGCTGCCGATCTCTATTTTGAATCCTATCTCTTACTTTTCAAATAATCAAGTTACAAATCATTTCAAAAACTAGGAAACTAGGTCACTGTTGGGTTTGGAATTGTTGCGAGCTAGGTTTCATGCTAAGTTTTTTCATGTCCATGTTTCGCGAGTCAAGTTAACAGGATATAGAAAACAAAATGCCTTTCTAGATTTTTATCTAGATATGGGTTTTTTAGATTTTTGTACTTTATGGATTTTGTCCGTTCCAGATTTGTGTTTTAGAAATTTATAAAATGTATTTTCGAAATTTGTTCCGTTCTAGATTTAAGTAACTCTAGCTAACATTATGATCTCATGTACAAATATCGATTCTTCAGAATTAAACAAGATAAAAGCTGGTGTACCGCAAGGCAGTGTTTTAGGGCCAGTGCTATACCTTCTATTCACTAGCGATCTGCCTGAAAGCGGAGAAAGCACTATAGCAACTTTTGCAGATTACACTGCTGTACTTGCTGTAGGAGAAACTGTTGAAATAGCAACAAAAAAGCTCCAAATAGCTATATAAGAATAGAAATTAGGTTATATTTTCTACCAAAAAAGTTCAGAAATCCGACAACCGGCGGATTTCTCTTTTAAATTCTCAAACAATTCAAAAATAAATTGCTGATTAGTTGAACAACTAGGTGCAATGCCATTCGGGATGACGAAAGTTAGTCCCCCAGGGAGGTTTTTTAGATGGGTTAAAGTCCCTCACTATTGCAGAAGCATCCCTCGCGTTCTAGCTCTGCAATGTCTTTCGATGATTTTCCCTTCCAGCGAACCCCCATACAAAAAATAAAATAAAAAAATGTACAAATATTTTGCTATAACTTATTGCGTCACCACATCTCACATTTATACTCTAAGCACGAAAATGAATTTATTATTAATTTTAAGTACAATTGAATTATATAGAATATAAGGCAAAATTAGGCACACCGTATCTAACGCCACTGGTAATACGTAGTATATTCATTACACATACATACATAAATTGTAATAAATATTAAATAATATAATAGCCCTAATAAGTGTTAACTTTTTTTATACTTATTTACTTGTGCAAACATAATTTTGAGCCTATGACAAATTTCCGACAAATTCCTCACTCACTGCGGAAATATGTATGTACAATATGCTTAAAACTTAAACTAGGTCATGAAAACATAGTTCATGGCAGTGACACAATTGCGTTACCATTCCAACAATTTTCTCTGAAACCTCCATTGTTATCACATTTTCCAAACTATCCCTCTCTTAAATTTAGTTTTTTTTTTTTTTTTGTTAAAAAGAATTATGTCAAACATCTGTCCAATCTTGAAAATTGGGTTACCAAAGGAAGTTCATCTCCTTATTCCCAGAAATGATGAGTCTGTGAAAACTAATTATGAAGTTTTTCACTGTGAAGCAGAAAAAATTCAAGAAAGAGAAACCAATTTGATTTGGCAAAAAAAAAAAACAACAACTTTTATGGTTCACAACATAAAAATTTGTACAAAAAAAAAAAAAAAAATCACGCCCACATTCAACCCGCAGGAAAATCTAATTTTGGCGAACACAAATGTGGCAATCACCCCCCAAGTGAGAGAATAAAAATATATCTGACTGGGTTCCATAAATTATGACATCAGTTTTAGTACTAAACTTCAACTGGTGGATACTACAAGGACTCACCAGAAGACTACTTCTATTAGGATATTCTCATTTGCGTGTGAGTGCTGTGGATTAAAAATATAAATTTTGTATATAGTATGTACATATGTATGTATATAACTCTTGCTATCCGACAATTGCAGAAAATCCAGTTGCAAAGGATTTAATTTTTATAATCCACTTTTACCATATTTCATTCGAACCATTTTATCCCACCACCCCCGGGTTTGGATCCCTCTTTTGCTGAAACCCATTTGAGGAACTCGGTGACGTTTCAATATGCGACGCGTAGAGTTAGGTGGGGTTAGTGACTGCTCCAAATCACTTCTTCTCTTTGCTAAGAATGCTGAACGGAAATATTCTTCAAATGTCTGAGATAATTTTGTGGTTTCGTATTTTGTAAATGACAGTTTGAAATGACAGGCAGAATAAGAAAAAAGAAACAGCTGAGGTTTTTCTCCTTTCTTCTTAATTTTCTATGAGAATGTGTCGTTCTAAGCGAATATGCCATTCGTAAACAACAACAAATCTCTTGATAGTGCATGCTCCGTTTTCAGATTGTTTGGTCGCTCTGCTTTCTTTTTTATGTCCTTTCGTAAGTTTTCTTTCAAAAAATGAAACGAGATTTGTTGCATGCTCTATACTCGTATACAAGAGCTCGAATCCTTCTCCGTACTATACCTCCTACGGTTTATTTTTTTTTTTTTATGCAGGATCCCGGATGGTATTGTTAGCCGAAGGGTATGGGGACTCCATGTGAGTATGGAAACGTGCTCCCCAAATGGGACGAAATGAATTTGAAATGTGTCATTTTGTGTGTGCTATTTCTGTATGTAATGTATTGCTATAGAACTAGACTCTATTTGTTAAACCCACTAACAATGGGTTGTAGTGATTATGTTCGTTATTTTTATACGAATGTATGTACCTACACATATATTTTCCAGTTTGAATTTCTAGTTTGATCAACGAAATGACGCGCTGAAGCAAACATAATACTGCTTCTCATACATATAATGTAATTGCATTGCAGTATTTGTAAGCTACACACAAAAGTGTTTACTCATTGAAAAGCGTGATTTGCAGAGCTTCTGTGAAGTCTTCTTTCGCATCGTGTATGTGGTTCACTTTAATTTGTTTACACCATTTAATATGAATCATTATTGTGCTGGGTGCATTCAAAGGAATAGAGATTATTTTCCTTTTTCGCTGTACATATTATAAGCAAATATAATAGGATTACATCTGTTTTTATCCCAAGGAATAGAATAATAATGCTCGCTATTCGCCATTTTGTGGACAAATTTCGTATGAGTACAGCTTTACCTTTCAGACCCTTTAGGGGCAGATTGAATGTAAATAGCTATGTACAGTCAAAATCACTTATAAGGACATCGCTTATAACGGCCAAATTCTTCGGTCCATTGAAGGTTGTTATGACCGAGTTCGACTGAATTGAAATGGCAACTTAATATTTTTTGTCCTTTCTTTAATTTTGATATTTATTGTTTTAAGAGACTGAAATGTTTTAGTTATTTTTTATTAATTTATAACCTTAACTTTGTTATTAACAATTGAATTACTTAAAAATAAGGAGAATATTACATGTATCGCTAAATTTGATTCTTCAATTTTTTATGGGACCCTTTTCAAGACTCATTCCGAAATTGTTCAGAGGTAACACTGTATGAGTACACTCAACATAATGTGGGTAGAGAAGAAACTGAAGCGTATTTATGTGTGGCAGACAATTAAATGGTCTATTCGGCCTCGATCGCTGGTAACTCTACTAAGCGGTAGATTTTTCCGAAAAGATCCCAGTATAAAACTACGACTTGTGACGGAATTTTGTGGATGCGTTTCTTAAGGAGCTTGATATCGATTCTCATATTAATTGGAAAATGTGTTTAATGAAGTGGCTCACTTTTGACTTGATACGCCTGTGAACAAGTGAAATCGCTGTTTCTGAAGTGAGTCGAACCCTGAAGAGACTGACTTGAACTGAGTTCTAACGAAGGGAATCCGGTGCAATGGTGTCCACTTAAAATTCAAAGATTGCTTCTGGGTTTCAATGAATGCGAACGATCTGTTTAAAAAAAAAAAAAAAATTGCGGTGAACCTCTGGGAAAAGATTAATTTAAAGCAAAGCTAATCACATAAGTACTTTAAAATATGTTTCTTATGATATCAATGCATTAGCTCATAACATTTCATCAGGTTTTGGTAATTAAAATTGTAATTATTGTGGTTGAACAGTCTAAGTTCGAGAAAAGGAACCTAATTTTTACTGAGTTTTCTATCCCGAACACAACATTATTTTTTCCATTATTTCCTAGTGGAAATGGAAAGAGTTTTATATGAACCAAGATTAATTTAAAGAGGAAAGAAAAAATGAAGTTAACAAGCGCAATAACAGTCCGTTAAATTAAAAAAAAAAACTTAAGTTATATTCAATCATATTTCGCAAGAAACTGCGGACAATGCGAGGATTACCTGGACTTGGACCCAGAAGATGATGGATTGAAGAATACCGCGTGCGACCTATGCAGCTGATGATATCATTTCCTGTACCAAACTTTGTTCAAAAACTTTCCAAGAAGCAGAAGAATTATTTAATAATTACTTACTTACTTTAATCCTTTAACCCCTCGAGGGCATAGGGCGACAACAACGCCTGCACGCCATCTTGTTCGTAGTTCTGCAACGCGTTTGAGCTCTCTTCAGCTCATTCCCAAAGAGCTCGATTCCTCCTCGACTGTTCTACGCCACGTTTGCCTAGGGCATCCCGCTGTTCTGCCTGCTTGGGCGAGCGGATTCCACTGCATAGCGTATTTCGCAATGGTGGCTCTTCATTGAAGATACGGTTCGGCCAAAAGATCCTCAAGATGATTCTTAAACATTTGTTTACAAAGGCTTGCAGCCGGCGCGTGTTAATGGTGTCCACTTTCCAAATACATAAAGCAGTACCGATTCTACGTTGGAGCGAAACAGTCGTAGCTAAGTTCTTAAGCTGATAACATTGCTTTTCCAGATTGTGGACACCATGCCAAACGCAGCTTTGGCCTTCCCGATTCTGCTGCACACATCCAGTTCGATGCCACCACGCTTTGCCGAGACCACACTTCCTAGGTATAGAATGTTGTCAACTTTCTCGACTTCCTGTCCGGCAATGTTAAGTTGTGCGCTGGTGTTGGAAGTGCTCAGGGCTTTTGTTTTGGCTGTGCTAATTTTGAGCCCTACTTTGTTTGCCTCAGCTTCTAGATTCTGGACCATAAGATGGAGGTCCATTATCCGATGTGAAAGTAGACAAACATCGTCAGCGTAGTCTAGGTGTTTGAGGTAAGAAGTCATAGTCCAGCGAATTCCATGATTTCCTTCCGTCAATGCTGCACGGAGAACATCACTGATAACCACTAAAAATAACAGCTTTGACAGTATGCATTCTTGACGTAATTATGATTATTTAATAAAACAATAATTACTTCTGATTAGTTTTGTTCTTTTTTTAAATAAGTATTAATTTTTAAGGTTAATACCTAGTATTAGTACAAAATAACTGACAATATTTACTCTGAATGTTGAAACAGTCATTTGTAGGAAGTTATTTATTTCCTTTGAGCTTTTTTTGTAAAGTCAATGAGTTGTTACATATACATACATACATACATAAATCCTTTAACCCCTCGGGGGTCTTTGGGCGTCAACAACATCTACGCGTCATCTTGTTCGGACTTCTGCAATGCGTTTGAGCTGCCTCCACGTCATTCCTAAAGAGCCCGATTCCTCCTCAACTCCACGTATGCCTAGGTCGACCCGCTTATCTGCCTGCTTTGGTGAGCGGATTCCACTGCATAGCGTCCAGACGGACGGACGGAAGGGCGGACATGGCTAAAACGACTTGGCTAGTAATGCTGATCATAGGTATATATACAAACATATATACTTTATTTCGCCTTTTTTAATATTTCTCTATATTACAAATTATGTGTCAAACTTAATATACCCTTAGGATAGGGTATAATAAACAATCAAATATTCAGCCCATTATTAATGAAATGAAGCGAGAAATTCTCCAAAGACTTGTCCGCAATTGGACTGAGAGGATGCTTTTCTTCAAAAACAGCAGAAGAAGCCACATGTCAAAAATCGTGTTCAAAGTATAACGTCATGAACAATTCTTCATAATGAATAATAAATAAAGACTTTTTATTTAAACTCATTTCCTTTCATTGTTTTAAAAAGAGGCCTATTACTCTTTACAGCAACATGTAAAGTGACTGGGTGCCTCGCGTCTAAATTATTTTGAGAACTGCTTTTCGTTGAGGGAATGGACTATGAAGTTTTAATGCTTATAATATTTTATTCCTGTTTTCGAAGAATTGGTGCTCAGAATGTAGTGCATTTATGACAAACTATGAGGATTTTTATAAGATCCAAACATACACACGTACATGTATACGCATATGTAGTTACTCATATATTCGCGTACAGAAATCTGAAAGCTGCCTAGTCCATCAGTAATAGGGTCTTAGTTATAAAAAAGGCTAATGGAACAAATGCAAAAAAAAAAACATTATATTATATTTATTTGGGAACATATCCCATTCACACTACCTTGAATTTATTTTTTTACATTTTGATATCGCATATGGAACAACAACATATCCCTCATTCGTTTTACTGCACTTCCGATGCAAATGTTCATCATTCATTCGTATTCAATAACTATAACGACGATGATGTTCATGTAATTTTGGTGATTCAAAATGTATGTCGTCGCCTCAATGCGAAATACTGTGTCCTGGACTGTGAAGAGCACGAACAACATGTTACTAATGTAATGGATTTAAACTGTATCAACAAATGCCATTATAATGATGATGTTGATATTGATTTTGGTGAGGACATGACCTAGCCATTAATCATATTACAGCACGTATACGCCATCGATCATAACGTATGTATGTGGGATGGATAAAGAGCACTTTCTTGTGATGAGAACTTAACAATTTTAGGACAAAGTGTTTTTCTTTTTTTTTTTTTAAGCAGGACATGGTGTAGGTGCTAACATTTGTACATAATTTATATGAATATTGAGGAAAGTATTTATTATTTATTCTTAAGTTAAATTTTACTTTTTACACAATACACATACATATGTATAGTAGCAAACTAAGAAAATTATATCAGCAGTGGCGCATTGTATTAGCTTGCATATTATTGAGTTTTAGATTGATAGTGTCAATTTTAATTAACATTGGATTGTAGTAATTGTATGTGCTTTTTTTTTTGTATATTAAAAGTTACAAAGTACAATATTGGCATTTGCCATAAACCGAATAAGAGAGATTTACAATTCGTATTTTGTATTATATAAAATAGTTAGCTTACTTGAAGGAGGACACATAAAGACTGAACTCGAGACACAAAACTAGATGTGTATGCCTCTAAAGCAGGGGTGTCAAACTCAGACTTCTTTAGTGCCATTTTTTCTTTGAAGTATGGCAGCGGGCCACATTAAAAACAAAAACGGGTTCTCAACAATAATTTCTAAACTTTGATAGGTGATTGCGGCCATATTGTTAAGGCTACATCTGTCAAATTTGCTGATCTTTATTAAATCTGTTTTGACAAATCAACTTAAAGAGTTATACTATTCAACAACATTTGTAAATGATTAAATTGTTTTATGAAAGTGAGACTATATTCAACGATGAAGCCTATTTCCGGATCAACAAGCAAATTCGTCGGATTTGAGACTATAATAATAATCACACGAGATCCACCAAATCGCAATACATTCAGAGAAAGTCACTGTTTGGTGTGGATTTTGGACTGTCGACAACATCGGTCCATACATCTTTGAGTACGAATTTGACCAGGCTATCACCATCTACCGCGAGCGCTATAGGTCGATGATAACCAGTTTCTTTTGGCCCCAATTGGATGATATGGATAACGATGCGGCGGTATACAGCCCGTCCCGATTCCTGAACATTGTTATCTCACGCGGAGGCGATTTGAATTGGCCACCGAGATCATGTGATTTGACCCCGTAAGACTTTTTATTGTGGAGTGTCCTTAAATCAATAAACCACAAGCCCACACTGCTCTCAAAGCCAACATAAGGCGACATACATACATGAGCCTTCTAAATAAAAATAATTATTATAAATATCTTACAGTTAATTTAATTTAAATTTAAGGATAGGAAAGAAAAGGACCTTAACCCCTTCTTTATCTAAATGCTTCAATTGAAATGCACATGAAATTAGAGCATTATTGGATTCAGGTCACGGGCCACAAGTTTCTTTGACATGCCTGCTCTAGAGGTACTCCTCAAGGCGGAGTCATCTCCTCACTGCTCTGGGTTACCGGTCTGGTTGAATTCCTGCAGCGGCTCCAAAAATCTGGTGTGAAGGCCATAGCCTATGCAGACGATGTGGTGCTACTGGGAACAAGCGAATTGTTCTCTACCTTAAGCGAACAAATCGACGGGACCCACTTGATAGATAGATGGTCTAGGAATTGAGATCCAAAAAAAACGAACTGGCTTATTCATGAACAAAACGAATATTCCTCAGTTCGGTATAGCATTTGTTGGGGGCACGGGAACTTCCCTCCGAATCTCTCACTACGCAAGATACCTACTCATACTCTATAAAAAAAACACACCTACAAATTGAATATACATAAATAAACGAGTTAAAAAGGCCTTTCACACGTCCAGATGAATTTTTAGGTGAGCCTGGGAATTTTTTTCCTATAATAATACTTTGGGTACACACGGCTATTTTAAGACATATTCTGACTTACGGCAGCCTCGTATGATGGCCAGCCAGCGGTTAACAAGACCACCTATCTATTGGCTCTCAATAAAGTCCAAAGACTAGCGTGCATTGGGTCCACTAAACAGAACCAAAAAGGAACGTAATATAATTGAAACAATACATGTTCTGAATGAAAAATTCATTAAAGCAAAGACTATATAATACTATAAGACTTCGCACGCAGAACAAATTTGTGTTCCATGTTTTTATTAGCTCGATTTTTTAGCAATATGTATCCATCCATGTTGTTGTTATTGTTTCTTGTGGCGGATACATTCAAATGTTTCGTCAACATTTTTCAATTTTCTATCTCCAATTTATCCATTTTTGTTTTGTTCGAGAGCCGAATCAATTGTTCGCTTCCCAGTGGAGGCAGATTGTTTATTTTTATCCCCACTTTTTAAGAAATAAAAAAATAAGCAGAATCGAAAAATTATTGTGTAAGGATACATATTTTCTGAGTAAGTGTTCGACACTTTTGCCAAGTGTGCGTTATTAATATTTTGCCCAAGAGAAGTAGTAAAATTTAAATTTTTTAAAATAAAGGAACTTATCATAGTGGAATTTTTGGAATTAAATATTGCAACAATGTATTGAAAAATACTATATCATCTGGGAGGCATTTAGAACGTATTTTTTAAAATATGTTATTGGTACTAGTTGAACAATAACCACGCATGTCTCCTGAGTGGACCGGTTTGTAGCTCTTGAGTAAGTTAGGTTGTCTTGGGTGGCTCTTTGTATAGTAGTTCGGAAGTAATAAGGCCGAACTTATCCCAGTGATTCTAAGTTGTGCTGCAGAATTTTTAACTTGTTTCAATCCTTCGTGGACTTAATTATATAGTTGTTTAAACAACTTAGTAGGTAGAGAATGAAAAAATGCCTGTAAGCATACAATGACCTTGTTTATCTGCTCAGGCAAAGCCAATTTATGCATAATAAAACTTTGTCTCCTTAATAGAGGCTGCTACTCTGGTACGTGAGTTGTAGAAATAGAAGACTGGAAGTGCCAGCAAGATTTGTTGCGTCTGAACCGCTCTACAGTCTAAATGCCACTTTCCGCTTACAGTCAACATATTGCCTCTCTAATGACATCTTATAGAGCTTTAGAGTGCAGCTTTATACGGACATAAAAATTAAGACCCAGGTGCACCATCAAGCAGGCAACTTGCTACCTAAATACATAGGCTATTCTGCAGAATATTTTTAATATGACCGAATTGTAAATTTAATCACAAATTACCAAACAGTTTTTAAGAAAATTAGATTTTTAACTCTTTAAACACACTCAAGAGCAGTTTACTTTACTGAAATTTCTCTGAAAAAAACGTTAATACTGTATCCTAACGGCTTTTTACAAGTAGTAGACATTCGAATTGAATTTGAGAAATTGAAATCTTAAATTTTCTTGCCTTGAAGAAAAATTAAAATAGCGCACACTTCTTAAGATTCACCTTATACAAAGAAATGACATATACGTATATTTTTAATTTTTGATTTTTATTATATTGTTTGCTTCTTGTTACCTAGCAACATGAATGTAAACAAAAACTGAAGGTTAAAGTACACCCTCCCATAACCAGTCGGCTTGCCGTTTCGCGGCAAACTAAAATATATTTGAAACATTTGAATGTATCTAGGTTTCTGAAAAAACAACAACAATTTATATTAATTTGTTGATATTATATGTTTTTAAACATTTGAAATGTTGCTGCACCCATTGGTGGGTGCTAGAACAAAAAAAATCGAGCAAAAATTTTGTTCTACGTGCGACGTCTTATAATATTATATAGTCTTTGATTAAAGGGAGGTAAACATCGAATTCATACAGTTTATGAATCATCAGTTTATGAATCATCAGATCAGATCATAAATTCATGCAGCTCTATTTTGTTCATGAAAAGTAAGAATCTGTACATGAAATTATGAATGGTATACATAAATGTCTTACGAATAGATATAAGAAAACCTTCTTAGGCTTAATGCATCGATTCATTGTTGTCATGCATTTTTCCAGCAACAGGAAAAAAACGGTGTGGTGAGAGAGATGGTGGAATGAGTTTTAACAATATGCTATTTCGCTGGGATTGTTATTGGTTGGTTGCTGTCCAAACCAAAGGCGAGTTGATATACCGATTTTTGCTTCGTCTATTATTTTTACATGTTTGTGTACTTAGTATGTGTTTCAACCAAGCTTTAAAACTTCACTTACTTTGAAAATTCATTGGATGTGGCTGAGACTTGATCAAGGAACTTCTTATTCGGCGACTAGATACTCGTACACTCTCACGGCACCATCGCCACTGAAAATTATTGTACGAATATTCTCAAGTGGTATTTACTTTTAGTGCCCTGAGACTTTTTAATTCTTTAGCAGAATTTTTTTTAAGAATCTGTACACAAAACATATGTATTTTTCTTTAAAATTAATTCATTTATCTGAATGAATACCGTTCATTAATTAATTTTTTTCTTTTTGGACTGTTAATACATAATTTTTGCGGAGCTGTTAAGTAGGTAAAAGCCTTCTGCCTTGCGAACTCAAACCACATTTGTTTCTTTGGTAATCTTCTAACGGCCTACTTCACACAGCTGTGTGATATATAATTTTGATTTTGACACATAGTTTGTAACACAGGGACATATTAAAGATAGTCTCAATAAACTTTATTTCTAATGCCCATTTTTACAGTGCGAGTTTAAACTCCGTTTAACTAAAGCCCAAGTTTAAACCGACGTTCAAGTGGATAAGGTGTTTTACAGTGCGGGTTTAAGCTTAACCAAGAGTTTAAGCTTCGTTTAACTTAAACGGCTATGGATGAGGGTTTAAACTTAGTTTAGTTTCTGATGTAAATGGAATGTGCTCTCATAAGCGCCATTTTCACAAACATGGGGTTTCCTCGAAAATGGCTTCAATGGTTTTGATAAAATTTCATATTTCAGTTAGTTTAGGCGTACCAAGCATTTGGATAAAAATGCATGTAACGGTACTTTGCTTTTTAAATGGTTTAAACAAAGCAAAACACTGGCAATACTTGACATGCGAAGGAATAAAGCATTAAGAGTTTTAAAAAATTAAGAAAAAAATATTTTTAAAACAAAAACCTAAATTAAAAAAATTTTTAGTTTTTTAAACTTATTTAAATGTTTGGAAAGCTTTTTTGTTCAATAAATTTTGTCAGAAAAAATATTTCTTACATATAAGGAGCCCTTGCAAAATTCTCTTTAATTTGATATGCCACATGATGGGGAACAAAATAATTTTTTTTGTTCTTCATATAAGGTGCCCAAAAAAGGGCTACCAAAATGAAATTCATTGCCACCACCTTGTGCGGGCTTCCACATAATGTATACATAGCGAAAGTTTTAGCTCTTTATGTCTAACGGTTCAAAAGTTACAGGGCTGTGACAGACTGACGGACAGACAGACACCGTATCAAACCCATAAGTGTTCCGTCTTTGTTTTTAAGGTCCGGAACACTAAAAAAGAAATGGGGCAACATTTGTGGTGTGAATAGTTCAGAAGAGTAAATCACATCAATTAATATCGCCACAAAAATAAAACAACAACACGAAGAGAAGATCCATACACAAACACGAAAGCAGTATGACCTTCGTCCTTCAAGAAAGTAACAAAAACAAACCATGGGAATACACACATGATCACAAAAATAACATTTTTATTTTCATTGTCTTCTTTGGTATTTCGTTCGCTTAACAGTCAATACACCTACCCAGTGAGAAGAATGAAAATGTAAGCAGACGCCCTCTGGGGAGAAGTTACAATGCGAACAAATTTTGTCAAATGACACTACTACTACATTTATATACAATGGTAGTAGGGAATAGACTTGCAGTTAAAACAATTGTGTTCTTATTAATAAAATTGGTGGAAACAAATATTGCCAGGAGCTTAAATCCAAAATTTTAACAGATTACCCAAAAAGAGAAATTGCGACCAAATATTCGATCCACAAGTCAACAGTTGTGGTATCAGACAAAAAGGAGGGAGGCCCCACAAAACAAGTGGAAAAGAAGATAGCGAAATTATTAATTTTATAAGGAGAAACCCCAAGGCATCTTCCAAAGATCTTACTTACTTACTTTAATCCTTTAACCCCTCGGGGAGCATAGGGCGTCAACATCGCCTGCGCGCCATCTTGTTCGTAGTTCTGTAACGCGTTTGACCTCTCTCCAGCTCATTCACAAAGAGCTCGATTTCTCCTCGACTGTTCTACGCCACGTTTGCCTAGGGCATCCCGCTGTTCTGCCTGCTTGGGCGAGCGGATTCCACTGCATAGCGTATTTCGCAATGGAATTGTCTCCGCGCCGTAGGGTATGTCCAATCCACTGCCACTTTCTCCTTCGTATTGTAATGTTTATAGGTTCCTGGCCCGTTCTCGTTCATTGGAGATACGGTTCGGCCCAAAGATCCTCAAGATGATTCTTAAACATTTGTTTACAAAGGCTTGCAGCCGGCGCGTGTTAATGGTGTCCACTTTCCAAATACATAAAGCAGTACCGATTCTACGTTGGAGCGAAACAGTCGTAGCTTAGTTCTTAAGCTGATAACATTGCTTTTCCAGATGGTGGACAGCATGCCGAACGCAGCTTTGGCCTTCCCGATTCTGCTGCACACATCCAGTTCGATGCCACCACGGTTTGCCGAGACCACACTTCCTAGGTATAGAAAGTTGTCAACTTTTTCGACTTCCTGTCATGCAATGTTAAGCTTTGGCTGTGTTAATTTTGAGCCCTACTTTGTTTGCCTCAGCTTCTAGATTCTGGACCATAAGATGGAGGTACATTATCCGATGTGAAAGTAGACAAACATCGTCAGCGTAGTCTAGGTGTTTAAGGTAAGATGTCATAGTCCAGCGAATTCCATGATTTCCTTCCGTCAATGCTGCACGGAGAACATCACTGATAACCACTAAAAATAACAGCGGTGACAGTATGCATCCTTGACGTACTCCGCTTTGGACTTCAAATTCTTCTGACACCTTGCCATTGTGCAAGACGTGACACTTACTGCCCTCATACGTAGCCTTAATAATAGCTTTGAGTTTTTCTGGGATACCTCTCCTGCGCAAGGCCAACCAGATAGCATCTCTATTCAAACTGTCAAAGGCCTTCTCAAAGTCGATAAACAGCAGATGTAGCGTAGACCTGTAGTCAACGCATTGCTCGATTATGATCCTTAAGGTGTTAATATGGTCGATGCAGGGGGATCCAGCACGAAAGCCTGCTTAGTGCGTCGAGAGTAGAATCTAAATGCTCCCTGATCCTTTCCAGAATTATTCTTGCAGTTATTTTGGCTACGGCTGGCAGAACACAAATACGTCTCCAGTTTCCACAATCCATCAGGTTTCTCTTTTTCGGAAGTTTGATGATCATCCCTCTTTTCCACTCCTGAACTGTTGGCGCACTTGGGGAACCTGAGCCTGTCAGTATTATACCTGGCAAGTTTGAGCGGTTGCTATTGACAGATGCAGTGCGAAGGCGTAAATGAGATACCATAAGATGGTGATCGCGTTCCTGTCCGATGTTAGCTCCACGTCTGTTTCGGACGTCTAGGAGACAATTTCTAAAGCAGCGGCTGATCGCAATGTGGTCGATCTGGTTGGATGATCGCTGCTTATCAGTCGAGACCCAACTGATCTTGTGGCAGGTATTATGCTCAAACAGCTTACCTTCAATGACTAGGCGGTTGGCATTGCAGAAGTCCGCTCACCGCTCACCGTTGTCGTTTCGGTCTCCAAGGCCGTGAACTCCCATTACGTGTTTAAGTATAGTGTTGTCGCTAACTACCTTGGCATTGAGATCACCCATCACAATTACGATGTCTCCGTTTGGTGTCGGTGACGGCGCCTAAATGACTGTAAAAATTGACTTTTATATCCTCAGCCGCATCATCTTACTCTACTCTGGAACCTGACCGTCAAAATCCGGTCACTATGGGGCTTCCAGGATATGAGGCTTTTTCGCGCTGCTGCAGTTAACACCAGTCCCACTACAGACCTCCATGAGCTTCCAGCTGGCTTACCAGAGTAGAGCATGACTGTGCTTTTTGTTGTAGAGATGTATTCCCCAGCGTCAAACCATCTTATTTCACTCAACCCTAGGATGTCTATTTTATATCGTGTGAATCCGCAGCTCCATTTGGAGGAATCTGGCGTTATTTTTCGTTTCGTTATACGTATTTTTAGCCAAAAACGTGGTATAACTTCTTATAGCCTTTTTTATGCTAACTCGAATATGAAATTTAATCAAACTCGTTAGAACCGTTTTCGAGAAAATGGTCTTTTTGTGAAATTGGCGTTAAGTACCGTTAATAACAGGGCTAGAACAAAAATTCCGATTTCACCTCAAATTGCGACCCTACAGAGCTCAGATATGAAGTTTGTAGCAAATCGGTCCAGCCGTTTACTCTGCAGTCAAGCGTAGGTACATACACACAGACCGACAGACAGACAGACAAAAAAAAAAAAAAAAATCAGAACGCCGTTGTCTGGGGCCTCTAGGGATACCAGGAAGAATTGGCGAAAGTTCTCTATTGTTGGAGAGCACGGACGTCGACTTGCATGTCAAAATGTAGTCAGATACCTGGGGATTTGGCTAGACCAATATCTATATTTTAATAAACATGTAGATATTGCTCTAACCAGAGCCCGAGGCGCTTTCGCTCTTACAAAGAGACTGTTTTATAGCAGCCAACTCGATGCAAGGGTGAAGGTAATCTGCTACATGGCCCTTATTCGGCCTATGATCGCATATGGATGTCCAGTGTGGTTCAACATAGGGGCAAGCAGGATGGAAAAGATTCGGGTGTTTGAGAGGGCCTGCCTTCGGGCTTGCCTTCACTTGTACAGAACACCAGAGTCTCAGTACATAAAATTCTATTCCAACGAGATCCTTTACAACAAAGCGAGTCTGATAAGAGTGGACAATTTCTTAATCAAGATGACTCGAAGGCACATTGTGAGAGCAATGACCTCAATGAATAACCTGATCTCCGGGGCTTATTACCCCAATATTATGTACCATGAGAGCGTTCGATTTAGCGGCTTTGTCCCCCCAGAAGCATTCCTCTATTACGATCAGGCAGGCCTGATCCAGGATAGAGCGGCAGTGCCATTAATCTTCCACATAGCCCGAAAAACTGTGGATAGGCGGCTCAACTACGAGCGTGACGTCGTACGGAGCGCTGAGGAGCGTCTCCGGTTTAGTAGGTCGGTTTCAGTCCGAGATATTAAAGACGTCGAGCGACAGCACCAGCAATTGTGGTGGCTTGAGGGAGCTCCTTCGTCGATTCCTATAGATCCGGGATAGGCAGTACACGGCAAGCTGGCCGCTTGACGTATATTTTTTATACCTTGGCCGGCTTACATAGTTTTAGGTGTAGTTTTTATTGTAGTTTAAGAAAAAAAAAAAAAAAAAAAACCCGTTGGCACCAAAAAAAATAAATTAATTAAGTTTATTTAAGTATCTTATGGTAGTACGTAAGCTATATTTTAGGTAGTCTGTAGTCTTTTTTATATAATTTTAAAATGTTCATTCACTAAGTTTTTTTTGTTTCTTAACTTAATTTTTCTTAGTTTTCTTGTTCCTTAACGTTATCATATATAAATAATTTAGTTTAGGTCGAAAGACATAGTATACAAAAAAAAGATAAGTTTAGCTTAGAGCGCTCGTTTAGAGCCAGTAAGTTATTATAAGATTTATTTGTTCCTTAAGCTAGTTTTAAGCGTTTTTGTCTAGCAGTAAGTAGTTTTAATTTCTTAAAATAAAAAGCTTTTAAAAAAAAAAAAAAAAAAAACAAACAGACAGACAAAATCGGCAGACCAAATTTTTCGAGCTTCTCTATCATTGTAATGTCAGAATTCATTGTTATCTCGTGTTCGATTCTTTCAATACTTGCCCTATTTTATAGGTGCAAGTAAAAACTATAACAAACTTAACAATAGATGCACATCCAGCTCATACATACATATGTATGCACATGTCAATAACAATTCAACTTGACGGGAGTGATTTTATTGCACAAACTGTAGAATTCCAGATTTAAGTCCAATTACAATCCAATTGGTAAGCTTGTTATGTTTCGAGTAAAATATGATAATATTGTAAAACTCTTATAGGTTTATCATAATATTGTCCCTAACCACTTTATTACATGGCAATGAAATTTGTAAGCTACATTGAGTTCGTTCGTTTGACCGAAAACAGCTCCTTTCGCTAAACGGAAGTTTAATATGCTATAATATGTATTATGTGTTGTATGTACCTATACATCAAAACTACTCTCCGTCTATGTCAAGTGCTTGTTATATCAATAGAAGCAACTATATATAATTTATATTTATTAAACAATACGCAAATTCCTAAGCTAGTTATTAGATAACATTAAGTGTTGATACATATCAATGAAAACAATGATAAACATTTGGGAATAGGTCCAAGAGAAAAGGGGAAATATAATCATGTTATATAGCTGGAGAAACAGAGCTTTTCAGCTCATGGAGAAATTAATTTCCCTATATTTCAGAGAAAGGTGTATTTTTTCGAACATTGGACATGTAATTTAAAACTATTTTATTTTACAATTTGAAATAGATACGTGAACAAGTAATCATGGTCGAAATAGTGATATCTACCTATGCGAATGTGCATAAAATCAACCATAAACACTGAAAACGGTCTTCGATAGATCGATCAGAGTTCTCCGAAAGACAATCGTTATCAAAATCGACTAAGGGCAATTAGTCTATTGGGACGGCACTATTGTCATGTATCAATCCTGAGCCGATGGATATATCGAGACTCCGGACGGAAACGGACTGTATCATGTATGTAGGTATGGTTTGAGCCGAAATTATCTCGGCATCAATGCCGACGGATCCAAGATGGTACTGGTGTTGGTGTCTACCGCAAATCTCGAAATACAGGTAGGGGTTGCTGCCAATCACTCAAGGTGCGGATAGGTATGATTTTTGGGGAAATATTTCAGAAAAAAATAAACAGTATCACCAGGCTGACTATGCTTGGCAAACCCTTCTTAAACAGATTAGCGCGACTTTGTGGTATCAAAAGGCTGCACGTTTGCACTATTTAGGTTATTTTCTGAACCACCACTCTACTTACCTAACTACCCAGCGTTGCGTTGCAAGCATTGGAGTCAGTATCAGAACGGTTCAAGCTCGTAACAATGTGTATCAAAAGACTGGACGATATTTCAGTGGCCAATAAAGTGACCCTCTGTTGGCTGGCAGGCCACGTGGAGATCCCCTTCAATCGTTATTGTGCTTCAAAGATAATAAGAGATTTATTAATCTCATAAAACTAAGATACAAAAATATACGAACAGTCGTTAACATTGTGACAAGTCACACTGTGATAGGAACTCGTGCGGCATAGCTAAATAAGACCTATAACGATTTCTGCTAAAGTTTTAGGGACGAAGAGGAAATAGAATACGTTCGTTACCTACTCTATGACTCTTCAGCACTGGCCATCTAAAGGAAAGATACCCTAATAAACTATTGACTTTTGGAGTTGGATTATCTAAAAAAAATGGAGCTCAACTCTGAATTTTAAATCTCTCTTTGGGTTAAAAGAAAAAATCCACACAGCATCTATGCACATCAGCAGCAACATTTAGTCCCTAATTCTTGGTATCAGGGAGAGAAATTCTTCTTCTTTCGAAAGGTTTTATGATCTCTTATCTCCAGTTTGCTTTCATCCGGTCTATTATTTTTTACTGCAGCATCAATTACTTAAATAGACAAGCCAACTTTTCGCATCCATTTAAGCTACTAACCAGACTTGGACATCTTTGCATACATGTTTTCCAAAGGTATCACATATGTACCATATGTACGCTGGTATGATAACGCTGAAGCAGAATCACAGAACATTTATTTACTGGATTTCGGCTGTCGGGATATTTTACCATCTCTTAAAAGCCCGCTTAATATTACCAGCGTTATATGATTGGTTTCGTTGTGATTGAAATCTCGATTGCCAGGAATAATATCATTGTTTATGTTTAACAAAGTACCATTCTATTTTTGTAAATAGATTTTTTTGTTTAAATTTTGACAAGGTCACCCCAGTTGTCCGAGTAGTCTGTTTCCAATTTAATGGAAGAGTTAGAAGGTTGGTACCGTGAAATAAAGTCAAAGAAAATAAGGTCAAATCGACTTTCCAATTATATTTCATAAGGTGCAGATGAATAGCGTGTTGTCCACTTTTATAGTGCCAAGGACAAAGTACAATTTTCGGTAGGTAATTATTATTTTAAGAATCAGACCTACTTCGTTTATTTACCACTTTTATTTTTACTATGACTTTTTTTCTCATACGCAAAAGCTCTTATAAGTTCGTATCTTCTTTTAGCTAAACAATTCTAAAATTATTATCAATCTCCAAATGCTATATATTGATTTAAAATAAAATATTCGCATATATTTGTAGGACCTACTTAACATCCTTTGGAAACACCTTGAACTGATCCAGTTTTTCAAGTCGCTCCATTTTTTAGTCAAGTTGTAACCCCTAACTAGGCCGCATTAAACACTTATTTAATCTGTAACCTGCCAACACACTCATCCTTAGCTAAGCATGAAGCAATTAAAAATCTGTAATTATGACCTACATGATTAATTTTTTAGGGCACTTACAAATTTCCCTAAACTACTCCTCAAAATATCCCTTTTGTTTGCTCAATAGCTCTCCTTAAAATAAAAAGCCAATTCATGCGCACTGTATTCCGAACTCCATGTGAAGCTTCGCCTTTTGTCCACCAAATATAGCAAAAGGAAAATTCTGTCGCTACCAACGAATGAAGGATATCACCCGCCTTGGATAACACATGAGAAAATTCTCCACGCAATCCAAATTTCAAATATACAGATCTGACGTCAGTTGTAGTTCGATATTTGTAATGATTGGTACTGGGACAACCCCTAAATTCGTGTTAATTTATAACGTCGGGCTGTGTGTGTAATTTTTTTTGTTTTTTTATTTAATTTTCGCGCACACCACTATTACCACCCCCAACCCTATGCGAAATTTTAACGGGCGTGTATGTACGAAACGATTAACCACGGTGGTTCGGTTTTGTCCCATTGTTTTGCGTTCGTTCGGTATTGAATTTTTGAAATCACATTCGAGCAGATACTTTATAGGATTCTAGATTGGCAAAGCTATTTTGTCATTCGAATTAAATGATGCTCTTTGAGGATTTATACTGACAAATGATTATAAAGGGTACATCCTCTCGAAATCTCATTTTGTACTTTCCGGGCTTCTACGTTAATGAACTAAATGAATGACGAGGATTAACTACAAACGCATAAAGTAAATTGTTTCGTTCATAGGAAAAAATTTAAGTGGCTAACTAGCATCCTTCTGTGCTCGTGTACCGGTATACGTGTTTGTTAGTGTGTATCTTGTTTCGCGAATCGTAACCGTGTTAATCACAAGGATACCCTCTTTTGTCATAGTACCCTCCACAAACAGCTCAAAGGGAATGCAAACAAAATAAAAACGGATTACGCAATTAAAAGTAGGAATTTCTCTGTATCCTTAGCTGTTCTCAACACATACACTTAACTCAATTAAGGGCGGATTAGAAATTCAAACGGAAAAATATACGAAAACAGAAAAAAATTAACGAAGAAAGCGAAAAGAGGTTACGCGAGAAAAAAAAAATTAATTACTTCCTCTAGTGTCGAGACATCCTTACGCATCAGTTAATTCTCCCTTCGCGATTCTTTATAAATCTGCGACACACAGATCTATATGTGTGCGCACTCATGTACACTAAGTATGTTAAGTGAGTTCACATATAATTCCTTTTTTTGAAGTTTGTTTGCACTACGACCACACACACATGCATACATATGTATGTGTGTATCAAATCAATTTCATCCTTGAGCAATCAGCAGTAATATTTTGATTAATTTTTATTCGATCAATTCATCAGGATAATTCTCACGGAGGCGGAAAGTGTATAATTTAGTGTGGTCCTTTTTTTTTGGAGCTCATGTAGTTTGTGCGTGATTAATTGATGATTATGAAACATCAAGTATGTGTGAGATGATTTCAGTGTGGTAAATGTCGGCTCCATGAAAAGTAGAAAAATTAATGTGTGTCAAGAAGTATCTAAGAGATACTCATTATATGCTGCAAAGCTAAACTTCATCACTGATCTATGCCTACGCTGGTAATTGATTGGTCAGTCATTATATCAACTAAAATCCTAATCCTTATTCGCGCGGGTGTGTTTTTGTGATTGATGATTAATAATATTTATTTTGCTTGTATAACCGCAAGAATTGGAATGTGAAAATTGCATGTGAACCAGTGGTTTGCTTCTAAAAGCAAAATTGAAATCAAAGTCTGTAAGCTATAGATCTACGTAGACGGTTAAGTTCAAATTGCCGTTCACTTAAGTGAAAGAGTAAAAATAAGCAAAAAATAATAATAATAACAGAGTAAATGGGGAAATTTCCGGTGATATATGGTTCGTGACTAACAAGGGATATATAACGTAGCCGAAAAACGTAAACGTTCATTCATATATTATCAAAACGGAGCTGCACATTTTTATATATGAATGTATATACGTATATGTAAAAGTTTAATTTATTCCTTAAAGGCCATCAAGATAAGCTCTACATGGATAATAAATAAGGATTTTTTTTTCCACTGGTGAGTCCATAATTTCATTTCTTTGTGGTTGTTGTTTGATTTCATATTTCATTTTCGAGGATTACAAAAGAAAGAAAGTCCTTTATTGGCTTTTTGAAGAAGTCTACGTCGGATTCTTGGAAATATGATATTTTTTAAATGTGGTTGGTGGGAGACATATTTGGCTCATGACTATCCTGAAGCCAAAATATTCTAATTTAAACAGGAGTAAGATAGTCATTTTAAGAAGCCTATTTTTGTGTTGCTATGGTACAGATTTTTCTTAGGGATACTATGGGTACTTTTAGCATGTCATGACTTTCTATTTGGAAAAACATTTTCGCAGAACTTTGTGACATTTTTTCCAAATGATACCTATGCATTTCGTTTTTAAGGTCCTGTCTTCAATTTGATATCATTTTTATCTTTTGAAATACATACTCATTAGCTACGTTTAAATTCAGCTTAATTGACTTACTCATGTTACAGAATGCAATTTAATTAAAGGGAAGATATAAACAATAGGAATCCAAGTTAAAGCGTATCCTCAGTAGCCTGAACTCAATGAAAAGAAATTATGACCAACATTTTTGAAATTAGATTTGCGTTGGAACCATATTTTTATATAAAACAGATTATGATTACCCTAATTAAATTGTTTTAACTAATATTATTGATAGTTTAAACTTATATAAAACATTAAAAGTAAGATAAATAAGGTCGGGATATCTCCATTGAAATTTTGACTTTTATAAAATAAGTATGGGTTTTTACATGTGTGAATAGATGGACGATATGAGGTGGATGTTGCCAATTTGACATTTAATTTCGTGTTCGGGTCGTCGGGGTTTGGGGGGTTAGATTGATGAAATATGTCTTTGTTTAATATAATTTAATTTAACGTATTTTGCAAACACAAAAGACCAATATAAGCCAAATATCGACGATATTAATTGACAGTTTTCGCGTTACGTGAAGCAAACTATATATGTATATGTATTATATAATATTCAAAATATATCATTGAATTTTTAAATCAATAGAAATCGAATAATACTCCTTTGCTATTTGAATTATTTAACGTTTTGTGAAAATTTAGAAATAAAACAGAGGCGTTGTATTGTAATGTATATAAAATAAAATTTATTATTGGGTGCCATGGCTCAGTGCTTAGTGCGTATGACTATTGGACATGGGGTTTCAAGTTCGTATCCAGAAAAATACCATCAAAGTTTTTTCACGAGCCCACCTCTTGTGAGCGTCTGACAAACATCCAAGAGTATTATTAGCTTCTAAAAACCCCCTATTCCCTTCGGATACGGCATATAATTGTAGGTCGCTTTTGTATGTGCAGAAATGTGTACCACGCACAACAAGTACATTTGTGACAAGCTAGGCCCTGGCCCTCTATGGGCTGCTTATGGCCGAATAATTAGTTTTTATTGTTTTTCTGACAATGTTATTAGTAAACGAAATATTTTAATCTGTACTTTATTAACAAATAAACTAAGATAACTTAAATAGTCTATATATAAATTGTGTTGTTGTATGATGTACATTTATCCATGATGCAGACGTTAAATAATATATAACATAACAAGAATTAGGCATGCTTTATATTTTTCACTGCGGCTGTCAGAGTTCGCTTTTATATATATATATGTATATTTAATAAATATACATACATATATGAGTTATCCCATTCAACTTTGTTATATCTAGGCAACAGAACGAATTTAACCTGAAAAATAATATGTTCCCATGAGTGGAATTATTCTGTGACGAAATAATAATTTCAAAGCAATTCTGTAAATTTTTTTTTTTAAATCTCGAACTCTAATCTAATGTTATATACTCATATAAATAGTTATATATTGTTATATATTGTTTGTTTTGTCACAAATATGGATCTTTTTAAAAAATTTTCTGAATTTGTTATTTGACACAGTTTGTGGTTCTGCTTCTATATATGTAATTCATACACACCTATCATTTTAGTTGTATGCCCCAAAAAATATGATAAGAGCGTGCGGACAGACGAAATAGACGGGTTGATTTTAGGAGTATTCCACTAAATGAATACAAATAACTTTGGTTAAAAGAGACAAGAAAGCGCACGATTGGATCGTGCCTACTTCCACCTCTGTATATGTTGTTTTGAAAAAAAAAAAACATATTTTTTAATTTGCATAAGTTGTAAGGCCACGTTTTATTAAACATTTAATATTGCCCACATTTCGTTTGACATTTATTGAGTTCAAGCCGGGAAATAGCCATATTTCTAAAAGGAGCTATTACGAAAAATATCGTTGTACATATTATTTAGCCAAAAACCTGGTACGCCATCTTTTAGCATTTGTCTAGACTACCTCAAATATGAAATTGAATATAAATCGTTCGGGCCGTTTTTGAGAAAATTGTGTTTTTATTTTTATTTTTTTGTACAATTAGCTGTTAATAATAGGACTATAACGAAAATTCCAATTCGGCCATTGGGGATTATACAACAGACCTCAGATATCAAGTTTGAAGCACATCGGTCTACCCGTTTGGGCTCTAGTCAAGCGTACATACATATGTAGGTACAAAGTGACGGATAGACAACTCGAGATAATTTATTTTTATCTCGAGTTGGAACTTTTTAACGAGTCCAATACTTGCCCTATATTATACATAGGTGCAAGTAATAATCGTTTGGGAATAAGATGTATCGCTGACATTACAAAGGAATAAAAAAAAAATTTGAGGCCGTAGGCAGCCCAAAGAGGACTAAGTCCTAGCTTCTCACAACTGTACATGTCCGTGGTATACTTTTCTGAATGTACAGAAGGAACCTAAAAGTTTATGCCATATCCGAAGGGCAGAGAGGATTTGTGAATCTTTCTCTTGGCAGTTATACTTTAGAATGATTCTCAGACAATCGGAAAAGGTGGGGCCTCTTTGATGGTATTTTTTTATCTATATTTCACCTGCGACCCTTTCGACAATTTTAAGCCATCAGTATACTAATTAATGGAGTAGTTAGTTGAGGGATATAAGGATGGTATCAAAAATTGCAGTCCGGCATTGTGACTTTAAAAAGGTGATTGAAAAGAAGCCTGAAGTTATATTCCGTAAAGCAAAGAGGCGGTGTACACGTTGTTTTTCAGTAATGTTGCATAAATGAAGTCAATATAAATGTTACGTATACGCCACCGAAAAAACAAAATTTACATCATATAAATTACATATTGGATAAATGTTAATAATAGTTGAAATATAGTCTTATTGGATTATTTATTCAGTAACATTTACAGCTCAGAATCCTTAATGCGTAAAATCCATATCATGACAATCTAATTTCAATTTGGAAATTGAAGTCAATTGTTAAAACGAAAGTGGTAGTTATATTGAACGATTTCTTGCATATTTCCTACAATCTTTATTAAAACATGAGCGTGCATTTTTCACCTGTATATTTTTGCTATTTAGATATGTCAATGCTGTTTTATATTTATATACATATTTACGTTACACTGAAAATTCGCTATATCGGTATTCGTTGTATTCGACATCTACTGTATAATCAAATTCATGTATCGATATATTTTAAATTTTATATATATTATTATATTGATTATATCTATATATAACTAATCTTATACAAGTAAGACACCAGTTGTTTTGTCCTAGGTATAAGTGCAAATAATTGTGAAATTGGTTGCTGCATCTAATAATTACGGAAGAACTTTAACACATAATCTTTAGAACAATCAGCACAAAAATGACTGAAAAACAAAGTGTACACCGCCTCTTTGCTTTAAACTGGAAGTTTTGTTTTGTAAAATTTAAATATTATTTTTTATCATACTGCAAACAGTCACATTAAAAGCCAGAAAAAAAGAGATAAGGAAATAAATACCTAATGATAATTGTTTAAGCATTTAATAGAAAAATTCGCGAGGGTAAAAGTACAAAATGATAACATTATAGGCAAATTTTAGTTTACGGTTGTAGTGCCCAAATTTTCAAAATCTGCTCACCAGCATGCCCGTTTTTTGAAAAAAACATTCAGATTGTGATGAATTTGACTGAAATAAGATGATTCACATTTGGAAATTGTGCAAACCGCATAGTTGTAAGAGCTATTCGAGGCTCAGGTATTTAAAGAATTCAGAATATTTATTAAGCGAATTAGGAAATCATGTGAATAATAATTAATCGAAATCCAATTAAGTATAAAATATTTTTATCGTTGCACGACTGGGTCTTACGCACTTGAACTCTTAGGCCACGTTCACACGGCAATGTTTTTCTCGAATACCGTATACGATATTTTGTCGAAAAACCCATTGGCAGTGAGAAGAGAGCTGTAAAAAAATGCATTCATTTGATAATCCATTCGCTGAATTCAGGAAAAAGAATTCATATTTTTGATTTATCCAACTGATAATGTTTGAATTCATTTGACTTCGATAACTTAGCTCAATTTAAATATTTTACGCAGTACAATGCACATTTTTAAAGCACTGAAGGTACAAACTTAGGTTCATAAGCATCAGCTAAGTTAATAGTACCTCACACAAGAATCAACATGATCCATCCACTGAAATCGAGTGACTTTTAAATTATTTCTGTTGAATTCACTGGCTTCATTTGTTTTTATGTCGATTCACTTCAGACTTCAACTACAATTAGGTGAAATCAGTAAAGAATGCAGTCATTTGATTTCAATTCATTGATTGCTAATAATTGAATGCATGAATCACTGACTTCAAATGAATGGTGAATTAGGTTTACAATCATTTGTAGAAAAAAGACTTCAAATTATTGCTAGATGAATTCAAAGAGTTAAACTGCCAAAAGATTTAATTCTTTTACAACTCTGAGTGAGAATTGTATTGAATCGTTCACACGTAGCCCATAAGGTAAAATAACGCAGTCGTCAATTTTTTTTTTCGTATACCGAATGAACTTGTCACTGCTATTCCAGAAATCTCGCATCAACTTTATCGAATACAAGACGCCGCACTATGGGCCCAAATAACACTTTTCGTCTCAAAAATGTATTTTTCAAAATTAATGTGAATTCCTTATTTTTTTTTAAAATGGAAAGAAGGAAGGGCAAAATATATATTACAAAACAAATTTTATATTTAAACTAAGTCCTTACACTAGAAAACTCTGTCTGAAGTTGGCGCTAGTGACCATACTTTAAAAATAACGTAGTGAGGTAATTTTTTAACCAATTTTTTTTAAACTTATTGTTGATGTAATTTTACTAGTATTACACATATAACACTGGAAAGCTATTTGCTATTTGAGTTGCTAAAAAAAAATTTGAAGATAATGATGTACTTAATAATATTAACTGTTTTTACTAATACATTAATTTTTTGTTGTTTTCTAATTTCAATGAGAGTTTTAAATACTTCCGCTGCCTTGATGTACTTAATAATATTAACTGTTTTTACTAATACATTAATTTTTTGTTGTTTTCTAATTTCAATGAGAGTTTTAAATACTTCCGCTGCCTTCCGCTGAAAAGTTTTATACTGCAATTGGTTCTTCAATGCATTGTTAAAAAGACAAAAAAAAAATTTTCTGCCCCGATCTGCCCCACTCTGATTTCAAGCGATAAACGCATCATGAAGTGCAAAGCGAAAAAAAAAATTTATTAAATTTCAGTCACTTTTTGTGGGGAAATATTTTGTTTACATAGGTATTTCTTTTATTTTATTGTTGTTTCACGCCTCTATATTAGAATCATGGGAAGCTTCTCTTGTGCTCAAGATGAGGAATTTAAGTTAGGATGAAAAACGAAGAATGTTGAAGGAATTGCAACATGAAACAAAAACTAGTACTTTATCGATTTAGACGTATCCAAATATCAGTATAAATATTTAAGGTCTTGTTTAGCTGGAAAACAATGTTCTATACTTCCGTCTTATCAGGTGTTATCACTTGCGAAACATCTAAGCTACTCTCCAGAGTCGAGCATTACTATAACTGAGATTGGAGCTATAGTTCCGGTTTAAGATTTGTTAGATCATACCACGCATTTTGCAAATTGATTCTATCACCAAGTCTGGATCTCTTAATTTGAAACTTTTCTCTAAATGAGGCTGCGATGACTATTCGGGACAAAGTCAGTAAAAACAAGTATTAGAGTATTAGTAGGAGACAGCGAAGTAATATCTGACGCCAACTTATTTATAGCGTCACTTGTTCTAATCAAACTTATAATTCTAGATACTAATATAGCTTCATGGCTAAATAGAACTTGCTCTTTTGTGCGTTATGTCATCAAATCTTGATAGAATTTTCAAAAAAGGCTCTTGATAACACAAAAGCAGCTGTTAATGATCAATCAATCATCAATTATTAGATGTATGGAATTGTTTCTACATATCTCCTACAACCTTTCATTTGAGAAGTGGTTTGCAAAAACCCCCAAGAACAAAATGTGTACGAGGAACTGCAAACGCTAGTGTCAGGGATGTCAGTTAATGCTCAGAAGTTTTGCGAGTATAGCTTGGTAACTGCCCAGCTTTATGTGAAAAATAAATGGTATTACATGCCATATTCAGTGCATAAAATATTAATGCATGGTGAAGCGATCATGCAGTATTTCCCAGTATTACCTATTGGCCAATTATCGGAAGATGCCCAGGAGTCGCGTAATAAGGATTGCTTGATTAAAAGAAAATTAGATTGACGCATTCTAGAAAGTGTTCAAGAGTAGCAACCAACAAGGGTATTTTTCGTCACTTATTATTGACATCAGATCCACTTATTTCAAACATGCGAAAACAAAAAAAAATTGTATCTAAAGAGCTTTGGGAAGAAGCCATACAGCTCTTGGAAGACTATTTATTTTATTATTTATACTTTTTTTTGTTTCTTCAACACTGTGATTTAGTATTGTGAAGAAATTAGTTTAATTTTTTGTAATAGTTTTGGGTGAACCATATTTTTTCCATAAATTATAGGATTTTATACAATTGAAATTTTTTTAAAAATCAATAAAAATAATCACATTTTTAAAACTTATATTATTTGATACGCAATATATTCAAGATTATGTGTGCAAAATTTCATTGAATTATTCCAAAAGACAAAAAAGTTACAGATTTTTGAGACGCGAGATCTCATATAGGCCCACTGTGCGCCGGGGTGCTTATGTTTGAGCCTATTTAGATGATGAGTCAAAACTCGACTATGGCGGTAGTTTGTGGGTAAGAAGAGTGAGGGGTAAAGAGAGGGGGAGATGAATGAAGAAAATATAAAAATCGAGGAGAGTCGCGTTCTACATCCGAAATGTTCCGTCCCAATTCCATTTTATCATTACTAGTTCGATCGTTGAGCAGGGTGGTTCGCGCATTAAAATGAGTACTTGGACGAGAGAACAAAAAAAAATACAGAAGTGTTTCAATTTACTCATTCCCTCCCCTAAACTTTATCAAAGTAGTGCAGGAGTGAGCACTAAAGCATGTAGACACGACATTACTCTTTACTACGTAGTCGAGAGTAGCGTTACCTTTCGGACCCTTTAGGGGCAAATTGACCATTTTTTGATGCTACGGGCACTTGGACCCCCCTTTTCGAAAATCATCAAAATTTGACCCTCTTTGAAATATACGACCCTTTTTGGACCCTTTTTGCGAATCGGCACAGAATTGTCACATTAATTTCTCATTTAACCGATTTGTGTTGATATATTTATTCCAACGCCAAAAAATTTACATTTACTTGCCCTTTGAACAGATGCATACATTGACGTAGTAAGTGCTTTTCATTTTGCATACCTACAGAGTAAGAAGTTTAGGATTCCAAAGAATTGAATGTGAATATGGCCAAAATCACTTATAACGACCAAATTCGTCGGTCCCTTGAAGGTCGTTAAAACCGATTTTGACTGAATTGAAATCACTACTTTATATTTCTTGTTCTTTTTTTATTTTAATAATTATTTTATTCAGAAAAATAAAAAAAAGTGGGGAATAATTAAGGCAAATATTATTTGTTTCGCTAAATTTCGGTCTTCAATTTTATATAGACCCCTTTTCTTTCGGCAAAGACCCTTTTCAGGACCATTTCCGAAATTTTTCAGAGGTCGAGAGTCATCATATAAACAGGTTCTTTAGATTGCGTCATTCACACGATTTACGTTTTTTCTCGAATTTGTGTAGTAGTCGGCACTTTGTTAAAATCAAATGGAGAATGGCGTCGTGTGAAATGCTGTCTCGTACTCGATACAATCGTATACGAAAAAAAATCGAATCGAATAGAAGTCGTGTGAACCAGGCCTTAGCAACACTAAGAAAAAAAATTCATTTTAAAAGAAAAAGAAAATATGTATGTATGTATATAATTTATGAAAAAAAAAATTTGTTTCTAAATTGCTTATAGGTTGAAATGTTATATTTCAGCACATGTTAAAGTTTGCCTTCATTTGAATTCTGAGCGAGCCATATTTCTAGAACTAGTTAATAAGCAAAGTACCGTTATACCAAAAACGTGGTACGCTATCATATAGCACTTTCCTACTCAGAGAGGCAGACCTACTTTTTCCAGTTTCTCTATCATGGTAATACCAAAATTGATTATCATCTCGAGTTCGAATTTGTTCACGAATCCAATGCTTGTCCTATATTATAGGTGCAAGTAAAAATAATTAAGGAAGTAGATGAAATAGTGTAATAATTTTGTTTTGTAACCAAATTAGAAATGTTTAAAAAAAAAAAAAAAAATAATTTGGACTAAATATGATAAGAAATAAATATATATATATATATATATATACATACATATGTAGGTATATGTACACCTTGTTATATATACAAATAGAATTGAATAAATTATTAATTTTTGTTTTTTGAAAAAAGCTTCCCCAAAAAACATCAAAAGTAAATAATTCTTCTTAACATTAAATTTTTGCAAATCCTTTTCAAAAATCTGGATGAGACTGAAAAATCTGTCGATTGCAATAGCTTTATGTCTCTCATTTTCACTGACGTATTCCCTGCAAAGGCAATCAGGCAGAATAGAATGTTACAGAAAAGCACCAGTGAATACTCGTATAATCTGTCAGAAGAACTCAGAATACAGAAGCTCAATCTAGCAATCAGTGAACTGGAAAACTGTTCGAAGATATTTTCTCTTTACACGAGGTACCCGAGTGAAAGCACACTACTTCGCTATGTGAAATTAAGCTAAAAGAATCGAATTGAAGAAAAAAAAACGTTTGTATTAATATTCACTTTGAAAACTCGATATGTCAATTTAGCCTTACATGCATCCATTCTGACATATGTATAAACGGCAAAAAGGTCAACAACCTTTGTGATTGCCACTCATAGTTTACCCTTGAGAAATAAATGAAATAAAACCTGATTTTGTGCATATGACTAACATTTTCTATGATATTTGATATCTATAATATAAATACATACTTATGTAGGTTGAGTATTACATTCGTAAATACACTTCGACCTCATGGTTTTGTTAAATAATTGGAGCAGTCGAAATAATAAAGTGAGTATGCCAAGTCTGTCTGCTGACATAAGACCGATTACTGGACTGTGCGGAATAAACAACTCCTGGACAATCCCTAGGGAGAAACTTGAACTTTTTATTGTAGTTCTAACATTAACAGTAGGTACTGTACTGAAAGCCAGTTTCATATAAAACCTACTTGTCCAAAGACGTTTGGGCTTTTGGCCAAATATTTTGGGGATTTGAGGTGCCGCTCAAGTAGTTGTGCGCATGGAAATGTTAAATATCACATGAGTAAATATTTTCATGTACTTTTTAATCTATTTTCATTAGTTTTGAAGATTTAAATATGTATGATGCATACCTATGTATGTGTACCAAATTACGTGAAAAATGTTGAGTTACCATTATTTTGTATAATGCTTGCAGATTTTATATTGCAATTAAGTTCTTAAGCCTTTTGAGTATAGTGGAATATGGGGTAGAAAAACTACTATTTAGAGCTACAGTTATAGTTACATTAGTTACAGAGCACAGTTATTATTTTGTTAAGATGCAAACCTAAGGCAGAATTAAGTAAAACTTCCGTTAAACTTATTGCAAAGAATAGCTGGGTAGGTATGTCACATAAGGTAATAAGATGTCACAAAGCAACAAGTGCCGGTAATCTGGAATTGACATCTTTTTGGCTTGACCTCAGCATAAATGGAGAACAAATCGTAGCTTTCAATGGCGTCAAACTATTAGGAGCTATAATCTATATTAAATGGGGCTTGATAGTTATCTTGAGGTTAAGAATTCAGTTTATATTATGTAACTATATTTGTTAGGGAATTCCCATGCGTTGAAGATGCATGTAGCAAATTTAGTTTGAACGGATCCAAAATGTGCTAGTTTCTACACGTGTTTTATTGTTAGCGTTATAGTTGTAGTTTCCCCACAAACTAACAATAGTAAAATATGCACATATGTACGTATGCACATCCATCACAATCAAAAATATTAATAAAACTAAATTATGATTCGACAATTTTATATACACATGCCTTCATAATAAAGTCAACATATACTCCAAATTGATTACAGAAAACTAACAAAAGTATGTGTATACACAGTACACACTCATCGATATCCTTCAACGAAAAAAACATGTACATTTAAACCTGAGCTGAAAAAAGCATCACAGTGGAAACGATAATTCCAATCTCAGACAGACTTAACTCAATACTTAAGAATTGATTTTGTTGTATGTACATGATATACAGTATTGTGTAAAATATAAGCAACCATTTGTTTTAGTTAATTAATTTCCAGACTTTTTGTTAACAAAAAGAAAAGCAAACGATAGAAAATGTCTGTCGTCTAATTTAATATTTAACCTTAATTGCCTTAATTTTCCAAATTCTTCTGATGTGGTAGAACCAAAAGGGCACCATTTTGTATTTTTAAAACATTTGAAAGACTATTGCATGAGGTACTCCTCGCATTTACCATTTTTAGTATTTCGGACCTTAAAAAGAAAGACGGTAAACTTTTGAGTTTGATACAGTGTCCGTTTGCCCGATTGGCCATCAGTCTTTCCCACCTTTGTAATTTTAAATCGTTAGACGCAGAGAGCTGAAACTTGTGCTATATATAGATTAAGTGGAAGCCCGCACAATATTGTGGAAATAAATTTCATTTGTAGGCATATCAATTGAAAGCAAAGTTCCAAAAACATGGTGCGCCAATAGGGTTTATTTTAAATAAGGTAGTATATGTAGGCCTATTCTTTTAGGCATAGAGTTTCTAAATATTTCAATATATCATTCACATCATAGCACATACTCCTACATTATTTTGTCCATGTGGAAACCAAATTAAGGTGTATGACATGATTAATATTGCTTTCTATTAGTTACAAGGACAAAATAGAATGAAATTAAAATAAAATTGGCCCGAACACTATTGCACGAGACCCTCCTCGCACTTGTCATTTTTTTTTTAATTTAATTGAGTAAAGTATTTTTGTAGGAAAATTAATAAGAGTTTTAAAAATTTCTAATATGTTTCGACCAAAACGATTCCATTTATAAGGCGTATAGTTACTTTCTGGACTAACTGTATGTAAGGAAAATATTGGTGAAGGTTTTTTTTTCATACATATTTTCTACTGATATGAGTTTTGATGGAACACTTATAAAAGTAATACGATGTCTATCTGTTAGTCGGAAATACATTTGCTTTAAGTAGGAGCGTGCTCAAAACGGGTTCAAGAATATTTCTTGAAAAATAAAGTTTAATATATGTATATACATAATGTTGAAGCAAGCGTATGCATGCTTAGTCATAGTCATTCCGCATCTCTTAAAGAAATTTCTTTAATTTGGTTCCAATATGAAACTAAATCTTTATTCATGCATTATGCGCAATGATGTATTTATGGTACATAAGGCTCCCTAATACCTACATGCCATCGTGTTTCTAGGTTATTTTGTGCCATATACTACTCAAACGCCGGCTATTCTACCATCTTGATTCAGCGACTTGCATACCTCGTTCTGCAGAACAAAATGTTTATTGAAAAGCTTGTGGAGTTAGTGAAAATAAATCTTATTTTAAATGATGTGCCTCATTGGTAGTGTGAACAGACAAGTACCGGTACCCATACCCCGCTAGTACCGCTAGTACCGGTACCAAACCGCTTTGGTATGTGCCTAGCGTTAACCTGTTAACTTTTCTACTCCACCCGATAAAGTTGTTTGTCCTATTTACGACTTGGGCATGAAGTTCGTAGGTGCACATGTACCAAACTTTCTTGTGATGAAAGTTGGATCAGTTTTCAGCCTTAAAACGATTAGGCATTAATACATCGTAAACGTAAGCGTAATCAAGTTGTTTGAGTTGGACTGTAAGAGTTCATCGAAATCGTCCGTTTCATTTAGTTCATTTGCTTTTATTTTTTCAATTTATTAGTGTTCCGGACCTTAAAAGGAAGGACGGAACACTTATGGGTTATGGGTTACTTATGGTGTCTGTCTGTCCGTCTGCCCGTCAGTCTGTCACAGCCCTGTAACTTTTGAACCGTTAGACATAGAGAGCTGAAACTTTTGCTATGTATACATTATGTGGGAGCACACACAAGACGGCGGCAATGAATTTCATTTTGTGGGCCCTTTTTTGGGCACCTTGTATGAAGGGCAAAAACAAATTATTTTGTTTCCCATCGTGAGGCATATCAAATTAAAGAGAATTTTGCAAGGGCTCCATATATGAAAGAAATATTTTTTATCAAAATTTATTGAACAAAAAAGCTTGCCAAAGATTTGAAAAATGTTGTCCCCCCCTCCCCCTAGCAACCAGACCGTTAATGGTAAAAATATGAAAAAAAAATTGGAGATACGTTGTGTAGATTGTGAAAAAAGTACAACAATTCCTGTACCTTATATATTTTCTGAGAAAAATTAAAAAATGAGATATCTAGTTACTCCACTGTTTACATTGTTCATATCAAAACCAGTGTTAGGTGTACCTATGCAGGATATGGATAAATTTTCTTCTATTAAATGATAATATAAAATGTCCGGAACACTATTGCACGAGGCCCTCCTCGCACTTGCCCACTTTTTCTTAAATATTTTCGAAAATCCATGAAATGGCAATAGATACATAACAGACTGCTTCAAAATCATTCGTAGGGTTTAGACGTAGTAGACACTAGAGGAGAGCCAAAACCTGATTGGTATATATGTATGTATGTATGTAAGTGGCTCCAGTATTAATCCAGCTACGTCCTTGGCCACAGTAAGTAGCACACAAATATTTCTGCAGTTTTCGCATTGCATTAGCTTCTCTATCTTAAGGAATTTGATGATTACTCTCTTGTTTCCTTTCATCGGGAAAGGTCTTGGCAGTTGGGGTTGCTTGAGGAAGCTTCGTATTCGGTATACTTTAATCAAGTCTTTATGCCTTTTAGTTTTTGTTCTGAAAATTCGAGCATTTCTTTTTTCGGATACACATCTCTAGAATATTTTGTTTTGTTAATCCTTTCCCGGGTTATGGGGAGTTATCTGCCCGCTTATGTCCTTTCAGCGGGCTGCCAAGAAATCACTTCTTTACATGGTGTTAACAATAATTTGGACACAAGCTTAGTGAGTCTTCTGGTTGGTTTTCCCCGCATCTAACCATCTTACTTGCTTTTTCCTAACATGTCCTGCCTAGATCGCATGAAAAGTGTGACCATTAGTTCAAAATGTTCATATTCCACTGTGGAATATTTATATCCCATTTAAGTATTTTTATGTTCCACTTTAATATTCTACTTAGTAATACACCTTAAAAAAATAAATATCTCATTGTAAATTAAAGAAAGTTGAATGAGAACACATTACATTTTCAAATGCAAAGAATGTGCGATCATAACATTTTTTGGTTTCGATTCGTTAAGATTTCCGTCAATTTGCTCAGTTTCCAAAATGTGAATCCATTCGCTTTTTTGTAGAAAAATTTGACAGTCAGATCGGAACAATTCTGATATTATTTTATAATGCACAATATGCACCAAATTTAAATTTTCAAATAATCGAAATCAAAATCGGCGAAATCTCTTGACAGATCCTTCCGAGTACATACTCATATTATAAACATATACATATTTTGACACAAACTTCTGACCAGTGATGCCAGGTTTTTATTTGTCGAATTCCCCATTTTTGGGGAAATTTAAAAGAAAAATCTTCATTTCGTAGTCGGTTTTTCCCCATTTTAATTTCATGTAAAAAATATGCAAATTTCTTTGCGAATCCCGAAATCAACATATTTGGGTTGAATGCAGAGCTTGTACAAGCCACATGTCACAAGACACGTCTGTCAGTATTTATGTCAGTTCATTCTTTTCTGATAGAATGTCATAGTTTGGTCGTCATTATGTACGAAATGTGTTGCTGTTCTTATGATCAACTGAGGAACCATAATCGTAACATTCCCAACGCACTTACTAAAGGTTTCAGTTTTCTACGTAAACGGTTTTTACTGAACACTTCTTCTCACTTCTTTAAGGGACAGAAACGTAAGAGTGAAAATCTGTTTCTGCTTTTAAATACAGTTTGAAGAACGTGGTGAATATGCGAAATTTACAGTTGATTTTCGGTGGTTATACATTTGAAACCGTATAAGATGAGTTTAACATTTTTTGGACTAAGTAAAATATAATATATTCATGTTCAGTCATATTTTTCTTTTTTCCCCATTTTCAGACCACTTTTCCCCATATTCCCCATCCAATGATAAATTCCCCGAAATGGGGAAAATTCCCCACACCTAGCATTGCTGCTTCTGACTATTATAGCTCAGCCTTTACTGTTGAAGGGTTGCCATAGCTCAAGAAATTGCGAATTATACGGTTTAGATAGATATATTAAAATTAACTGCAACTACGAATTTGGTTTCAATTTATATATTTTTATCTAAATATTCCTTTTTCGAAACAAAATATTCCAGTTTTATGTGCGCATATTTCGCCAATTTATTCCCTGCAGCCTTAAGATTTAAGGAAGGTCACACTACGCATTAACTTTTACTCGAGTTAATGGAATTTGGCATGGGAAAGTAAAGCAAAGCAAAGCCATAGAGGGCCAATGCCTAGCTTCTCACAACTGTACATTTCTGAACGTACGGACAGGACCTACAGTTTTATGCCATAGCCCAAGGGCAGAGGAGTTTTGAGAAGCTTTTTGGCGACAGTAATACTCTTAAATATTTGTTAGATACTCGAAAGAGGTGGGGCCGTGAAAAAAACTTTTGATTCTATTTTTCCAGATTCGAACTTGTAAACCCTTGCGCAGTAGTCCAAGGCACTAACCACTGTGCTAGTGCACACACAGATGATACATACTAAAAATAATTGTTGAATTGTTTGCTAAATATTTTCTCTTCTATGATCAAAATACTTTAGAAGAATTCAACTACTCCAAACTTTCAAATTACCACACCATAAATCGTTGTCATAGCTAATAAACTTATACCAGGACAGTATACCAGGACATATGAATTATATGATTGCACAACCCAGTTTCTTTTTTTAACGCAAAAATTGCTGCTGCTTATTACTAATTATCTCTAGAACAAATTTATACCTACATAACAAAAGGAAAATGTTTATGTATATATATACCTCAAGTATAAATGCAGAACGGTACAATTACCATTTTGACGAATGGCTGCGTGTGTATAATGAAGACATTTTTTTCCCTTTTTTTCATTTGTGACAACTGACAGAATTTGAATTTCTAAGGAAATCAGAAATCAAGGTTTGGCCGTATCAAAATATATACACACAGAATTTTCAACATTAATTTAAATCAACATCACTATATATGTACAATGTACATGTGTGTTTGTTACCCCCACGAAAAAGACTTTTTTTTTTTTAATTTATTACATGGAAAATGTTTTCGTCTAACCGTACATATAATTATTCACAACGAAAATAATGGATCTGTCTTTTGTATATTATCTGACTTTGAATGTACTTTTCAGTAATTAAATTAATGAATTCCTTTTCCCTGCCATTGTCTTATCAGCCCCATGAAGGCGATAAACATCCTTTAGAGACACAATGAAAGGCAACGAGGAAAGAAAATAATTAATTAATTTCCATAGAAATGTCTCGAATACTCTCTCATTTAGGTACGTAATTAATTACCCTCACATCGTATTTTACTGCATTTGTCCTTTGGCTATTCGAAATCGCAAATATTGACGACCATAATAAACAAAAAAATAAAGCAAAAAAAAAAAAAAATGGGTATACTTATGTGCTGTGCATACATTTGTGTTATATCTGTTCTGACATAAACTTATCATTCTTATTAAAATAAAAAAAGATACTCGTAATGGCATAAAATTGAGAATTAATTAATGCGGACAGCCTTTCCACTTCCATTGGTGATTGCAACAGAAATAGCTCGCAGTTAAATGAAATATATGTATATAAAGATTACACATTTATCATACATGTGGTACACATCCTGTCGACAGTTCCATATACACACATATGTACATAGATATTATGTACATATGTATATATATGCGTGAGTCGGAAGCACCCGCTTGCGGAATGATTAAAAGACATAAAGGCGCCATTATTTCAGATCAAAGACTTACGGACATTTTCACAATTTTTATGACTGATCATAAATCTGTTCAAGCAGAAGCCCACATATATTTGTCATTCATGGTTCATGCATTACCGCAGACTAGTAGACCGCTCAGGCAATTAAAAAAATTAACAAAAAACAGCTCTAGGATAAATGTATAGAAATAGCAGGAAGTCGGAACGGCTAATTAATAAAATCCTGTATTGTTTAATGGCCATTGAAAAGCAGTTGAAGAGTACAGTGCCTCGATTCGCAGTTCAGACAGCATTATGTCAATATTTTAATTCAATTAATTTCATCAGCGTAGATGCGTAAAAATGAATATCATGGTTAAACATATGGACGCAAACAAGAACGCATTTAAAGACGCGCATTTTCCACTTTAAGGCTGAGTCTTAATTTAGGATTTTTACTTTCAACTTACCCACGAAACGAATCTGACATTTATCCAGTTTGATTTGGATCATTTAATAAGGAAAAAGAGAAAATTGGCACTTTTCGTCTCCCTTTACATTACCATGAAATAAAGTCTTCTGCAATAAACAAAACCAAAACTTGAGAATGTTACAATCCGTCTTGAGCATAGCATGGGATATTCTATCCCTTTACGCTATTATTTTTTTTTCAAATCATATAAGATAAATCAAAATGTGGAAGTTGGCCGATTTGTAAGATTTTTCAACATATAGTTCGTTCCTAAGAATTGATATTATTCCAATGAACCTGATAACAAAATGCTCAATGAGAAAAACTTTTTTAAAAGGTGTGCGTGGCAATTCACAATGTGCAAGAGATTTGTAGTGTAATGTAGTACATCACTTGCTGTATCTTGAATATACATAATTCGATCTGTTTCGCCAACAGAGCATCTATTTTGGGAGTAACTTTGCAATATTTCCCAAAGTTTTTAGGCATAAATCAAAGTCTTAAATAAATAACAGGTGATCTAAGAAACTAACCACAGATGGCCCACCCTCAGGGCCGGACCCACCATATGTGCAGAATGTGCAAATGCACAGGTCGTCAAAGCCTTGGGGGCGATGCATTGTAAAACAAAAAAATGCATTTCTAAACGCTGCGCTGTCTGAACGATATTACTTTGCAATAATACAAATTACTTCATTTCAGCTGCTCACAGAAAAGACCATGCGCACACAACAGAAACTAGTTCGAATAAAACCGAAATACAAAATCCCACCAGGAATGTGCAGGGTAATTTCTTGCACAATTAGTTTAAATAAAATCAAAATAAGAAATCCACGAGCACTGCGCAGTATTAAAAAATCTCAAAAACAATAAACTCAATCCGTAATTCCTATGGAATCATTTGAGTAAAAATGTGTAGATTTTATTTCTACACCTATGAGATTTACTCATTTGAGAAATTTGTTTGATAAGAGAATGCATAAAACGGCCCATACACAGCACACATCTGCGCACACTGGACTGTTGTCGATTCATTGAAAATCGTACTGTATAGATTTGTGTACGATTTTAATGTCAGACACGATGCTAGTATAATCAAAGTAGTTAGATTTTCGATTTCGTTTGGTGTGTGATGTGTGTGGTGAAGGCAACGCTGGCGGTGGTGATATAGGGCGCTCAAGGTAAGGCTTGCACAGGGCGCTCAATTGACTCGGGCCGGCCCTGCCCACCCTTTACATAGTAGGACACCGAGTTTCTGCAACAATTGGCTAGATTACAATCGGTCAATAATTGCTTTTGAATGCACGTGCTCGATATGATATCCTTTCAACGGCAACCAAGTATCTGATGGTCATTCTTCAGTTCTATGGTACAGAATTAGAAAAAAGGCAGATCAACAAATAACTGGTTCAAAGAAATTTAAAAACACCAGCATTGACATCAGTGACGAATTGATTCAAAACCGTTACTTCCTGAGGTCAAACCGGTTAACGCCACGTTCGGACCACTAGAAATGCAATAAAGTGGGACGGTTGTGATCCTCCTACTCCGAATAATGGCCTCGTCTAAAGAAGAATCCAGGAAGTGAGGGATAGATGGGCATCATTTGCTATGCAAATAATATAAAATTAAAGTTAATAAAACAATTCATATTTTATGGAAATAATAAAAGGCAGCACAACCTTACACTTATTCTCCGCCTAAAATTTATAGCCATTTGACTCCCTCAAAAGCAAACACCCGGTATAAATGTGTGTACAAAACATCTCTGAGAAGAGTGCGTTAAGTGCAACTACGAAGTCAGTGTTTATTTTAACTGCTTCATAAATTTAACAGCGCGCATCCTTTTCGATTTCATGGGGTGAAACATTCGAGTAAGTACATAAGCCACGTATGTGACATTTGTTTATGCTTGTGTACTAAAAATAATTGCACTATTACTTGAACTGGATTGTGTTAATCATTCTCTGCAATTTTGTGTGTTTCTGTCCTCATTTGAAAAACGGGCACACAATAGCTAAGAATACATATTTCCTCTCTGTATATAAACATACGAGCGAGGTAATCAACACGATCCTACACTTAGCGAAGGACACGTGCAGTTAATTGCGGTTTTCGTGTTTTTCTATTGTCGGTAATACCTACATAGCTCAATTTAATTTGTCGTACGTATTTAGCTTAATAGCGTAGAGAATTACGTTAATGAACTTTTAGTTAGGTCTTATTTCATTATAGGTCAACCAAGAGTGTGTGCGAAACAAATTGTCTGCCACTTCTTTGCGCATTTGAGGTTTTATTTGAATTCAGTATCGGTTTACGACCTGTATGTATACCTAAATGAGAAGGAATAGTAAAATGGTTAATTAATTGCTTTGAATTTAATTTTGTGATGTAAAAAGGTATGTACTACATATAAAGTAGGTATCTGAAATGGACGGATAATTTATACCTAAGTAAGTATATTCATGTTGGTTTTGTAGGCGTCTATTGAAATATATGGGAATCCCGGCATTGAAATGACGGCCTTGGCGTTTAATAAAAAAAAATATAAAAATGCTAGAGTACATCTGGAGCGGATTTTGTGATTTCAAAAATACATTCATACATATGTGGACGACATAATATATGCACGTATCTCCTTCTTCTGTCATTACTGAAAAAGTGTTTTTTTTTTTTTAATTTTTTCATTAAATTACTAGTGGGTGGATTAAAAAAAAATTAACAAATACTGTATACTGTTCCCAAGAAGTAATGTTATTCCAATGAAACCGTCAAAAATGTAGACTTGGTCGTACTCATTGTATATGAGATACATATGTAAAGTAAAGAAATATCTACATATTTTCTTCAGTAAGTTTCATCAATTTTCTTATAAAATCATTAAAAAACGTGCATTTTTTGAAAATTGGGCGTACCAGTGGGCAGATTTTGAAAATGTTAAAAGGTGAAACATCGCGAAACCGTTACCAACTAGACTCCACCTTTGACGGTTTTCGACGGGTGAATTCGTATGGCGCATGAATTTTCTGATAAGTGCAATTTTTACTTGCACAGATATGTAGTACAGGGCAACTACATATTGGATTATTAAAAAAATTTGAACTCATACAAACAATTCTCACACTACGATTATAGATAAACTTGAAAAAATGGGTCAGCCAATTCTGTCTGTCTGTCAGGTTCTAGAAATATGACTATTTCTCGGTAAATACTTCTTAGAGTTTAAATATGTATGTATGAGCAAAATTTAACGTATTCTGAACTATGGCATGTAAAATCTGTAGGTATGTAGGTGTATATTTATTTTTAACTGAAATCTCTCTTAAGTGGACAACCACGGAACCATCGTTTTTGTCCACATAAGAGAGTGTCCGTTTAAGAGGATAATTTAAAATTCACATCGGCAGCTTCCACAGATATCGCTCTGTATGAAATGTTGTATCGTTTTTCTTAAAAAAAGGCCGTAAATATCCGGATGATACCTAAAATTTGTGAATTATTATTTTTTATTTTTTATTTTGGAATGAATGGTCCAGAAGAAGGGACATGTGTTTTTGGGAGCTATGACAAACCATTTTTGTGTCAGCGATTATTTGTTTTTCAATATGCCCTTTCTAGCCCACTCCCCTCCGCTCCACACCTGATTACTTCCGTTCACGTACTTTGTGCAGTTAGAGGCTGCACGAGAATAAACTAATTTGACAACTATCTTAAACCAGCCCAAAGAAATTTCTTGCACTAAAATTAGCAGAGGGAAATATTTAACTCTCTCGTGAGCCCTCTATTCTGTAAAAACTACGAAGATTCTTCATACACGAACAGCTTTTCTTTAAAATTTGCTCTTTTGGGATAGTACGCGAACGGACCTCTTGTTTGTGTATATACACTGATCTTTCATACATATGTGAAACCACGTATAAACAAAAGAAAAAATCTCAATCAATCAAGTGAATAACTCATATCGTCCATTTAAGGGAATGTGTTTATACAAATATATGTGAAAATTCTGTCCATGTTCAATCGTCCAGGCAACCATTGCAGACTTCTCGTCCGCTTAAGAGGGAGTTTACTGTAGCAGCATAAAAGTGCAAACCAAAGCGTGAAAACATAAAAACAGTGCGTACACCCGAGAAAATTGCTGCTGTGGCAGAAAGTGTGCGTGAAGCGCCATCAACATCAATTCACCGTCGTTCTCAACAATTCAACATTTCGGAGACATCATTGAGACGAATTTTGCATAAAGACCTTGGTATGACGCCATACAAAGTCCAATTGGTTCAGGAGTTGAAGCCAACTGACCATCCAATGCGTTTTCGCTTCGCTAAGTGGGCCTGCGATCGACTAAGAGAAGATGCCGATTTTGCCAAAAAAAATCATCTTTTCAGATGAAGCTCATTTCGATCTTGGCGGGTATGTAAACAAGCAAAATTGTCGCATTCGGGGCACAAAAAACCCGCACGCATACATTCAAAAGCCGATGCACCCAAAACAAGTCACTGTTGGACTATTATTTGTGGGATGCCGTAGAAGATAAGTGTTACGCCGACAAGCCAGAGACAATTGACGCTTTAAAGGACAATATTTGTGAAGCCATTGGTGAAATACAGCTGCACACAATCGATAATGTGCTTAAAAATTGGACCGATCGTGTAGGCTACTGCATGGCCAGCCGAGGCAGTTATTTGAATGAAATTATTTTCCATTATTAACCGGAAGGATTTTACTTTCAAATAAAAAAAGAAATTTGAGAAAATATTCAGTAGTTTTTTTTTATAGCATTTTCAAAAAAAAAAAAAAAAAGTTATTTGGCGGACCCTTTATATTGAATAGCGGTCATACTCCCATCGTTAATTGAAAAAGAATTTACAGGATATATCTGTATAAAAAAGTTGCCAATTATACAAAGTTCTTGTAATTTAATTTTCATATAATACCAGCTATTTTACATTGACCTTTATATTGCTATACAACTAGGCATGTCCGTAATTGTTGAGTAAAAGCTGCTATTGTGTTTTCATTTCGCATAGTTGTTTGGTCTAATCCCTTTTAAAGTTTTAAAGACACTTATTCCAGTAAATTATATTGATTACAATGTTGCGAATAAAATAACTTGAATGACAACTACACAAATTTACGGGATATCTTTAGTTATTTTATCTCCAAAGCTATAAGCATCAACGGAATTTCTTTACTCGTTACTGCCATAAATGCATGTTATTTTAGTACCCAGTATTCCGGTCAAGGATGAAATGATTCAATATCAGTTTCAGGGACATCGCTTCACAAATCGTTGCTATTGTAATATAATTCAAGTTGATACATAAAACATCAGTATCATCCTCTCCGCCTTTAAGCATCGTAGGTTGTCTCAAAATATGAAAACAATTTCGAAGAAATTTTGTTTCTTTATGTATGTATATCTTTACAATCAAGCCGCCTTTGGTTATCTCGCCCACTCATTGACCTTTACATCAAGTCCCAAATATAATGATCAGACAATTTTATTTCATAATCAGAAAATTACTTCACAAGCCATCGCCAGTCATATTTCATCGTAATACTTTTACGACCGACTCTATCTTAGTTACTTTGATTTATCCCTATTGCATTTATGGTCGCTCTTTTAGATGAGAGGGAGAAAATTGTGCCACACCCCTAAACAAAAGCTTAACAATGATCCCATGGAATGAACACTAAATTGCGAAAACCTTAAAAAAAAAAAAAGAAGAAAAGATTCGAAGAAAGGAAATACAGACGAAGCTCTACATCATACGTAGCCAAGCATTCCAACATCTTACCGCAATATTACAACGCATAAAATTTGATAAAAACAAAAACAGGATAAAACTGATGAAGGAAGAGTCCTTTGAAAGATGTTTTTTCCTGCTCTAGTGATGTTCTTTATTTTGTTTTTGTTTTTTTTTTTTTTTTTCTTGTCCTTTCGAGCAAATAGAGTCAGTTGTCCTCCAGCGTCAATCACCGCCGCCGTTGTTGTTATGTTGGTTTCTTTATTTTATCTTTATGGCCGAAAGAATGTGCTCAGAAATTCCCAACAGAATATGTCCAAGGGAATGTAATGGTTATCTCTTAAGTACCCAAAATGAAAATGGAAAAAAAATGTATTTAATCCTTGCCAGTAATAAATACCCATAAAGCAAAGGGAAGTTGTATTCTGTGTTTGTTGAAGGGTGGTGGCTGAAGTGTCCTTATGTATGTTATCCCATTTTCATTTTGATTCGTGTGCGTACCTATAAGTGTAGGTCTCTTTTTCCCCGAACATAAAGTTTATCATCTAAAGAGATTATAATTGGATTATGGATTTATTTTATTGTGATAAGGTGGCATGAGTTTTGAGTTTCGTTACGTACTAAAGCATACACTGGGATCATAACTAAATGGAAATCGGTATAGGAATTTGCACATGCAGTATGGCAAGCAAGAAACTTTTATTTTTATTTATTCTGCCCTGAAATTATCTTTCATTTTTATAAGTTACCTGTCGTTTTTGAAGTACCTACACGGTCTTTTATTTCGCAGCTTTCTTCTTTCTCCCTGCACAAAACCATGAACAAAAACAGTGTATTGTATAGGCTTGTAGTAGTAGAGCGAATCTGTAAAATGACCCAAAGAGGATTGTCTAATTTAGTTCATCTACTCCTTGAGTGTGAATCCGAATAGCAGCTGACGGTGTTTAATAAACTTTCTGGTTTAATGAACTTGTAAATAAACCAACACAATCGTCTTTTTTCTTACACTCTGATACGCAGGTACACCATTGCATAACATTATATCATATACTAAACGTAGTAAAAATGTTGGTCAATCGTTATTCCACTTCATTGCTCGTATACTGTCATTACTATGTATACTTGCTTGGCCATAAGCATAGTTTAGGTTAGGTAGATGGGTGCCTTGTAACAAGTCAAATAAGTCACATCGGGTTCATTGTGCTCCATCATTTCACCCTGGAAAGCTGTAAGAGAAAGCCCATTATATACTAACCAGAGTTATGTCTAAGTCACCCAGAATTATCCTTCTTCTGACAGATAGGACAGGAAAATCGCACAACAGGTGACGAATAGACTCAACTGTTTCTTCGTCCCTGTAACTTCTACAATGGAGTCGCTCACTTTCACCAGAGTCGATGAACTCTTCTTTCTAAGGGCCGGCCACGTGGCTCGTATATCTCTAAATGAACGCAGAGTCAGTTTGCATGATCGATGGCTTCATATTCTATCTTGATTGGGGCTACTACAAAAAGGAAGTGCCCCATATAGTCATCACAATGTTTAAGGATGATCTGTAGATTCTCATGGCCGCGACCTAACGATATCAGAGTCCAGAGCCTGAATGGCTGCCTGCCTGTCTATATACACAGTGATAGTCTTTCCAACGATATAACTCTTGCGCACAGTTTCAGCAGCCTGTACTGTATTATGACTGTGACCTTGGCTTGAAAGACGCTACAGTCATTGTTTATTCTAAAGGGCTGAACAGAATGTGAATCTGTATCTGAAAATGAGCTGTCAAAAGTTAAATACATGTATAGCCGTTGTGGAATTTAGCAATTATAAGAAAAAAAGGGAAAATATGTGCGTATGCAAAAAAATCTAAAGTTTTTGGTTAATAATAATAATTTATTTAATAATTTTTGACTGCAGGGAACAATTTTAATTAATTTCAAAAAAATATTGTAAGATGGCTTACCACGTTTTTGGCTAAAAATATGTATTACGGCACTTTTCTTATTAACTGGTTTCAGAAATATGGCTATTTCTCGGCTAAAACTCAATGGCTGCAACAAAATCGGAATGTGGTCGAGATTTAATGTTCAATAAATATTGGCACTTAGACTTAAGCAACATTTTTAAAATGACTTTTTTAAAAAGTTTAATTTTTTTTTTATTAAAAATGTATTCATTTCCAACTAACAGCATATAATGTAGGTTTTATGCATGTACGATCTAGTCGTGAACTTTATTTTAGTATAACTCAAAATTAAGCTTTAAATTCACGACTTTTCAAAAATTGTTCTGACAAGTAAACACACAATTGAGTGAGAGATACAGATTCGATGAGCGTCAGCATTCTGTTCGACTTAGCTGCAAGCCGTGTATCTGCGTTTGACAGCGATTCAAGATACAAGCTTCAGATTCACATTCTGTTTAGCCCTTAAAGAATTGGTTTTTTTTCCATGCAATACAGTATAAAAGTAAATAGGTGACGACAACGGTGCCATTGAATTTTTTACTTCATGTAGCTAATTAAAAAGAAGAAGAATTGTATGCAACGAAGGCAGTCATACACCCATAATTTGAAATACAACAGACTCGTTTTATGTCCTATATTGGGTTATTTCAAATTAGATTACACCCTTTTTGCGCAAAGTTTAGCTGATCAGGGTATGTTAACAACTGTCAGACAGGCGCCTATAAGTGAGTAGGGTCTTTTAAATTTTGTTTTGGGTTTTCGGTCTTGGCGGATAAGATTTTAAAAGAAAAACTTAATTTATATTATTCATTTGTTACGTGCGTCTTAATAAAAATTATAAAAAAATTAGTAACTTGACATATCGTTGCTACAATGCAGAACTAGTCTAAGTCCAAAATTTCGAAATTTGCGATTTTTATATCAGATGAAAGTTAGTTTGCATTTTGCGCGATTCTGATGTAAAAATCGCAAATTTCGAAATTTTGGACTTGGATTATTTCTGCATTGTGCGACGATATGTAGATAGGGTGTTTACTTAATTGCGAAATACCGCATCTTTGAAGCTACTGCGCGATCAACATACAAAACTATCTAGTTGAGCTACTTCTTTTCTTTCTCAAAGGAATTCTGTGCCTGCTGATGATTAGCAAGTGACTACCAGTGTTGCCACAATAATACCAAAGTACTTTTTAATCTTAATTTCGACGTGATACTTCGATTTCTGTAAAATGCATATTTTGACACTTTTAATTCCAACAACAAAATACTATAATATGCCACGTAGTACTCTTATTCACTGAACTCTGAGTTATTTTTCTGTCATTTTTTTTATAATTTACTTAGATATTCTTTTAGTCGACTTGGCGCCTGTTTGGATGGATATATTTCTTTGTAAAAGACGTGAGAATATTCATGTTATTTTAGGCAATATAGCTTGTCTTAATTTTTTTTATATTAATAATAATAATGGCAGTTTTACTGATAATTCCTATTATGACACCTTTTGATACTTTTCTTCTGTTTGCGGAGATACTTTTTTCCAAACTCTTGCGGCAACACTGGTGACTACTACCGCTGTATTTCATTGCTGATATTTTGATTATGAAAGATACTCACCGAAAAAAAGGAGGGTTTAGATATCTATCGGAAGATGTTATAATTTTTGAACATGGCGTCGTACGTGTCATATTTGACATTTGTGAACTATACAGAAAAGAAAAGTACTAAAGGGCTATACTTTGTAAAATGACGACCAGAGGACGGGCCACGCAATTGGGCATCACCAGACGGACACTACAGCGATTTTGAGTAAAACACTTCAACATGTTTCCGTACAAAGTGCAAACACTTAGTTAATGCCTAATGAAGACACACCTCCTGTGTAATATCTGTTGACAACATAATTAACTGTTTTAATGTCGAATAATACAATTTCTGATGAACTGAGGACTTTATCACTATTGCGTGCACGTCCATTTTTATTAAAACAAAATCCAATATTTACTACGAAAGTGACGTTAAACTGTTGTTCTAAGAAGAGTCACTAAGAAAAATGTCGCTGCGATCGATGGAAACTTGTGAAAACTATCGTGAAAACCCAAATATCAATAGCAGGCTAATACCACGTTGCTCGTGTAGTACATGACACATAGATGGTACATCCGTGTACTAAAGTATCCATACCAAAAGTGTGTCCCAGGAATTAGAGTGTTTCAAATTCTGTGCGAGAAAGAGTGAGTAGAAAACCGCTACTGTGCACATTGATTTTAAACAATATTGTGAGTTATAGTTTGTAGTGTAGTGGAAAAACTAGTTGCAGCAACGCATTCTTTGTGCAATTAATGAACTAATTTTTTGAGGGTAAACTGATGGCGATTCGAAACTACTAATAATCCAGTAAATCTAATTTTTGTAAAGAGTTGCCGTCTTGCAACTAAAACTGTTTTAAATACTATAGATCAGTATATCTATTTGAGTTCTCAAGGATTATGGGTGACGGTTTCTTCTTCACTTGCGATATTGCAGCTGCGACAGTGTGTGTTATATGGAATACATAGTAAATCTAATCTAGCTACCAACTCCTAATATTCATATGTAGATATAGATTAATTATTTATTAAGTAAATATTTTTTTTTTCAGTCATTCTAAACGAACATAAAAATATATCTGCACACCATTTGCTTATACCGCTAGCCATACAAACGGAGTTGGAATTTTATTTATGTAAGGATTATTTGCAATAAAAAAATCTGAAAGGGAAAGTTTGTTATGAGCAAAGTATCTTTTCACGGCCATAATTCCGGACAAATACATACATATTTATATGGATATTTGAACACGTTGAAAGAAGGAAATTGCTCATTTATACAGATCTTGAATAAACCATCATTAAAAGATACTGCAGACCAAGTTAACCCTATGATACAATATATGTATACTATATTTTCTTATGGAAGAATCTAAATCGCCTTCAAACCTTCTAACAAAGAACCATACATCAAAAAAAAAAAAAAACTATTCATTAAATATGCAACAATGAAAGTACTATAAAAATAAAAATAAATTGCTTTCGCTTCTGTTTGCCAGTCTTGTTGGATACACTGTCTTACATAGAACTTTGAAAACCCTCACAGTGGTTGTTAGAACTTAATCGTTTTATTGTAAAATTTTACGGTTGTCGCTCGAAAGTGTTGACTCCTTCTTGTTGGAAATCGCAAAATAGGATTAAATTATATTTTCATGGGCGTTTACCATCCATGTGCGTGCGTGTGTATGTGTCTGCTACTTTTGCCCTGCGGGATAAATGAATGTACCACTAAGGTAAGTGATGGTACATTCTTCAGTTTGCTTCATTTACTTTGAAATTTAACGTTTGACGTTGAAGGCATATAACGTAAAGAATTAAATCAAAATGTGGATGTAGTATGTATGTATGTACTTGTCTTGCCGTTTCCATAATGTATACAAGAGTGGGAGATACTTTGAGAAAATGTCCTTATAAAAACGTTCTGCGGTGAGTTACAGACGAAAGACGCACAAGTTTGTCGCCAAAGCAAGGGTGGTAAATTGACTTTTGTTGTTGAGGGTTGGTTTAGGATTGCGGTAGCATCTTCATTTCGTAGAAAACACTCACTGAAAGGAAATGTGTCATGTGCGTATAAGAAAATTGATTGCTAAAGCTTAAGTTGTTTGTTGGTTTAACAATTTTGAATGGTACAATTATTACGGCTTTGATATTTCAAGGAAATACGATATATGTATGTATATTGCTAGAACCTACATAAACACACACTTTAAATACTATGTTTACACATACAAATATACTTTAAATAGTATGAATTATAGGAAAATTGCACTAACATACTTAGAAGTATGAATCTTGTGAACGGATCCAGTTTAATTCGACTCATTTCTGGCAGAAAACGTTCGTTTATAAGAATTCTAAACTTTGCTGCTTGCCTCTTTTTATCTTCTAATTCTACATAAGAAAAACCCCTCATAATTAAGAACTTTTGGCAAATATAAGAGGATTCGTTTCGAAGAGAAAATCCAGTATAATCCCCCGAGTTTTGGGAAAGCATACAATGATAGCAGGAGAAAACTGTCAAATATACTGGAAGTACAATAACATTTTAAAACAATCGAGTTTTTGTTTGAAAAGCTGGTGAAATCCTTCTATTACAAACTTTCCGCAGTTAGAGTCAATGGTTACCGCGATACTACCCACATTGTATGTGATCTTTCGCCGCATGTATGTATACATCCATACATATGTACATATGTTGAGTATTCTTTTGATGCCAGCGTAAATGAAAAGTGGTATTAAAAGACGAAAGGATAACGACTAAGTAATTATTGTCATCCGATGTTAAGACGACCCAAGTGTAGAAGACTTTTTTTTTTCTCTAAAGCTTTTAAAAGTAATGATGTTAAAAGAGAATAAGCAAAGATTTTCTCAAGCGAAAAGAAATATCCATGCGTACATACTTAAGTTCAAAGGCTTAGGCTGATGGTTTAAATAATGTGGGATGTGGGATACATTTGTTTGTGTAAAATATGTGCAAATGAGTGCAGTATTTAGTATATACATATGTACCTATACTTTGTTTATAGAAGATATCAAATAAAGGTTAAGTACTGCATTCTTCTTCTCTTCTTAGGACGAATGATTAGGAAGATCGCAACCCTCCCATTCTTACTGATCCTCTTTTGGGGGTTGACCTCACGTAGTACTGGTAGGTTTGTCGATCTTAGATATCTTCATCACTGAGGTCGATCAAAAGCTGGTGTTTATACCCTATCCTAAGGGTATATTAAGTTTGATACATAGTTTGTAACATAGAGAAATATTACAGATAGACCCAATAAAGTATATATATAAATGATCAGCATCACTAGCCGAGTCGATTGAGAAATGTCCGTCCGTCCGTCCGTCTGTGTGTCACCAGTTTTTGGGCCTTAAATATTGAGCTAGGTTGATGAAATTTTGTATACGAGGTCTTCGGAAAAGTAAGCAATACAAGTGTAAAAATTTTCAAAATCCGCCCACTGACACGCCCACTTTTCAAAAAAAACACTTTTTTTCACTATTTTCATATGAAACTCGAAAAAACTTACTTGGGCAAATATGTAGATATTCACTTAATCTACAAATCGTCTATACATTGTATATGGCCACGCCCACTTTTTAGGGGCGTTTACTTCAAAAATTAATTTTCGAGTAAAAATATTAGTTTTTGGGGCAAAATAGAAAATTTGTGAATACATTTTCCACCGCCCACTGACACGACCAAATAAGATAGGGATAGGGTATCATACGATTCGCTCCAAGCGAATTGTAGCATTTTTCACTGGTTTTGAATTTGTCTGATCCAGTTCTAACCAAAACCTTTCTCAAAACCTTTCTCTACCCTTCGGATACGGCATAAAACTGTTGGTCCCTAAGTCTTGCAATATTTTACAATAGGCCGAGTATGAAATGTCCTTAAAATAGGTCCAGAAAGACAATGAGTTGAAACATACCTCAGTACGAGAGAGAGAGAAAACCTTTTTTTGTTGTTAATGTTAACTTAAAGTTCTTATGGATAAGGAGATTTCAAGCAGGTTTCGCCGAAACCTCGATAATGTATGGCGAAACCTCAGAGGTTTGGGCGAATTTGTCGAAACCTCACGATTTCGTTTGGTGAAAACATAGTATTAGACATTTTTTCTAAATATTTGTTTCATTACCTAGAGAGCATTTGGTATTGTTTTGATTGAACACAGCTATATGTACATATGTAAGTAGATATGTAATTATTATGCCATCCATATTTTATTCTCTTTTCTATTCACCACGTACCATATACCTACATATATGTACGTACATACATATGGATGTATGTATATATGCAAAGACATAAATCTTTAAAAAAGTCAATTCAATTAAGATAAAATACCAGTCATCGTATATAGATGAGTAAATTCTCTTTAGACTGGTTTACAGTCGTTTTAATCAACCGATTCACATTAATCAGTTTAAAACAAAAAAATGTCTCAACTAATCCACAACAACTTTAGTCAATTACCAATTTCATCCAGTAACATCCAAAACAAGCAAATATTGTAAATAAATAAAAATAAAAATCACGTATTTATGTAAATACGAAAATCCCCCTTTTGATACAATACATTGGCTTTAAGAATGTATCTCAAATTGCCGGTTAACTGTGCCATAAAAAAAGAATTTTCCATTGCCACGGTTCTTCTTATTTCATCACTTTGTTTTCAATCGAAGTGGAGTTTTGCTTTTTTTTCGATATAAAAAATTGAATCAAATTTCTGAAAAAAAAGGAACTACAGCAAAAATGACGACAAGGAGATCTACACAGTAGCAATGAAAACATGAAAGAGGCACATTGAAATTGAAATAAGAAACGTTAAAACCCATCTCTTAGCATTACTATTATTTATTTATTCCTACTTCATGATACTTTTCGAAGACTTATTTCACTAACTCTCGAAATCCTAACACATATAACATCCTCCCTCTGGCCCACCGACGACGACGCCATACGAGTATTTTTGTATCGTACGTGAAATTGTTATTTCAGCTTTTATAATATAAAAGCAAATACGCTAGCTTAAGGACAGAATATAGACAGAGTATACACCGGAAGGAAAATGGAAATTATACCGTATTTCTTTTGCTTCTTTTTTCCAATTTTTTCCGAAAGTAAAGACATAGTCATCGAACATTGACTCCGCTAAGGACGTGAGAGTACCGGAAGAACAGAACAATACGAAAGAGAAATCCCTGGAAAGCATCATATAAATCCGATATGCTTGCAGATAGCATTTCATCTGCGATTGAAGAGCTTTACGGAAACACTGATAATATCGAGGAACCGTGGAACACAGACCGTCAGTTCCGGCAACAAATGTGGCGACACGCACGCAAGAGAATTGAAAATTACATCGATTTTCTCCTATTCTGAGTGTACATACATATAGTGTGTGTGGGGCTTGTGCGTAGATGTTCTTGAGTAAAGGATGTATTGTAAATGGAAACTTATTAGGTTATTTGTGAAAACACTGAACAACAAAGCTGTGCGAATGTTTTCTTTTATTCCTAAATTAGAGGCTATAAATTTACAATTGGAACGCCATTACAATGTTAGCTGTAATATAATATATTTTTGAATATATCCACTGTAAGTACGTACTTAAGATACATTAATCTTTTTTTTGGAATATGTAGTCAGCATAAGTGTAATGCTTAGGTATCCTTTCCATGATATCTAGATAAACATGTGTATGAGCTAAAAAGTACACTACCACAACTAAAATACCTGGCTTCAGACTTCTTCCATTGAATGCTTAACCCCTCTCATTACCTCTTGTTTCCGGTTGAAAATCATTTGCACCACGATCGAGTTTTAGAAATTGTTGGGTGTAATTTACACGCAATCGGCAATAGCAACTGATGCGCTATTCGCACAGGAACTTCTTTTTGCATAGTCCTTTGTTTCGTTGCTGTTCAGGCATCTTCTAAGCAGCTATAACAGTGATATTCCCGAGTAAACAGTTGCACCATTCTACTTCCAACTTTTGGTAAGGTAAACCGGGGCTAGTTGGGCCACGACCAAGCTGCTCCACTCGAATTACTCAAGAACCGTAAGTACTACACGAATAAGACTGAGCATGAATAATGCCTTCATTCAAGCGCATCTTTTCAATTGAATCTCAGCTGCATTGTACCAGCAGAAAAGCAATAACATGAGTTTGCTGTTTTTTGGGTGCAAAAGTAAAAAAAATAATTATTGTTTTTTTTCTTATTTTAGTCGTGAAACTGTCTGAATCTGGAGTTAAGGTGGAATATTTTTATAAGTCCCGTTATTAAATTCCTGTGTTTCATATTAGAAATGTAACATTTTTGTACATTTTTTTATGTATTTTTTATGTAGAAAATACATGGTACGATTCTTCTGTATATACCTACATACTTTTGGCTAAATGAATTATCGTTTTGTTTTATGCTTTTAAATGCTAACTATTTGCTTTAACGAGTTTTTATTTCTGTTAAAAAGAAAAAATGTTGCACTATTTTTGAAGACATCTAAAACTAACGGTATAAACCATGAAATATATTTTTATCTCGTATTTTTTCTACAATTTTTATGCTTTGAATAGTATTCTGTTATATATTCTATATTTATGTAGCTCATTTTTCCACTTTTCAACCCTTGGCACAAGCTGGCCAAATTTGTCCCGCTAGTGGGGCAAGTTTAACCACTCGGACTGCATTTGTGACCATATTATTCTTCTGCAATATCATTTTTTTTTTTTAAATGGCATGAAGAAGTTAATTGTTTCTATGGGTCTTAGCTCCATAGTTGTATAATGAATAGTTCTTTGACATTTATGAGACCACAAACAAAAATTCATGTCCAACTAACCCCGCCCTACCTAACTGTAAATCAGTCTTTTCGAGGCGAGTGCTTAAACGCCGCTACGTTCGCGTTTCTGAGTGGAACAACGGTTCATATATTTTTTTTTTAAAGTTTTCTATTAAGCGTTTGTTTTCCTTAAATAGATTTTTTAGCATACAGCTTTGATATTTTTGAAGTTTGAATATATTTTGAACTTGATTTTTGTCACAAATTTTTTTGTTATAAAATATATAAAAATGTTTGTTGTTTTTAGTGTTCCGGACCTTAAGAGGAAAGACGGAGCACTTATGGGTTTGATACGGTGTCTGTCCGTCAGTCTGTCACAGCCCTGTAACTTTTGAACCGTTGGACATAGAGAGCTGAAACTTTCGCTATGTATACATTATGTTGGAGCCCGCACAAGAAAAATACAAATTAAAGAGAAACGTCCAATTTTCCCTAACTCTGACACATAAATCAAGCTCATTTTAACCAATGGTATTGATTATGTTGACTTTCAGGGCAGTGGTGAATTGGGGTTTATAAGCATAGACCTGTGACTTAATAAAATCTCAACAAGAAGAAGTCTAGAGGTGACAATTCGCACGATATCAATAGCCAAATTCCATAAGAGATAACCATGTTGGGAAATAGGTCATGGAAATTATCTATTGTGGCACGGGCTTTTGAATATATACTATCCAATTGGGACCATCATTCGATTAGTCAAAAAGCATTTATGCACAAAGTTCTCTCGGAAAGACGATTATAAGTAATGAAAACCGTAAAATGGGCTAAGAAATGTTGCTGAAATAGAAGACGAAATTTTCAAAAAACAATTGAATCATTTGCACTTGTTGTTAAACGTTATAACTGTTCATGTTTATTTGGCTAAGTAAACTAAATTAATGACAGTCAATTTGACAGATGTAGTTTAAATAATATGGTCGCAATCAATCGATACTAACTTTATGCATGCGCATGAGTCGCTGGGGTGCCGTGGTTGGACAGTTTTTTACGCGGGTCCGCCTCTTGCGAGTGCCTGACAAACATCTAAGAGTATTTTCTGTCCTGAAAAAACTTCTGAAAAAAAAAAAACAATATTCTTTCGGATACTCCATGGAACTGTAAGTCTCCTTCGTACGTAAAGAAATATATACCACGGACAACGCGTGAAAACTAGGCATTGGCCCTTTATTTGTTATTTTATTTATTATCCCTATTTTGGTATTTTACATGGAAGTCTTGTATATACTTATTTAGTTTCTTACTTCTGATAAGTTGCAAATATACTAAAACGCCCTCACAAGCAATCTTACTTATTTTTAGTGTACATATTTCACACAATCACAAAACTCTTATATTACCGCTACGAAACCGCGTAAAAATGTATTCTTAACTTTGTGTACCCTAAATTGTTGTCTTGAATATCCCCAACAGTAGGTAACCCCCACCTCACTATCATCATCGAATTTTATACACATGTATTGAAAGCTTCACCAACATCTTTTATCGTTTAAAGCATAAAATAAATATCTATAACTTCAAAACGATTATTATCTACCTCTATGCATGCATGTATGTATTTACTAATTCAATTAACTGTTTAAAAATACAAAAAAAGGAGTACAATATTATACCTTGTAATCTTCTTAAAGAAAACTATATTTACATTTTTAAAAACTCCATTAGTATTAAACTCCTGTTAAATATTTAATTTCAATGCGCCAACTAAATAACACAGACCAACGTCTTTCATTATACCTTTAATTTGTTATTCCCCTGTTCTCTTGTCGTACTTGTGTTATTTGTATTCACTTGCTTAAGAATTCTTCACTGTATGCTCTTTGCCCAGATATTATCCTTTATTCTTTCACAACCCTAAGTACCTACTGCCTTAGTGTATGTTGAAATGTATACCACATATACCTAATGTTAAGGCACACACTTATCCAAACACAGAAAAGGAAGCATGGCATACATGTTCTCACTTATCCTTAAAAATGTGCATGCATTAATTTTCACAAGGATATTGCGCTCGACAATTCCATCTTCCGTTCAAATGGCAAGCAATATATTTTGACGAACATACGTGTATACACATGCAGTTAAATGTCCTTACTCTATGCTTCCTCGTTGAATTGTACTACAGTTTAACCTGCACCTCATATAAACGTGGGCAGAAGAACTGTGAAAATAAAGGATTACGGGCAATACATCTTTTTTGATATTTTTTTTTTCTTTTACATAACTCAGTCTTCCACATGGAATATGGTAATAGCTAAAAAAAAAAAACACTCTTGTTGACTTTACTGCCAGTTTGTGGATTAAAAATCGCACAAAAGGCAAAAAAGTAGCACTCATAAATACAATGAGAATTTATGTTTGGAACTTGAGATCCAGTTTTTGGACCTGTTTTAAAACTCAACTTTAGCCAAACGGTGATGCCTGGATAACACCCAAACGAATTCTAACTGGAGGGTGGCAAAGCCTTAGGACGAATGCTATAGAACATGGTGCTCAATCAATCTGTTTTATTGGGAGATTTTTTTTTCCAGTTTGAAAGAGCACTAACCTACACCTGCCGTTGAGATAGGGATGAGAAATGCCTTGGCATTTGTTTTCATTGTTTGTCCTGTCACACTATATATACAGCCTTATACAAAAGCACGTACAATGTCGTATGCGAGTAGAAGATACGTATTGTATTGGCTGGATTTCCCTCAAAAAGAGTCCTGGGAGTTTAATCACCATAGTAACTTGAATAGGAGTATTAGGTTGCAAAATCAGGCAGTGAAGTCGAGGCAAAGGGTTTTTGAAATAGATCCTTGAGAGTACTAAATTGAGTGGAAAACTCCTAGCTATCGCTTCTCAGTGCGCACGCACAAAAACAACACAAAGTGAACATCAGTAGTCATTGAATCCAGTCATGTTAATCTCCGGACCACACCGATATAACTCATTGCCTTCAGTGAGTGGCTGTTGCTGGTGTATGAATATTTGGAAAATATCCTCTGGGGAGGTAAGCTTCTTACGCTATAAATAGAGCGAAGTCGGAATGGGTATGATATGCAAAGCTCAAATGACCAACTTAGGATTTAATTAACTTGAGGTTTCAAAATGTTGTGGTCGATGCCGAAATAGAATTCAAGATACCGAAAGACTTTCGGTTTAGGATTTAGTTCTCTGGAGGTATACTGTATGTAAGGTTCTAATCACATACATTCAGTGGGTCTTCCAAGTATGATAAACTCCTACTACCTATGTACTTGAGTTTTGTGTTAAAAGTAAACATTTTCAAATATTATTGAAATTGCTGATGGGCATTCTTAAGACGTTTTGAGGTAATTTTAGGGACACCCACTTAATGGGATCTAGGATACACAAGTAGAATTTGTTGTGACAAGTGTTTGGTTTCATAGGGAAACCTAATCAACTAAGTGAGAGCTTTAGGAATAAATTTCACCATCATCATAATATAAAATCAATTTATTATGAATTGACTGTGGTGTCTGAATTGTAACAGTTCTTCAAAGGTTTTGAGATTCTTACGAGCCCCTGTGACCATAAATGAATCAAAGAACAACAAAATAACTATAAACGTAAAGATTTCTTAAAAATTAAATTTCTTAAAACTACGATTTAACTTTGATAACTCGAACCATCACTTGCGATAAAAACATTCGAGTTATTAAGACAAAACTCAAATTGCTATAATTATGTACAAAGTTCAAACACGTTTTTCTTAAAACTGAAAAAATCGACTTAGGCGGTTATTCCTTGTGGCCACTTATTATAACATAAAAAAACGTAAGGATACACAATTACTATTTCAAACAGTCCGTTATACATAACAGAGGTTTAAACATTAATAAACGTAAAATGCTTAACGAATTTAAAACCAACTCGTTTGAGGGTAGTTAAATCAAATTATCCTCCAAATTTTTTCACTATTCATACGCATCTTCACTCTGTGTATTATATTGTATTCCTATTTGTGTTTTTTTTTTTTAGGCTCCTTCTATTTTTTTCAAAAATAAAAACTCAGCTTTGATTTCGTATCGACCAATATACCAACCTAGTAATGCGTATTATAACTCCTACTAACAAAAATTTGACAATTCTTACTACTCATAACGAAATCACGATTTTCTACACGTTCATACATATGTATGTACATGTACTAGGTTATAACACAGACAAAGAATATCTTCGATAGTCACTGTATTTCAGAGCCAAATATGAAATATAAATATCACTTTCCAGTAAGAAAATGAAAGCAGACACTTGACACACATGCGGCAAACTTAACAAATGCCAATATTACTAAACGCGTAGCATATAAAACGTTTAGATATTATGTAGGTGCAACTTTGTACGACCCAATCGTACACTTTATATTTCAAATGGCGACACACAAAGTAATATTTGCTGAATGAAGGTGTGAAACCAGAAAACCCCATAAGATTTAAGGATTTACCAAAATGTGTACCTACATAAGTATTTACCAAGTCTACTATGTCCTCTGGGGATAACACAGACGAACAATATTTGCAATTACTTTTGTTTTCGCCTACATCATTAACTTTATAGCATTCAAACAAATTTAATTTATTAACGTAATTGCCAAACAAATTACCAAACATAATTGACAGCAATTTTCTCTCCCACCTTCTATGGTCTATACCTACTATACATCTCTCGTCATTAGAAAAACAAGCATGCAATTTCGTTTAATAGCCTCTGTGCTCCATCGTTTGAACTTTTAATTTATCCTATTCCTCCTTTTTGATCCCCAAATACAAATTACTGTTATTTCAAGAACACCATAGCAACATCCATACGAAATTGTCCCCTGGTGTTCCATTATCAAAAACCAACAATCCTCTCGGAATTATCCTAAGAAAACTAAACAACAAATTGCTTACCAAATATGTCCACCATAAATTTCTTAAGAATACCGTTTTGAATTTGCACTTCTGTTGTTTTTGTTGTGTTAGCCACCCTCGGGAAAGCCGGAAAGAAGTTTCTACTTGTGAGAATCTGCCTATGAGATCCTCATTAGATAACGACGGAAGGATATCAACTTAAATGCTTTTATTGCTTGTGTTGCCTTAGATGTTAATTTGCCTCGTTTAACTTCTTGACATTATAAAATGTTTTCAGGACTAAGGCCGGAAAACCACCAAGATATTTCACTTCATTATCCTTTTGTCCTATCCAATTGCTAATTAGATACACACTACACCCGTTCGCATACACACGAAACATGAAGCGGAAGCGTCAAATTCAAAAACTTTAACACACAACCTTTTTTTGGATCCGGTAGGAAGGCTCCTAATTCTATTGTGTTAGCACTCTGGCATAGTTGTTTTCAAGGATGGATTTTCTTGTGCATAAGGTGAAAATAATATACATACATAATAGATTCTTGAAATATTTGTATACCCTTTTTTTCTCAACTATGAAAAACATATACTTTTCAACTAGCTTGGATAATTGTTATTCATTCATTTCGTTTTTTTAGTTATCCTTGCTCTGAATCTCTCTGAATTAAAATCATTAGTCGTCAAATGACCTTAAACTTCAAGTTACGAACAGCGTCGTGATCGTCATTGTCTAATAGATGAATCAGCTTAAAATGCATATAAAATTTCCCCATAGGTATAAAGTTTAAATTTTTGAAAGCTTCTTACGAAGGGATGCTCTTTTTTCTCTATGCATCTGTCGTTGCCAAGTTAAAGAGAAAAGATTGTTTTTTTTTTTCTTTATACACAAACGCAGGAACGCAGGCAAATGTAGAGCCACGACAAAGGACGGCAAGAAGGACATTCATCATTCAAAGCGCGAAGATAAAAAAAAGAAAAAAAGGGACTTAGTAGATATAGTACATACAATCATCATTCAAGTGGGACAAGGACGAAGCTGATGCTTTCAGTAGCTATCTAGAGGAAAATTATTTTCCATACTCATAGAATGTACGTTGTACCATATACAACAAAGTATGTATGTTGTGTGCCCAGCGTAAAGCAGCATTTTAGGGAAATGATTTTTTTTAATGCGTGATGAAAGCCATTCTAAGGAAGTTAGCATGTAATTTCTGTGCCAAGGTTTTTGAAAAGTTATAGGTATTATTTTCTCAAAACAAAGAAAATTGAAATTATTAAAAAAGATTTTGACTTGACTATATATGTATTTTTGTTTTTTTTTTCTAGGTAAATATTGATACACAAACATGCATACTAAAGTGACTAGTAACTAGGGTTGCCAGATCTTTTTCGAAGCTTGGCGGGACAAATAACAAAAATATGAAAAAATCCCGGGATTTTAAATTTTTACCCCGGACAAATTCAAAAGTCAATATATTAAATGAAAAAAAATTATTGATAAGTAGTGACTAGGACACATATTGTTACAAAACTATGTAACAGTACTTTTTTCCATATTTTTTATACATTTTGTACATTTTGGAAAGACAATTTAGTAGCGCATACCTATATAATATAATTAAACTTTCGTTGAAAAGCTCAATTCAGCTGATAAAGTTTAATTAATATCATTTTTATAAAAACTCCATTTCGGTGCTTTAAAAGAGCACGTGAGCAAGACACTTTAAGAAAGAAGAAACACAGTCTTTTACTGAGATAAAGCATAGCTACAGCTATAATTTTTTACTTGCACCTAAAATATGGGGCAAGTATTGGATTCGTGCAAAAATTTAAACTCGAGATATTAATCAACTCTGACATTACGATGATAGGGAAGCTCGATAAAGTACCTACAACTACATCCCTAAACCATAAGACTTTCGCATCCATGTTTGACGTTTTTGCTGGCGAAATGGTTACACTTCTTTCGGTGCTTTTTGATAACAAGTGGTACATACTATATACATACATACATTCATCGCATTTGGCTTAAGTGGCCCATACACGGTCTATATTATTGTAAAATATATTGTACAATATTATTTGCTTTGTACCCTACACGGTCAATACGAGTAAATCTGGCGCAGATGGTGCACATTTTTCCCCGTTTCTCTTCACTTCACAACATACACAACTGAATAAATATTGCGCAATATCGTCTATACACGACATAATATTTCTTTATTGGTCAATAAATATCAAAACTATTTTGATTTGCTCGATAACCACCTTTAAATGAGATCTGCAGACACCATAATATTGATCGTGTATGGGCCGCTTTACACAGACTGGCAATTCCATGTTACATTTAATATCGGCAGGTAATTTAAACGTCTCTTTATACTCAAAAAAGTATATTATGTTTGATTCATATGTAATTTGCATCATAGATAAATAATACAGACAGACCTATCCGATACGATTGTGCCATGGCCGTCGTATGTCACCAGTCTTGAATCCGCTGACTGACACGCCCACTTTTACAAATAAAAAGAAAACTTGTTTGAGTACATATTTGTGCATAAAATTTGAAAAAAAAACTTACTGAAGCAAATATGTTAGAAAATTTTAACACAATACACGTACATACATGTTTTTTTTATATTTTTTAAAAAAACTTCTGGTTCTGGTTGAGAACAAAGTTCAGAATATATTGATCAATTTTTAAAATCCACCCACTATCACCCACATTTTTTGTGTTTATTTTTAAACTTTGATTGGATTTTGATCGAAATCCATAGGATTATACCGCTTAACTGGAACACCCTGTACATTATGTATTTAGTGATAGTATTTGGTAGAACCACTATATATTTTAACTTTCACTCACATACATAGTACATACATTACAGTATTCATATGGAAACCAATTCAAGGTTTATAATATGAAAAATACTGCCTCTTATTAGTGACAATACAAAAATTTCGGAAAACTATTGCATGAGGACCTCCTCGTATTTGCCAAATAATAATTTTATAAGTGACATTTAGAGTAATCTTGTTTCTAAACTCAACAATTTGTATCTTTAATTTAATTTTTCGATTACATAAATTTTAAATTTTCCTAGTTTAACAGGCACCCTAACAGAAGTAAGTCGTTTAATTAAACAAAAGGCTGCAGTACTACTTCTTCTTACCATTATATCGATCCACTAAATTGTTGAGTGCCAACTTTAAATTTCTTCTCTGGAATTAATTTAATTCTTAGTAAGTTGTCTTTGTACATTGAACTGTGTAGTCTAAGCCACACAATTAGGGACCTGCTATTTAATAGAATGTCATTATGTCTATTGCAATTAGGAGAGAATAAATTCGTTTACCTTTTCTTTTTATCTAATATAAGTCCATCACAGACGAATCGTGCACCAGCAGATACGGGTTTACCATGGCTAAGATTCTTTGTAGTAATTGAACTGTCTGGATGTCTGTCTACATCTAATAGACGCGAACAATTTCACTTTAATTCAAATGAACTTCAATCTGTGGTCATGTTATGTGCGGCAATTCGACTCATTAGACCACAATTCCCATAAGGACGTCAAGTGTAAACCATGCGCTTTAATACTGGTGGTGTGGATCATTGTGTTGGGCCAGCTGTCTATTATAAAGTACCTGGAACTCGTTAGCAGAATTGCAACCTAATTGCGTCAATCTGCGCCGACCAACCACATCTCTACATACACATACACTTAACCAATTATGGCTATTGGATAGAGAGCTTCAGGCAGTAGCATAATGATACATATGCATGTGTATACATACGTATGAAACATAAGGCGATTATGCATGTAACTATGCGGATAATTGACAAACGAATTAACTTAACATCCTTTCGCATTTAAAATTAAGATGACAGCGAAAATACCACCAAGTCCTACCGCTAACTGATTGAAAGTAAATAAATTATTTCAAATACAATTTTGTAGCACGATTAGTAGAATATAGTGGTTGAGGGTTTGACAAAAGAAGGAATCTTATGTGTATGAGAAGAGATTTATAACCTTGAAATAAAAATTAGGACAGCCACAACAAAAAACAAATAGAAAAGGGACTTTTTGTTTAGCATGCTATAAGCAAAGTACAATTGCTAGCATTTTTGGCCAAGAACGTGGTATGCCATCTTTTAGGACATTATTAAACTAATTTAAATATGAAATTTAAAAACAAAATCGTCGGAGGCGTTTTCGAGCAAATTCCCTAAATCCTTTTGATCCTTGGATAAGTACCGTTATATCTATTTTTTAACCAAAAATTTTGTTAGCAATTTTATAGGTTATAGCTTTTAGGCGCTTCGTACACAGACAGCCGGCATCGGCAGACCCACTTTTTTTTCTCTATAATGGTAATGTCCAAATTCATCAAAATCTCGAGATCGAAAATCTGCACGAATCTAATACTTGCAATAGGTGCAAGTAAAAATTGTACCTTCGCTGTTGATTTGTGAGTTCTGTACAATTCTGTCAAGTGCTTTAAAAAGATCGCTTGATAGCACATCACGCTCTCTAGCACCGACGATGTTCTAACCGTATTTAATGGAGCAGCGGAAGTTCTCTTCCATTATCACTCTACTAATTCCACACTATGTTCAATAATCGTTTTAGTTTTAGACTAAAATCATCGAAAATGTATTAAAATATTTAGTTGACAGCATAGCCTACTACCTAGTCAGCAGAGGCTGTCTTTTATATAACTGAGATAATACTCCATAAATAATCAGAATGTTTAAGCTTTTTAATAATGCAACAACCGTTAAAAAATATTGAACAATTTTGTTTATAACTCAGATGGGCCACCCTTTTTTTGTATTCATTAATTAATGCGTGCGTTTTATTGGTCAAAAATAATAGATCTCTGCCGCAGCCCCACCAATGCAAGTAACAATTTAAGTTCGAACCATTTGAGGCCCTGTAAGTATACTATTTCAATATTCCAACTTATCTTTCAGAAAATTCCATTTGGCATTTGGCACTTGTCATGCCTTCACAAGTTAGCGTAGCCAATCATGAAATATCTTTTCAAAAGTTCTTAAACCTCCCTAACCATAAATAAACATGGGATTTATGCAAAAGTAATAAAAGTAAAAATTCTTCTTGTTTATTCAAATAATAAGTTTGTCTTTTGTTTATACTTTAGCAACATGAAATCTTTTCTAACAAAACCCAAAAAAAAAACAATAATTCCCTGTCAAATTAATAATTTATGATTTTCGCCTTCAGTGCTTCGTCCTTTTTTCTGTTTTTAATATTGTATTATACTAACTTGTTAAAACCAAAAACAAAAAAAAAAATAATAATAATAACAACTCCATTCTAACGGGCAAATGATTTTTAAAGAAATAACACAAAAAAAAAATATGCGCATTCTCCCACGAGATTATTAAACTTGAAATTGGGTTTTGTGGTCGCTGCGGTCATGGTAAACGTTTTACTAGAGACACTCGACGAAAATTTAAATTATACACATTTTTTGCATCTCTTAGCAGAACTTTTTTCTTCCTGTTTTCACCCTGTATTCACCCGTCAAGGGGGACTAAATGAAAAATTCATTAACCACTCGAAGACAAAAATATAATAACAGAATTGTTAAATGGTGAGATGAATGAAGAGAGAGGAAACACTTTTCCCAATGGCATAATTAAAATTTTACTGATGAAAGTTTATCTAAGCTAAGCTATGTAGGTAACTAATTTTTAAGAATTATATTTTACTCCCGACAGAACTTGAACTAAAATGCTGCCATTTGGCTTTTTGCTTGTTGGAAATTTTTGCTCTGGCTTTTTACTTCTATCATAAATTTTCAATCAACAATTTTCCAGACATTAAAAGAATCCCTTTCCTTCAAGCAGTAATTGTTTCCGTTCGAAAATTTGGCAACGAATCAGATTTTGTAATGAAAATAGGTCCATATGGATAAATTTTTTTTTAGGTAGATATTTTTATTGTAGCTCGAAAAGTACAGTTCTTATAGACTAGATTGCACAATTTACAGAGATTTGTTTTTTTGCTACCTTACTACTGAAAAATTTATGAACATTTTTTAAAAAATTATATCACACATTCATTATAAGTATTGGAAGTATGGATCACTTGTTAACTGAAAACTATGATACTAATTATTTATTTCAATTCTTCATAAGTTTTAATACCATATAATTGCGTATTAAAAATTTTGCTCGCATTTTGATTTTGAATTAATAAGCAAAGTACCGTTATATGCAATTTTTATGCCATCTAATAGATTTTGGCTATCTTAGTTCAGAGCCGTTTTAGAGAAAACAGATTTTTCGTTAAGTTGGTAATAAGTAAAGTACCGTCTTTGACGCTTTTGACCTAACATGTAGTACGCCATCTTACAGCACTTTGGCAAATTAGCCGAAATATGAATTTTAAACAAAATCAGTGGAACCATTTTCTAGCAAATCGTCTTTTTGTGAAATTGGCCTTAAGTAAATAAATAACAAGGCTCAAACAAAAATCGCCTTGAATTGTGATCCTACAGAGCTCAAATACGAAGTTTTAGTAAAATTCGTCCGTCCGTTTAGGCTGTGGCATCGATGGAAACAGACAGAAATGTCAGACTCATTTTCGAACGTATCAAAATCTCAAGTTCGAACTTTTGAATGATGGAAATCTTCATTTGGACTCTTATAATTTTGTTTACTAAGTGTTCACAAATCTAAAATGTGATTGAAATACGACGCCATTTGAAAAAATGTTCAGTTTCACTCGAAATGAAATGAAAATCGATCTTAAGAGATATTTTACGCTCTACATTCCACGTTTATCTATATCGATCTCAAATTTTTCATTCATTTTTAATATATTTATTGAAAATAATGTACTTTAACTTCATTTGTCTGGATCCCCACCGTAAAACTTTGGTCCTCTTCATTCTGTTGGGGACCTGCATGGTGATTGATCAGAAAACTACTGTCTGCCAATAACATCAAATGGGCCAGTAGCGCAGCAATCAAGGTCTTAATGTCTCAATGCTGGCTGAAATTGCAAGTGCTAGATTGTCTAGGGTCTTATGCCTAGACTAGGTAACCTGGGCCAGAAATCAGCTTTACCGAAACCCTGGAAACAACACAGCATCATTGCATGGTTTAGCAACACACCATTGCAATAGTTGTCAAATTTCACTTGTACTTGTTGTACTTGTAGTTTTGTGGTATAGAACCAAGGCCGGTACCGAAACCGACACAATGCCTCTGATAAGGTCTGATAACATTTTGACGACTCTTGGCTATCGTACCCGAACAACGATTGGTTCCTGGAATGCGAACCCGTTCCTTGACTCCCAAAGTGAAGGACCTCAAAACGATAGCTAAATTCAATTGGAATGCATGGAAGGAGTATTTTGTTTTGGTTCTGAACCGAGTATTCGCCAGCAATATGCACCCAAGGCAGCCTATAGTGTCCGTAAAAAGAAATTCTCGAATTCGCGCCACAACAATGAATAGTCCTTGGTATCCAGAATAAGCTGAACAATTTTTAAAATTCACCCATTAAGGCCCAATTTTCAAAAGAATACCTTCTTGTTCCACTGTACCCCACTTCTCAGACAGATATGTATATATGCGGACGGGACATCTTAGATTTTTTTTGGAAACTGTAACCAAACTACAGCCACTTTCAGCCGCTGTTCTAGAGTTATATGTAAATCCAGGTTATAATTACTATCTCCAGCTGAATTAAGCGGATTTTCATGGACAGGCGTTTGATGGCGCGTCATCTTTTCGTTTTCGTGGTCAACCTGTTCGTATATATCGGATTTCCAAGGTATGGTTTGATCATCAGATTAGCTGATTTAATATATCATATATGTATATGTATGGGAGCGCTATATGTTTAACATATTTTGTAGAAAATATTGGAATCTCACATTAATTGATTAATGACTGTATAATGTCATCTTTTTACTTAACCTCATCAAACGCCATTTGCTCTGCATTAAAAAGAGACGAAGAAAAAGGAACACATCAGGAAATTAACATACATATACGTAGGTACTATGCTTTTTTAAATAATAATAATAATAACGCATACATAAATACGTAATGAACACATCATTTGAAAATGTGCTACATAGTGTTTATACACCTCTTCTAGCTTATGTATGCCACCAAAAAAAAAAAATAAACAAAAATATTCTCGTTGAAACATCATTCACTGTGACATTTGCTATGTAGCTGATGAGGGTACTGCCAGAGTCAACAGTGCAGCAGAAGTTTGGCGTCCTAAACTTGAATATGCCAAGAACGATAATCAACCTAATTTCGCTGAACATGTACACTTTAATTCACACTACCTGATTCAACGTATGTGCATTGCTAGAATTTTATTTGGGGTGACATTAATGCTGCACGGCAACTATTTCCGTTGGCGCTGATACGCTACATCTGCTCGTGTTGCGCTTTTAATTAACAACAGCAGCCTGGAATCAGGACCGACATGTTCTGCTATGTGCATCTTCGTTAAAAGAGAATGTATGCGCACCAATTGCTTTGGGGCGTATCAGTGTTGTGGGTAATTTTTGCGTTGTCACATATTCGCAGCTCACTTTAATTTGCTCACGGAGCTTGTGGTATTTGATGATTGCTTGTGATCCGTAGAGCTAGTCCTAAAACTACGAACAAATGCGCAAATAGAGCTGATGATTAAGAGTGTTTTGTTTGAAAATATTTGATTGCTTAAAGGTTATTGTGCAAGCAATTAGAGTGAATGCTTCCGTTTCAATGAAAGTTTCTATAATATGCAGATGTGGTAGAAAGGTTTGATTGTAATAGGCTGAATATTCGCTCGTTGGATCCGGGGTCGACCAAAAAAAACACCAGAAACTTGGGTAATGAGATAGGGGATTTATTTGCGAAATGAATAAGCTTTATTTGGAACAGATTTTGTTACAAGCTGACCTTAACAATTTAATATACTTAACAGTGTTTTATATACCTATCGATAAACAATGGAGTAGTGATATATGCTTCTATATTTCTAAAGACGGGTCTTAACAATTCGGTGTGATTTCTAGTGCCAATTCATAACTACAAACGCTTGGCAGTGTTCGCTTTTGGTAAACAACTAGGCAAATAGGATTTATATCGGATCATTAATATTTATTTCATACATATTATATAAGTACATACATATGTACATATGTACGTAAAGATACATTTTTGGTCAAACAACTACACAAATGTACTGAGTTTACCTAGCTGATATTGAAAAATTTGTTTTTTACTTGCACCTATAATATAGGGCAAGTATTGGATTCGTGCAAAAATTCGAACTCGAGATAACAATGAATTCTGACATTACGATGATAGAGAAGCTCGAAAAAGTAGGTCTGCCGATTCTGTCTGTCTGTCTGTCTGTCTGTCTGTCTGTCTGTCCGTCACTCTGTATGTATGTACGCTCGACTACAGCCCAAACGGGTGGACCGATTTCCTTCAAACTTCATATCTGGGGTCTGTTGTGTATTCTCCAGAGGGGAAATTGGAATTTTCGTTCTAGCCCTATTATTAACGGTACTTTACTTAAGACCAATTTTACAAAAACATGATTTTCTCGAAAACGGCTCTAACGATTTTGATTAAATTTCATATTCGAGTTAGTCTGGGCAAATGCTATAAGATGGCGTACCACGTTTTTGGCTAAAAATACGTATAACGGTACTTTTCTTATTAACTGGTTTTAGAAATATGGCTATTCCTCGGCTAAAACTCAATGGATTTCCATCAAAATTGAAATGTTGGCAAGATTAAATGTTTAATAATATATGCCATTTAAACTTATACAAAATTAAAAAAAATTTTTTTTCAAAAATCTATTGTAAATTTTTTTTTTTTTAAATTCATTTCCAACTACCAACATATATGTAGGTGCAAGTACGTACGACCCAGTCGTGCACATTTTTTTTTAATGGTGGGCGTGTCATTATATAGATATTTTATCTTGAATTCTAGGTTTTCAAAATGATCTATACAATATTAAATTATCAAAATATAAGACCTAACAATAATACCATGTACAAATGGGCGCGCTTGGCTCAATAGAATTGGATAGTGATCATAAATATTTTGTACTTAAATTTTTCTCTATGTTATAAGCTACGTATCGAACTTTATATCATTTAATGGCTATTTTTTGGTTGATTTTGCTTATAACTAATACGTAAGAAAAATGCGAATATGTTTATAAGCATTCGAAATGTACAATTTTACAGCCCTACAGGCAAATTTGTATGTCCCGAGTTACAAAAATATTGTAATGAAGGTATAAATTTCTAGAGTCTCTAAATTTCCGCAGGACAAAAAACCTGCTCTCAAAATGCTATTTACTGCAATTTACTATGCTATTTTATTTAAAACAAAACAAAAATATTTTCATTTGCAAATTAAGAAATAATATACATTTTCAAACACTTTCCAAGTAGGTACCTCAACTTTATGAAAATAAATGAGTTTCATTGGAAATTCTATACATATGCCCTATTTTTGGTTAAATATTCATTAAATGTTAATTTCAAGAGGAACTCACAATTCCATGGCTGAAATATACAGTTTTAAATAAAGGAAAAAAAAAATCTTATTTTCTTTCATTTTCACATGAATATGTTAAGGAGGGTAAAAAAAAATATGAAGGGAAACTAGTATAAATATATTTCACCCTTAACCAATAAACAACCGCGCGGAGCCATCACATTTTTTTTTTTTTGTTTCTACCATGACAACACCGCTAAACCACAAAACCACGGTTATGTTGCTATTGCCCACTCACCCACATTGCCAGTACAATTGTCGCCGCCACCGCATTTTTTTTTTCTTTCCGGGCCCTGTGCCACTTCCGCTGTTCAGTTTTCTCATTTATTTTCAGCTTATTTCAACATTTGAATACATTACCACAAAAAACAAAACATACAAAAAAAAAATAAAAATGAAAAAAAGGGAAGAGTGGAAACACAAAATGAGCTTGGGGCTGCCGTATCATCCCTTATTTTCGAGGGAAGCTCATCTCATTTACATCACATCGAATTCAGACGAAAATGTCTATCCACTGGAGTACCAACCTACCATAGGATCAAAATCACCCTTGAGGGTGTATGAGAGTTATTACCTTGGCTCTTGAGCCACTATGTATCCCCAAGCTAACGTCTTTCTAAACACAAAGTCAAAACGTCTTCTGGATATTCAGAGTGGGCGTCGGTGATGGGAGGTGGGGGACAAAAACAACTAAATTTTCAAGTTTGAAGCTTTTCAACTGAAACTAAAATTGTTTGTGTTGATATTTTATTTGTTTGTTTGTCATAGGGCGGTTGAAACGAAAAAAAAAAAAAAAAAAAACTACTTTTAGTCTGGCCTAGCATAAAAGCCCTATTTGCATATAAATTTGAGTAGAAAGTGGTAGTTTTTCTGCTCATTTAAAGAAAAATTATCCAAATGTCAGAATAAGAGTTGTAGAAGTAATAAAACGCAAACAAATGAAAAACTCTCTTCTATGAATGGCTTCGTGGAGTACTGGTTGTGTATGTATGCTGTTTCCTTTTTTTTTTTATTCAATTTCCGTGATGACCCACATTGTATGCCCTAATGTACGGTTTAACCACTGTTGCCTGTGGTATTGCAGTACAGCACATTCTGTTTGTAGGAGGATGTATGCTTTTGTTTGGATGATTTTGCAGAGAAGAAACAAAAGATCGAGATACAAGTGAGAGACGTGTGGGAATTGGATAATGCGAATGTGAAATGGAGCAAATCTTTGTTTGCAGTTGAAAATTTTATTTTGCTTCAAAATTACTGTCAGGGGAAACTCATTTGTTGGGTTCTTCAGATACATTATTGACTCTGTGGGGTTTTTCTGCCTCTTCTTTTGTAACATGCTATGTCAGAGAATACATTTGGATTTAATGATTACATGATTACATTGCCGCTAAGGACCCTTCAAGGTTTATTTTCTTTTTTTTTGTTTTCTTAAAGATATAATGCAGTGTTGTTGTATTATACTCACTCGATTTTTAAGTGATTTGATTTTTGTTGGAGAAAAAATTGTTTTTTATTTCCTATAGGTATAAGACTTTAATAGGTTTATTATGAAAGTATTGGCTCTTTAAATCATCTAATTGAGCTACCTTCAATCCCATAGAACTCATAATTTATTTGTGTTGATTAAGACGCTCTCAGAAGACAAAATTTTAAAAATATATCTGCTACAATTTTTTTAAACATGCATAAGCAAGAAATGCCAGTAAAAACATATATATACAAATGTATTTATAATGAGTAAATAATGTAATACATGAAATAGTTTACTTACAGTATTTGAGCAAAGGAGCCAGCGAAGTCTTAAAGAAAAAACGAAAATGATTCCTTAATATTTGCTGGTTTAGAAAATGTTATCTTGGTTAAGATCGGGGTATTTGCTTAGTAGTAATATAGACTTTGAATAACACATCGACGTCGACAGCAACTGTATTGTAAAAAAACTTATTCTTATTATATTATTCTTATTCTGTCCCGATATCAAAAGACTTCGTACACAAATTTTCATTGTAATAGCTCAAAAATTAAGGCCCAAAAACTGGTGACAGACAGACGTACGGACGGACATGGCTCAATCGAATCGGCTTTTGATAATGATCATTTATATATGTATATACTTTATTGGGTCTGCCAGCAATATTCCTCTATGATACAAACTACATATGTGTCAAACTTAACATACCGTTATGATAGGGTATGAGAATTGGAGTTAAATAAACCAAAATTTAGTTTTACTTTTACTTTGTACGAAATATTGTAAGCCATCTTGCAGCATGTCCCTACATTGGCTTCAGTATGAAGTCTGAACAAAATCCCTTCATCTGGCACCCAATTTGGCTGGATACAAAGTGTTGCTAAACCATTTTTACCAAAACTGTGGTACACTATTTTATAGCACTTTGCTAAACTTTCACCAAATTCGAAGAAAACCTTTTCCAGTAAATTTTTCTTTCACTAATTTGACTTAAAGTATAGTACTGTTAGTATTAGGGTTAAAACATGAATTTCAATTTATCAATGAATCTTAGGATTTGATCGGTAATGATGCACTTACGTACTGATAACGTCCGTGAAAATAGTCCGTTAGCATATATAAAATATTTTAATAGACAAACCTAAAACAAGTAAATTAATGATTTAATTACCATTAAATTTACTTATTAAGGCTTTGAAAGAAGTATCTATTTTAAAAATTGTTTAATATTTTATTTTACTCTTGGCTTATATTCTTAAGTTCATACTAATAAAATACAAAATTATATTGCTTTGATTTAAAAATTATATAAAAATCCATATTTAAATTGAATTAAAAGGAAAAAAGTAAAAAAAATGGGTAAAATTTTGGAAAACTTGAACTTTTAGAAGTTGGCAATAACAGCTTTAGTCATCAGAAAATTTAGTGTATATCGAATAAATTCCACCGCAATTTGTTGAGAAGTTAATATTTGCTTCAGATTAGGCATGGTGGGCTGCGGCTGACCATATTTGGTTTTAGATGACACAATTCCTAGATACAGGCATACATAGGTATGTATGTACATACATAATATGGTCACCATCAAATTAGGTATAATTATTATTAATTCACTTATGAAATTAATGTCGGTTAAACTCGCGTGGGGTTGACCATTTTTGAGCCTATTTACTCATTTTCGATTAAATAAGTTATTTAGATTGTTTAGCTGTCCGTTCAATATAGTAAGAGTTTAAAAAAAATAAAACTAAAATGAAAGTAAGAAAAAACAAATGTTATCTAGAATAATGTTCTTTCATTTTTTCTAAGTTCAATTATAATTATTTAAATAACAGCAAAATGGATAGTTTTGTAAATGAACAACATTTTTATCGCTATGTCATTATGTTTATAAGAATAATTAAAGAATTGCATTATACGAAATGTGTTTGTCACTTTTTGGCTTAGAAAGTACATATATACTTGTATTGAAACTCAAAACTTTGCAAATAATGAAGCAAGACTCACCTTAAAGTTCTATAAAAGTTAAGTGGATTGAAGTTCTTACTTGCGAATTTCTCTCTTCCATTTGAGTATATTTTCCCATCATTGAATATATTAGCAGTAAACAATTTAAGGATGATGCAGAAAATGGATATAAAACATTACCCCCAGGTTAACGATAAATATACGTATAGTTATTATATAGCCAAGTAAACTTTTTATGTACCTAACACAGTTTATTAAAAAATATTACTGTCATTGACATTATACCAATTATTTATTCCACCAGTGTATCTACAAATCCCAAATAACTACAATGACCCCATTTCAACAAATACCGCATTATTAGCCCCCATCTAATCGAAAGTCAGCGGAGAAGGATCCATCCAATAAATAATACCCACGCAATACTATCCAGTCACTTGCAAACAAAGCAACAATTCCAAATCGATATATCGTTCGATTGTTTTTGTGTACGTTTGAGATAGAATTTCATTTATTATCCCTCAGTCGGTAACCTTGATCTCGTTCCACATTCATCAATTGATCTTGTTTGGTAACAGATGATGCTTACGCAGAAACTTCAGAAAAAGAATGCCAAAGAGCACTTCAAGTGGGCATAAATCACCAAGAAATCCAAAAAAAATATGATAATCTCTTTTTTATGTCCTTTTGGTGTTATTCTTCTTTTTATTTTGCCATCGTGCAATGTGTAGTGTATGCTCTCGGTACGTATATTGTGCCTGTGGGCAGGACATCCCCATCCTATAATTGTATAAATTGTTGTAAATTTGAATTTTTTTTCGTTGTTTTCATATGGATAATGTTTTTTTTTTTTTTTCGGTTTTCTTTTGTATAAATAAATTGCGAGTATATTTTTTTTGTTCCCTCTTTTAAAACGACTTTATTGGAGGACAACACGTAAGAGTCATTGAGCTTGAGATTAAGTATGTTTTACATCATTATGATGATGATACAATGTACATATAAAATTGAATAGAGAATATACTCGTAAGACGAGTCTGAACTGAATAATCCTTTCCATGTACAGATATATGTACATATATTTTAATTTAAAAAAAAGTGTTACCGTAGACGTAAAAAGAATCGAAACCAATAAACCTAATTTATTATTTATTAAATTGTAATTAAAATAATTGGTTATAATAATATTAAACGCATACTGGGAATATGTATGTTGGAAATAGGGCAATAGTTTCAATTTATATTCAGCCAAGTTTATCCTCCCAATTATGTAAAGAAATTACTTGTTACTGCTACTTGTATATGTACAACAACTTATCGTTAAGGATAATTATATTAATTACCTGATGCTTCAGTTAGTAATGTGATGGTTGTACGAGTACATTATGTAGTGTGCTGCAGCTGGGATATAATTGTAGAGAAGAGCAAAGGCTAATGCGTTATTGAATGTTCAAACATTAATCAACTTGTTGTAATAGATCCTTCTGTTTTACCAAATTGCTGTCAAATGTCCTACCTGCCTGTGCGGTTTCTGTACCATGTATAGCAGATTTGTAAATAAAGTGCATGAACTAAATATTTGTCTAAAAACTAGGTAAGGAAGACTACTCCCCAAAAGCTTCAGACTCATCGGTCTGTCCTCTTTCCGTCTGAAAAATATGGAAAGACTGGTTGAAATACATGTGTGTAGGATTGCTCTAAGGAGACATCCCCTATCGGTGATGCAGCGTGGAAAGCGATGATACGCTTCAAAATCTAGTTACCAGAATCGAATGCGCGCTTTATATGAATGAGTTTTCTCGCCAAAGGACCTTGCGGTCAAGCTTCAGGCCCAAATATTTTGCGCTATTTGAGAGATGAGGGGCTGCCTTTTAGCTTTGGGAGATTATAGCCAGAGAGCTTATGATGCTTACATGACCAGATCGGTCTTCGTCGAATTGACTGAAAGGCCACAGCTTTCAGTCCAACTTGTTAGTAAAAGTTAAGAAAAGTAAAAGAAGATGCGTTGGAAGAATATATTGATGAAAATAATAACTTGAATCGGCTGTCACTGACCACTCAGTGGAGTATGAACTTATTATGCATACCATGAACTCCATGCCATTGATTGCTACTATGAAGGACTTGTGGTTATAACTTGCCAGTTTTATAATTGATGTTTTTTTTCGACAAAAATATACTTACTTTACTTTATCTTGTCGATTAAAGACCGATCTAATTTGTTATTTAAAAAGTATTTCAACAGATGCTGCTGAGTTCTTCAATCCCATTTTAAATTGAAATATATATATATATATTTTAAATGTCTTCTTTTTGAGTCTGGGAAACATTGTTTTAACTTGACAGTTGAATAAAAACTTCTCTTTCTTTTCTTAAAGAAACCACCAACCCTGAGTTCCCGCATGATTTCATTTTGTTTTGGAAAAAAAAAAACGCAAATTCAATAGAGACTCTCCAATCGCACCCCACAAGTACGTAGGCTCACAGATTTTACAAACGTGTATGTTTAACATACATATATGTATATACCTATCCCTTATGATGACAAGAAATGTATCCATTCCCATTTGTTTTTCTTTTATTCACATCGTGGTTTTCCTTCTTGTTTGCTGTGTCTTTTATTATACCCGTCTACTTTGTATTTTATGGATATTTCGTTGCTGACAGAAACGTCGGCAAGTGAAATTTTCCATTGAAACACTGAAACACCCCACATTCGCGTAAGTTTGGCCAGATTTGTATTCTTCGCTTCGCTCTGTATCATATGGATACACCATAGAGGCGGCTCATGCAAGCGATAGTAGTAATATTGTATCTGGATATGATGCTGTTGAGGAAATCCTTTTTTGTAATCGATATTCATAGTGGTTGTTGGGTGTATCATGTATATGTGTACAAAATGATAAGAAATTGGGCTGCAGGCGGTCGGATGATTTTATTAAAGGGATGAAGAAACACCATAGTCCTATCACTTACTTTTTTTTTTTTCCTCTAGATCAGAATGTACGAAAAAAGTAAGAAGAGGAGAACAAGAAAAATGCCAGCAGGATATTGTTTAATGAATTTCCTATGGAGACAGATGATATCCTTTCCACAAGGGTGAAAAGGCTGGCTATAACAGATAGGATCAGAAATTTGCCTGATATTGGAATTGTTGGAAAACTAGTTTTACTGTGAATCCTTATTTCAAGTTTCACAGAACTTCATCCCTTGTTTAACTACGATCTATTTAAATAATGGAATGGAGAAAAAAGGGAAAAGGAAAATTAAGGAAACTATGTGAAGAGAATTGGAATTTTATTTTACAAGTAGCTTCAGTTTTCGATTTATAAATTCCTCACAACCGAATAAATCGTTAAAGCTACGGAAACATATCAACGAAAGTCTGTAAAAATGAGGGAAAATACGTAGATTTTAATAGAAGGCGTATGCCGTTGAAGCTAAGGTATATTGAGTAATTATGAAATCCCAAATGTTATTCACAAAAATAATCATTCTTTCTATTTGAGTCTACATTAGGCTATGCATGCCGTGGACTCACCCCAGTCCGAAAAACACATTTGAACTGCTTCTTTCTACTTCCAAAACGGGTTACGTGATGGTCATTTGGTTTAAGTTTCACTGACCAACAAGGTAAACGTAACGTAATCAAACGTAATTTGATAATTTTGCTACTAATGACTCTTGTTATTGAAGTTTAGGTAGTGTGATATAACGTGTGTTTAGGAACACACATATTTAGATCTTTTTTATTGAAGTCGAGTGGTCCTTTTATTTTTTTTTTTTTTTTTTGGCGATAGTGAACGGCACCTATCGTGAATTTACCTTTCTGTATGCATACTGATCGATCTTTAAAAACCATAATAACATCTCATAAGCCGTAAGTTATAATTACTATCTGCCGATACTGGTCAACTGGTATATTGGTCTAAATCAATAATATAATCAAATAGAAAGATACTTGAATACTTATTTGTTTGATTATCACTTCTGTATAAACATATTGCAGGTATTCCTAGGCGAGCATATTTAGTCTATATTCTGAATATTGGTGGCCGTGTACTAAAGATGACCATTTACCATAGAGGCTTTACTTAAATGTAATCAAGCAATGAACCTTATCCCTACACGATTAAACTGACCTCATTCTATTGGGAGCTATTCAGTATGGACATACATATGCCCCAGAAATAAGACCATGATTAAACTGCTCTTAAATTCGCATCCCCTGATTGTATGAATGTATATTTTGCTATACCTACTTCTAGAAAGTGATGAACAATCATCAATCAGCAGTAGAACCTTATTCCAAATGAATAGTCTTACAGAATATCCATCATGCAATGCATCTACTCAACAAATCCAAGCAAACCAAGTAAATAGAAAGGGGACACAAATAGAATTCCGCATCATCTGTGTGGAGGTTACTCAACCAGCTGCTACAACGTCGCATTTTCTTACACAGAGCCTTGCCATTTATCCATTTCGAATGATCGATTTATCCTACATCCCTCCAACTATAATGGAACATTAATATCATTACTCTCCCATCGATTGAATTCAAATTGACAAAATCAGTTTCTTCCAGAGAATCCTGTTTCAAAAGCATTACCACTGGATATATGTGCATACATACATACATGTGTACACATTTGCATGTACGTATGCCTGCTTTGCTGCAAACTATGATTTCAAATTGGTGAGGCAGAATACTTAAAGGACTCGTATTGCATAATGGCATTGTAGGGGTGGTAAGGCTGTAATTTTATTTTTTTCCTAGTAAGCTTTCACATCGATTTTAGCGAAAGACGGTTTAGTATGGCGGAAAAATGTACGTGCTATTGGAAATCATTTCGTCTCATAATGTAGGATAATCAAATGAGGGCGTGTTCTTATTCCTGCCGCACTCAATCAACGTCACCAACGCTTTACCACCAGTGTTCCTCTGCCATCATCCTCATCATCATCATTATAATAAGTCTTACCCAGTATGATTCTTTTTTTGTTCTATATACTATTATGTAAGGAAAATTTGTTCCGCAGGATATGCTCCTAGTTCAGAGGTTCCAAATAGAACAGAAAAGAGAAAACGAAAACGTCTAAGTACATGCGACAGAAATTTGAAAAGCTGCCATCATTATTCATAATGCATAGTCTAACCTAACACCATAGCTGTAGAATATGCATTAGATGTAGAGCAGTAAAGTATGGCTGACAAACAATGATACATAAATTTCATGGAACAAACAAATCATATTAAGTTATAACAGATGTATCTTTCTGTTCTTTAAAGTAACAAATGCATGGGGAGAAGCAATTTTTATGGTAACGGAAATATTGCTAGAAGTAAAAATTGTAAAGGTTTAATTAAGACGCTGCCTAAATATTGTCATTTTAGGTCAAACACTTAGTTAAATTCATTACCATTTCTCCACTGCCCTCTTTGGTCTAACTGAGCATAGCTCAAACCGCAGTTGGGCCTTGAATTGACGATTTGGGTTAAAATCACAATTTTTACACTTTATATAATGAAAGTACCCAAAGACGGATCTAAAGAATAAATTTTATTTTTTATTAGTGAGACGATAGTGTTGGTGAGTCTCCAATGGAGATACAATAAAAACGCTGTATTTTTCGTATGTTGTACACGACAATTTGTTGTAGTCTTAAGAGGGATACAGACTCTAGAACATGGTACGCGTGCATCGTACGGTCTCAGTAAATGTTGAACGCCTGTACACAACATCAACAAAGTTAAGATACCGCCGCGTACTATGTTTAAGTGTCATGTATTTTTTATAGTTATTCTTGTATATCATTGATAAAGAATGAATTCCAGAGACAAACTGCAATACAATACTATGGAGTACACTCCTTACCTATCTGGCCTTTGTCCCGCTCCTAGAAATAAATCCTGGATCACCTCTTGAAAGTACCTGTACAATAAATACAATAATAGCTATCCTTGTATGTTAATTACTGTCACATGATTTTCTTAGGTTTATATTACAAATATGTAAATGTATGTAAATATATAATTGTATTTTTTTTGTGTATTTCAGATCCATTGAATCTCACTTACATTCGCTTACAAATATAAGGTAAATTTAAATATTCCATGTATATGTATATTTATGGGTTAGTTATTAATATGTTATAAAAATAAAAGATATGTTATGAAAAAATACAAATACCGAGATGTAGTTCTCTAAAGGTAAATTGATTGATGCATTACATGTCTCAGATCGGCTGCAAAAATAATGAGTGACTATCTATGCGATGAGGCTGAAATAGGAACACTGTAACCTCTAATATTCGGATACCTTTTGTAAAAAAAAAAATTAATGTTACTTGTTTAATTTACAAAAATGTTTTATGCTATATTCTAATTGATGTTTGCTCACGTTTGAATTTTGATCACAATTTACGATGCATCATATGAGAAAAATCATCATTTTTGTGAAACCACTAACAAGAAAAGTACTATTATATGCATATTTAGTCTAAAAAGGGATACGCCATCTTATAACGTTTACCTATACTGGCTTGGATACAAAATAAAAATATTTTTATTTTTACCTAAGGCTCGTTTCACACTATTCGGTTTTAGCCGTACGGAAAAAAACCGTACGGCGAAATTATTCTAGTGGCCTGAAGAAAAGCATGGCCCCTTTCACATTACACGGTTACGGCAAAATGCCGTCACGATACCGTGTAACAGCCGTCCACTGCCACTGCAACTAACGGCGACCGTACGGCTACCGATAACGCAGTGGTGTACATAATCAAATGCGCGCTTTCACATTTGCCGGCTTTAAATCGTACGATCAGTTGTCTTCAAGCCAGTGTAGTTACACAGCACTTAATCAGAAACTGAGCTTGCGATGGAAAAAAGCCGTGCATAAACCGTATAGTGTGAATGGACAACAGCATTCGGGTTTTTGCCGTACGGTTTCTGCCGTACGGCTAAAACCGGATAGTGTGAAACGAGCCTAAGGTTCGATTCTCCTTTTCGGTGAAAAGCTGGATTTTTCTTCGAAAACTCGGCCTTTTATAGAATTTTTTTTCGAAAACAGGATACACTTTTATTACCTAGTAAGAAGTCTCCAAATATTTTTTTTAAATAATATTATATTCACGGTTTGATAGACAGGTGGATGTGACATCTGGCATCCCCAGTTTGTAAGCTATTATAAATGTATTCTGCCTTCTACAGTAAAATAACATATATTTAAGCTTGCGCATTGTTAATTGATGTTAGTTTTTACTGGACGCAAAGCAAGTTATTGTTACTTAAGTAATTCCTAAAATAAATGTTTTGTTCAAAACGAAGGAAAGAAGCAACAATTACACATACTGACGTTTTGGTCACACGTTCGTTTATATGCATCTACTTATTAACATATAGGCCAATTTAGGTACCGCCTGTTGTTGGATATGTGCGAGTAGGGGAATGGAGAGACTTACCTATTTGCTTACTTAAGGACTCCCGACTCGACCTTTGTCTGCTTGAGACACGGCTGCCTTCCATTCTGTGCAGTCCCGGTCGCGTATATCGAAACAATCCTTCAATACATCTCCTCATGCGGTAACGTGAGACCCATAAGTCCGTAACATGCATATATGTATATGTATAAACACATGCATAAACATTCGAATGCGTATGGAGCGGGGGGGGGGGGCTGCAACCCCCCTGCTTGAGGTCACTGTTGGATGTGGAGTAGGTACGAAGTTGGGTAGGCATATACTAAACTGTGTATATGGAAAGATCCTTTCAGTCCAGGTAAAACATGGCTACATATAAAAAAAAACTTCGCATACACCCAACCTTGCATCTTCTCCAAATCCAACAGCGATCCTAAGCAGGGTAGTTGCATACGTATTCCACTGTTTATGCACTGTAGGCTTAAATACATTATGTATGTATGTATATATGTATTTATATTATTCCATTATTGAATTATGTCCCGAAGACTAATGTCCCGGCGCCTGTGCAATTAAGAGGACGTATTGAAGTAGGATTTCCACGTGTTTTTCGCCTGTAAATGCTAATCGTGTTCGTCACCAACTGGGGAGACATATTGGAGTAGGGTTTCTTTATACGCGTCCCGGTCACGCTGCTTCCAATTGCGAAATCCAAGTTTTCTGACATCCGCGGTAACTTGGTCTTTGTAACGGAGGTTCGGTCTTCTTCGCCGTCTCGAATTTGGGGACTGTGATTCCAAGATCCTCTTGGCTGGAGCAGTGTTGCATTCGCAGGATGTGGCCGAGCCAATGTAGTATGTGTTTCCCAAAATATATTTACATATATGTACTAAGTACCGACTATAGCATTCCTATGCTTCTACAGATAAACTCAAATCATTTAGCAGAAATTCTTATTTTGAATCTTATTTAAAATGATACCCTAACTACTTTTAATAACATCTGTCAGAATTGACATTTCTTTTCCTGCTTTTGTCAGTAACAAAAACTCAATACAAACGAGAAGTACATATATCTCTTCCAAATACATATTCTAATTTCCTTGTAGTGATAGAAAGTAATGTCCGCCATGTATTCAAAACAACACTCCGAACCCAGTTAACCCAAATCACGGTCGACTTTTCGACAGCCAAATAATGGTCCGTCATCCACTGTCGCCTTGAATTCTTGTCAGTTCTATTTTCAAATTTTAATATAAAATATCGAAACTATGCAGGGCAAATATTTTTTCAAATGTCAAATCAATGTTTGGACAGCTTCCGAAACTTAGATAACAGTTAGCTAAGCGTCCAAAGTATTTCCATGTATACAATTTCCGTTCGTATTTTTGCAGGAATTCCACTTCACAATCGGTTAACAAGAATACTATCTGACTACCGTGGAGGGGATATTTCAAAACATTAACATCATCGTTCTGAAATAACAAACACAAATGTGTCAGTAAATCTTAATCCTTATTAATCAGAACACAAAACTCGAGGAAAAAAATAAGGAAATAGAAAATAAAAATAAATAAATAACACCAGGCTCAAATTTTAGTCAGTAAGAGCGAGAGAAATGAAAAATATTGCACAGCAAACAAGAGTCCTTGAGGCTATTGGGAGGAAAACAAAAAAAAGGGGTGTGATTCGGCCTTAGGATGCAGGGTGTTAGCACATGGGAACGATATTCCAAGCAGTATGTGCTTCAAATGCGAATATGAATTCATGAAAGGATATATGAATGGCTGCTTTTCTGTGGAGAAAGCACACCTACTACACATTTATTTTTTTTTTCCCTGCCTTACTACAATTTATCATTCTTAATTGTTCGTACAGTGTGGGAAACAAGAAACTTAGAAAAGCGCAAAGATAAAGGTGTTGTTTGTACTTGATGATTGTCAATTAGTAAGAGTAATTCCCTGCTTAATCTGAACAATTATGTCTAATTGGTCTAGGATAGGAAGACAAATTCTTTGACTATCTTCATCTTATGCTATTTATTTTTATATACATATAAACGCGTGTTCAAACGTACATACATATAACTGGTATAGTTTTTGTGCTGAAAAAGGTGTTAGTTTATTCGACTTGCTTATATGTATGTATGTCCTATTAATGGGTAGATTTAGGCATTGGGTGGATGAGTTAATGAGGCTAGAATTGTTTTCTTTACATCGCCTTTTGAATTTTCTTACATTTAATCCGTTGTTGTTGTCGTACCGTACCAAGGGTTGGTCTTCTTCGTCATCTTAAACTTGGGCGCTGTGATTCAAAGACTCTCTTGGATGGATCATTGTTGTCCATTCACTCTATTAATTTATTTCTAATTATTTAGTCCTAAGTACTAAAAAAGACTATATGCATAATATATTGAATATAGTATTAGTAATAATTTGAAATTGTTATTGGATGTATGTTGGATTATGTCCAGATCTTGGTACAGCTCATAGAGTTCGTGGTTGCAACTACTCTTCCATTCGACCTCTTCGCATATGGGACCTAATATGAACTGAACATTTTCACTACCTCGTAATGAAAATTATCAACAGTGATGTTCGGTCCAATGTTTTGAACAGATAATTTTTTGTTTGTTAATAATATATACATATCCTCATCTTATCCTCGTCTTATGCTCATTCACTTCAAGACCAACTCGTTTCGTCTGCTCTTCAATTGCCGTTAACGCCTCTACGATGGCTTGCTATTGCAATTCATTTTCCTACCAGAAATCGGTACAATTGTGATGGTATTCCGAATTGGGTCATTGCCAGCGAAAGCTAGAGGTGATAAATGCTGTCATAAACGGCTTTCAAGTCGATGAAGAGGTAGTGGATTTCGACTTGATTAGTGTGTTGAAAATGATCTTAGGTAAACGCCTAATACGTTGGATAGGATCTTATATGCGATATTTATCGCTTTTTTAAAGATGGGGTATATATGATACTGTCGTCTGGTATACATACATATTAAGGTATCAATTCTGTATTTAATGAATTAAGCTGGAAGCCCATCAAATCGTCGTGGTTTGTTGTCTGTTGATCTTTATCGAATTGGTAATTTCTTCTTCTATGTTGGCTTTCAAGACTTGCATGTTTGTGGTTTATTGTAGTGAAAGCCAGAAGCTCCAAAGGAAGAGGAAGTCTTGCACAGTCTGATCTGGCTGACTAACTTGCCAGCTCAAATCGCCAAAATGGGCGAGAAAAAAATCGTTATTCTTTTGATTTTTTTTATATTTTTTTGCCTGCATTAAGCATGAAGCTAGTAGGAATATAAGTAAAACATAGTTCGAAAGTGTATAAATTAAATAAGTTTATTTACTATTTAATATTATGATACAAAAAAAATGTCGTTTTATTATACAAAGTCCAACCTCACAGCAAGTGCACTTTGTTCGATAAAGCACTTCAAATGACACGAACAATCAAACGAAATGCACAAACTCACGCATTTAAAACTGACTGACCGTTTTTTAACCATTTTAAAACAAAAATATCAGTTCCGAGAAATCAGCTTGGTTTCATCACGAAACCAATAGGAAAATGAAGAAAATGTGTTGTATGTGGTTTTATTGTAAAACCACTGGGAAGCAAATGGTTAACATCAGCTTATAGTGATCACTAGTTACAGTAATAGCGATATAGACCAGTCAGGGTGCTCACAAAAATAAGACCCAGTCACTTTTTCACTGAAAATGCCACACCAAACAGTCGACTTGAGGGGATACAATGGCTCTTCGTGCATTTCATGTAGGTAGATCCTCCTCGGAATATCAACATATTCCGTACAAAAACACTGCCGACAAAATGACATTCTGTGAGAAAACAATAAACTATTTCTAACAAAGTACAAGGCCGTTTATCAGATACGGACATTTACATGCTGACGAATGTGCCAGTCGTGTTATATTCAGCGGAAAATCTGATTAAGAAATTTCCCAAAAATGGGGAATTTGATAAAGAAAAATCTGGTTTCAATCTGACCACAACTCATTGCGACATTTCTAGCAGATCCAGCCTGCCTGAGATGCTTAACCAAATACTTACTTGTTATTTACTTATCTCCTGTATTCCCTTTTAGGAACTAGGACCTCTATTTCGCCTTCGCGACATCGTGTATGGTTTCTGGCAATGTGCCTTAGTTCTCTCCAACTTTTTCCAACTGCCGTGCCTTCATCTCGACCGTTCTGCGCCATGTTCTCCTCGGACCTTCGGGTATTCTACCATCCTGCGTTTACGGACTCCATTGCAAAGCATGGTTATCTATGGAACTGTAACCTTTCCGGAACGTGTGACCAATCCAATGCCATTTTCTTTGTTGGATGATCGTGCCTATAGGTACCTGACCCGTTCTCTGGTAGAGGTGTTCGTTAGAGATACGGTTGAGCCAGAAAATCCTTAAGATGTTACGTAGGCACATGTTAACGAACGTTTGCAGCCTTCTCGTGATGTTGATGGTCACTCTCCAAATGCTACATCCATATAACAACACGGATACGACGTTTGAGGTGAACAGTCTGAGCTTGGTGTTTAAGCTAATTGCATTGCTTCGCCATACCTTGGACAACATACCGAACGTAGACTTCGCTTTGGAGATTCTGTGAGCTATATCCAGTTTGGTTTCACCGTCAGTCGAGATGATACTCCCAAGATACAGGAAATCGACTAGTCTCCTTACCGGTTGTCAAGCAATGCATATTTGAGCTAATGAGGCTGATAACTTTAGTTTTTGCTGTATTAATTTTCAGCCCGACGACGCCTGCTTCTTTCTCCAAATCCTCCTACATCAGCTGGATGTAGGAATGGTATTGCCGAAAGAACGGTACCTTGTCTTGCCCCACTTTGGATCTCAAATTTCTCTGACAACCTTCCTCTGTGCAGGACGAGACATTTTGAGCCAGCATATGTAGCCTTGATAATAGCAATTAAATAATCCGAGATACCTCTCCTGCTATCTGTTGCAGTCCTGTTTACACTATCGAATACCTTCTCAAAATCAATTTAAAGCAGACGATATTCAATGCACTGCTTTATGATGATCCGCAGGATGTTGATGTGGTGAATACATACAGAGCGGAGGTCTGCTTATTCCAGTGTGTCTTCTAAATGTTGTTTGATTAGCTCAAGGATTATTTTAGCTATTATCCTAGCTACAGCAGGGAGCACCCAGATATCTCTCCAGTTTTCCCTTCTTCCACTTGTCAGGTAAGTTTTCAGTTTCCCAAGCTCTTCCAATTAGAGGGAACAGTAGCTCAGCTGTTGTTTTTTAGTGACTTGATCGCGGCACTGATCTCTTCCATCGTGGAACGTATTCGGGAATTTCGTACCTCGGGCAGCATTGTCTGATTTGGAAGCATATCGTTCCGCATCCAAACTAAGCAAGGAGCCGTCTAGACTTTTCACCGGATGTTGGCTGAAGCTGCGACCACCTGTCAGCTCCATTATGATTCTATAGATGGTTTTGCTGTCCTGCGTACAGCCTCCTCTGCTTCCGTAGCCAGCACGTTGGTGTAGTTGCGCTTGTCACGTCGTACGCTACGCTGTACTTCTCTCATTTTCATGCAATGGACTTCAGTTCGCTCCCTTCTGTTCTTGCGGTAGTGACTATTGGAGCTTTCAGCTATGGTGACCGGCTTAATCCGCACATCTGCTCCTCGTCTGTTTCGGACATTCAAATCTCCCATCACTATAACAATATCTCCTATGATAATCCTATCAACATTTAGCTGCCAGGATATTAGGCTTTTAGGATTTTTCGGACTGTTGGCGTTAATAGTAAGCGCACACCGTATTCACGTCGGCTCCCCGCTGGTCTTCCGGAATAGAGCAGCACAGTGTTACGCGTTGGGGACTGGTACTCTCCCAATTCTGACCATCCTAATTCGCGAATTCCAAGGATATCTAACCTATATCGCATGAATTCTCTCTCTTGTTGGGGGAATCTGGCATTGTGCGCCATTCCCCAGTCAAGAAGCGGTTTCACATTCCAGAATCCTATCTTTGTCCGCGTACAATAGCCAAAAGTCGTCATCATTAAACCAATCCTTATCCGAGGCGTTATTTTGGTTGCGGTAGCTTTTTGATTTCAGTACCGCTGGGTGTTAACCTACGTCACCTAGACTAGAAAACGCTAGACCGTTCGCGGTTGTAATCTTAGCATACTTACATAAGGATTCATTCAGGTAATTGCACAAGGACTTTTAAGGTAAGACAAGCACTGCACCACGAACTTGATTGTTGCACTACTGGTCCAATCCATGTTTTGAACCGTCAGTAGTTTCTCGATCAATCGCAATGCATATCCCCAAATGCTTAATTGTTGGTGTAGGATGTCGAAATTGACACTGCGTTAAAACAACATCGGTCAAATAAGCACATAAAAATAATTACTCGCTTTTCAAATGTGTTTGGCTCCATTTCATTGTTGTGAACTAATTTTTTAACGGTCTACAACGTAAATGTCAGGTATATATATCCGTTTTGATGTGCTGCCAACTATGAATATAAAGCAATTTAACTTGTATTTCAAAATCTGAAAATTTACTAAAAAATCGATGGAAATTTAATAAAACCTTAACTGTAAAATTCTTGAGGTCTTCTATTAATTTTATCTTACAGGTTCTGGATGAGAGATTGGATATTGAGAATTTATTATATATCACTAATTCCATCCATTTAAGAGGTCAATTTCATTATTAGCATTCAAACTTCATCCAGCAAAGTGTCAGTTAGCAATAAAACACTTTATTGCTTTAAAGAATATTGGATTTATCTATTGACATTGGCTTAGTTTAATGTTGCTTTATGATCCTTCCTATAATTATGCTTTCTAAAGGCTCTGTAATTTTGCTAATAAAATTTTCCATTTGCACCTCATAAACCATTGCCATTAAGGATTTGTTTATGGCAACAGATAAAATTTTAGAAAGACACTAAAGTTTTCACATTATCTTTCACTTCATTATGATAACCTCCTATCCCATTTAGGTTTTTTAGTGTTTGAACACTCAAATTTCTTATTCTTTCTTCTTCTTATCATACGTGACCCGAATCCAAATCAACGAATACGTCCTTAAGAATTCCTTTCTGCATATGAAATACAAATACAACTAAGGCCTTATAGGTATGGAGAATATTGATGAAATATAACAATAAAAAAATATGAAATTATTAGAGAAAATTGAATTTTCCTGCTTTCAGTTGTTGGAGGCGAGGAAGACGAAAATCGATGTTGATGGTAATGCATTTCAGTTCAAATATCAGACGTCTGGATGCCATCACGAAAATTTTCAGGAAAATGACAAAAGAAAATCTGTGGAATGTATTTGATTCACAACTCGTTCTCATGGCACGTCCTAGGTAAATGCATATTTATGATTTTTATGACTGTGCGCCACAAAAATGCATGTGCATTTGTACCATGCTAAAATAAAGTTAAAATACACATACATACGTACATATGTATGTATGTATACGTGTTGTCAATGTTGGTTTGAGCTACTTTTTTCGTATATAAAATCTTTCCTCCGCGCTTAAATTATTTTCTTTTCTCGAATTGTGACTGAAGGAAAATCGATTTACCATGAAAATAGTTTTCTTCTTCTCAGGACATTTTAAAGGATTCCTTCTTTTCATACAAACAAAGCACCGAATAAACGATACGCTAGTATTTTGCCTAAATCGTACTGAAGGAAATTATTTACATATTCCTATGTATGTAAATAATAGTATTGTCACTTTGTAACCTACATTGAATGGATAAAATTGATGAAAAGAAAATTGATGCTTATCTCTGCTTACTTTATTGGGCTATTAAAAACGGGTTCGCCTATAGTATGTGAAATACATAATTGTTTCTTTCAATATTGTTAAATTTAATGTCTATTCTGGACACATGGATCCGTATGGGCCAGTGACCAGTACTGATCGATAGAATTCTTGCAATATCAACTAGGTTCTGCTTTGTAGTTCTTGTGTTCTCTTCAATTGGTATTTAGGCCAAATCTGTCTAGATATGAAATCAGCTCTTGATAGATAGATTTTTCCCCAAGGGCACCTATAGGGACGTTCTATGCCTCTGCAACGGAGCCATTAAGGGCAGATTCTCTCTTCGTAAGCTCGTCTGCTCGCTCATTATCCTCGCTGTGATTGTGACCCGTTACCCAAAGAAATATAGTTCTGAACCTGTGAACTAAAAAAATATTAATATAATTTAAGTATGAGAAAATACCTTACGGCCAAATCTTCTGAAGGTAATATGTTATTTCATCTATCATCTGGGGTCGCTGGCTTACAACTAAATTTGTAACTCATAGGTATTTCAAAGAATAAAAAATTTCGTACTACCATCACCTCTACACTTTTCTCTGGAGCTTAAGTTTTAGGTTCTTACCGAGTGGTACCCCCACTATATGCTGTATCTAGAGACAGGATGCCCATCCCTTAGTCGTTTTATAACTATCTAAAAAAATAAAATGTATTTATATTTTATAATAGACATCCTTTTTCGTAGCAACACATCTACATGTGATTTAATAGAATATCTCACCGAGGAGTAAAATCAATCTTTCTATCACTCCGGCGAAGCAAAGTTCTTTGATGGAGCGTTCACAAATTCTGAGTCGACAATAATGCTTAAAAAAAAGCGTTTATAAGATTCCTTTAGCGGAGAAAGAAATGTTTTTAGGCGTTCACCCACCCATAGCTAACTGTAATACAACGAACACATCTAATCTGATGCATCCAAGACAACTCTGCACAGTTCTTCACGCTCGATAGCTATACGTCAATATTCGAATACACATCTTGCACCCTCAATTCTAATTTCAAACATTCAAAGTCAAAGTGAATCGGCAATCTCTTAAGTAGATTTTCGCTTGATGTAATATAATCTCAAAGATCAAAGCACGTGTGTTTGGTTATGTACACATGGACATATATATGTATACAGATATTGTATATGCTGAATGTACATATGCTACTTGCTTATTGAAACACAACTAACAAAACTTGACCTAAAGCTAATGTAAACGCTTAACTCTTAAATTTAAAAATGTACATAATCAAATGCATATGAAACGTCAAGTTCAAATTAATCGATTGAAAAAGAAATCGATGGAAATAATCGTTCAATGTTTATCCTTACCGCTTTGGCATTCCTATGGACAGAGATAGGAAATAAGTGTAATAATATTATTGTAACTGCTACAGGCGAGAAAGAAGGAAATATCCTGTTACAATAGAAAAATAAAAGTCAGAATAGACTTTCTAATGAAAAGCACAAACCCAAAGTCCTTCTCGAATCGATTTGCTGTTCATTACTATAACCATCGCAGCATCATCTTTCTGTATTTCTGTCTTTGAGTTTAATATTCTTCGCCAGTTCAAAGGATCACTAAAACTGAGATGGACAAAAATGCTTGGGGTTGAATTCTCTTTCTCCAATTACACGTTTCCTCAGTCCTTGATATCAATTCGAAACAAAACTAAAGGCAAAAGACAAACGAAAAGCTATACCTACATCTACCTGATTATTTCTGGCCATTAAAATGTAACCAAGTATTCCAGTTGTCCGTCTCTATCGTATGCTTTATATACATACTCACATGTATATATAGAGATCTTTCCCATAACTGATTACATCATATACATTTCAGTTAAGTAAAGACGAAAGCAAAGAAGGATACACTATAAAAAAAAAAAAAAAAAATCCGAGGAATCCTGATTACTAAACGAGGTTTCTTTCCCTCGTCAGTAGGGAAGCACAAAGATTGAAAGAAGGAGGTCCTGTTTCAGTTACAGATAGATAGATGGTGCACCAACCTTCAGGACCCTTCATGAATATTTCATGAGAACAAGGATATTTGACCCGTTTCCTTGTCATTTTCTTGTCGCTATGTGCAGCACTCGACTACAGTGTAACATCTAAGGTTGTCACAGACAAAAAGCTCTGCTAGAAGAAAATAATAAAAAAGAAAAAGTCCTTTTCTACTCGAACAAGGACATAGTATTCAATTTAATGTTGGTAGTTTCGTTTTCGAAGAAACTCTCCAAGGGGACACTACTCTGCGTTTGAAACTATTTCTTTATCATTTAACGAAATTGGGGTTCAGAAAGTCTCTTTTGGGCGGTATGGACTTTAGATAAGTCGAATATAAGGGGAGCAAAAACCCAGGACACTATAGAGGCGTGTTAAGAGAAAATCTATTCCTTAGTGTAATCATTAAAAAAAGTTCCAGTAGACAAAAAAGAAGGACGAAAACGAATTAATGCTGGCACTTTTCATTTGGCCCCTTGTACAAGTCAGATCTAGAAAAAAATAAAAATAAAATATTCTTTACACTTTGGCACAGTGATAAATGGAATTTGGTGCCAAGAATTTACACAGCTGTACATATGTTTATATGTAAGCTTTGAATAAGCGTTATTTTTTTTATCACGGACTTTAAATGTATATGACTTTTTTACTTTATCTTTTATGCCTGCCACATTCTAGAAATATGAAGGAAAATCCTGTATATACACACATACATACATGTTTTTGTCACATTTAAATCTTTTACAGTACAAGTTAGTTATCATTTATGAATTGTTCTCCATTGCCAAATACTTAGCCGTTTTAATACAACTACATTTTCCAGGATGAAAATTGAAACTCCACGTTTACTCCTTCCTCGGGCTTCGCAATTCTCATTGATAAATGCTATAAAAAATATAAATCCAGATTAAAATACCCCCTGGGCTATTACTAGCTCCTCCCATTTTAAATCGGCCCTGCTGCAAAAAAAATAAAGTGCACGACTGGGTCGTACAAACTTGCACTTATATCTATAAGTTTTTCTGCAGTTAAGAACCTTAAGACCAACGATATAATTATATAAATTTTTAGAGTAAAACTTTGTTAAGTTGGCTATAATTAAAGTACCGTTATTACCAACTTTGTCCAAAAACGTGGTATGTTATCTCATAGGACTTTAGAAAATGAGTCGAAATCTGCGAATTAATTAACAGTGTCTTGGGCGTTTATATGAAAATTACATTTTGTTAAGTTGGCTATAAGTGAAACACCGTTATAAGTTCTTTCTATCAGAAAGAACCACTTGTACGCCATTTCATAGGACTCCATGAAAGTAGTTAAAATATAAATTTTAAACGAAATCGTTGGAGCCGTTTACGAGAAAAAGGACATTCTGATAAGTTGGCTCTAGGCAAAGTATCCATATTAACAAATTTGGCCAAAAACGTGGTACACCATTTTATAAGACTGTATATAAGTAATTCAAATATGAAATATTAGCGAAATCGTTATAGTCGTTTACGAGAAAAAGTTCGCTATAAGCAAAGTACCATTATTAACAATTTTGGCCAAAAATTTGGTACGAAATATGAAATTTAAAGAAAATCCTTGGAGACGTTTTCGAGCAATTTGTCTAAAACCCCTCAAATTCTTAAAAAAGTACTGTTACTTTTGGCCAAAATTTGTAAAGCCATTTTATAGCATTTGCGATTTTAAATATTATGTGAGAACTTTAATGAAATCGTTTGATCGGTTTTCAAGAAAAGCGTCTTTTGGCCACATTGGCCATTACTACCGTTCTAACCAATTTTGGCCAAATTGTGGCACCTCATCTTTTGGCATGTGTTTGTAATTAGCGAAAGAGTTTGAGCCGTTTTTGAGTAAATCGAAATTTAAAAAAATTGGAATTTCTTAGTTTTAATCGAAATGAAATTTAATCAAAATCGCTTGAACCGTTTTCAAGATAATTGTAGGCCCGTGTCATAACATAAGGGACATAGAACACAGAAATTTAAAAATTAAATGCTTTTATTATTTGCCTTATGACAACTGGACATTTAACAAGTGACAACTTTTTATTTAGGTATACATTTATTACATTTTGTTTTTATAGTTAGCGCGTACAAGAACACGAGCGATGATGAAAGAAGAAGGGATGGGTTAGAGTTGGTGTAATGAAACCCATGAGATATTAGACTTCAACATTAATTCTTTATGGGTGGTGTCTAAATTGGCTGTGAGTTGTGAAGTTTATTTTTTTGCTTTCGTTCGTAATTCACAGTATTTTTTGCGTTCATGTTGAAAGTGCTCTTAAGGCGAAATTTGTAATTTTACTACTGTGAAAATTGAATTCATATGGCTACAACCGATCAATGACCGATTACACAACCATATCGCAGCCACAATTACACTACAATAACATATGTAAATCTTTCTTTTGAATGTACTCCTTAGTCATGCTTTTTGGCATTACTATAATTTTTTTGTATACGTTTGTATACATTTATTTTTTACATTTCTTCCTACACATAATATGTTTATGTATTTTCTCAAAAACTCATTGAAAATCTTCCTATTTATTTTCGCTAACCTAATTAAACTGTGTTGTGGTTGCGAATAAGCAAATCCTCCTCTGATTTGATTACTTAAGCTACTCAAAAGTTTCTTAGGTCATTACTTATTTATGATGTAAACAAATTACAATTTCAAAAACCCGAACTTTCTTAAACAACACCTCATTCTTTATCTTTGGCATTTATGTTATTCTGTGCAATTAGGCAATTCATTCTCAAATGTCCACATTATGTGGTCATTTCCGTCCCCATTCCTTGAATACATTGAAGCACTAGGATCAGCATATTTTGGAGAAAATCCCTTTTAGCTGCATTTCCCTTTTTCGGTAACCTACACCTTCCTGTAGTTAATTATCTAACCAATCCATTTGTAGTTCCTGTACAACAGTTTTGATCGTCCTAAAACTATATTCCTCTACGACAGTCTTTACTGCCAACTTGCCTGCTGAAAATAAGGAAGTGCAATCAATTTCATGTTTGTATTCATATGTCTGCGCTTATGCTGTACGAAAATTTATACTTTCTGCAAGACCTTCTTACACACATACTATATCATTCGATGCATTTGCTGAAAGGAAATTGTTATGTTTCCCTTTCTAGATATGCACAAAGCACAACCAATACAACCTCTGCAGTTGTTTGCATTCCTTTTGCCCCGCAAAATAACACAATATTTTGCGGTATACAGTATCTAGTAGAAGTATCTGGGAAATTTCATATCAGCACTTACCCATACAATCCTCATCGTCGACGTAACATGAGGATGCATATTTATATGGGTAATCCGGAGCTATGGTATTTATCTAGATTAGAAAATCCTCTCTTGTTCTAAATGTTCACTACATTTTCCACAATACCAAGCAGGATACGAACATGGTACGTACAACTACTACATGCCCTATTCCATACGTACATACATATGTGTATGCGTTCGCAAATTAATTCCTATCGAAAGGATTATGTAGCGTAAAAAGCCCATGTTTCCATATTTAATTCAAACTCACATACACCTTCCACATTATTAATGGCGAATGAAGGATTACTGGTCTGCTCTTTTCTGTGGTAATTGTTGATTGTATTTCCGGATTAGTTTTCCCTTCTATCTATCCTTTTTGTTTATTCTGCGCCTCATTAATCTATGCGAAAGGACGAAGTGGGAGTAATTGGAAGCCATTTGATTTGGCAACTTTCGACAGCTTGTCAGTATTTGGTAAACTTCATTCTTCTGTAATGGCAGATATGTATATACTTTTCTAGTGCTTGATTAAAATACAAGGCAAATAACTTAACAGTTTGTCTAACATAAAAACTTTCAGGCTAAACATTTATTAAATTTGAAAAGGATATTCATGTATACCTACAATGCACATATATAAAATGATCGTATGCGTCCATGGAAGAGGGATATGGAAATCTAGTCTAAACTAGATCAGAGTTGAGTAACACTGTGGGCTTTTTAATTATTACCTTTGCAATTGGATTGGTTAAATAACGAATATTCCGAAGTACAAAAGTCAAATTCTCATTTTTGGTTCCCGAGATGATAGAACTGTTTTCATAAAAATTCAAATTAAATAAACTAGGCACTATACTCAGCTTAGTGTCCTCTCTAAGATTTGAATACTAAGTTCGCTTTTACTTATAAAAGATTGACCCAGCAACTCTTCCGAGTTGTTCAGGTTAAGCCTCATACCAGCAGCATCGCAAATAGGTGCAAACCTTCGAGTGCACACTAAAGTTGCACAAAAAGCAAGTGACTATCAATCGAGTCGAAACAGCAATAAATCCACAAAATAAAGTTCGGATTTTAAAATCTGGAGATCTGGGTGGTATCACCCAAGCCAACATCCACCGATATTTTTTCCCATAGACTGGCTCAAGGATGGCTATTGTGCAATGGTGTTTCATAGATCTCGTGTGGATTTTCCGTTCCCCAAATCAGGCAATTTGGTTTGTTAACGACGCCAGAGAGTATGAAATGGAATTGATCGATCATCAAAATTTGCTTCCTAAATTCCATATTTCAAGCAACGTGGCAATATTCTTAGAGTCTATTGAACTTTATCCCAAATTAATTACAGATCCTCCTTCAAAATGCTCCGCAAGGTGTTTCACTGATGCCAAAATACTGAGCGCGGTACAATAATACACATGATGGTTCTCGGCGCCACCATCTCATATCGCTTCAATTAGTTTTGTGGAATGTCTAGGGCCTTGATGAACGGCATGTCGACGATGTCCACTTCCCACCGTCCCGTGCTCAACAAAATTCGATACCAAACGACGAATAGTGTTGTCAGACAGTGCTTGTTGGCCGATAAAACATGCATACATATAGTTAACACAAATGAAAGATTATTTTCAATGTACTGCGTCACTATTTTGGCGCGTGGTTAAAATTGACGTTTCAAAAACATGTCTGCTCAAGTCAATCTGTCGATAAAAGTTAGTTATTCAATGTTACATACCTATATTAGACATTTTATGGTATAAACTAGGTATAAGTTAGATTTATTGCTCCATATGGTAAAGAATTTTTATCTACTTTAGAACGATGCCCAATTTCAGTTGGGACTGAACTTGCGAGGTATACTGTTCATTTATTCTGATCGGAATCAACACTTAATTGATTACCACATTCAATCCGACAGTACGGCGCCAGGTTGAGCAATTTGCCACTCTTATTTAGATGAAAGGGATTAATGATATTTGGTCTTGCGTCGACATCCTTTTAAAAGGTCAGAAGAATAATAACAAATTACACCATTAATTTTTTTCTTGTTTGGATTGTTTTCAGTTTCGCTGCAGTTTTTTTTCCCCCCGGAAACAGAAAATCCAATTCAAAGACAAACCAAATTGAATTGAAACATACATTTTGACTCTCAATTTGTACTTTATGACAGAAGCGCAACGTTGTACACTACTGTGTACTGTATAGCGACTATTTTTAAACTCCATAAGGAAAGGAGTTGAGTGACCTAAAATAATAGTTTCAGGATTCTCCATCGGATTTCCAGCAATTTCCTGCACTCATGCTTTTTACACACATGCATACAGTGGTACTAAAAAATATAACGGCCACGAATGGATCCGAAATATTTAAATGAACAAAAGAAGGAGAGCTGAAGGAAGAACAAAAGCCAATGATAAATTAAACAAAAACGTCACCACCCCTCGGGTCATCTATGTATTTTTTTTGTTCTGTAATATCTCTTTTTTATTGTTTTTTTTTCTGTCTGTCGTTCTCTTCTTGTAGTCCGAGAGAGGGAAAACATTTTTTTTTGTTCAGATTTACTAAGTACGGGAGAGATGGAGATATATCCTCACATCCTGAATATGCATTAAATGAAGCAGAGCAGTTTATGGTCCTTCTTGTAAATTTTTTTTCTTCTCCTCCTCTCCTTTCCGTATTCTTTTGTTACTTCGAACAATGGGTATTATAATTGAAGCTAAAAAAGGCAATTAATTCACGATTTCAAGTCAGTCGATAGAATTTTAATTAGTGATACTTTTTTGGGAATATTTTTCATTGGCTTTCGTTAGAAAATTTATGATAAAAGGATAATAGGCCTGAAGACGAAGAGACTATGTGGAAAGAGAAATTTAATTTACTTGCTGAAAGTTTGACTGGAAATCAATTCAATTCACTTTTGGTTTTCAATTTAATTCAGTTTGAAGTTAAAGTTCACAGAACCTTGAAAGATTCTTTGAAATAAAGATAATTGATTCTTATTATTGGTTAATTCACTTTTATAACAATTTAATATTGAATTGTTGAAGTTCGTTCTTTTGAATCGAGTACATATGCATGTATGTATGTATGTTATGTATACATATGGGTACGTGTCTGGACGCCATACTTGTCCATCTCATCCTGGTTTTTTGATTGGTTTCTAGATTCATCTGAATTATTGCGACTGATTCTTTTGCCGAGCTCGATCTCGATTTTTGCGTTTTCTAATAACATAATACAATAATATAAGCTATTTTGAATATTTTATTTACAATTTACTTGTCCATTTTTAGTTCCTTGTTTCTTTTCTGAATAACAGAATTACATATGTAAGGAAAACAATTTTTTTTTCAACTCTATCAAACAGTAAAGCCAAAAGTACGTAGGTATGTCCTAGTAATACTGTTCTGAGATTCCAGATTCCATTTTAACTTGTACTTTCCACATAAGATATGCATTGAATTCGTGCAAAAATTGGAACTCGAGATATTAAACAATTCTGAAATTACGTTGATAGAGAAGCTCGTAATAGTGTGTATGCCGTATGTATGACTAAACGAGTGAGTCGATTAACTTCAAAATTCGTGTTCGGGAGCTATTACATGGCCACTAAAGGGACATTGCAATTTTTGTTCTAGCCCTATTTAGATAACTATTCGAGTTACTTCACTTAATTTAATTTTGATTAAATTTCATATTTCAGTTAGTTTAGGCGTATCAAGGTGTTGGATAAAAATGCATGTAACGGTACTTTACTTAAATGGTTTAAGAGTAAAGCAAAACACTGGCAATACTTGACATGCGAAGGAATACAGTTTTTTAAAGGTATTTCGCTTCCAATAGCAGCATAAAGCTAACATACATATATGATCCATTCGTGCAAATTATTTAGTTTTTGAAAAATCGAAATCGAATGAGGTTGCAGCACGAGAAGAGAGAAGAATATAGGGAAGGCCGGCCATTCGCTCTTCTATAATCTGTAACTCGGGAACTACATACTTGGCGGATTTGTATGAAACTTGAAATTTGAAGAAATCGTTGTACCAAAATGACCTGTTGTTAAAACTATTTGGATAACATGAAAACTGGGGGAGATACAGTGGGGTAACTAGATGCACAATTTTTTTTAATTTTTCTCAGAAAATATATAAGGTACAGGAATTTTCGTATTGTTTTTACAATCTACACAAAATTCTACGTATCTCTAATTTTTTTTCATATTTTTACCATTTATGGTCTAGCCGCTGGGGGGGGGGGGGGGGGGTACAACATTTTTCAAATGTTTGGCAAGCTTTTTTGTTCAACAAATTTTACCAGAAAAAATATTTCTTACATATATGAAGCCCTTGCAAAATTCTCTTTAATTTGATATGCCATATGATGGGAAACAAAATAAGTTGTTTTGCCCTTCATACATGGTGCCCAAAAAAGGGCCTCCACAATGAAATTCATTGCCACCATTTTGTGCGGGCTTCCACATAATGTATACATAGCGAAAGTTTCAGCTCTCTATGTCTAACGGTTCAAAAGTTACAGGGCTGTGACAGACTGACGGACAGACGGACAGACAGACACCGTATCAAACCCATAAGTGTTCCGTCTTACCTTCTAAGGTCCGGAACACTAAAAATGAGTCCCAGTGTAACAGTGGATAATATAGTAAGCGCACAGCGTTCGTTATAATTAATGCATGCATTTCGAATACGACTTTTGTAACATAATTAATTTTCCTACCGTTTCTTAAGCAAATATATGCATTACACATAATGTATGAAGAAAAATAGGATTGTCTTTTCCTTTTGTTCTATTCTCTATGTTCTATTTCTCTAATACATATGTTAGTATATACTAACTGTAAGCTTTGGATGTGTACTGTATGCGTATGAATGCAGTGAACGTTTATACGTAAATTCAAAATGCCCGTAACTGACATACCAGGTAGGACAAAAAATATATCAAACTTTAATATATTCCAATGAAGTCTCCAGGAGAAAAGTTTAAACACTTCATATAACTACATATGTATGTATGCACATACATATGTATAAAGTCTAATATTTCTGAACAATAACAACTCGAGCTGCCACTCCTAAAATGTACAGTTCAAGCACATGATTCCAGCATACATAGGTGTCCAAAAATGATGATTCTCCTCTAAATACAAGAAGTGGGAAGATGTACAACTTCAAATTGCACTTTTTCGATTCACAAGAGAATGTGCTGCATCAATAGATAGCTATATATGGACATAAAACTACGACTGGGTGAGTAAAACACAGAACAATAGTAAAGCTGATTGTTCTCAACGGATTCCTCTTTCGTCTTAGAGTTTCGTCTTACTTCAACTTTCCCACTTTGTACTTGGAAAGTACTAAGTTTTCAAGTTATCTACTCGTTCTACAATTTGCAGATGAAATAACATATCCCTTTCGAATTTGTATCATGTTAGCCATCCTACGTTTTTTTTTTTCTTTTTAATGCTTGTGTGTACATACGAGTATACTATGTGCACGTGCAAGAAAGGAAAGGGATCTGAAGTTAGATGTAACAGATTTTCTTTATGTATGTGTGTATATCTGTTTGTTTAGATTTATTTGAAAGCATACATATTATATTGCGGAGTAGGAGACGTTATATTGAACTACTTCCAAGTTTTATTCTGTCATTCTCTTTGCCGAAAACAATATATTACTGTTTTTAGAGTGGAACTAATAGTGGAATTGGGTAGCTATGGCAATGGTCCAACTCAATGCAATAGAAACACTTAAGAAAAACACCGATTTGTGTTTGTATACCCACACATATGTATTTAGGCATACATATGTATACTTTATACAAAGTTACATTTCACGCACATATCGTCTACGTATCACCGAAAGTTTTTCTGGTTAAACCTTGTGGCCTTATAAAATATTTCTAAACGAACATTTTGATGAGTTTTCCTTTTAGAGTGTCTAAATCTATATGTTATTGTAGCTCGAAATTAGATCTAAAGGAATAAACACGATTGGTTTGAAAAACTTGAAAACATTCTCAGGTCGACCTATGGCTAGTTCTGCCCCTAGGTAAGGTTAGTTATATTGGTGCCTTGGGGCAAGAAAGTCCCAGATCATGTAGACCATCAAATCGGCTCCATTGAACTCAATCAGCGTTACCTTTCGGACCCTTTAGCGGCAAATTGACCCTTTTTTGACGCTACGGACCCTTGGACCCCCCTTTTCGAAAATCTACGAATTTTTTTTTTTCATTTGTCATTGAACCGATTTGTGTTGATGTATTTATTCCAACGCTGTAGAAGCTTTAATTTTATTTTCATCCAATAATTTGACCAAGCTTTCATACTTATTGACTTGTAGTGTAATAATTGGTGGAGGTTTGATGGATTGTGTATTTTATTTTCTTTGTTTGAAGCATACACTGTGATTGTGCAGCTTTCTTTTGGCGATGAGTTTTTGGGGGATGTACTCATTTTTCTTTTCTTATTTTGGTTCCCCATATGACGATGTCCCTGTCTCTTTTTCGAGTTCTTCTTCATCTGTTGAGAACTCTGCAGGTTGGACATTTACTTTTTTTTGGTTGTTGATTTCATTTTTCAACATTTGCAACTCTTGCTTAAGATTGTTTAATTCCTTAAGTAGTGACTCATTGAGTTGCTTAAGCCCATCTCTTTCTTCGCAGGCTTCTAAATAATTAGCCTTGAATATTTTTTCATTTTTATTTTCCTCATTTTTCGATGGGGTGTTCTTTCTACACTTTTACTTCGTCCAAAAGGGTCATTCCTCAGCAACAAATGGTCCCCCCCTGAATCCAAGGACCAACGTCCGAAGAAGGTGGATTTACCAGTGTACCTGGCCTACCACCTGGGGTAATTATATCTTTCGTTTTGTTCATTGCATAATAATTTATTTTTTAACTTTTGAGAAAAGTTTAAACTTTTACGTATACAGCCGCTCCTGACACGGAGAACAGACGCTGACCAGCGAGCCGCCCAATATGGGTCAGACGCTTCTTGGTTTTTAGACTAGGGTCCGCGGGGTCGTTACACCCCTCTCTTCGGAGAAGTACCCTTGCGGTCATATGCGACGAAGTAATAAGATGGACAAAATAAACACAGACAATTTAATTTCAGCTGTCCAAAGCCGTCTAGTGCTATGGCAGGACACCCACAAAGACTGTAAAAATAGAAATGTCACCGATAAGGAGTAGAAAGAAGTTGGACAAATTTGTAATTGTTCTGGAAAGTTTTTATTTATTTAATCTTTTAAAAAAATAGTGTTTTTTATTCAATATCAAAATTCCCAAAAATATTGTGTTAGCTCATTTCTTACGAAGCCTAAGAAGATACCAAGGGTGCCTAGGAGTAACAGTTTAAGTTTGTGGTCTTTTACAGACATAAAGAATCAGACTTGCTTACTCTTCCCATATATGTATGTATGCAATAGTGCATTCTACATAACATATCAAGGGTAAGATAATTGTAAGCTAAAATAGGTTTTAAGTTAGGACACGTAAAAGTAAGTAAGTTTTCATAGATTAGTGGTAATGGATAAGGGTAAATATAGTTTCGAATTTAAAAATTAATTTAGTTAGATAAGTGGGGATTAAGTTTAGTTAGATAAGTGTGAATTTAGTATTAAGTTAAGTTAAGCAAGTGTGTATTTAATTTAGAATGTAGTATTTAGTATTTCGCTGACCATCCTTTCTCTACCTGATTAAGACCTTTTATATTAAATTGTTTCACTTAATCATCGTTTATCTGCTCTTTAACCATTTAAGTGTAGCTCTCCAACATATCCCTTTTCTTTTAAATAACTTTCTTGACTTTATTCTAAAATAAAGAGTGTATAAGTACTAACTGTTTTCGAGTACTATCTACAGCAGGGATATTTGGGTACAACGACTGTCAGTTCTTCCTTTGGAAAATGAATCTTTCATTTGCGATCGTCACTTTTAAAGTGAAATGTTTGCAGACGTAGACTTGATTGCCATACGAGATCTGTGCCTTAAGCATGAGGGTAGTATGCTTATGGACATTTCGGAGGTGAGTACCCAAACATCAGAAGCAAGCACTCAGACTTCCGCTTATCTTACGAATCAGACCCCAAAAAAGGTAAGATACAGAGCCCCTTAAGAACAAAGTCGGAATAGATAAAAAAACCAGTGAAAAATGCTACAATCCGCCTGTAGCGAATCGTATGATACCCTATCCCTATCTTATTTGGTCGTGTCAGTGGGCGGTGGAAAATGTATTCACAAAATTTTCTATTTTGCCTTATAAACTAATATTTTTACTCGAAAATTAATTTTTGAAGTAAACGCCCCTAAAAAGTGGGCGTGGCCATATACAATGTATAGACGAATTGTAGATTAAGTGGATATCTACATATTTCCCCAAGTAAGTTTTTTCGAGTTTCATATGAAAATAGTGAAAAAAGTTAATTTTTGTAAAAAGTGGGCGTGTCAGTGGGCGGATTTTAAAAATTTTTACACTTGTATTGCTTACATTTACAAAGACCTCGTATACAAAATTTCATCAACCTAGCTCAAAATTTAAGGCCCAAAAACTGGTGACATACGGACGGACGGACGGACGGACAGACGGACGGACGGACGGACGGACATGGCTTAATCAACTCGGCTATTGATGCTGATCATTTATATATATACTTTGTTGGGTCTATCTTTAATATTTCTCTATGTTACAAACTATGTGTCAAACTTAATATACCCTTAGGATAGGGTATAAAAAACAGTATTTTAATGAAATTGCTAATGCCAAAGATTTTAAGATTGAGTTCTTGAAAAAGGATCTTTTTAAATAACAAAACGAAAAAACGCAATGAACAGAAAATAGAAATTTTACCAAACACATTTAAAACCTTATTAGACAATAGTGTAAAAAACGTTAGCAGCGGTGTGAAGGGCGCTAGGTACAGTATCGAAGCAAAGACATTGGCACTTTCGATCCACTTCATCTCTCCCGTAGGTACCGACATTTAAGGCCTATATTAAATCTGCCTGCCCTGACAACCCTTAAAAGATATATTTCAGCTTGGCCAAAAATACCAGACAATATTGCATTTTACGGTAAAAGCTTGGAATTGAAACTAAGCCAACTTCCCAGTATTTACAAATACTGTTCAATTTCCGCTGACGAAATGTCATTGTTAATTTTAAGGGTAAAGATGTAACCAGCAAATTATATTTTATAAAAGGCTGGTGGCTTAACATATCTTGCCCATTTTCCCTGTTTCAACACCTGCAGGAATGCCAATTTGAGTTTATACTCATTAGGCATTTGAAATAATATTGTTTGCAGCAATTTTTCGGCGAAATCAGATGTTCTGTGGGGAATAACAGACAGTCCAGCTTGTCTGTAATTCGATACTGCATTCCAGAAGCTTTGGGGGTTCAATTTCTCAAAGTTTGAACAGATCCGTACATTGACGTAGTAAGTGATTTCAAGACCTATTTCCGAAATTTTTCAGAGGTAACACTGTACTCAATAACTTAACCATGGAAACGCTGTAAAAGAAAGTCCGCTATTCCAACAATAGATGCAAGAGCAATGACATCGATGAATAACCTGATCTCCGGGGCTTATTACCCCAATAATATGTACCATGAGAGAGTGCGCCTTAGCGGCTTTGTCCCCCCAGAAGCTTTTCTCTATTACGATCAGGCAGGTTTGATTCAGGATAGAGCAGCGGTTCCGATAATTTTTCACGTAGCCCGAAAAGCTGTGGAAGGCGGCTCAACTACGAGCGAGACGTCATACCAAGCGCTATAGAGCACCTCAGGTTTAGTCGATCGTTTTCGGAGCGCGATATTAAAGACGTTAAACGGCAGCACCAGCAATTCTGGTGGCTTATTGAGCGAACTCCCTCGTCGATTCACTAAGCATAAGTGTTATTTGTTTCTTCAATAAAAACCTTAACAAAAAACCAATTATTCATTTAAAAGTTGCTCTAATAAAATGATTATATAGGTATGTTCCTAATGGGATTCGAGTCATACCCAATATAGATAAAAGCCTTTGCCTTAAGCGACAGATGACAAATAAATATATATGTATGTACGTATATGTTTTTGGTTTATCTTGTTCCTTTACGTTTTACAAAACGAAAAACGTTAGTTTTGTGGCCATATCTCTTTCAATATTCTGTGAGCCAAAAAGCCTTGAGTACGAAAAAGAAACAGTTGAATTAGGCTACCCTTAAAAGTGAGCAGAAAAGGCAATTCTTAATGTTGAAGTTTAGTCTCATTCAAAATCAACAGTTTAGAATAAATTTTGTAATTTCAAGCAATATGACGTGAACATGCGATAATAAATAATACGTATACATACTTTGGAGTTTACTTAATTCAAAAATCCACAAGAACCCCCATCGAATGCTCATTAATGTTTAAAGTTATTTTTCTTTTGCAAATGCTTATTGAAAATTTACAAAAGGAATTAAAGATTTATGTATATATTCCATTACTGGAATCGCACAAAGCACGGCAAAAATACGCGCACGTTGAACTGACGTGACTGCCTTTGATAACTATAATTCTTAATTCTGTATTAATAGTGCAATGTACAATGTTGTACGTACATTTTTTGCTAGTTGTTCTCGGTTGTTTGTGTTTTCTTTTCTTCTTTTGTGTAATGGAAACATCCTATTAAGTGCACGAACTATGTTTTTCTGAGAGAGCGAACGTAGCAGGAAAAAATATATTTATTCTGATGAGGAGGAAGAGAGTTTTTCTTATTTTCCGTGTCAGCTTGAAAAACCGAGGAATAAAAGCCCATTCTGCTGGCAATTTGAAAGTAATTTTAACTTTAGTGTAATTATTTTTTTTTTTTTTTTTTCTTTGTTCCTTTTTTCCTCTGGTTCCTTCGGAATATCCCGATGTTTTTTTTTCTTTTTTGTTCCCGTTCTTAAGCTCAAGAAGTTATATTTGCTTCCTTCAGTTTCCGGTTTTTCACCGGAACTAAAGTCACGAAGGAGTGAAGCCAACAAAGCTTACCGGGGTAATCACGAAAAATAAATATGTTCCGTTTCCCAAGTCACGATGGTGGGTAAGCAGGAGCAATTGCCAAACTACCCTTTTTTTCGCATACAAAAATAATGCGGAAATTAGGTTTCTACAAAAAAAAAAAACAAAAAACGATGCCCATTGTTTAATCCTTTATTGGGGCACAATCATTAAAGGATTTAAAGAAGTTTCCCGTTTGAAACTGCTTGTAAATTAAAATAATAAAGGAATGGCTGGAACTATCATTAAATTTTAATTTAATAATTGTGAATGAACGTATACATAATGTATACAATTCATTCACATAAATAAAATTTAAGTAAACAAACAAAATTGAACTTTTTACAGCTTTAGGGGGCCAGCTTTAGCTATCATTCGAATGCATCATACAAAATTTAGATTTTGGATTTTAGGACGATAAAGCATCTCAAACTAAGTTCCAAAACTCATTGCCATGCGTTGACATTCGTATTATTTCTGACCGTGGGCTGAATACAATGTGTACCGCGACAAGGCAAGGAAACTTTAACCCAACCAAAATTCAACCAGTGAAAAGATGCTACAATCCGCCTGTAGCGGATCGTATGATACCCTATCCCTATCTTATTTGGTCGTGTCAGTGGGCGGTGGAAAATGTATTCACAAAATTTTCTATTTTGCCCTATAAACTAATATTTTTACTCAAAAATTAATTTTTTAAGTAAACGCCCCTAAAAAGTAGGCGTGGCCATATACAATGTATAGACGATTTGTAGATTAAGTAGATATCTACATATTTGCTCAAGTAAGTTTTTTCGAGTTTCATATGAAAATAGTGAAAAAAAGTGTTTTTTTTTTTGAAAAATGTGTGTCGTGGCGGATTTTCAAATTTTTTACACTTGTATTGCTTACTTTTCCAAAGACCTCGTATACAAAATTTCATCAACCTAGCTCAAAATTTAAGGCCCAAAAACTGGTGACACACAGACGGACGGACGGACGGACATTTCTCAATCGACTCGGCTAGTGATGCTGATCATTTATATATATACTTTATTGGGTCTATCTGTAATATTTCTCTATGTTACAAACTATGTATCAAACTTAATATACCCTTAGGATAGGGTATAATTAGGATAGGGTATAAAAAGTCACTTCCTATCATCAGAAGAAAAACCTAATTCTGGGTACCGTGGCTTAGTGGTTAGTGCGTGTATGCAGTTTCAGGTTCGAATCACAGAACCTCAAATAACTTTGCTTAAATTTTTAATTTGCATAAGTCTAGATAAGTGCTATAAGATGGCGTTTTATGCTGAAAATGAGTATGAGTATAGCGGTATCTACTCTGCTTATTAACTAGTTTTATAAATATGTATTGCTCTCGACCTCGAATATACGATTAATGTACATTATGGGTATGACAGGTCTTCGGTTTTCGCGATGCAAGTACCATTTATAGATAAGCTGAGGATTTTTGTTTTCGTTCAAAGACTGAAGACAGCATTGCATTTTGGAAGAATTATTTCACCCCCTTGGTTAAGCCTCATATGCTGTCAAGATCGGAATTTATTAAGTTTGTTGGATTGGAAGTTTCACCTTTCTCAGGGATAACCTTGACAAATGGAGTTTTCTATCTATGTGAGAGAACTTAGAAAATTAGTACATACATAAAGGTTAACGCAACAGAAGAGCACCTTCTCAGAACTACATATAAGAGGAATATCATCTCATCCACGTATTTACGTGGTTGAATTAAAATTGAATTTAAAACATATGAAAATGCTACAATCCGTCTAGAGAGGATCGTATGATGCCCTATCCCTTTCCTGTATACAAAAGTTTTTTTCAATATCTTATTAAATTACTCCAAAACACGAATTTTCTCAATAAGTGCGCGTGGTAGTAGGCGGATCTAATTTTTTTTTTCAATATATACTGCATTTTGTTTCTTAGGACTGATAATGTTCTAATAAAAATGTCGAAAAACAGTGTTTTTTTTTCATAAAAAACGCCCCTAAAAAGTAGGCGTACCCGAATATAATGTATGGAAGATTTGTAGAGCGAAAAGATATCTACCTTTTTGCTTGAGTAAGTTTTTTCGAGTTTCATATAAATATACTGAAAGTGAGCGGATTTTAACATTTTTTTACAGTTGTGTTGCTTACTTTTGCAAGGACCTTGTATATAAAATTTCATCGACCTAGCTAAAAATATAAGGCCCAAAAACAGGTGCTAGAGTTCATTCTATTCCCAGCAGGACCCTTCTTCAGAATCTTCATCTGTTACTGGACCATCTTTAGGGGATAACAGGAAAATCGAGTCGGAAGCTTCTTTACTATACTCGAGCTTGTCTAAAATTTCGATTCGATTTCTCCATAAAAAAATGTTTCCAAAAAATTTTCCAACATTTTTTTTTGGATGTACATTGGCCCATCGTTTCGTTTTCGCAACACTAATATTAAGGCAGTCATAAAATGTAAATCAAATGCATTTATTCGCATTTTTTCAAATGGCTTATATTGGTTTTCTTTTTTGCCTATGTAATTTATAGAGGTATATTAACTACTTACATCTTTATAAACTTCTACTTATAACTTCGCTCGCTAAGCAAAATAATATGCTTTATGTATTCACTACATGCAGATTTACATATCAGTAAGCTCTAGTCTAATGGAGCAACTTTATGATTAATTAATATACATATCTAGATCATCAATTCCATGAAGTTCATGACTTCATGAATGAAGAAAAGGTTCTTAATTAACTGGAATAAGGAATCAAATCTTCATTTCCTTAAATTTTCAAATAACGACCCAGATTTATCTCCCTAGGTGTGCATTTTAGAAATCGTTTTCTGCCATTCTTCAGAATTCCATTTGCCATCCTAAAATAATAAAACACACAATCCGCTAATGGCCTCTGAAATCTTCATCTCCTGCCTTCTGCACGTACACAACACGAAAATGATTTAATATTTTACGATTCCTGTAACGCGAACTAATTCCCCCCTTACTTTTCTCTAGAGAAATCTCTAGCCTTTATCGTTTCCTATACACAGATTGAATAAAATCCGAAACGAAATTATTCCCAAATCGTAAAAATAAAAATATCCTTTCAAAATACGAAAAAAAAAATCTTCCAATTAAATTTCGTCATTTTATCGATTTTACCTCGCAACCATCATCTCACAGAGAAAAGAAAATCCAATGAGGACCGTTGATGGGCAAAACATTAATCTTCCTGCGGAATACGAAATCAAATCATAAAGAGATAAAACTGTGAGCGCTGCCCTTACACTTGAGCCCATTATCAGTTTTTCCACCTTACAAGGTTGGGACCCGATGGGAGTGGGATATAAAAGCGGCATGCGGATTGAATAATGCTACATGACATCCTTCTCGGCGATTCTCAGTGGTATCTAGGTAGTCCCTTAAGTGTTTATATGCGAGTGTATGCTATATAGGTACTGAGATGTATTTTTATGCAAAAAAAAAAAAAAAATGTATAAAAACAGTAAGGGCACCCTCACTCGTCCTTAATTGCGCAGCCGAAAGTGTCATAAAGACATTGTGTCTCCATTGAGAAATTCTGTTAAGGGATGTGCACAATTCTCCGTATCACCGATTAGCTAGCAGAATTGTTGTGTAAATAGTTTTGCGGTTTGCGTTCCTGCAGACCAAAACTGGAACACACACATATATTTTCAAGGATTAGATACTTTTCCGTTGGGATTTCCTTTATTTTCGTTCGCCTTCTCTGAAGTGGCATATTTCTCGTTATGTGTATCACAGGCATTAAGTTGAAGAAGTTTGGTTTTGCTAATGAGTTTTATTTTTCTCAACACATCCTTTTTGGTGAGGCATTAACCTTGAGATAGTTATGGGGAACGTCCATTAAGTGAGTTACGCCAAGTCATTTGGCTTCTGTGCTATATTTGTGCGGTTAATGTGAGGGTCTGACAAACAAGTGCTTCATTTGAATTGCTAAGACTCAGGCAATTGAGTTATTTTCTTACGAGTATTTTGTGCAAGAAAATCAGAAAAATTAGTAAAGATTTTCCAAAGGGAATTACAAGATACATACAAACACATACGATTTCATTTGATATTTATTTTTAGATATTGAGCCTTGGCATAGTTTGATGAAATTTGAACGGACTTTTAACTTTTAACCATAGAACATAGTTCAACTGATTGATATCAAATAGAAGCTCAATAAAAACATAATAATATTTTAATTTTTGTATTCAGCGAAATTGGAATTGTTTGTTGTTGCGATTAGCTCTCGTTGAATTATATCCCTGATCATGACCTGCTAGGATATTAATTTTTCTGATTCTGCTATTCCATTATCTTTAACGTTCAGAGATTTATAGACTCAATGGTTAGTGCATTGGACTACTGCACACGAGGTTCTAAATTCGAATACATTAAAATACCAACATTTTTCCATGGTTCCACCTCTTGCGAGCTTTGACCTCAAATTTACTGTCACTAGAAAGCATTTTCAAAAAATCCATCTGACCTTCGTGAGAGGCTAGGTCTTGCCCCTTTCTGCTTATGGCCTATTTTTTTATATATTTATCTGTTTAGTGAGAATATAAAGCTACAGGGCAGTTAAATACCGCATTACGGAATACGGAACATTTGAAAATTCTATTGAACCTCCCGGTGTTTCAATATTTTGTTCTTACGTTCTCAAAAAACTACGACGAGGTAAAAAATGATGTTGGAGATTCTGTGTTGAATAAAAAATAAAGTGCACGACTGGATCGTACTATTTTAGTGAAAAATGGACAAATTAAAAAAAAAAAAAAAAAAATTAAATTTGTGGAAAAAATATTTTTAAAAATTTTGCATAAATTTAAATGCCATATTTCACTTAACATTAAATCTTGTGCACATTTCGATTGTCACGGAAATCCATTGAGTTTTAGCCGAGAAATAGCCATATTTCTAAAACCAGTTACTAAGAAAAGTACCGTTATACGTATTTATAGCCAAAAATGTGGTACGCCACCTTATAGCATTTGTCTAGAATAATTCAAATATGAAATTTAATCGTTAGAGCCGTTTTCGAGTAAATCGTTTTTTTGTGAAATTGGCCTTAGGTAGAGTACCGTTGATAATGGGGCTAGAACGAAAATTCCAATTTTGACTCGAATTGCTACTTTACAGAGCTCAGATACGAAGTTTAAAGCAAATCGGCACAGCCGTTTAGGCTGCAGTCCAGCGTACACAGACACACAGTCAGATAAACAGACAGACAGAATCGGTAGACCCACTTTTTCGAGCTTCTCTATCATCGTGATGTCAGAATTCATTGTTATCTCGAGTTCGAATTTTTTCACGAATCCAATACTTGCCCTATATTATAGGTACAAGTAAAAAAAGTTTTATTATTAAAAAGTATAGGTTATCAGTGCCTAATGTAACTGTGCAGTTTATTTGGCATTATTCTTTCTTTTTTTAAATTAAGTTTGACACATAGGTTGTGACGTAGAGAAATATTGAAGTATGATCATGTATATCCACTCAATTGTTTTTCAGCACTTTTTTACCTCAAATTTGTAAATATGCCTATGAATATGTATTTTTTTGCGAAAGACTGACATCCCACTTTTCGAAAAATGTGGCCTTTTCCATCATTTTTGCTAGAAACTCGAACAAATTACTTTAGCAAATTTACAGTACCGAACTAAACTAAGGAAAGCTAAAACCAACGTTACATTTAGACACATGGCAATGAAATAAAAACCAAAGTGCTTACAATTCTTAGTAAATAATAAAATATAATAAAACTTGTAATTTTGAGCGGAAGCACCAACTCACCTTTCTCAAAAGATTTCATTGTTATTCTTAATGGGATATTTGAGCTGTTTTTAGCCAATTATCTGGCTTTATTCTTAGACTTGATTTTTATCAAATACACTTTTAAGGATATCACTAAAGTATGTACAATCGGTCGATATAACTTAGCAACTACGTCTTAAATCAAAGGAATAGAGGTTCATCTAGTGAAATAAATATTTTTCATTGGCATGAGAATGAAAGGAAAACTTTTTTCATTATAAATTTTATTATAAGTCGCATTATACTGAAAATAAATCAAGCAAAACTTAGGTAAAGGTACACACATATACATAAATGCGAGAATAAAAATCCAATTAACCTTCCAATTAAAACACTTGAATGCCAAGCCTAACGAAGACTACCAACGCCCACATTTTCTTACCCACAAAGTGTATTTCCAATTAAAATAAAGTTCTCTAGCTCGTACCTTAATGTGGTAAACCAATTTTTGGTTTTGTTGTTGAAAATTCCTGCATTCAACCGTAGTCACACCTGCATAGATTCTTCAAAAAGCCCCCACAAAATTTTATAGAGAATTCTTCTCAAAGAATCACGAACAAAAACCAAATGTTCTTTTTCTTTTTTTCGTATTAATAACATTTCCTTTTTTTCTATATTTTTCAGGTTAAACACGCCATTCCATGCACATAAAGCAAGCAGTTGGCCACTCAAACGCCCAAGACAAAATGACTAGCATGGCAATTGTCCCGAGGGCCATTTTAAATTTTTCTCAAGTGCTTAAAGTGCTGTGTCGTTAGGAGGGAACGACAACGCTAACGTTGAAGCTAAAAGTGGAACACGACACGGCTATCGACTCACACCTCTACTCCACTACGAAAACTGATTCCATCTCTATGTGTGGGGTGCATCCCCCGAATACACTGATGCTGATTCTTTTGTTTTTAAAATACGTGTAAAGCATGTACCTGCTTTAGTTTGTGTACTTTCTGAAGTTGTTCCTTTAGTGGCACCACCCCATCGCACCCATTTCCGAGAAAACAAGAAGGATTAAACGGATTTAGTTGCATTGCATTACTATCGGAAACCGCACACACATATATATGAAATTGTAATGAATGTTCTCCACTGTTAAATTGAGAAGGGCAAAAGTGGCAGCAACGTGTGCGACAGTAGCGACGACGCCGACGCCGAGTCAAATAGAACAGCAGCATCAACAAGAATTTTTGCTGCTGCGACGGACGAAGGACTCAGACGACGACGCTGTCGAAGGACGAAACTCTAACCACAGAAGAAGACTCCTTCCAAAGGGAGCGAAATTGAATTGCCCTTCGTGGCGAACCATTCGCCATAATGGTTATGGTTGTAGTATACTTTTATCTACTGGCTTCACCGTACATTGTGAGATGCGTTGGTGGCGGTAGCAGTAGTGGCAGCAGCAGTGTCATGAGTGGAACTGCCAGTCTTAGCGCTGGCATTGGTTCCGGTTCAAATAGTTTAAGTAGCAATAGTCCAGGTGGTGGCAATAGCGGTAGTAGTAATAGTGGTAGCAACAGCAACATTTCCGGTGGTGATTCAGGTGGTGGTGGAGGTGCTAGCAGCAGCAGCAGCAGCAGTAGCAGTAGTAGCAGTAGCGGTAGCAGTAGTGGTGGAAGCAGTCGCAACAGTGGCGACAGTGGACGAAGTCGAGTTAGTAATGACCAACAATTACCCCCCACATTATCGTCCCGGATTGTGCACACTCGAAACGGTGCCATATCGGGGGTAATTGTGCAACTTGAGGGCCGACATTTGGATCCGGTGGAATCGTATCGGGGGATACCGTATGCCTCGCCGCCCATGGGAAATTTACGTTTCATGCCACCAGTATCAGCGGCTATGTGGTCGGGCGTGAAAAAAGCTGACAGGTAATTGTGTTTTAATACTTCTTTTTTTTTAAACCGTTGAAATTAAATTATCATTTAATTGGTTATGGTTTGGTTACTAATGCAAATATGGACGTTTTGGCAATATGGGTTTACAACAATGTCAAAAGCAAATATAACATTTGTTCTGATTTTTTTTTTTTTGCTTTGGAAAATATATGAAAGTTTTTGCGGGAGCAAAATAATTCATAATAGTTAAACATAGCCACATACATAAAACGGTTAATATAGGTGTGGCATTTTACATATACATTCATAAGCCTTTAGATCAAAATAAAATCTGCAGGAATACATCTAGATTTTTCTACAGTATTCGATCTGGTAGATCATCAGGTTTTCTTAACAAAACTGCAATTTTTTTGTTTTGGAAACAACATACTTACATACCCTACCAAGGCAACAGAAAGCACAGCACGTCCGTGTAAATCGAACTATGAGGGATTTCTTAGCCTGTTCTGAAGCTAGTGCCCACAGGAATCAGCTCTTGGCTTGGTCATCTCCTATTTCTATTATTAATATATTTATGAGTTACATATAAAATGATTGCTTTTGCCGATGACCTTCATCTTTGCTATGTTGCCGCTAAAATGATATAATGCATCAGATGAATATAAATTTACTCGATGACTTACTGGTTTAGACATAAGCAATTGGATTACATGACAATAATTGCAATAATTGAAACTGCAGTACATATTAAATGTTTTATTTTAGCATCTGTTGCGGAATTTTAATATACAAGTGTATGTGGAGTTAGTAAATTAGATTAGAAGGTGCACATTACAATATAAAAAGAAAAACTATGTACGTGGCCTTAAATAAGATATATAACTAATTACTACTCAAAAGAAGACTTAAAATCAAGCTCCCGCTTTCTTTATTCCAATCTGCAAATCTATTGCCGATAAATATCTCTATGCGTTTAAAGTATTGAAGTTGTTTTATCTTCGAAATACCCACACAAGTAGAGATGAGTTTTATATTCTTCGATCTGCAGCAACAGTAGTAGTTCCAAGAGTAAGCTACAATAAGCTATCTGCAGATATATGCAGCCTTGTAAGATGTAAAATCAGAATCATTAGTTATCTAAAAATTTGTCTTCTCAGCAGATCTAATATAGGGAGATAAATTCAAAAATTACTATAGTGCCTGATCATTACTTTTTGAATGAAACACGGCTCATACCTTCTGAATTCGCTATAGAGAAGAGCGGATCGTATGATACCCTATCCCTATCTTATTTGGTCGTATCAGTGAGCGGTGGAAAATGTATTTACACAAAATGTTCTATTTTGCCCTATAAACTAATATTTTTACTCGAAAACTAATTTTTGAAGTAAACGCCCCTAAAAAGTGGGCGTGGTCATATACAATTGTAGATTAAGTGGATATCTACATATTTGCTCAAGGAAGTTTTTTCGAGTTTCATATGAAAATAGTGAAAAAATGTGATTTTTTGAAAAATGGGCGGATTTTAAAAATGTTTACACTTGTATTGCTTACTTTTCCAAGGACCTCGTATACAAAATTTTATCAACCTAGCTCAAAATTCCCTTAGGATAGGGTATAAAAAAAAATTTATTAGGTTGTTTTTTATTTTTGTTTTCACACCCGACGTGACATCATAAGATACTTGGATACCTTTTTGAAAATCTTTCTCGTGGATACACACATATGCAGCGCTTGCAGTTGCCGAAATCGAACACCTTGTCTGGCATTTTCCTCTATCATATTTATTTGCGGACAGGTGATGGGAATATTAGTACACCCAAAAAAAAGGTGCTCTAAAAATAGAGTAAAACGCTGTAGATTCTACTGCAATTGTAGATACAATTTGCATGTTAAAAATTTTTTTTTTCACTTTCATAGCACTTAAGCTTTAAGACTCTAATTTATTGGTATGGTGCGAGAAATAAATTTTACAATCCAATTGGATGGTTCTTGTCCAAGTCAGTATACCAATTTTTGTTTCGTCTGCAAGTTAACAATATTTTTTTACATGTTTGTGTTGAAATTGAAATACACTTAGTGTGTGTTTAAATAAATATAAAGCTATCGATTGATTTCATTTATCGATGCCAGGTCTACAACTTATTGTAATTTCTACAGCTCCTGCTGTAGTTACCAAATAGAATAGCTGTAAATTCCACACAATTTTGATTTAGATTTTACGAATTCATATCTGTAGATTTAACAGCCGAAATTAACAACGCACTGTTGATTTTACAGATCGTAGTTGTTTTAACAACTTTGTTATAAAAATGAATGCATTCGCTGTAAAACCTAAAAAAAATTATTAATTTAAGCAGATTTGTTGTCAAATACACAGATCTACAATGAATTGTAAAATCTACTGCCTTCAATTGTAAAATTTACAGCCCAAATTTTTTGGGTGTTATGAAGTTTGAATATTCGATAATGCGTCCGAGCATTTCGACTGGTATTTGGGGAATAAGGCGTGTTAAATTGGCTTCCATTGCCTCAATCGTACCCGGCTTATGTAGACATTGTATTTTAAATAGCGCAAAAGAAAAACATTTTGACAGCACCCGATCTAGGCGTACGAATTGAATCGTTGTCGCAATGAACCATGACCTTACGAGCTACATATATGGCAAGTAGCACCGTCTTGTTGATACCAAATATCCTTGAGATCACAAATTTTAATTTGAGGAAGCAAATAGTCCACTATTGTGCCGCGAAAGGGTGCACCATTTACAGCTACGTAAGCGTTATTTTGTTTAGATAACCTCACTTGGTTACTTTTAATTTTTTCAATTTTCGAAATATGATAATTTTGTTTATTGACGTACTCTAATCATTAAGCCAATTTGCTTCATTGGTGAACAACATTATTGTCGAATAAAGAGCCCAAAAACTAGAATGGTGACGATTTGGTAGGAAAGCTTGCTTCGATTTATGCAGGAGTTAGGTACATTTAACATAGATTCTTGCGAAAAATACGACAAGCCAAGCTGGCTATAATTTCGTACCCTCTCAGCTAAAGCTTTTTTTCTTCACTACACGTTCTGGATGTATTCTATTTGGTAGCGCATTGTTTAACAATGAAAATTGGGTTTCAAACTTTTCAATCGTGATTTTGTTAGGCCAATTATGTAGACCATAAGTTGCTCTAAGTCCACGAAACACACTGTTCGTAGAACGCTGATTTTCGTAATACAGCTGAATAGTTAGAGATAATAATCTCTAATTAACTCTCACAATACACGGAAACTACTTTGAGCTAACGCACAGGTGTTTACTGAAATACCAGAGGCCATTGTAAATACAGTTGAATAGTTTGTAGAAGCTTTGCCGGACTAAGTCCTTTCACGATGAAATGTCATAACACACGCCAGCTGTCAAAAAATCAATATACGAAAAAGTGCCTCCAAGGCTTGACTCCATTACAAGAAGGCTTCTGTAAATCTTTGAAGTTCTTATGTGAAAAATTACTTATACGTTCAAATATGTTTGAATTCTCTTCAATTTCAGAAGAAGTTGCTTATTCCTAGAAACGAAGAGAGAAGTTAAAACACTTAAGCTCTGTAATGGTACACTGATAAATTAATTAGTAAAGAACATTTTAAAACTTAAATTTATTTTATGTCCATTGGTGTAAAAGGCTATTTATTACCTATCCTACCCTTATTCGAGATAATTATGTGAATATTCTTACTTTAAATGAAATACTTCCAGCACCTACTTCAGCTCTTTAACGATATAATTAAAATAAGTAAATGAGGTGCGATTGGAATTTTATCAGTGTAACGCCATTCCGAAGGTTTCTGGCTTGCTACGATAAATTAAGTAGAATGAATAATTTCTGCCAGAGAACAATGGTTTCCGTTTATTCGTGGGTGTAAATAAGATACAATTTAATCTGTTGAAATTCCACAGATGATATGCTGCATTGTATTGCACTTGTACTTAGATATATGAACGTAGTTGTACGGCGAATATTACTTCCTAACCTATATTAGCAGAGTATCACATTTAAGCGGGGTGGCTTAAGTGCCCAAAGCTACTACTCGGCTATGGTTAACTTGTTTGAGGAAATAAAGCAACATAACACTTCTGGGTTTATTAGATTTTTCTAAAGCATTTGATAAGGAATACAATGAAATTCTGCTTTGGAAACTCAAACTCAGCAGACAAACTGATAAAGAGTTTTCTCTTTGGAAGATTGCAAAGGTTTATCACTCATGAAAATCATTTTATGCTTAAAAAAAATAACAGGGTGTACCACAAGGATTCATGTTGGAACCAATCTTATTTTGCATTTTATAAATAACCTTTCACGTGTTTGTAAGCACACATGAGTTCACTTAAGTATGTATGTATATGCAGATGATGTTCACCTCAATGCTGCAATGTTGTTTCATAAAATCGATGAACTTACTGTTCGTATCAAGGGAGATCTACTAGAGCGAATACACAGATTGTTACTTTGTAATTTATTTTTACCGCACTTGAATTTACATATGTATAATTATTCATTTAGCCCTGTTTTTTTTTTTCAATAAGTTTTTTTTACAGGCCATGCGTAACTGGTCTCTTGGTGTCATGTTATTCTTATCTAGTACTGTTTGACAAATCTTCACGGAAAGGCTCACACCTCCACAACGTCTTCAACTATTAGCGAAATCAGCGTTCTGGGAAAATGTTTTTCGTGCACTTCCATCAACATCATCGACCTTTCGAATCCGTTATTGCATAATGTCTTTGGAATAATGTGAAGTCAAAAGTCTTCGCATAAAAGCCAGCTGTGATCCAGGATTTGGAAGTCACCATTACTCACCCTGTAGTTCTATGGCATTCTTCCATTCGTCCAGGATATTTTGAATATCATCTGCTTATAGAATATTCCAGGGAGTAGGCCATGAGACGATTTAATAGCCTTTTGGGGAACTCTCTAGCATGCGTATTTTATTTTTGTATTTTTGCTTTAATTTTCGATCTAGGAGTTCGGTTTGTTTGGTTTTATTTTTAGGAACGGTTACCAGACGTTAAGGCAGTAGCTCCTGTAGACTGGGGCTTGGGTTGACCTTCTTCTTCTTTCGCCCCCATACCCTTAGGCAACACCCTGCCTGATACTACTACCACAGCCTTGTTATTTTCGCAAAGAGAATAAAAATCTTTTTTTTGCCGCTGGTTTCCAGGTGAATTCCAATCTTTCCATTTTACCGTTTGGAAATTTTCTAGTCAAAATTGCTGGCCAGTTCTAGCATAATTTTATACGTATTTGGTTGTTTTTGTATCGCCTGTATCGTTGTGAACTGTGTATTTTATTTTTACTTTATAAGATTATCTTTGACTTATAGAACCGCTTCATATAGGTATACAGATTTTTTTAAATCAAATTTTCTTTTTAAAAAAGTAGACATCAAATCTTTTGCCATTATCAGACATCAAAACATTTCAACTATTCAAGTTGAATAAAACTTTAAAAAAAAAAATCATAAAATGTTAGCAAAAACTACACATTCCAATACTTATGGATTATATTAATGAGCCAATCAATTTTATTCCGTTGAGTCACTTTCATACATGCCACTACAAATTGTTAAATTATCGATCAATAAATTATATCCCAGTCCAAGGATAAATTTATTGAACAATTCCCCACGCAAATATTTAATTTCCGTTAAGCCCAAGGGTAATCCCATTTCCCACTGTATTGTTATAAATCGATACATAATAAAATACAACATTTCGTTATTTACCCCTTTTTATAAAATTTCACTCAGGAATAATTTTCAAAAACAAAAAAAAAAAAACTTTTTTAATTACTTCATCCCCGAAAGACTCATTACACCCACCACCTGATGTGCGCGACCCGAAATTAATTTAACCACCTCCTGGGACACCTGATAACATGATCGATACCTTTTTTTGTCACCGCCACTTCATACCAGAAGCAAATATGTTTCATCCAAACGTACGTACGTGTACGTTCAGTACGTACGGTATTCGGATTCGTTTCTGCTAACAAATTCACACAAGACCAAAGTTCTCTCTTGTTTTTGTGTTTTGTTTTTTTTTTTTTAGGCAAATGGTGTAATGAAAAGTGAAGTGCTTTCATCGCCTCCATCACACCTTTTTTTAAATTACATTATTTCTCCATCGCCAGATCCATGTTTGGTTAGGTGTGGGTACGTGTGTGTTCCATCACACCTTTTTAACAAAAAAGAAAGAAAAAAAAACTCAATTTAGATTTTCGCATCCACACCCTGTTGCCCAAAAAGTGGGCGTTCTTTATGCCACCGCTGTGGATGAGAGCGTGGAAATTAACGTTTTAATGATGAAAAATAATGTACGTAATTCCCATGAAGGTTATTACGAAAATAAAACGCAACATAGGGCAACTCCGGAAATTATTATTGCAAAGGATGAACGTGCCGCCGTCATGTTAGCTATTGGTATAGGGTCACAATTCCAGTGCGTAAGAGAAGGATATACTCCTGCACACACACACACAAAGCTAGTGGAAAGATGGCTGGCCATGATAGAAAATTGAAATATTGAAAATGTTCTCCTCTCTGAAAGCTGGGAAGGGCTGGTCGAGCCGACAGAGCACGTAACCACTAGACCATCCTTAATGTGGTTTCCCTCCATTTTAAGTGATTCATCATCTAGTCTCTGTTGAAGTAGGATTTTTTTTTTTGCTCCTACCCGCTCTCCCCGCCGCTGTGCTCGTTTGTCGTCGTCCTTCACGTCATCACCACTTAGTTGTAATCGTCCCTCCAGTCAAACTGAAAGCAGAAAGAGGGGAAAAAATAGAATTTTTATTGAATTTAGCACCGGGCTTCTGTAGTACTCTTCACCGCAAGCATAACACAGCCATAAGCTTATTGGGAATTAAATGTATTTGTAGCGTGTTATCCACCTGCTAACCGGCAAAGGTCTAAGATGGGAAAATGTATTTAGGATATACGAACAAGTATGAGTAAACCCAAAGCTGCTAAAGCTTATGGAATGGGAATTAATGGATGCTAAAGGTGAAAAAGAAATTTTCATTTTACACGATATTAAATTCAATCATAATGTTCAGGTGTACCAGGATTGCATCTGAAGGCAGAGCTGATGGGCGAGCAGCAACCGCCCTTAAATCCGCTCAGAGATTAATCTGTTTTCATTTTTCTCATTTCACGGCGACTTTTCCTGATTACAGGGATTCTTTTATCATTCGCTATGAGAGTAAATCGAGTGACAGAACCTCTTACAAGTTCAAAAGCTGACATGAAGCATAATTGCAAGAAATTAAAAGAACATAATTGCCATCATTATTGGCCAAATAAGTTTGTACGTAGTTGATAACAAATTTCTTTTACAAAATCTATAACAAGAATTAATTAAATGGTGTTAATAGACACATATGTATATACCCGAATCAGACGTTTCTCTTTTGTAAACTATTGTACAATATGTTAGTTTAGGTAGCCATCCCGCGCGATCGCCAGGATTCACTTAAGCCAAATTCTGTTTATACCCTATCCTAGGAGTACATTAATAGTTTGTAACATAGAGAAATATTACAGATAGACCCAATAAAGTATATATATAAATGATCAGCATCAATAGCCGAGTCGATTGAGCTATGTCCGCCCGTCACCAGGTGACGGTCTAAAATTGAGCTAGGTCGATGAAATTTTGTATATGAGGTCCTTGCAAAAGTAAACAATACAAGTGTAAAAATTATCAAAATCCGGCCACTGACACGCCCACTTTTAAAAAAATTCATTATTTTTATATGGAACTCGAAAAAACTTACGCAAGTCAATAGGTAGATATTTTTTTACCCGACATATCTTCCATACAGAGTATACCGCCACACCTACGTTTTAGGGGCGTTTTTGCCCAAAAACTTATTTGCGACAGTTTAATCAAAATAATAGCACATTTTAGGAACAAAATACAGTATATGTTGAATTTTTTTTTAAATCTGCCTACTGCAATGCCCACTTGTTGAGAAAACTCGTATTTTAGATTCATTTTATAAGATATTTGAAAAAAGTGGCTTAAGCACCAATATACGGTGGAAGAAGAAGCTATGTGTATAGGAAAGGGATAGGGTATCAAACGAACCGCTCTAGACGGATTGTAGCATTTTCATATGTTTTTTTTACTTATTTTCCTATTTAGGTTGTATCTCGGTTAGATATACATAGACTTTATCTGTTTCGAAAAGGCTTTTCTGAAGGAATTCGAAGAGGATAGTGCTATGCAGCTACCGAGAAGATGTTATTCCTCTTGAAAAGGTATAGAGTTTGAGCTAAAGAAGATGTGACATCAGTTTGTGGTGTGAACCCTTTCTTAAGTTATTAGTCCTAAGCCGATATATCGACTTCAAATTAAAGCCAAGAAGACCCTAGTTCTGGACAGTAATTGCGCTGAGAATCTTATCGTTTCCAAATGTAGGGTTAGGTGAAAAGCAATTTGCTCATGAGGAATGCTTTCCAAATCGAGCGCATTTAGTGAGGTACCCTCCTATAGAGCGATAAGAGGGACAATTCCCTTTACCCAATCTATCGTTGTAGTTTAAGACAATATAGATAGATTTCCCGGCTGGTAGGTTGTTCCCCTAAATTTAGATTTGACCTTATTCTCTGTAAAGTAGGTACACTATTCAATCGAAGACAGTGTTTTGAATTGAGGTCATTGTGTCGTTATTAAGCAGCATTCCCGAGAAGTCTGAGCTTGTTTGAAGGTGGTTATTAAAGAGTGAGGAGATGATTGTGGCTAAGGAGCCATGTCAGCAGCTCTAGTAGTGGATGCCGTTTTGCTTTTTTTGGCTGAGAAACCGGATAGGAAAGGTAATTCTCTCACAGTGGATCTTGGCCTTTTCTGTGGAGACTTCCTTGGAGATGATCTATTTGAATCGCTTTCGAGCGGCATCATTGTGGCGGTCCAGCAGTTTTTAAGGTTTTTAAGGCTGAGGCTTAGCAGACGATTGGGGCAGCTTCAAGATGAAGACTGCTTTATCCATTGGGCCAATGACAAGATCGTTTTCTTCTGCGCTTGCAGTGGAGGGCAGGTCTCCCGCAAGACCAATGTCCATGGGGATGGATCCTTTTAAAGCTGCATCTAGGTCTACCCTTCTGGTAAGATTGGTGCATTGTCGGTTCTTCATAAGATAATTTAAACCCTTTGCATTGGCAAGTATGTTGATAATGGCCATCACAGCTGAAGCACAGACTACTTCGTCCGAAATTATTTGGAAACTGCAAATTGTTTTAATTGCCCAAAGCCTATAGGCAGACGAAAGTTTCCTTCTTATTTCCTTCGTTGAAAGTGCCGCCGCCAACATATTTATTAAAGGATTTAGGAGTTTAGCAAGTACTTTAATTTCACTCAGAGCTAAAAAAACACTCCATAATTAACGAAACACAAACAATAATAATAGTAAGTTGTAAGACGAGTATCAGGATTATGGTGGTAAATTGATTGAATTTTTACCTACATATCTTTAAGCACTAAATTCATGACCTGCTTATACATGCTATTTGTGTACATATTTCACGGTTGAATGTGTGCATATATGTACCTATTCGTATTTCGTTCCACAGTACATATTTCCTTTGTCACAAAAACGATGCCCCACACATATGATATATTCCTCATTCCAGTGGAAACGCGCTACAGCTTACTAACCATCCATGTGGAAAGGTTATTTTCATGCCTCAAGTGTTGTAAGTAATGTGGTAGATTCAACGCAAGAGAAACACCCCGCTCCAAAGGACGACACTACACTTTTGTGGCTCTCAATTCTGTGGAGCATCACAAAAAAAAAAGGAAAAAAGAATCGCTACCCGTTAGATGGTGGTGCCTCCCATTTTAGAAATTCAGACTAAAGGAATTTGCACATAACTGGATTATCCTTAAAATTGCAAAAAAAAAAAACTTAAGGGAGCCTAATACACATACATATGTACATAAAGACATAAGTATGTATGTATGCAAGCAGAAGGTAGAAGTAGTGCAAGGGTGGCACAGCAGGACTTGAGTGGATGCTCTCCTTGTGTGCGCAATTCTTTGTAAATGTTGGGAAAATTTCTGTAAAGCTGTTCTATCCATCTAAGCAATTTTAAACTTTAGAGGTTTTCCAGAGTTTTGAACATTTCTGAGGCCACAAACACATTCTACAACCGCAATATACATATGTACATAAGTCAGGTCCTTCCTTTTAACATGACTTAAGTGTCTGCTTAATCACAATTATTTTCATGTGCAGCGTAATCTACATACCTATCTAAAAGATAGATACATATTCGTGTACGTACATATATCGAGGCGAAGAGGTGGATAGTAGGCTGATTGTTCAGTGGCAAAGCAATGAAGACTAGTCTCTAGGCCTGGGTTGGCTTTTATAATAATTCAATTATTTTTGCGGTAGCTTAGTAACGGTTGATTTTCCTTTGTCTTATGATGAACCATAATAGCATAGATGAGATTTTAATGAGATAAAAATCTGACAGAAGCTAGAAAATGATGCCTTTGTATCACTCAAACGTATGCATGCAAAAAACCTAGAGGAACGCTTTTGTCCTTGCTCCAGATCGTAATCGCTTAGAGTATCCTCCAAATTTTGTCAAAAAAGGATTAAATATTTTTTTCTTATGTAAATGAGTTTCATGGTCACTAGAGGAAGTATAGATAAAGTCACATGTATGTTTGGTACCTTTTTTCTGACGGTTCAGTTCACAAATCCCAAACATTTCAACAAAAAGAAAAATCTTCACGATATTTTGCAATTCTACCCTTAGCTTGGTGATAAAAAAGCCTTCCAAAAATGCCTACATACTGACAAATACCCTTGTGTCTATATGTATTGATTATACTTAATTACGGACATTAATTAATTCTAAGTGAAGTAAACCCTAATTTCAAAACTCAAACAAAAAAAGTTAAATTGCAATTTACTTTTGCCAAATCCTGTCTAGACGAATTTGTGCCCTCTCTTCTTAATTATCCAATTCGTTTTCCTAACGACTATACCAACATATATTTTTTTGTCGCTTCACTTGACCAATGACTGCTGCCATCTTGCTCATCAATTTGTATCCTTTTTAGAACAGGAAATTGCTTTTATACACTGTTGAGAACTTTCAGAATAATTGATGAGCATTTTTTATTTATACGATTTCCAAGTAAATTTAACTTCAATTGAATTCCATTTGTTTTAAAATTCGTTATCAGGAAAAGATATTTCTTAGCGGCATGTGCGCTCAAATGTAAGGAGGAGTTAGATAAATTGAAAGATATATTTTCTTGCGAATTGTCAAGGTCATGTGACTTTGAAATTTTGAATTTCGGAGAGTCAACAGCTATTCATCATATTAAAATCCTGCGGAGAAAACAGGTTGTCGGGATTCTTTGAGTTATGGCTCGTTGCTCAATTTCTTTAAGAGCTATTGGAATACATAGTACCTAGATATTGGATCATGAAAGAATGTAAGAACTTTAATGCCTTATAAATACTTATGTACATACAGACTTGCAATAGTATGTGGCCTTGTGAGACGAAGTTATTCGAGTAGTTAAGTGAGAACTGGGTAACGAATCATTTACTAATAAATTAATCAATTCGACTTCGGAATTGTAAGAGTACCTAGGTGCAAAACCTACAGAATATTGGTTTTAAACATCGTGGCCAATCAGGTTCAACAAAAATAGAAAAGATTTCAGCGTATTGGAATGAAGATCTACCATGCCCAGATCGATCTTGGCAGCAATTTTTGGCAGTCTTATCTTCTTTCGTAAGATAGCTGAATATTCGATAACTGATCTTTTGCTTAAATTCCAATCATCAGAATTGGACTTTTGTTTTATTTTTATATTTGACTTTGTCGCGTAAACTAAAATTCGTGGATGGAAAATAGGCAAAGACACATTTGTTGATCTTAATTGGGGTGTCTTATAAACACATGAAAACTGGGAGATGTATAACTCCAAAAGTTGCAACAGTACTTTTCATTGACAGTCAGGCTGAGCTCAAAGCGCTAGAGTCTTTTGTCATCAAATCATGAAGTCAGTGATTGACGTGCAATGCTTAAGGCATTATCCACGCAAAATCGCGTCAAATTATGCTGGATACCTGGACATAGACTGACTAAAAACGCCGTGGAACTCCCATCAGGAAACGCCATCAACAAAATACACAACTTAACTAACCGCAGATGGGCTAATCTGATATCCAGAGCTTTATGCCCGGAGATTAACCATAAAATATCAGGTTAAATCATCAAGCTATGATGACCCGACTATGGTCGGGATCCTCTCTGGACATTGTCTTTTGAGAAGGTACACCAATAGATAAGGACTACCAAAACCGGATATTTGTAGCTATTGTAAGGATCTACAACCCTCAGAGGATATCACGCACTGTGTGAATGTAAGGGCAGTTCTAAATATAGATTTTTACATCAAGGAATGCACTTTTTTAGTAGTCTTGAAGAAGTACTTTGAAGGTTCACATAACTAACCGGAGGACCTACTCAATTTCTGCATGGCGATCAAATGCTTGGACGACATTAGTTAGGCTTTATTTTTCTTTCTGCCATTTCTTACTAAAGGGATCGCGATTAACTTATTATGGTGCCTATTATTTTTATAATGAATTAAACCTTTTGAAAATTAACCTAACCTGGCATAACCGAAAGTAATTAAGACAAACACAGTGCGGCGAGTTTGACAGCATAGATTCTAAAAATAAAAACAAAAATTAAAGTGTAAATGTTAGTTAAAAAAATTGATACTTATGGCTTAATATTTATTTTAAAATTGTAAAGCCTTTTACAAACAGCAATGGCCTCTTCCACCAACTACAACTTACAACTACAAATTTGTGCGTGTGGACCCGTTGCCCTTTTTTAACCAACTACAACTTATTAGCACAAATTTGTGCATTTGGACCTGAACTACAAATTTGTAACCTGCGGTCTTGGTCCACAGCAAACGTTTATAAAGTTCAAATATGGTGAAACGTAATTGCCTGACTATTCTACAAATTTTGTCAAAAAATGCTTGTAAATAAAAATTTGCATGTTGGGGAACTAGGCCACTGAACTACAAATCTGTAATCTGCGGTCTTGGTCCACAGCAAACGTTTGTAAAGTTCAAATATGGTGAAACGTAATTGCCTGACTATTCTACAAATTTTGTCAAAAAATGCTTGTAAATAAAAATTTGTAAGTGAAATAGGCCACAGATGTAAACTATAACAAAGGGAAAGTATTGGAATCGCGCATCTTTTTGATCTCGACGTTTTGATTAATTTAGACATTACTATCTTAGAGGAGCCAGAAAAAGTGTGTCTGCCGATGTTGTCTGTCTGTCTTTCGAATGGTCTCTCTGTATAGATGTATGCAAAACTGGACAAACAAGGCTGGACCGATTTACTTCAAACTTCATAGGTATCTAAACTTTGCAGGGTCACAATTCGAGAAAAATTTTGAGTTCTAGTCCCAGCTTCTTTATTAACGCTACTAACCTTACATAAAGTCAATTTTCTCGAATCGACGATTTGCCTTGTCCAAAGGCAAGTGCTATAAGATAGCGTATTATATTTTTCCCTAAAAATGATTATTAGCTGATTTTTAAAATACGGCTTTTTCTCGGTTGATTTTCAATGAATTAAGATCAAAATTAAAATTAACAAATTTTAGTGTATGCTAAAATATAGCAGAGCAAGTACGTACTAGCCAGTCGTAAGTACACGTTCAGATAAAGATGTGATAAAGATGCCGATCCAAGACACCCCACAGCGGCAAACCCATGTTTTTTTCTGCCTGAAACTAACTCAGCCATTCTTCAATAAATTCTTTCGTTATTTGTTAAAAAAAAAAAACTAAAACTACACCAAAAATTGTATTGCATTTTGCGTGGATGAGAAAGCATTCATAGCGAACTCCCACTTCTTTGCGGCATACGAGAAACTATGTACCTACTTTATGTATGAATGTGTTCAGTTCATCTTTTTAAGACATGGGGAAAAGTTTTAGAAATAAGTGAACCATTACAAAACAAAAAGCAGGGAAAACATTTTGGACTAGGTACTTCCTGCAAGGTTCTTAATTTTTGATACAATTGCTACAATCCTACTTCCCGTTTAGTGTTAAATGTTGTATTACAAATCCGTTCACCCTAAAGGAAGAAAATAAAAACAAACGACAAGGACGAAAAGAGATATCTATCCCTTGGAATAAACCTACATACATACCGTCCGATGCTACTGCAATATTGTGATTGCTTTTTCTTTTCTTTGTAATTCCATCTTGTTAGTGATATTATTGCCGAATCGCTCATTAAACCTTAGGCCAAGGACGACAAGACCATTTATCCTTTGATATTTCCAAAAAAAAAAGGAAAAGTTTAGACCAAGCATGCCAACCTTAGCAAAATGTAACAAAATTATGATTTATGATGGAGGAAAGAAATAAATTCTCTCTTTTTTTTTGTGTTTTTCTTTGTCTTACTTTTTTATTATTAATCCTTATTATTGCAGATTCAGTCCTGTTTGCCCGCAACGTCTTCCTGATATCGCTAACGAAACAGCCGCACTGGATCGAATGCCAAAAGGCCGACTCGAATACCTAAAGCGATTATTGCCATATCTAAAGAACCAATCGGAGGATTGCCTTTATTTGAATATCTACGTACCGATACAAGGTGAGTTTTTGTTATCCTTAAGGGGTTTTGCAGTCTTCCTTTGCATAAAATCTAAACGGTAAGGGAACGAGCAAAAAAATAAATAAATATTCTTCCTATCAACTTACGAATTTCTGGTGCTGTTGTGTTTCCTTAACTTTTTTTAATTGAATGGAAGCCAACTTCTAGAAAGTTGAAGTTGAAGACTGTCAAGTGGGATGAAGTGGGCGATTCTTCAAGCCATTTCTTCTTTGTTTTTTGTTTTCGTTCTGCACTTTTGTTGTTGTGTTTTTTAATGTCTATCGCCCCAAAAAGCTCCAAGAAGGGTGAATCACATTTTGCGTGATCTGAATTTTTTTTTTTTTTCTTTTTCACCCTCTTACTTCGCTCATTAGGGACTAGATAGAGCACCGCACATAACAATATACAAAAATGGGAGCGAAGACGAAAGGGAGGAGGAGGAAGAACAAAAATCGAAATTCAGGAAGTGTGCAATTTGATGGATTTGTCGCCTTATTAAAAAAGTTTGATGTGATCTTAAAGATGAACCCTGGGGGAGCTCTTGTAATTGTTATTAGCAGGGTTCTATAATTAAAAGAAAACGCAAAAATAGCAATGCACAGAAAATGGAAAGTAAAAGAAGAGATGCTGTATATTAATTTGAAGTGAAAAATACTTAAATTGTAATCATTTGGGCCATTAAATGGTTTTCGCTTAGGAAGGGATTTAAATTGATGTAGGTCCTTTCGTTTATTCCAGGAGAGCGGGTGATGGGATTGTGTTATTTTTTGAGTCTCTCTCGTTTACTCTCATGTCATAATTAATGATCATTTTTTATAAGTGGACAGTTTAATCCTCGTTGGTTTTTGAAGTGTTAGAGTAATTGAAAATCTTTTTTGGTAACAGCGGCCCTTTTAATTACATAGCTTTGTGCCTTTTGGATGACTTTTAATGAGTTCCTTCGGAGTTGAATATTGCTGATTTCAATTTTTCAAAGTTTGCTTCTTATTATGTTTAATGTGCAGGGGGTGGCTTAAGGAGTGTAGATACAAATTTCGACAGTAAGTAACTGACATTATTAGTTATCATCATAACTGTAAATAATGTACTTCACCTTACTATTGTTAATAATATTTGCGCATAGAATATATAAATTATGGCGGTTAGTCTTTGAAGAGCACTCTTGTTTTTGTAAGTAAAAAGCAATATATGTATTGTTATATGTCCACATATAATAAATGGTTCTCCCAAAATGTTATAAAAACGATTGCAATATGCACTTAGTATCCATTGACCTCTGAGAGTCAAAGTCATTGTAAATTTTACAGCCGTAAGAACATAGCAAATAATGCATGACATTTCAAAATTGTTCTTTTATTATTGTTTTTTCTTTTATTTACTTTGTCCTCAATACAGCTCAAGCACCTGTGCATCATTGCAACTCCCACAGTAATCATAATGTTTTGAAAAATGCTTGAAAATGACATTGTACTTTCAATACCAGAAACAAATTGAAAAAAGTTCTTACATGTATATACACTATACATACACATCTGTTTGTAGTCTACACTTTATCTCTTCCTTTCCCTTCTGTCATGAACATCATAGGTATCTGACGTCCATATTGAACGTTGCACTTTCTCAGTTCAGTAAGCATTTCATTTCGTTACGCTACAGGTCTCTTGTGAGAACAGTAGAACTAATAACAGTAAGTATATTTATACTGTCATCCTTGTGAATTTTGCGGCAAAAAGTCCAGGTCAGAAGCAAGGAGCGGGTGTCTTGTATTTCATTGTCCTCTCGTTGTCGAGGGAGTGCAAGTCGCCTTAGTGTACATAGTTCTTCAACAAAGGTTTCCGCTAAATCGAACTTTGAAACAAGTGGATGGAAGTTATCATGGTTAATTATTGTTTGCTTATTAGTTGAAAGTGCAAACATCCATAATGTGGTAACTTGTTGGCAAAAGAGTTTAGGTGCAGCTGACGAATTTAGTAAAAATGTTCAGACGTTACATTTTGGAAATGGATTTTAATTAAGTTTTTTTCTTTTATAAATTATTGAACTTTGAAATGTTTATGGAATTTTCTTCTAATTTTATAACTCCATGTCGCCATAAATATTTACAAAAGAGATTCGTGAAGTCATACTTCAAAACGAATTTGTGAAATCTGTGCATATATCGCATTATCGGGGGTGGAACTTAGACCGCATGAAATTAGGTCTAGTTTATTTTTCCATCGCGATCTAAATTTACGCGGCTTTATTTCACGGAGCAAGTGTTTCCTTAAGCTAGCCCAAGTATTAAGTTTGGGAAATATCAATATGGGCACTATGCAAAAACTGTTATGCGTGCCTTGAGCATTAAACTGGTAAGCTTTCTAATAAAATTTTCGTAGACTGGTAAAAAAAATATGAAATTTGAGCAAAATCTTTAGTGTCATTTTTTTATTATAATTTGAAAAATTTCCAAGATCATTCGTACTCTACGTTTTGTTAAAAATTCAAGTTTTATCAAAATCCGCCAAATCTCGAGTTATAGATTTTAGAATAATACACTTAAACACTCAATTCGTATTTCTTAGACCAATATCTTCCCTAAACAAAAATGTTCATTTATTTTTCGCCATTATTTTAATTTTACCTGATAGAGGGTTAATTCTCTTCTTTAATTTCGATTTAAAAAAAAAATAATAACGTATACATAACGAATGGATCGTACGTATTTGCTCCTCTGCTGCTATTGGAAAAAAAATAAGTTTTAAAATATGTATGCATATGTAAGTATATGTATACTTTTTTTTAATTTTTGCAACTTTTTTTTTTAGTGTTCCGTTCCGGACCTTAAAAGCTAAGACGGAACACTTATGGGTTTGATACGGTGTCTGTCTGTCCGTCAGTCTGTCACAGCCCTGCAACTTTTGCACCGCTAGCCATAGAGAGCTGAAACTTTCGCTATGTATACATTATGTGGAAGCCTGCACAAGACGGGGGCAATTTATTTCATTTTGGGAGCCCTTTTTTGGGCACCTTGTATGAAGGGCAAAAAAAAATTATTTTGTTTCCCATCATGTGGCATATCAAATTAAAGAAAATTTTGCAATGGCTCCATATATGTAAGAAATATTTTTTTCTGGCAAAATTTGTTGAACAAAAAAGCTTGCCAAACATTTGAAAAATTTTGTCTCCCACCCCCCCTAGCGGCCATACCATAAGTGGTAAAAATATGAAAACAATTGGAAATACGTAGAATTTTGTGTAGATTGTGATACAGAAAATTCCTGTATTTTATATATTTTCTGAGAAAAATTAAACAAATGGGGTATCTAGTTACCCCACTGTATCTCCCCCAGTTTTTATGTTATCCAAATAATTTTTAAAGTAGATCATTTCGATACTACGATTTGCTTAAATTTCAAGTTTCATTCAAATCCGCTAAGTAGTTCCCGAGTTACAGATTTTAGAAGAGCGCATGGACTTCCCTATAAGCTCTTCTCTTGCTGCTACTGCATTCGATTTCTATTTTTCAAAAACTAAGTCATTTGCACGAATGGATCGTATATGTTAGATCTGTGCTGCTTTTGAAAACTAAATAAGTTTAAAAAACTAAATTTTTTTTAAAATTTTTTTTTTTAAAAATATTTTTTCTTAAATTTTTAAAACTCTAAATGCTGTATTCCTTCGCATGTCAAGTATTGCCAGTGTTTTGCTTTACTTAAACCATTTAACGAGGAAAGTACCGTTAGATGTATTTTTATCCAAATGCTTGGTACGCCATGTTTTATATTATAAGTGTAAGTTAAAATGGACTGGAATCTGAACTCAGTATTACTAGGACATACCTACGTACAAGACATTACATTATTCATATCAAAACCAGTATCAGGTGTACCTATGCAGGATATGAATAAATTGCCTTCTATTTAATGACAATATTTATTGCACGAGGCCCTCCTCGCACTTGCCCAATTCTTTTTTCTATAATTTTTAAGACTTTTAATGCCATATTCTGACGCATGATTAGTATTGCAATGTTACCCTTAAGGACTATGGAGTAGATTTCAGATATAAAGTTTGATGTAAATCTTTTCACTCGTTTAGTTATACAGAGAGACAGTATGAACCGGTAGACCTATTTTTTCGAGCTTCTCTATCAACCTAATGTGAGATTTGTGTAATATCATGAGTTCCCATATTTTCACGAACTCAATACTTATTTTATATCAAAAGTGCATGTAAAATGGACTGGAATCACTTAACAGTATTAAAAGGACATTCATACGTAATTACTTTTAGTTTTATCATTTGGTAGAGTCGCTTAAAATATCAACCTTTACTCACATAATAGGTATTACTATACAGGATATGAATGATATTTCCTTCTATTTAATGACAATATATTGCACGGATCCCTCCTCGCACTTGCCCATTTTTTTTTTAATTTTAATGTATCTTTAATATTTTAAAGAAATATTTTATGAACAAGTGGTGAATGCACCAGTGTTTGAAGCAAAAATTATACCAATTTTTGTGAGGATCACCTACTTATTTATCAGTATCCATAACATTAATCAATCGATGTTTGGTCATATAGGACAATCTTTCTCTGAATGATTTAACGTGACTATCTCACTATTTATCTAAGTTAAACAATTTCAACACTTTCTTAACAGTTCTATAGTTATTTACTTTCTAGACTGTCAAGACCGGAATTGTTGAAGAATTATTTAGTTTTTATCTGGCGGCTAGTTGCAATATAATCAAGGTTCTGCATTTCCTCATATGTATATAGATACCTAAATATACGTATACTTACTGTGCACAAAATTAAATGGAACCATCCAAAACGCAAATGGGAAATGAACTTCTTATGAAATTTCCCAATAAATGTATATACCTGTATACATAGTATATGTACATAAATCCTTTTAGGTAAACTTTCCATCAGCTTGCAAATTGAACTTACGCTCCAACATACATATATTGTTCACCCTTGCACAGTATAAGATATCTGATGTTTAACTTCGAAATGTCACTGTAATTAAACTTGTTCTAACTCACACTAAATCTTCTTCACGATACGAAAGAGAGTTTCATAAATATCGCTTTGAATATGCTCAACTTACCACTGATTTGCCAAAAGTTCGGCTGCACAGAACTGCAAATGAGAAAAGAACACCTGAAATACAATCTCTGAAACCTGAAGCTAATGTCGCTTTTTCTGTTCGGTTTAATCTGTCAAGAAAAACTTTTCTCACCTCTATTAGCTTTCAACTGAATTTGGTTTAAGCTAGAGTGGGATGAGACTTGGTAACCATTAATTTCTTTTGTAAGGAGAAACTTCTTATCTCATTTCTCATCCTCTTTGCAGTGATTTGTGCATACACAAATCCAATTCCTTTTTTTATCGTCAACACTTTTAAAGCTGTTTCTTTTCCTTTTTATTAAGTTTCTCATATTCTTATCGTTTGCGCTGGTCTTTAAGAATTTGAAAAAAAAAAACATAAAGTTGACTGTTATGACGATAAGCAAATACGATTTTATTAAACTTTATCCATTGGGTATACATAAGTGCAAGCGCTCTATAATAAACTCCTTCTATAACGAATTTCTCTTTATAACGAATAATTCCCTGGCCCGTTCCTCTTGAAGTTGTTTTTCAATTCAAATTTTCAAATTCAATTCTTTATAACGATTTTCTTTATATCTCTCTTGAATTCGTTACTTTTTTAATAGGTTTTTATTAATACTAATCGTGACTCTTAAATGCTAGACAAAAACGCTTAAAACTAGCGTAAATAACTTAACTATCTTATAATAACTTACTGGCTCTATGCGAGCGCTCTAAACTAAACTTAATGCTTATTCTATGTCTTTCGACCTAATCTAACTAATGTAATTATTATAAACTATAACTAATTGAGAAGCTAAGAAAAATTAATAAAGAAAAACTTAGAAGCAGGACATTTTTTTATGTAAAAAAGACTTATATACTACTTAAAACCTAAATAAGCTTACATACTACCTTAGAATAAACTTAAATATAATAATTTTTTTTTGTTAACCAACAGGCTTTTTTTTTTTTTTTTTTGTGTTTTTTTCTTTTTTTTGTTATACATATCTTACCCTAACCTAGAACTAAAGAACACCTAAAGCTATGTATGTCGGCCGAAGGCATGCAAAATTACATGTTGGCCATATAACCGTACTGTCCCTATCCGGGATCTATAGGGATCGACGAGGGAGCTCCCTCAAGCCACCAGAATTGTTGGTGCTGTCGCTCGACGTCTTGGATATCTCGGGTTGACACCGACCTACTAAACCGGAGACGCTCCTCAGAGCTCTGTACGACGTCTCGCTCATAGTTGAGCCGCCTATCCACAGTTTTTCGGGCTACATGGAATTGAATTCGTTACTCATGTGTATTGAAGCGTATGTTTTAAAATTCTCCAAAACGAAATCCTCTATAGCAAAGTTATTTTGAGGTCCCTTGACGATTCGTTATAGATAGCTTACACTCTATCTTTTTTGACATGAATCTTTTAACAGAGAAATATCAAAGATAAACTGCATAATGTGTATGCTATAGGGTGCGACATCTATTAATATAGAGTAAATCTGGATCAAATCTGGAAATCTGGGTGCCCAGTAAATATCACAATTTTTTGACAGCACAAGTCGAGGGGTTTTTTGTTGCAGAAAGAGCTTTGTTTGATTTACTGTGTGGCATGGCTACAGCGACCATTTTCACCCCTGAGCTTTTCTTTTAAATAAAGAATGGTTTTGTCCTTTATTTTTGAAACTGTCCTTTAAAACATTGATAAAACCGCTCAAGCATCGAGCATTACATTAATACCCTATCCTAAGGGTATATTAAGTTTGATACCTAGTTTGTAACATAGATAAATATTACAGATAGACGCAATAAAGTATGTATATAAATGATCAGCATCACGAGCTATGTCCGTGCGTCCGTCCGTATGTCACCAGCTTTTGGGCCTTAAATTTTGAGTTAGGTCGATGAAATTTTGTTTGCGAGGTCCTTGCAAAAGTAAGCAATACAAATGTAAAAATTTTCAAAACCCGCCCAATTCTTTTTTTTCTTTATTTTCATATGAAACTCGAAAAAACTTTCTTAAGTAAATAGGTAGATACATTTCTACTCTACAAATCTTCCGTACATTATATTCCACCACGCCTACATTTTTAACATTTTTATCACTTCTAAGGAACAAAATACAGTATATACTGAAAAAAAATTTAAATCCGTCCACTACCACACCCACTTATCTAGAAAATTCATGTTTTGAAGTAATTTGATAAGATATTAAAAAATAAAGTGCACGACTGGATCGTACGTACTTGCACCTATATGCTGTTAGCTGGAAATGAATAAATTTTTAATAAAAATAAAAAAAAAAATTAGAATTTTTGAAAAAATATTTTTAAAAACTTTCCATAACTTTAAATGCCACATTTTATTAAACAATTAATCTTGCCCACATTTCGATTTGGGTGAAAATCCATTGATTTTTAGCCAAGAAATGGCCAAATTTCTAAAATCCGTTAATAAGAAAAGTACCGTTATACGTATTTTTAGCAAAAAACGAAGTATGCCATCGTATTTGTCTGGACCAACTCCAATATGAAATTTAATCAAAATCGTTTGAGCCGTTTTCGAGAAAATCGTATTTTTGTGAAATTGGCCTTAAGTAAAGTACCGTTTATAACAGGGCTAGAACAAAAATTCCGACTTCACCTCGAATTGCGACCCTACAGAGCTCAGATATGAAGTTTGAAGCAAATCGGTTTAGCCGTTTAGGCTGCAGTCCAGTGTACATACACACAGACAGATAGACGGACAGACAGACAGAATCGGCAGACCCACTTTTTCGAGCTTCTCTATCATCGTAATGTCAGAATTCATTGTTATCTCGAGTTCGAATCTTTTCACGAATCCAATACTTGCCCTATATTTTAGGTGCAAGTAAAAAGTTTGTACACAGGAAAGGGGTAGGGTATCATACGATCTAGACGGATTGTAGCCTTTTCATATGTTTTAAATAGCAACGCATATCGCAAATTTAAGCACATGCCACGTTTATATGCCGGATGTAAAACGAATTCCATTCGGATTGAGTGCCATATAAACGCAGATTGGATTGAAACAGGATTGACTCGACCCGAACACAAAATTTCTGCGATCGGATAGTGTGTGGAATTAAGTAAAAAATAAGAGGTAAAAATATTGGGCTTCGGACGCATGCAAATAAAATGGAGAAGCGCAGTTCCAAACTCAATCCACTTTCGATTCGATTCTAACTCGATCGCTCAATCCGGATGCAGCGAAAACGGTTATTGAAACTTAATGCCTTTTCGATCCGGTCTCTCAAGCTGGTCATATAAAAGTAGTAACAGTCCACTACTAAATGGAAGCCAATGGAAGAGGTGAGAGCTACTTTCCAGTTTTTATAAAGTTTGTAAACAAAAGTATTATATTTTTTTTTTTTTTTTGTCCTTTATTTTGCTTTGACAAATATGGTCACCGTACGCATGGTGCACCTGCAGACATTTTTTAAACATTTTACAGACATAATAAGCCAACATCTACCGATACAATTCCGATCGACTACTTCTCGACGCCTTCTCTCGCATATTTTATGCTAGACCTACCCGAATAACATAAATTATACACATATAGCTCGAGAACTATCCAACTTCTTTTTAACAAAAATTTCGAGACCCGAATTACCCCCAGACTGGGAAGGTAATGAAAGGTCTTGCATATAAAATTGAAGACACAATTTTGGGAAACAAGTACTATTTTCAGGTAATTCATTTGTTATGAACAAAGATAAGCTTATAAATTAATAAAAAATTAATAAATCTTTGGAATCGAAGACCTAAACTTCTGCATAAAACTTAAATTAGGAAAAAAAATTTCTAGTTCCTCATCTTTCAAAACATTTCATGCAAATAGTATGGGTCAGAAATCACAACCACGACACTGCACAGTGTATAAGAAACATGAATATCAATGAAGTATGCGTAACGCACTTTCTACATTCAGAGGGCGAGGAAATGTACGATACGTTATACATATTACGTTGGCTCAAATATGTACATCAAGACAAATTGAATAAATGAGAAAGAGAGATTGCTTTTCGATGAACGCTTTTGTCAATTCTGTACGAATTCTCTATAAGGGTCCTGTATATCAAAAAGGGTCAAATCTCGATGAATTTCGAAAAGCGGGACCCAGATCCCAAAGGGGATCCAAGCAGATCTCCTACAACCTAATAAAGCTAAACAGGCCCCAGATTAGTACCATGGTCGATGTCATCACAGGATACTGCTTCATTATAAGCGCACAACCAGATTGGGCCGTCCTGCAAACGATTTTTGCAGGAGCTGCATGGACGAAGAGGAGGAGAAGACTATTACTCATCTTCTCTGCAGTTGTCACGTCCTTTTAATCCGAAGGTATTTAGGCGAATAATTCTACGACAGTTTAGGCGAAATTGCTGACTTGGACGTCAATCGTTTCCATCCCGCTTCATAATAAGCTCCGGCTGTTTTTAAAAGATAGACTGAGAATATTCGATCCGGTCAGTATTACAACGACCTTTCTGGCCTAAATGTTCCCGCATCTACTGCAGCCAACCAATCTGACCTCAGGCAAATAGTGTGTTAGTGTGTTGGGCTACTGAGCATAGGGTTTCAAGTTCGAATCCAGGGGAATACCAACAAAAGTTTTCTCACGACCTTTCTGGCGAAAATATGAAAAACATTCAAGATTATTACTGTTACGAGAAAGCTTCTCAAAAAATCTCTCTACTCTTCAGATACGGCATTAAATTGTAGGTCCCTTTTTAACATAACTAGACCTTGGTACAGGGCTGCTTATGGCCTAATACTTATTTATTTATTTTTACATGAATTCAAGGAAAGTGGGCCCTACTGTAGTGGAGTAGGGTGACTAAACTACTAATTTGATTTTTTTAATTTCCTCAGAAATTATGTAGGTACCTAATGTATAGGGGTTTTCATAAATATTTCAAAAGCTTCCCAATATTTAAAGAGCTACAAGGTTGTAACAGACTGATGGGCAGACGAAAAGATACTGTATCCAAACCAAGGAAATTAGTGTTCTATACCATTTGAAACTGCTATGCAAAAAGAAGTTTTCGTTTCAAAGATTTATGGTATTAAGAATTTGTATAATTTTGTGCAATATTTTATTATTTAAATACACTTACATTTGATTGTTAAATTTTCTCTAACCAATAGCTATTCCGTTAGCGGCTGTTGGTATAATAATAAAGAAAAAATATTATTTTTAGTCTCTGCTCGGCACAGCATTATTCTTCCTTCTCTAATACACGTTTTCGTGGAACATTCAATGGTCCTTTAACATCATTTAATAAACTTCAATGTGAATAGAATACAGAAAAAGTAGAAAGCCCAAAAAAAAAAAAAAAAAAGAAGAAAATGATGATGAGGGATCAAACCCAAGGGAAAATCGATATTTTGCCAACACAACATTTTTAAGGGTGCATTTAATCAAATGGAAATTGTAGATTAGAAAATATGTCACCATTTTTTTCTTGATAATCGTTGACTTTTCATCGCTTTAGGTCCTTTCTGAAATAAGTTTGGAAACGCGTTGCCAAGACGGTAGAGGATAATCTTTTTTCTCCTTTCATTCTGAAAATAATATTCATGCTGAGTTATTTATGATTGAAATTGTGTTTAACTTTAGAAAGTGTGAAGTTGATGTTCGCGCAAAGCTTGTTGTCTGATTTCGTTGCCTTTTTATATAATGAAAATCATTACCTTAAAATGTTAAAAGGAAAAGTAAGCGTCACGGTGGTTGCGGGAGCTTGTTTGTAGCACATTAACAAAATGAAACAAATTCGTTTACATGTTTTATTCATTTGTTTACCTCTAATTTGACAGTTGACACAAATTAAAGGAATTGTGCTGGAGAGGTTTCTACTCCTGAAGGATTTCCTTTATGATTGAGTGGTCAACTTCAAAGACATTCATTCGTGTGTCGCAGTAATTCGTGTTCTTTCTTAGAAATTTTATTTTTGGAAATTGAAAGGACCTGATATAAATTTGGGTCACTAGAGAGGAAGTGAAACATTAAAAACAAAAAAACGATGAGGGTGTCCTTAAATGTTTAACCTTTGTAGTAGATACATACTACATACATATGATGTTAAGAACTTAAGAAATCAAGTTTTAATTTAAAGAGCTTATTTAAAATATATAAGTACAGTGCGACCTTAATAAAAACAACAAATAGAAATTCGGGCAGTTGCGTCAGTTAATGTTGTTGCAATAACCAAGTCGAAAAATAGTAATTTAGCCCCTACTATTTTTTCTCCATCAAAAAATAAAATAAAATAAAAATAAAATAAATAAAATAATTTAAAGAAAAAGCAAAAGTAAACAAGAATAAAGAGATGCAAGCAGTGAACTAAATAACAATAAAAGTCACACAAAAGTTGCCTTTATCAAGTACCTAATGTTTTTTTAAAGTTGCAATTACCGAGTCAATAATATGAATTTAGATTGATTTTAGGTGTTGTTTTTATGAAGGAGTTGCGCGTATCGAGGAGTGCTTTTATTGAGGTCACATTGTATCTATTTGTTCCGATGTGTACGAGAAACGGATTATTGCATTGCAAATATTCGTGTCATTCTGTATGGAATTAAGGAGTCAAGTTCTTTAATTAAATTAGTTCACGAACTTAGGGAATACCGTTGAAGCAGAGTCTTGTGTTGCAAATTATTCAAAGTAATACTCAATCTCTACATTCGCCTTTAAAAAAAAAAAACGGCTTGCAAATCCAAGAAATCAACTGTGTATTGGAACGTACATAGTTGGACTTAGTACAATAGTTAAATGTAGTAATAGTTAGTTTTTAAAAGCCATAAACAGCCCAAGTTTGTTTAAAAGCAACATCTTATAAACGGCATATTATGATGCATAGGGCTTTGAAATTAATATCAGTAAATATTTACTTATATATCCTGATAATAACCAACAGATCTAGTGCCTTAAAGAAAATTATACCCACCTAAAAAAAATCGGGAATGAAAGGGTTAAAGAACAAAAAGTACACATCTTTGTTACATCTGCCCTTTACCGACTCCGAGAAGGCTTTCGACAGTTTGAATCGAGGTGCTGTTCTTGTGGAGGAGAGGCAGCCCAGGAAATCTTTTAATATACGAATGAAGTAAGTGACAGGTCTTACACATGACTTACAATGGTAATCTGTCGTACCTACACGTTTTAAGTCCAAAGGGATCACTATTGTTCTTGTTGATTATCCACGATCTAGTTGGTAGGTATATATGCTTGAAACCTACTCTGTAATTCGTCGTATGACATCTTACCTTAAACCTTGACTACGCTAACGATGTTTGCCTATTTTTTTAACCTAAAACGTGGTACGCTACCTTATAGCATTTGCCCAGACTAACTCGAATATGAAATCTAATTAAAATCGTTAGAGCCGTTTTCAGGGAAATCGTCTTTTTGTGAATTTGGCCTTAAGTATAAAAAAAAAATAGTCCTACAATTTGCAAACTGCAAATAAGGTTCCTTTTATCAATATTAATATAGCCTGTTAAAACGAACCGCAGTAGTCTACTCGACCGTTAATCTTACAGCAAGAGCTAAATATACGCAATTCCTTTTCGTGAATGACGGGAAAATAAATTCTAGAAAAAATAAAAACATCGACATTAGCTACATATCATTAGAAAAACGAATAATTCTTTATCACTCCAACGCCATTAGCGTTTCATTCAAATCAAATCCCCAACTCACAACAACATAAAAAAAACATTTTGCAGTAAAATGGAAATTTGTATTCCCCATTCCACCGCTAAATATTATTTTGCCGTTTCTTTAACACAAATTGTCCTCCATTGTTAGTTCGAACTTTTTTTTTTCGAAGAAAAAAACACTTCCTAAAGTAGCACAGGGGCTACCAGTAGGAGTGCAAAAAAAAATAAAAATATAAATCGGCTCCGAACTTTTCCAACTTAAATTTACACATTCCGCTACAGTCGGACGATTTTGGTTTTCCTATAAACAAAAAAGGGAAATACAAAAACATGCTTTTTCCTGCCCATGACCCCCGCCCGCGTCCACCATCCCCCATAAATTTATGTTTGAGTTTCAATCAAAACTTTTAGCACAAACAAATTTTCCTGCACTGAGCTACAACACTCATAGCGGGCTTACGTTGTGTGGTAAGCAGGAGGAGGAGGTGGATTAGATTCGAATGCAGACATTTCAACTTACACAGTGCAAAAGAATTGGGAGGAAACAAACTAAATACATATTGTATGTACATATGTATGCATATAACTATGTAGGTACAATTTTTGCGCATTAGGAGTGAACAAATGTATCTAAGCAAATTGCAACTGCAACAATTTGCCATCCTTCCGTTCTCATTTCTACCGTATCCTGTCTATTTGAACGGGGAACCGGGAATTGGTGTGGCGACTTTGTGTGTGTGTTTGCTGTTTATTTACAAACAAACATTTTATTGACAATTTACAAAGTTTTAGTTATTCGGACTTGTACAATAGTTTCGACAATGAGTGCATGATTGTGAAAGTATACGCAAGGGAATCTGCATGCATTGTCAACTAAAAGTTTATCGTTAGTTGCACTATTGGGAGTGGGCGCGCTTAGAGAGCAGTTCTGGAAGTTAAAAAATCTTTTTTTTTATTTTTATACAAAAAAAAGTTGAATTTTATTTTAAGTCCTTTTGCTATCGAGGGAGCTGTGTTGTTACGATTAGTAAAAAGGAGGTTTTAGGAAGTAGCATATAAACGGTGTTAGAGTAGCTTGTAAATTTTTTCCAACTTCCTTGATTTTCAGAAAATTTTTGTTTGTTTATTCGTAAGCACTGTAGGATTTTGAAATTATTTGAATTTCCTGTGCATCTGCTTACATTATTTGGAAAGATTTATTCGAGAAATTAAATGGCTAATCATACTGGATTGAGTCTTTTAGCACTGCCTAACGTAACTACATATATATGTATGTAGACATATGAATACATACAAATGGTCCATTGGAAGCCTTTGAGAATTCTCTTAAGTTAACCAAGGACTTTTTTATATATTTTATAAGAATATTGCAATTCACCCAGGTTGCAATAACACTCTTCATATCTATCTATACTTTATTTATTTCAGGATAGACATACATACATATATGCATAAGTACAGTGCACAGTGGTTTCTCCCATACGACAAAAAGAAAAAAGTAACAGTACTTTTTTTTTGTATTTTTTAACATTTTCTAGTTGAGAAATATTTCAAATTTACAGTAACAATCACTAAAACATTAATATCATTTGTTTTCATTCTTGTTTTCCTATCTGAAGTGAGCGTATCACGGGTCATTGTATAAACCAAAATATATTAATAATAAGAGCTCAATTTAAAGTGCAATTTATTAAGTGAAAACGTAAGTCCACGAAAATTATTTATAATGAAATTTCAAGAGCAAGGTATGTAGAGTATTTTGCAATCTTGTTAGTGGATTTTCGTTTTTTATTTTTACTGTTATATCGGTACAACCCAGAATAGTTTTAAGTTCAAATTTTTTATTTTATTGTACCTTTACATAAAGTTTTAATATATCCCTGAATTTTGCCTAATGATTAAATTATATCTAAAATATTGACAATAGTTCCAGTTTTTTGAAAAAAGGTGACTCATGACCCACAATCGCCCACTAGCTGTACAATTAAGTTTTAATGTTGCGTAGGCGTATATATAACGAATGATTCTTTAAGACCTATTTTTTTAAATTTTATATAAAACACATAAAATGAATTTGGATAGTAAAAAATTTATTATGGCCTGAAAGAACAGTGTACGACATTAACTTTTTAATTATTTCTTTGTGTAAATGTTGCATTCATTCTAAAGGTCCAATTCTGGATCACTCCTTCCAGCGTTGCGACCGGTATTGGCCGAATTAGGCGACTAATGTTGGCTTTAAAATCCTAGCACGTAGCAGACATATAGGTGAGGCTTTTAACTTCACATTAACCCAAAGAGACGATCTACTTGGCCAGTAGGTCGATCATGCACACCATATGTTGCTCGAAGCGCACGAAAAACATTTTTCACAGAACGCTGATTCTCATAATACAGTTGAATTTGGAGACGTTGTTGAGGTGTGATTTTTTAATTAACCGATTATTTTTGCATGTAACTTAACTTGATTCAATAAAAAGTTTAAATAAATAAATTTTCCAGCAAATCAGCTTTTTATCAATTTGACTATAGGTAAAATACCGTTGCCAATGCGTTTGGCTAAAAATCTGGTACACCATGTTATAGCAATTTGCCAAACTAGCCGAAAAAAACGAAACGTAGGAACCGTTTTACAGCAAATCTGGTTTTCATCAAATTGACCTTAAGTAGAGTACCGGTAATATAAGGGCTAAAATAAAAATTTCAATTTCGCCGCTAGAGATTACCCCACAAACCCTAGATAAGAAGTTTGATCAAAATCCGTTTACCCGTTAAGGCCGTAGCCTCGCTGATAGACAGACAGACAGCGATAGAATTTTCAGACCCTCTTTTTTCACTTCTCTATAAACGTAATATCAGAATTTATCAAAATCCCGAGATCGACAATTTTCACGAATCCTAATCTTGCCCTATACATACAACGTATCTGCAAGTAAAAACATACACGAAATTCAAGAATAGCGACCAACGAAAACTTGTTGAATCGTTTGCATTTGAGTTCCGACTGCTTTATAACAGGCATTTTTTTAACTGTGCTTATGAAATCAACTTATTTCATTATTATTCTAGTAAAATGTAATTTCTTGTTTACAAAACAGTAAATTTTATTTATCAAACCCGATTATTTCAAAAGTTATAGATTTTTGACGCATCGCCCATATAACGAAAACCACTGTGCAGTGTACCAAGCCTCGTGACCCAGATCATCGAAACGAGTATCTGGGATTAAGTCTAATGGCTGTTTTTTTTATGAAACTTAGAACTGTAAGGAATTCTGCTAGTATTTTTCTGACCCTACTCGTCTCTCTTGCTTATAGTCCCTAATACTACTTTTACATTTGTCTCAATTATGTGTATCACGGTATTTTTTCGATTGATTGGAGAGCCTAGGAGTACACTTTTTCTGGTCATTTAGTTTGTTACTCCAACTAGGCGTTTTTTTTTTGTGCCGGTTGGTAGTTCACAGCATGGTTTAGATTACAGATTAGTTTAAATCTTCTCTGATGCAGGCTTGGAATACGAAATAACATATTTGTATTCAGATTAATAACACTTTAAACTCCACCTCATTTGCATAAAAGGATATTGGCTGATAATTACCGTCATATATTGAATTGAATGTGGTTGATCTTTCTGACAGATGTCTTAGTCATAGAGCCCGCAAGTTGTTCTTCTACTAATAACAACAAATTGTACGATCAGCATCTAAAAATGGCCGTACTCATTGCTGTTAATCCAGCCGTTTGAATATCAACTTGTGTGTGTGAGCTCCCATTTAATTTTGCTGCATTTAGAAAAAAAATTGGGCAAGTGCGAGGAGGGCCTCGTGCAATAGTGTTCCGGACATTTTATATTGTCATTAAATAGAAGGCAATTTATTCATATCCTGCATAGGTACACCTGATACTGGTTTTGATATGAATAATGTAATGTCTTGTACGTAGGTATGTCCTAGTAATACTGAGCTGACATTCCAGTCCATTTTAATTTGCACCTTCGATATAGAACATGTAATGTATTCGTGCAAAAATTGGAACTCGAGATATTAAACAATTCTGAAATTACGTTGATAGAGAAGCTCGTTATAGTGTGTCTGCCGATTCTGTTTTTCTGTCTGTATGACGAGTGAATCAATTTACTTCAAATTTCATGTTAGGGAGCTATTGCATGGCCACTAAAGGGGACATTGAAATTTTTGTTCTAGCCCTACTCTTAGAGCCCCTTCACGTAGTGCCATTTTCACAAACACGGAGTTTTTTCCAAAATGGTTTCAACGATTTTGATAAAATTTCATATTTCAGTTAGTTTAGGCGTACCAACCTTTTGGATAAAAATGCATATAACGGTACTTTGTTTACTTAATGGTTTAAGTAAAGCAGAACACTGGCAATACTTCACATGCGAAGGAGTACAGCATTTAGTTTTAAAAATTTAAGAAAAAATTTTTTAAAAAAAAAAAACCCAAAGGTAAAAAAAAAATTATAGTTTTTTTTAAACTTATTTAGCTTTCAATAGCAGCATAGAGCTAACATATACGATCCATTAGTGCAAATGACTTAGTTTTTGAAAAATCGAAATTGAATGAGGTAGCAGCAAGAGAAGAGATGAGAATATAGGGAAGGCCATGCGCTCTTCTAAAATCTGTAACTCGGGAACTACTTAGCGGATTTAGATGAAACTTAAACTTTGAGCCAATCCTAGTATCAATAATGACCTACTGTAAAAATTATTTAGGAAACATGAAAACTGGGGGAGATACAGTGGGGTAACTAGATACCCCATTTTTTTAATTTTTCTCAGAAAATATGTAAGATACAGAAATTTTCGTACTTATTTCACAATCTACACACAATTCTACGTATCTCCATTTTTTTTTTTTCATATTTTTAGCATTTATGGTCTGGCCGCTAGGGGGAGGGGGACAACATTTTTCAAAAGTTTGGCAAGCTTTTTTGTTCAACAAATTTTGTCAGAAAAAAATATTTCTTACATATATAGAGCCCTTGCAAAATTCTCTTTAATTTGATATGCCACATGATGGGAAACAAAATAATTTTTTTTTGCCCTTCATACAAGGTGCCCAAAAAAGGGCTCCCAAAAAGAAATTCATTGCCGCCATCTTGTGCAGGCTTCTACATAATGTATACATAGCGAAAGTTTCAGCTCTCTATGTCTAACGGTTCAAAAGTTACAGGGCTGTGACAGACTGACGGACAGACGGACAGACAGACACCGTATCAAACCCATAAGTGTTCCGTCTTTCCTTTTAAGGTCCGGAACACTAAAAAATGGGCGGTCTTAGCTTGATGAAGTGAAAATCAGTCAAACGATCCAAAGATGGCCATGTCGGTTCGTTTGTCTAGGCTCCTAGCAACTCTTGTGCAATAGGTAGTTAGATTAACTGCTCGTAGTTCGGAGTTTGATTCATCGTGGATGGTGAGCATAACGACGCTTTAGCGTCTCTCTTTATATGAATATGAAGCGGTGGTAGGTTGAGAATAATCTCAAGCGCTGTGACACAAACCTTGTCTAGTGTTTGTTTTTTTCCTCTTTTTTTTGTCACTGTACTGCTACCCCCCTTTTTGATGCAAACGCACTAATAGCTATTGTTTATTTAACTTAAAACTTAATTAAAAAAGTGTCAAAATATGCCAATATTTAAATAGCACATCATTTTAAAGTGGGTGCCGTGGCTCAGTGTTTAGTGCGTTGGACTACTGCGCAAGGGGTTATTTATGGTAGTTTTATTTTTAGGAAATTAAATTGTAAATGATTTAGTGATATTTAAGGTGCTAAGGCTTAAATGTCTCCTCAATTGGAAGGGTATGATGACGGTTTTAGTTAAATTAGCCGTAAGACCTTCTATTTGCCACCAATTATGTATTTACTTTGTTAAAGAAAATTGTAATTGTCCAATAATTTGTGACTCGTCATTGCCCCTTATATTTATGACCATGTCTTCTTTTGAAGTTCACGTTAAGGCCTACATTTAGACACCAGTCACCTAGTGAAAGAGATCCGAGATAGTCTGTTCGAATTCACCTCATAAATGTTAGTATCGCAATGTCATCTACGTAATTTAAGACAAAGACCTTCATCGCTTGAGACAGTCACCTCAGCTACTCCTATGTTACTATCCTCACAGCATACCTAGGTATCGAGGGTTGGATTAAATCACCTCATTACATGTCTGAAACCCTTACTTTCACAGCACCTCCACAAACAGGATTGACTGAATAAGTTGCCCAAATTATTCAATTAAAACAGAATTCAATCTCAGGTACAGTCCTCCTACAGTCTACAAAATATGTATGTACTATCACAATGGACCTAATCTTAATCTAAGTATGTTCTAACTTTTGATACATATAGTCTGTAGAGTCTTTTTTATATAATTTTAAAATGTCTATTCACTAAGTTTTTTTCTTTCTTAACTTAAATCTTTTTAGTTATCTTGTTCTTTAACCTTATTATATATATCTTTGTCAGTTTAGGTCGAAAGACATAGTTTAAGAAATAAGTTTAGGTTAGGCAGTAAGTTAGTATAAGCTAGTTTTAAGCGTTTTTGTCTAGCATTAAGTCGTTTTAATTTCCTAAAATAAGCTTTAAAGAAAAAAAGATTACATACATATATTTTTCGTTTGATCCAAGAAACATCATCCTAACCAATGGGCCCACATGAGTATATAATGTAGGTACGTACTGTATAATTTAATAGCATTGAATGCGTTCATATGTAGAGTACCTATGTACAAATATGTTGCCATTTATTTTCGCTGCAAATTCAATTTATTAATATTTATTTCTAGAATATGTACTGTACATATTCAAGATTTGAAAATTTAATATTCAAGCAAAAGAAAAACATTGCTTGGCCATAACTCATGTCCCATACTTAATATTTCTTAGCTTACGTGAAAAAATTAATATGAAGTCACATATTCCAACTGTATGAGAAGCACCATACGTCAGCAAACTCCTCCGTACCAAAAAAAAAAAAAAAAAGAAAAGAAGAAAACCCTATGTTAAGCTCCTAAATCATTTTCGACGCCATTAATTTTCCATGTCAATATTATTTTCCCAATGAACAGAATGGCAAAAAAAGAGGTGGACCTAGCACCTAGCACTGAATACATTTTTATGGATGCGCATGGAACGATTCGTTCGTTCTTTTACCCTGGAATATTATTTCTTACGAAAAACCAGAGGAAAAAAAATTGTTAGAAAATAAACTAAAAACGCATGTTACATGCCAAAGGCATATCCTTACACCCATCCCATACCACATATACTTACATACAAACATTCACACAGTTACGTAAACAAGTATATACATATATAAGAATAAACGCCCACTATGTCGTGACCTCCTTCTTCATTTTGACGTAGATAAATGACGCCACCTTTAATAACGATTGAACATCTATACTTTTTCTCTTTCATCTATCTTGTGTTCATACTTCTTGACATTGGGCTTTTTGGGATGGCCAAAAGCGGGAGACCAGCTTTACAAATGCTTAGAGGCTAAGACTACCTCAAAAGTGTTATTTGGTGGCTTGGTATTCAGTCATTTTGTATTTTTTTTTTTTTCATTTGCTTCCTCTTCTTCATTGCATGTATGTATGTACGTATGTATACACATATTTCTATTTCCGGCAAAACAGAAAAGTAAGGATGTCGATGGGCGGTGAAAAAAGTAGAAGCCAAAGCAAATATCTTGTTATTCCGTTTATCAAGGATATTTGTTGTGTGATAAATGTTCAGCACGTCACGAGTATTGAAGGTAAAAGTAAACAGGGACACGAAAAAGCTGTTCGTTTGAAACGTCCGCGTTTGTAAAGATAACGAATCACAAATCGAAAAGTCGGTACGTGATCTAATATCAAGGAGGTATAAGAACGAGTATACTATATGTATGTGCAAGGCTACAGTCTGGTGGACAGAGGAATGAAAATAAATAAATAAAATATTTTACCTCTAAGGTGATCTCATATGGCAGAAGTGTATTAATTTGTTCTTCGTGTATTTGCATAGAAGACACCTTAGGCCCAGTAACCGATTAAAAGTTTTGTGGTCGTTTATACATTTATTTTCCTGTGTTCGATGTCTCATTCATAGTTACCATAGCTCAGTGGTTAGTGGGTTGGATTACTGCGCTAGGGGTTCCGAGTTCGAATCCAGGAAAATACCACCAAAGTTTTTTTCACGGCCCCACCTCTTCCGAGTGTCTGACAAACATTCAAGAGTATTTACTGTCATGCGAAAGCTTCTCAAAAACCCCCATACCCTTCGGATACGGCATAAAACTGTAGGTCCCTTCTGTACGTACAGAAATGTATACCACGCACAATACGTACAGCTGTGAGAAGCTAGGCCTTGGCTCACTATGGGCTGCTTACGGCCTAATATTTATTTATTTATTTCTTTAATGAGACAACTTAAACGAAGAAACAGCAAAATATTGATGTGACAGCACCAGGATTCCAAATATACCTACTATGTAGGTAAACATTTTTTTCTAATTGAACATTTCAAAACTATATCGGGTTTTCTTTATCTGTTATAATGCCAGAACTATTTTTTTTTAAATAAGTTTCTTTTAAATTTTACAGTGTAGTTCAAAATTTATACTTTCTTGGACTGTTAAAGAAAAGGAAATTAAATAAACTTAATTAAAAGCTTAATCTTTCGATATGCGTAAGCTGATTAGCACCAGAGGCTGTGTTCGATAATCGTATAGGATGTCCGCACCGAAGTAGTGCCTTTCTTACGTCGTCCACTTTCACTTCATGACTACCCAAGATCCATAATATAAGAAGCTCCTAGCGATGGGAGATGTAGTTTAGGTACAAGACCCCCTCCGAAGTTTTAGCATTATCGATATCTAGCTCGTCCAAATATAGCTCTTTTGTTGCGAAGTAAACGTTTATTATGCAACTTCAGAATTTACGCATATTCATTTAAGTGATCAGCATTTTAATGCGTAAAAAAATTGTATAGGTTAGTGAAGTTGTCTAAGATAACATTGTTGGCTTAATACACTACTTTTAAAAAAAATCTATGTTGAAAATGGGGCACATTTCAATAAAGTTGAAGGTATTTTCGGTAACACTTAATACTATTTCAACCTCATGAAGGAGGCCTAACAGGTCCTTGGCCCAATAAATGATCCTTTGCATAATGGACCCTGAGACTACCAGTAAGATTAACTGATGAATTGTAGCTTTCCGGTTGCCAAAGTCTGAGCTCAAACTCAAATCGATGCCACAAGACTTCGGCAGTTTCAACCTCTCCGCTTACCAACTTTGTACATGTACGCAACTTCCTGAGCAAACTGCGAAGAAACCATTATTAGTACTTTTAAAAGTACATTGTAATTCAAAATGTAAATATTCTAAAAGAACAAAACCTACTTTATATGTATATATCGATTAGTATAACAAATTTAATTGTAATTAGTTACTGTACTGTACTGAAATAAACAATTTGTGGATTTTTTCGCGATTAAACAAATGGTTTTTTGCAAATTGTCATTCCACAGATGTGTAGCGTAATTTACATTCGCACAACAAGTTTTTAATTATAGCATTTTTACTTTAAAAAAATATTTTTATATTTTTATTATAAGATTTATTCATTTTCAACTAACTTTGTGAAAGTGCAAGTAAATACGACCCAGAAAAGAAATAACTAAAATATCTAGAATATTAGTTGTTGAAGGATCAATTACCACATTCTGCATAAATATTATCAGATAATCCAGGAGAGTGCTTGTACAAGTATATAAAGTTGAATTGACTTCTTTATTCAATTAACTTGACAGAACAGATTTGTACTTTACTTTATATATTATTGCGAGGAGTAGAGAATAGAGTATAGAGTATATATGGATGAACTGTTGTCCATTAATTTGAGGATAATGATATGTCGACGTATCTTGGCTTCGAAGATTATATTCCCATCTTGGTATAGCTAAGAAAGTCTGGCCTCAAATATTGGACCTAATATTTTCTAGATTTTCTTTCTTATCGTCAAGCACTCGACACCATAAAGCAAAACGGGTAAGATTAGCGTTACATAGAGAATTAGGTTATTTTGCCAAACTTAAGTAGCAACGGTTTGCTAGGCGTGTTTTATTGAACATTATACTCAGTTAAGTAATGTGATCTCAAAAAAAATCTAAACTCATACAATACACCATTTCCACCAGAAACTTAAATAAATTTGTGTTTCCATTTTTTTTATAAAATTATGTCTGCTCCTAAACATTAATATTATTTGATTGAAATCGAATAGAAACTGTTTTTTTTAGAAAACCGCCTCTAAAAAGTAGGTGTGGCCATAAACAATATATGGACGATTTGTAGATTAAATGAAAATAATATTTCTCTATGTTACAAACTATGTATGAAACTTAATATACCCCTAGGATAGGGTATAAAAATGATGCAAAGAACTCCATTCAACTACTGGGATTACCTAAACAGCGGTTAAGCTGATGTACTGTGAGAACGAAACTTAGTTAGTCATAAGTTATAAGTCATAAGGCTTTTAAATTATCCAACCTTACAGTTATAATAGAGGAAGTATGTACATAACTACTACATTGAAATATGTATTCAAACTTAGCTGATTCCCCGAGTTTTTGCTCCTTAATATCTATTCTTTACCACATTTTGGTAGCACAGCAAGGTTATATATTATAAAACCGTTATAACCAAATATACCTACATATATTTCTTTTCTGCCCCGTCATACTGTTACTGGAAAATGGCACTCTTCCCATAACCTACAATCACTCTATCAAAAATAAGGACATAATGTCATGTTTTTCTTTTTTTTTGTTTGTAATTCGAATTCGTTTTCCCCGTTGTCGTAAAACATGGTATGAGAGAAGGACACTTGTCTCCCAGGCTTTCAGAAGATCTTTTTTGCTATAGAAAACGACTTCTGTCTTTGAATTTAAATGAAAAATCGGTTCGCTTTAGGGAGGATTTCCTTCCTATTTTTTTTTTCGTGCAAAGTATGTTATTCGAGACTATATTGTTTCGTTATTGATTATAAAAGGAAAGAGCCACTCTAGAATATCGGTCGAACGTGACCTTTTTTCCCTGAAGGAAAATCTAGAAAAAAAAAAATAAGGAAGAAAATGGAAACGAAAACGTATCTTGTCGAGTATCTCAACAACTCTCAGGTGTGGTAAAAGTGTCTCGGTTTGGCTGATGGTAGTCATTTACATAGTTCGGGTACGGTTCAAGTGCTACGTTTGAGTAAAGGTCAATTATGTATGCCATGAGATGGTCGATGTGATGTTTTATTCATTAATTTGGTCAATTAGATTGTGTTAGATTGGTGTAAAAAAGGAAAAAAGCAAACTGTTTTATCGGTTGTGCCCAAGGACAATTGATTTTTTTTCCTTTTTGTCCGGCCTTTTTGGTCTTTAATAACGTTGGTGTAAATTTGGTCGATGATGGAGGTATCCAATTTTCTAGCTGTGCTGACGCACGTTGGGTGAAAGTAATGCTAGAAGTTAAGTATGACATTTTTTTTTCTTAAAATACCTATATTACGTAGCAATATTTATGTATGTACATACATATGTATTTAAAGATTAATGGGGGTTGTTTTCATTAAAAAAGACAAGTGTTTTAGTTCAGTAAATCTTTCCAATTACGTTGTTTTGTTTTTTGCAGATAGTTTATAGCTTCTACTTTGTTTTTAGTTTTTCTTTCTTCCGGTAAGACGGAACACTTATGGGTTTGATACAGTGCCTGGTTGGATCAGTCTGTCCCAGTAAATTTTTAACCGTTAGAAAGCTGAGATTTTCGGTATGTACGCATTATGTGGGATCCCACACAAGTTAGTTTTGTAGGCACTTTTTAGGGTACCTTATATTAGGGCAAAACGAATTATTTTTCTTTTCGTCATGTGGCATATCAAATGAAAGAGAATATTGCAAGGGCTCCATAGGTATTTGTAGGAAATATTTTTTTTCTGAAAAAAATTATAAAAGAAAAAGCATGACAAATATTTGACAAATGGAAAAAAAACAATTGTGAATGATATGATTACTTCATCAGCTCCTGCAAGGTCTTATAGTAATTTATTCCGGTGGGCTGGACAACTAAGTTTGATTTTTGTCACTAGATCTTATTGTCTTTAGTATTAATTTATTTTTACTTGCACCTATAATATAGGGCAAGTATTGGATTCGTGCAAAAATTCGAACTCGAGATAACAATGAATTCTGACATTACGATGATAGAGAAGCTCGAAAAAGTGGGTCTGCCGATTCTGTCTGTCTGTCTGTCTGTCTGTCCGTCACTCTGTATGTATGTACGCTCGACTACAGCCCAAACGGGTGGACCGATTTCCTTCAAACTTCATATCTGGGGTCTGTTGTGTATTCTCCAGAGGGGAAATTGGAATTTTAGTTCTAACCCTATTATTAACGGTACTTTACTTAAGGCCAATTTTACAAAAACATGATTTTCTCGAAAACGGCTCTAACGATTTTGATTAAATTTCATATTCGAGTTAGTCTGGGCAAATGCTATAAGATGGCGTACCACGTTTTTGGCTAAAAATATGTATAACGGCACTTTTCTTATTAACTGGTTTTAGAAATATGGCTATTTCTCGGCTAAAACTCAATGGATTTCCATCAAAATTGAAATGTGGGCAAGATTAAATGTATAATAATATATGCCATTTAAACTTATACAAAATTAAAATTTTTTTTTTCAAAAATCTATTGTAAATTTTTTTTTTAAATTCATTTCCAACTACCAGGATATATGTAGGTGCAAGTACGTACGACCCAGTCGTGCACATTTTTTAGCTAGAAAAGGGATTAAAGGCTAAAGCTGTTGCCTATTATTAACATTTTATCCATTTTATATATTTATTTATTTATTTATTTTTTTGTAAAAAGGTACATTATTTGTGCAGGTGTAATTTGTGTTACGGGTGCCTGCCTGGTTAACTTGGAGAAGGCCTTCGATACCGTATGGTTGGAAGGGATCTTTTACAAGTTGAGCAGGTTGGGAATAAGAAAACCACTACTGTACATGTTGCTTAATATGCTCACCGGTAGAAAGTTCGTTGTGAAAAATGGCCGTGTAACTTCTACAGGAATGTTCGAACTTCTACAGGGATGGTCTGTTACAGGGAGCGGTTAATTCACCGATCCTTTTCAATATTAACAGGGCTGATCTGATAGGATCTCTTCAACACATCTCTTCATATCGTACGCCGAAAACTCGATAGCGTACAGAGCAGGACCTAAGATTGACGTCATTTCAACACTCATGCTGGGTGATTTCGATAAGATTCAGCGATATTGCGACGACTAGAAGTAGAATATCAACTTCCAGATGTCTGAAACCATTCTTTTCAGAACGCCATTATCTGCGGCCTCAAGGGATACCAGGAAGAATTGACAAAAGTTCTGTATTTTTGGAGAGCACGGTCGTCCACTTTCATGTCAAAGTGTGGTTAGATAACTGGGGAATTAGCTAGACCAATATCTATATTTTCATAAACATGCAGATATTTCTCTAACCAGAGCCCGAGGCGCTTTCGCTCTTACAAAGAGACTGTTTAATAGCAGCCAACTCGATTCAAGGGTGAATGTAATCTGCTAAATTCCTCTTATTCGGCCCATGATCGCATATGGTTAAACGTAGGGGCAAGCAGGATGGAAAGGTTTCGGGTGTTCGAGAGGGCATGCCTTCACTTATGCAGAACACCGGAGTCTCAGTACATAATTTGAGAACCTTTACAACAACGCCAGTCTGATAGGAGTGGTCAATTTCCAAATCAATATCACTCGGAGGCGCATTGCAAAAGCAATAACTTCGATAAATAACCTGATCTCCGGGGCTTATTACCCCAATATAATGTACCATGAGAGCGTACGCCTTAGCGGCTTGTCCCCCAGAAGCATTCCTCCATGACGATCAGTCAGGTATCTAGGATAGAGCGACAGTGCCGATAATCTTCCACGTAGCCCGAAAAACTGTGGATAGGCGGCTCAACTATGAGCGAGACGTCGGTCGTACGGAGCACAGTAGGTGTCAACCCGGTGTCAACCCAAGATATCAAAGACGTCGAGCGACTGCACCAACAATTCTGGTGGCTCACATAGCCTGCTTCCTCGTCGATCCCAATAGATCCCGAGAGGGACAATGCGGCTAGTTGACTTTAGTCAGTTGTTTAGTTCTAGGCTAAGGTAAGATATACATATATATGTATATATATAAGGCCTGTTGGTTAACTTTTATTAAATTATAATTAAGATTATTTTAAGGTAGTATGCAAGCTTATTCAGGTCTTAAGTAGTAAGTATATGTATAAATATTTTTTACATAGAAAATGTCCTATAGTGCATCATTGAATGTACAATATGTGAGGATATTGTACAGCACTAAGTATATTAGTAGCCATAAGCAGCTAGCTAAGTGAAAAAGGAAGCTACAGGTTTTTGCCGTATGCGAAGGGCAAACGAATTTTTAGAGAACCTTTCTCATGATAGTAATAATCCTGGATGTTTGCCAAATGCTCCCAAGAGGTTTATTGAAGTAGCTTAGTAGTACTTACCAAAGTATGTAGAATATCGATCGCGCTCCTCTTGATTATCTATTCCTTTCTTCATATTATTTGCATGTATCTCGAATAGATTTTTTTCCCAATTATTTCTGCGTCAAAACAGAACGGGATTATGAGCTGTCCATTGCACTAGAACTAGAGGAGCTCGTGAAGTTGTTTGAGAGTCTGAGTCCTAATAAATACTCTGAACATACATACGAGTATGTATACGACATTATAACGAAGTTGATGTTCTAACTTAAATACCTGTGGTTGATGTCTTTCTCTAAAGTTCCGTCATATGAACGGATTCACCAAACGGTTCAGATCAGGGTTCGGACTTCAATAATAAAATTTAGCAGTAGATTCTTACAAAAAGTGCAGTAGATCCGTATTTTCCGCAGCAGATTTGTTTTTGTTGCAAAAAATACAACAATACTGGGGTTTAGATCTATACACATATATTTTTTACGATAAAATATGGTTAAAACAAACTTAAATTGCACAGTTTAAAGTAAATTTAATCACAAATTTTTGCACGAAATTATTTTTATATAAAATTTTTAATAACTGATTAATTTTCAGTTAAATTCAGTTCTTAACAGAAATTTTCCATCAATAAATTTACGTTTTTTCTAGATTGTGTTACGTTTTTCATCTAGAAAACATCAAATTTTCAACCGTTTTCACATTCAAAAATCGCAGTAGATTTCAAGTCAAGCGCAGTGGCGCAGCAGATTTTAAATATTTTTCAAAATCGCAGTAGATCTACTGCAATTGCAGTAAAGTCCGAACACTGGTTCAGATCAACATATGTATGTACTTATATGTACAAAAACATATTGGGTCATTTGATATTATTCCACCGAGTACATTGCTTTGCCCAAAGCTTTACCTTCGTCGGTTCATAATGGTATTTTCTTATCTTTGAGGATGTTGCTGCCTATAATGGAATACTTCAGAACGATATCTGTTGGTAAAATTTCATTCCATGGCACATTATAGATTGCATTAGTATCTGAATAAGAACATTAAAGTTGTTTTGAAGCCCATTCATGTTATTGTTTTTATTCTTGCTGTAGGTCTATTCACCCACTTGTGCAGAGATCAATACACCCACTTTAATTTCTACCCATTCACACTTTTTGCATCTTATCGAAATTCCTCTCTCCGGCTTTTGTAATGTGGTTTCCCACTTTTGCTAATTCTACTTCCATTGTCAATCGCTTTTCAAAATAACAAGGATTAATGGTTGTAATTAAACCACAACAATGTTATTATCCAGATACAAAAGGCTACGGGCAGAATCATAAGGGGATTCGTTTAAAAAAAGAAGGAGATCAACATGGGACGATATCAACCCTCATTATGTGCAAAAGACTCTGCCACCATGCTTATCCAAACAGACTAGAATGGAAAACAAAAAACAGAAAGCATTATCGGAATACAATAGTCTTATGTGTGTGCTTTATATGGCTGACAACGTCTATTGTTGTTAATAGGAGTTGTATATCGACCACCTCCGTTCTATCCTTATTAAGATGTCATTAAAGATATATTATTCTTCTTTTCCTTTAAATGTGTGTTGCGAAATGATTTGTTTCGTCCTTTTTCAAATTCCTGTTCCCTTTCATTCGTTCGTCAATAACCAAAAGAATGAATTTTGTGTTTCGTTTTTTTTTTTTTTTTTTTTGTGTATGGAGTTAGCAATGGGAATGTTATATCCGTTCACTATGTTCTTTTGTCGTTAGACATCGTAGGACGTAAATTGGGCGGTAACAGTATGGTATCCTACTAGATACCGTACAGGCCGATACAACAGGGGGTGTGACACTTCCGGTGAAACACGTTAATTGCCATTGAACATGACAGAAATCAAAGTGGGTGCCGGAAGAAACGCTTTCCTCTGCCTGATTTACAGATGAGCCTGAGTATGATGTTTTGCTTTTGCTTTTATCCCATCATGGGTCATTAGGCCGCTATTTTATTTGAAATGGGTATTCTTGGGATTATTTCACTTGATATCCTTTGAGCTTGTTGAACTGCAAAAGGATGATGATTGAAGCATTTCTCTTTGTTTCGCTTTTATAAGTAGTATATATCATTGTTGTAAGTTTACTGAATCAGAAGGAAGAAGAAGAAATAAATAAATATAAGAAAAATGGTGATCTTTTGTGTCTGTTGTTGTGCTGCTGCTGCTTTCAAAAGAGATACTTCCGGCGATTTTTTTCTTATTTTTAATTTTCGTCAATTTTTTTTTTTTTTTTTTTGCGATTCGACTTTCAACTCCATTCAATTGGATCAATTAGGATTACACGATTAAACGGAATTGAAAAATGTTTGGTCAAGCGTAGAATTTTATGGACTTACAAAGGTCACTGGCAAGGCCAGTTAGGGAAAAAATATTTGAGGTTTTACGTGTGGACACGCAATTATTTGATGAGAATTGAAGACATTTTTGGTACTCATATTTTTTTGGGTTTACCTATATTGACACATTAATCTAATGGTTTAATGGAATGTTAACAGAAAAGTACTATAAATTAATATTAAGATGCTTGTGTGGTTCGTGACGTAACGATACATACGAAAAGAGTTTAAGTACCTAATATTTAATAATACTAAATATGACTATGAGGACAGTTTTACAACATAAAACTAACAAACATAATTTTATAAAACTGTATGTGGCTCAACAGGACATCGGTGTGGTTCCAGTCCCTTTTACCTTGTAGAGACTCTGCCTGAGACACGAATTCCTTCCATATTATTGACTTAATGAATACACCCTATTGCTGACAGACTATAAAAGCTAGAGTCTTTGTTATTTGTAGGGGCGTTAGTTCTTCATTAACTGGACGTGGGTTTGTTTTAGGGTTTATTTTTTTCTAACTCGCGGGACAAATGAACAAATTACAGGAAAAAATCGCGATCTCAATCCGTTTGAAGCGGATCGTATGATACCCTATCCCTTTCCTATGTACATATGTATGTAGCTCCTTCTTCCACCAATATATTTGCTAATGAAACTTTTTTTCAAATATTTTATAAAACTATGTATAACTATTTCAAAACACGAATTTTCTCAATAAGTGGGCGTGTCAATTTTTCAACAAATGCTGTGTTGTGTTCCCAAGAAATGCTATGATTTCGATAAAACCGTCGAAAAACAGTTTTTTGTGAGAAAAACACCTCTAAAAAGCAGGCATGGCCGAACATAAGTTATGGAAAATTTTAACAGAAAGTGAATATCTACATATAACCCTAAGAAAATTTATTCGAGTTTCATGTAAAAATACTGAAAAAGTAGATTTTTCGAAAAGACAGGTAACAAGTCTGATGATTATCAGATTTCAAAGAGTGAGAGTGAAATTGGAACCGCAAAAGACATTGGCAATGAAAGTAAGGAATATTTTGTTCTGATACCTAAAACTTGTTGTATAAAAAAGCTTGAAAAACAATTGAAAAATTTAACAAAAGGGACCATGCAGTAGATCCCAGATCCCAGAAGTTTGAAGTAATCGGTTCTCTTGTAACCTACTTTTTCTACAGTCTCAACCATCTATTTATATATATTAGAATTCTTAATTCTAATTGAACAAAAACAACAAAAACGGTGTCTTCCCTATCACAAAAATTTTACCCCATCAATCAATCGGGCCAAACCAGGATTTACGTGTGTATGTATTTTGTATACGCAGGTATAGTACTAAAATTGTTCATTTAAATTCAGTCATCTCAGTGAACGAATTTCCATTTTTAATTTGAATCCGCGGATATCCAATTCCAATTAATTAAAGATCTACCAATAAAAATTGAATGGAGAAAGCAAAGAAACGAATACTTTACATTTACCGCTTCTAATTATCATAAATCAAACTGATTACAGTATCCATCACAATTGCATCTGTCCTGGCCCCACTTAAGGTGATAGGTACCTACTTCGTCTACCTGTTCACCATCACCACCAACCTCATTCCGACAATCAAGAAACAGTGATAATTTCATTAAAAGGAATGAATACTCTTGTACATTTGCGCTTCCCATTCAAGAATAAATTATTTTGATCTCTTCTACAGGAAGTTGAATGAAAAAGTGTATCGCATGGATAAAAAAAAAAAAAACAAGAAGAAAAAGAAAACAGCAAAACGCACAAAATTGAGCAAAAGAAATATAACTGAAATTAAAATCACGCCAAACAGTTTACAGCTTTTGCGTTTGTAAACGAAATGCTCGGATCAGGATGCCAACAAAATAATTGCTTTCGCTGAAAATCCTTGTCGGCTGCGCCTAGCATAAATTATCTCAATTTGCGGCTGAGGACGCATTTCAATTACATCGAAGGATGAGTAGAGGATAAGCGAAGAAAGCGCGCGACAAGGACGGATAAGATAAACAACAACGTGAAAAAATCTTCCGCTATAAATTATCAATTAAATTTGAGTTTTCGCTTCTGTGCCTCAGCCACCAATTTTCGCATTTCTAATTAACGTGCCTGTGGTGTGAGAGAAAATTCATTAAAATTTTTCTGTTTATTTATTTATTTGGGGGATTTTTTTTCTGCGTACCTACATATCTATGTACAGTGTGACTGAAGCATGTTATGATATATATCTCATTATCATTTATTTCCATTGACAATTAAAAGATGCATGACACCGATTCATTAACACATTATTGAGGACGAAGTTTGTTTGGATACAATTTGCTTCGAGAAAATTGAATGCAAAAATTGTATTTTTGTTTTAATTGGAGTCAAGGTATCTATTTACATATGAACTTATATACATATGTATATTCATTTATCTCTCACTGCGTAAACACAAATACGCAAATATATTCGTTCTCACAACTTCGTGGATCTCCGTCGATACGTGCGCCCTTTCGTGTACTTGATGGAAAGGATGGATCTAGCGTATTTCGATATGAAATCTGAATAATAATAATATAATAATCTGAAGCCCGGATATGCGAATACCGGCCCACACTTCAGCTTACGGAATGAACACAACACGAAAACTATTTTACTTCAAACTTCGCTTCCTTACAAATCGGCGTTCTTTACAAAATTTTCGGGTGGGGAACGTAAAGACGACCGCCTATATTAGTTTGTCTATGATGCCGTCAAGATTTGTACGGAGAACCTCTATTGATAGCGCAGGAGGTGTTAACTTCTAAAATTATTATCTCAATGTCGTTGTAAGAGTCCGCCCAAGTCCCATATGGAACAATTTTGACATCTAGTACCAATTCCTTACAGTTTTGATTTAATGACCTAACCGACTTTATTTCAGCCAATTGTCTTAGATTTTCTGAATGGCTTAGGGGCCACAACCTCGAGGCCCACATTATAGAGAATCCATCTAATTTCAACTGGATTGGATACTCGCCAATTGTTTACTCTATGGTTATCGTTATTGGTTTTATATAAGACCGCCTCCCCCCTGAAATTATGAAAAATTAAACCTTTACTTAAGGCTACTGTGGAATGCAGATGTCAATGTCTTCCTCACCGATAAATTATCTGACGCTCTTTTCGAGTAGTGCAGATTATGACTTTCAGCGTTGGTATTGATATTTGTATAGACATATGGAACAGTCGATGAGTCATCTGAAGACCCTGAGTGGCGGAAAACTTTGAGCTTGGCATGCTGGTGGTGGTGGTGGTCAACCGAGCGCCGCCGGGTTTAAAAGCAGCAGGCGAAAAGATCTCCTCAAGATATCCCAGGTGTCACTAACCTTGGTGAAAAACTCACTGAAGATATAAATATAATATCCGATATCCTCTGTCCAACTTGGCGGATTCGAAACATGCGACTCGCAAATGATCTCGTAGAAGTGTCGCGTCTAGGTAGACAAGCCGCGGAAGTATGTACCCAGTTTTTGTTGTTATTGCGGTCTTGGTATTGGCAAACTTCAACTTTTTGTCTTCACGGGTCGTCCCTCCCCTTCTTCGACTATTGATGTTGCTGCAGATGGTTTTTAGGATGGGTCATGTACTCACCGACGACAACTTGATACTTAGCCCTTTCCCTTGTGGCACACCAGTTTTGAGCCATCTTGTACCTGCTCTTCATGATGGCGGCCGCAGATTGGGCATTCTCCAGCGAACTATTGTCACTAATTTTAGTGTTATTGGTTGCTGTTTTTCACATTTGACGGCTGCGAGTAGCCCTCCGTATGCCAGAGGTTGTATCGTAACTCGAAATTGTTGCGTCAGGGGTAAGGAGCCAAGCCAATGCCGGGGATCTCCACTAAATTTTTGTTCACTTTTTTTCTTTCCTTTATTTTTATTTTAAAATTTTATTTTATCCGAAGGGTAGCGCTAGTAGAGCGAATGTACCAGAATAAGGCATTCTTACTACCGATCTTGCTTGTGTTATAGATCTTATGCATCTCTCGGCAGGATGTCTATACACCACATAAGGTGTTTACCTCCCACCTTCATCTTAATGAACCACCGCGCACGATTGAGTACATACGTTTAAATTATGAGCTGACATTAGACACCACAAGGATGAACTGCCATTTCCGGTGGGCGCTGAAGTTGGTCTTTTATGAGTAAATATCAATTGTAAAATTTAGGAACCAAAGGATTCCAGTTTCATTGAGTTATTTCTATATGCCCAAAGTTAAGTTAAGAATACTGCAATTTTACAAAATAACTTTCTTACTTAATTTATGCATTAACTATCAACTTATCTTAACTTTAATGAACATTGCTGTAAGCTCTGGGGTAAAAATTATGAGAAAGAAAGAAAAGTAAGTCCCCTGCTTTTCCATTATTATCTTACTTTTTCTCCTTTCCAAGAACCATAAAGTATTATATCTAATGACTTATTTTGGGAACAGATTAAAAGCACTTGCCTTATGTGAATCGTAAAAACCGAAACAAATGGTTTAATTACTGGAAAGATACTTTCCCATACCATGGCACTGATTTCCTAAACCCAAAGCAGAAAAATGCAGAGATATACGGTTAGCAAAACAGGTCTGTGCGCCCTTAAATGTTTTGCTAATACAATAAATTATGAGTACAATTTGCTTGCGTAGAATGTGTATATTTTTAAGGATTATTGTCAAATGTTTGTAAAAGATGCAATTAATTATTCATGAGACTTGTTTAACTTTGACCTTAAGCTATTTACCCCTAGAGCCTTAATTTAGTGACTGAACTCAGAAAGGCAAAAAGGCAAATAAACTTTACTAATCCAACAATCTGTTAAACATTAATCAATGTTATTTTACTAAACGTATTAACTATGACGCATTAACTGTTGCTAAAAAATATTATGGTAATCATAGAGCGAGCTACTATGTGTTGAGAGCCCTTTCAGTATGTAAGTAAATAAGTAAGTTATTTATTTTTTCACTAGTGGGAGATCTGGGCCTTATTTTGATCAGCTTATTCGCAGTGTCCTTGTTATACTTCCTTATTTCTTATTGTCCTTATTTTACTTTAATCCTTTTACCCCTCGGGGGGCATAAAGCGTCAACAACGCCTGCGCGCCATCTTGTTCGTAGTTCTGTAACGCGTTTGACCTCTCTCCAGCTCATTCACAAAGAGCTCGATTCCCCCTCGACTGTTCTGCGCCACGTTTGCTTAGGGCGTCCCTCTGTTCTGCCTGCTTGGGTGAGCGGATTCCACTGCATAGCGTATTTCGTAATGGTGGCTCTTCATTGAAGATACGGTTCGGCCAAAAGATCCTCAAGATGATTCTTAAACATTTGTTTACAAAGGCTTGCATCCGGCGCGTGTTAATGGTGTCCACTTTCCAAGTACTGCACCCATAAAGCAGTACCGATTCTACGTTGGAGCGAAACAGTCGTAGCTTGCTTCTTAAGCTGATAACATTGCTTTTCCAGATTGTGGACACCATGCCAAACGCAGCTTTGGCCTTCCCGATTCTGCTGCACACATCCAGTTCGGTGCCACCACGGTTTGCGGAGATCACACTTCCTAGGTATAGAAAGTTGTCAACTTCCTCGACTTCCTGTCCGGCAATGTTAAGTTGCGCGCTGGTGTTTTTTTTTTTTGGCTTAGAGAACAGTTAAAACTCCTAAAATACACCGCATAAGTCTCGTAGCAACCTGCAGAATCTTGTCATTGGAATATATTCTCATTAGTCACCACACAACGGAGCGTAATATAACAAAGGGCATGTCCACAAATATAGAAGTCTGACTGTTTTAATCCCGTATTTGACACATTTGGCATCAAATTAAAACCAGGAAAGGTTATTCAACTTCCATTTTCTTTTTATTTCAAACCAAAGCAACCAAAACACATAAATCTGAAACAATCATCAATCAACGCCATGGTGCGCACTAAAGCCATGTTGATTATGATGAATAGCCTCAAACCTTATTAATTGTCTTAAAATATTGACAACACATATCAAAATAATTAGCCACATCCATCCATCAAGAAGCGTACGCAATCTATAAGCGACACTTCCATCAGCATTTTTGTGCCACTACTATTACATTAACATAATCTAACTTGTGTGGCATATAGCATTTATGGTAATTAACAAGAGTTTCAAAAGTTTCGTATGCCGTCATGGGAGAACAAACTTTTAACTTGATAAGTGTGAACTTTTTTGAAATCCTTAAATGGTTGTATAATGATAATGGATGAACATTTAATGGAAACTCTACCTACTTTCACATTGTCAAGTGATAATAATTGTCGGGGCCGATTCAATTACATATTAATTTAACTAGCTCTACAATGCTACACATTTTTTCCTGATCCACTTTTTCAGACCCCTGTTTTATTTTTTTTTTTTTATTACACGTGCAGAACAAATTTTAATTAATTTTTGTTTATTAAGAGTTTTTATTCCATTGAAGTACGTACTTTATGACCAAGCAAATTGCAAATTTTTAAGAGCAATTTTTTTCGTTGATGCAAAAGTAAATTGAACACACGAGCGTAAATTAATTCTTGTTTTCATTTTACTTCTTAATTAAAAATTAAAATTATAATGCTCTACTGCAGGGTAAAAATGAAAATGAAAATTATTTGGGCTTTGCTAGGAAAATGTTTACTCTTCTACGGGTCGTATGTGGAATTTTTTTGTGTTTTCATGTATTCAATGTTAGGGACTTTGGTTTCTGATAAAACCTAGACCAATCTAGATTATTAGTGTTACATTAACAACGTGATCATGTTTCTCTATGAGACGGGTTAAGAGTATCACTGCAGAGCAAAGATTACTTACTTACTTAAAGGGCTCCCGACCCTTGTAGAGTCCCTGCCTGAGACATCGTTGTCTTCCATCCTCTGCGGTCCCGAGCACACTGCTTCCAGTTGTGAAGACCAAGTTTCCTGGCATCCGCGGCAGCTTGGTCTTTGTACCGGAGGTTCGGTCTTCTTCGCCGCCTCCAACCTGGAACTGGGATTCGAAGATCCTCTTGGCTGGAGCATTGTTGTCCATTCGCTCGATGTGGCCGAGCCAATGTAGTCTGCGTATCTTGGCTTTTTGGAGTACATCCACATCCTGGTACAGCTCATAGAGTTCGCGGTTGTACCTTCTCCTCCATTCGCCCTCCTCGCATAAGGGACCTAATATCCGACGGAGTATTTTACGCTCGAAGGTGCCCAATATTTCCTCAGCTTTCTTACATATCGTCCAGCACTCGGCTCCATACAGCAGGACTGGTAAGATGAGCGTTCTGTAGAGCGTTAATTTGGTCCGTCGAGTTAGGAGTTTTGAACCCAGTTGTTTCGCCAAACCGAAGTAGCAGCGGTTTGCTAGGGTTATTCTTCGTCGGATCTCTGCAAAGGTGTCATTTGTAGGATTAATATTTGTTCCGAGGTAGGTGAACTCGTTAACTACCTCGAAGTTATAGTTATCAACAGTGACGTTCTGCCCAATGTTTTGGACAGATAAATTTTTGTTTGTTGATAAATTATACTTTGTCTTGTCCTCCTTCACTTCGAGACCAACTCGTTTCGCCTGCTCATCAATAGCCGTAAAAGCCTCTACGACGGCTTGCCGGGATCTTCCGACGATGTCAATATCGTCTGCGTATCCCAGCAGTTGGATGGATTTGTGAAAGATAGTGCCTTCCGTGTTGACACCTGCTCTGCGCACTATCTGCTCCAACACGATATTGAAGAAGTCACATGACAGCGCATCTCCTTGCCTGAATCCGGTGCACGTTTGGAAGAGCTCCGAAGAGTTGTTTCCAAATCGCACAGAGTATCGCGTGTATTCCAGCATTACGCAACACATTTGGATAAGTTTTGTCGGTATCCCGAATTGGGCCATCGCCTGGTAGAGCTCAAGACGATGAATGCTGTCATAGGCGGCTTTAAAGTCGATGAAAAGGTGGTGGGTTTCGACTTGAAATTCGTTGGTCTTTTCCAGGATTTGTCTGAGTGTGAAAATTTGGTCTATTGTCGATCTGCCGGGCCGGAAGCCACACTGGTACGTGCCGATTAGTGTGCTGCAGAAAGGTTTTAGACGTTCACACAATACGTTGGATAGGATCTTATATGCGACATTTAACAGGGATATGCCTCGGTAGTTCTTACAAGACATAGGATCGCCTTTTTTGAAGATGGGGCATATAGAGCTGATACTCCAGTCGTCGGGCATGCGTTCCTCCACCCATACTTGGTTGATGACTTGATGCATGCACCCTACCAAGAGATCACCTCCGTATTTAAAGAGTTCAGCTGGAAGCCCATCAGAGCCAGCGGCTTTGTTGTTCTTCAATTTCCTGATGGCTACATTAACTTCTTCAATACTGGGTGGAGGCGTTGGTTCTTCATTGACTGGAGGTGGGTTCTCGTCTTGCCCTATCACTCTCTCTATTTGCTGCCCGTTAAGCAACTGCTGGAAGTGTTGCTTAAACACATCAACAATTCCCTGTGCATCGGTGACTAGGTTGCCTTCGCCATTTCGAAGAGCCTGCGTTCCGGACTTGTAGCCAGCTGCCAGCTGCTTGGCTTTTCGATAAAACTGCCGGATGTTGTTGCGCTCGCGAGACTCCTCGATATCCTTGAGCTGGGAAACTGCGTGGTCCCTTTTCTTTTTACCCAGGATACTCTTTTCTTCCCTTCTTCTGGTCCGATACTCCTCTCTCGCTGCTCTTGTTTTGCGCTGCAGCGCTTTCTTGTGTGCATCTTCTGTCACCCTCTTCCGCTGTACGCACTCATCATCATACCAAGGGCTCCTCCTTGGAGGTAGTTGGTAACTAAGGGTGGTCACGGCTACCCCTATTCGGTCCACTGATTGTTAGCGTTTGTGGGGGATGAATGCACCGCAGAGAGTTTCTCGGCCAGGTGCTCTCTGTAGGCTCTGGCTCCTTCTGGCGTGCTAAAGCGTCCAACGTTAAGCTTGTTTTTCTTGACGGCTCGCAGCTTCTTCTCGTTGGACAGTCGAGCTCTGAATTTAGCTGAAACAAGATAGTGGTCAGAGTCAACGTTTGCCCCTCGAAAGGTACGCACATTCAAGATATTGGATGCGTGCCTTGCGTCGATTAGCACGTGGTCGATCTGGTTGCGTGTTCGACCGTCAAAGGAAAGCCAGGTTGCTGTGTGGATTTTTAGCCTAGGAAACCTAGTGCTACTTATCACCGTACGAGCAAAGATGCTCAAGTCAAAGCAAAGAGAAGGCGAAGACACATTTCAGGTGTATACGCAACCCCAGAAATTGGGCACATTTTTTGGACGATAAGACAAAAGCCCGCAAGATACTCTAGTACGAATCGGACCACAGTAAAAATTTAATTGCTATCATCCGCGGTGGTTCGATGTCTATTAACCTGGTGATACAAGGTGAGGTCTATAATCCCAAAGTCGGAATGCAAACAAAGAGAAAAAGACACATTTACATAACTTTATCAAAAGAAAGAGCTTCAAACAAAGCCGGCACCTGATCTTTTAAGGCAGTGACGAAAAGGAAAACCAGATTGACTACCATCTGGAACTAAATTTCATGAAGCTCTGGGCTAAGGTTTGTAACGTGATCCTGGTAGAGACGATAAACCAGCAACATCGTCTTCTCCTAAAAGGAATTCGTATGGCGAAACTGGAAAGAAATCGAATATTGTTTCAGAAAATCATTTGGTACCTACAAGCTGGATAAAGAAACAGGAAAAGTTTTTATTACCAGCATAAGATATTACCTCTTTCCAACGGTTTTGCTTGGAACGTCAAGAGACCACTGCCAACACACCAAGTATGACGGTGGATAGATGAAATAACGGTAGTGAATGAAACCGGCTTTCAAGGCTTAGTGACACTTTTCAGGAGATTCTTTCACCAAAGTTCAGAAACAATGCTTGAAGCCAGCCAGCTACTTATGAAAGACAACCAAATTCTTCACATATGGCGACAGTATTGGAAAGTGAAATCGACTTTGTATAATTTCAATGAGCTGATACTTCTATTTCTGTAACATGACTATTTTGATACTTTTTAATTCCGACAACAAAATACTATAATATGCCAGACAATACTCTTATTCACTAAACTGTGAGTTATTTTTCCGTCATTTTTTTGATAATTTACTTAAATATTCTTGAAGTCGACTTGGCGCCTGTTTGGATGGATATATTTTTTTTAAAAGACTTGAGAATATTCATATTATTTTGGGCATTTTAGGGATTGTAGGCTTGTTCTCATTTTTTTAATATTAACAAAATAAATAATCTTAATGGCAGTCTTACTCATAGTTCCTATTATGATACCTTTTGATACTTTTCTTCTGTCTGCGGAGATACTTTTTCCTAACTCTTGCGGCAACACTGATCTGAGTACTGGAAGGTGGGATACTTCGGGTCCATATGGCTCATGATTCTCATCTGTAAACTTATGAGCGGTGATTTAGTGCCTAATCATTATTCTTTTCCACAAGGGAAAGGAGATACGCGAATTTTGACTTTCAGGTACAACAGCGTTGAAGGATATGGAAACATAACAAGGCGTTTGTCCTAGAGTATTGCGTAGTGAACTGGCAATTTAACGTCTGAATACAATTTACATACGTAGATATGATACATGTAGCAAAGCCAAGGGTTTTATGCTTATCTACTAATCCAACTTTACCTGCTCCTTTACCTGTATAAGTCAATATTGGATTAGGAACAAGAAACTCTTATTACCTAACTATACTACCTATTTAAATTTCAGTGTGATAAAAATCCAATAGTTAATTTTCGTGTTCCAAATTTAGTTTTTAAAGTACTGAGGACTGTCCTAATTTATCTAAAATACATATATACATATATATGTACATACATATGTATGTAGTTTAATTTTTAACTTCTTGACGAATTGTTGCATATTTTTCAGTGTTACTTATCGTATAGGTATATGTTAACATTATTGGCGGTAGGTGTGCATAAAATATGCATATGTATACATCTGTAGGTGTAAAAGTGTGCGACACAATTGTCGTCCTTAAAATGTTTCACCGCAGAAGATCAACTCGCATGAATCAAATGGAAATTTCCAACCACTAATATACGTACATACATCAATAATATAATTTCTATTCTCACGTAATTTGTAACGCACTTAAAGCGGGTATATACATATTATATTATCCCCCCACAAAAGAAAAGGATTTGCTGCTGCTTTTTTCCTTTTTATACCCTATCCTAAGGGTATATTAAGTTTGATACATAGTTTGTAACATAGAGAAATATTGAAGATAGACCACATAAAGTATATATATAAATGATCAGCATCACTAGCCGAGTCGATTGAGCTATGTCCGTCCGTCCGTCCGTCCGTCCGTCCGTCCGTCTGTCCGTCCGTCCGTCCGTCCGTCCGTATGTCACCAGTTTTTGGGCCTTAAATTTTGAGCTAGGTTGATGAAATTTTGTATACGAGGTCTTCGGAAAAGTAAGCAATACAAGTGTAAAAATTTTTAAAATCCGCCCACTGACACGCCCACTTTTCAAAAAAATCCCTTTTTTCACTATTTTCATATGAAACTCGAAAAAACTTACTTGGGCAAATATGTAGATATCCACTTAATCTACAAATCGTCTATACATTGTATATGGCCACGCCCACTTTTTAGGGGCGTTTACTTCAAAAATTAATTTTCGAGTAAAAATATTAGTTTATAAGGCAAAATAGAAAATTTTGTGAATTCATTTTCCACCGCCCACTGACACGACCAAATAAGATAGGGATAGGGTATCATACGATTCGCTCCAGGCGAACTGTAGCATTTTTCACTGGTTTTATTTTGTTTTCCACAAACATGCGTTGAATTTGCAAACAAAAACATTTTGGCTAAAAGGATTCTGTGTATGTATGTATAAGGCTTTGTTTTTATTTACCGTTGTAAAGGAAACTTTACGCAAAAAGCTTTTACAAATATTCTTATTCCTTTGATTTCGTCTGTCCTCTGGATTCCCCCTTTTATGCATAACTCGTGCCAAAGTGCCGTAAACTTTTGAAATATTTTCACTGTCATGGGGTAGCTGGTGAATTTGACTTGTTTCTTTTTTTTTTCTCTTATTTACGGGTGGATCCAAGCAAAAACAAAAGGAAGGCGAGCCGAATGTATAAGTATGTGAGAGCACGCTCTACGATAACGCCACTTCCATTTTATGACAATGACTTTAAATATCAAAATTGTCAATAAATCAAAAGAAGGGAGGAAAATGTAACACCACACTAAGAAGGTTATTTTTTTTTTTTTTTTTGATACTGCAGGGGGTATATAAAATGTAGGTTTTGTTCGTGAAATAGCCCTGCTCATAAAATATATATAGAATTCGGGATATTTACTGCTTTTGCGCCTTTTATTTTCTCATTGCATTTGATTTTGCTATTATCTGCAATTTTATTTTCTTCTAGCAGGTAAATAGGGGGTCGTTTGAAGAATAAAGAATTTATGTACTTTTATACATTTACATCGGCTAGGAGACGGATAACAAGATATTGTTTCTTAGGTACCTCAGTGTGCTTACTGAATATAGCTATTAAACGTCAGAAGCAACTCACGCAAGAAGAGTGTACATCAAAATTTGTAAGTGAATGTGAATGAGTTTGCCGTAAAAAGCTTTATTGCTAATTCAAAGGTTATCAGAACTCTGCAGCCTCATATTTGTAATGATTTAATTAAATGAAAATCCACCCTGAAAGGCAAATTCATAATCTTATAAAGTAATTTCTGTCTCAATAAAACACAACCAACATACATAGATATGTCACATTAGGGCTAAGCTTTTGATTGTGATTTATTACTAAACACTTTAACACTATTATTGCTTGTTGTAACATTTCTAAAAATAACTCCTTCGATTATGATCATTTCGAGCGCTAAGTTTAGGAAAATAATGATAGGTACATTCTTATTCTGCATTTGGAGTCAAATCAATTTTTTTCGAATTTACAAATATAACATACCAAATTTCTATACCGATCGAGACTCATTGTGGATTCATGTACTCACTTGGATATATGTAGGTTTCGCTCAGTGCTGTTATTTATACTGTCCTGACAGGAGACTATTGTTTTTCATCATCATCGCTATGGACGTGCCACCCTTTAGCAGGTCGTCGCAGGGTTGTGCCTATAGGTTCATGGCCCATAATCTGATAAAGCTGTTTGTTATACCCTATCCTAAGGGTATATTAAGTTTGATACATAGTTTGTAACATAGAGAAATATTACAGATAGACCCAATAAAGTATATATATAAATGATCAGCATCACTAGCCGAGTCGATTGAGCTATGTCCGTCCGTCCGTCTGTCCGTCCGTCCGTCCGTCCGTCTGTCCGTCCGTCCGTCCGTCCGTCTGTCCGTCCGTCCGTCCGTCTGTCCGTCCGTCCGTCCGTCTGTCCGTCCGTCCGTCCGTCCGTATGTCACCAGTTTTTGGGCCTTAAATTTTGAGCTAGGTTGATGAAATTTTGTATACGAGGTCTTCGGAAAAGTAAGCAATACAAGTGTAAAAATTTTCAAAATCCGCCCACTGACACGCCCACTTTTCCAAAAAAACACTTTTTTTCACTATTTTCATATGAAACTCGAAAAAACTTACTTGGGCAAATATGTAGATATTCACTTAATCTACAAATCGTCTATACATTGTATATGGCCACGCCCACTTTTTAGGGGCGTTTACTTCAAAAATTAATTTTCGAGTAAAAATATTAGTTTTTGGGGCAAAATAGAAAATTTGTGAATACATTTTCCACCGCCCACTGACACGACCAAATAAGATAGGGATAGGGTATCATACGATTCGCTCCAAGCGAATTGTAGCATTTTTCACTGGTTAGAGATACGATTTGACAAAAAAATCTTTAAAGTATTTAGTAGGCACCTATGAACGAACGTCATTTTTTTGTTGTCGAACTCATTTTGAACGACGTCTGTTTCCCTCTCCACAGCTGCTGTGATTTTGTGAATGTCCATTATAGTGTGTAATAGTGGCCAAACATCGTCGGTGTAGTCGAGGTGTTTGAGTTCAGAGTCCCTCGAATCCCGAATCCCTCCGATTCCTACTGATAAGGCCGCATTTAGCTTTTAGCATATCGCTAATCAATAATAAAACCAGTGAAAAATGCTACAATCCGCCTGGAGCGGATCGTATGATACCCTATCCCTATCTTATTTGGTCGTGTCAGTGGCCCTATAAACAAATATTTTTGCTCGAAAATTAATTTTTTTAAGTAAATGCCCCTAAAAAGTGGGCGTGGCAATATACAATGTATAGACGATTTGTAGATAAAGTGGATATCTACATATTTGCAAGTAAGTTTTTTCGAGTTTCATATAAAAATTGTGAAAAAGGTGATTTTTCTGAAAAGTGGGCGTGTCAGTGGGCGGATTTTAAAAAATGTTACACTTGTATTGCTTACTTTTCCAAGGAACTCGTATACAAAATTTCATCAACCTAGCTTAAAATTTAAGGCCCAAAAACTGGTGACATACGGACGGACATAGCTCAATCGACTCGGCTAGTGATGCTGATCATTTATATATATACTTTATTGGGTCTATCTGTAATATTTCTCTATGTTACAAACTATGTATCAAACTTAATATACCCTTAGGATAGGGTATAATTAGGATAGGGTATAAACAGTATTGATGAAAGTACGCAGGCGTTGAGTGCAACGCTTGACGCTCGATGATAATCCGCAGGGTGTTGATGTGGTCCAGATCAATAACCTGCTTGTTCGGCGTTGATTGTGTATTCGAGGTGTTCTTTGATTCGCTCCTGGATGATTCCAGCTATTATCTTGGCTACAGAAAGCAGCACGCAGATACTTCTCCAGTTTTCGCACTGCGAAGCTTTTGCTTCTTTTAGGCAACTTGACGATCAATCCCTTCGTCCACTCTCAACCGTCTAAGCCTTTCATGAGGTGTTAAGTGAAGCTTCGGTCATCTATAAGCTCCGAGGCCCCTGTCTGTGCTCTTAACCCCAGTGTCATTTAAAAAGTTGATTATGAAACGCGAAAATCGGTTTTTAGAATAAAAGCTGGCAGATTGTATTGAACTAATACCAGTATGACTGGAAGTAAAAAATGGTAAAATCACGTGAATGGCACAATATATCTTAAACACGACAAAGTCCCTTTAAATGCCATATCTGTCGGAATACGCTCTTGTGGTTTAAAAGATGGGAGGAGGTGAGTCTTGTTGAGACTTTTTGAGAGCCTATCACTCTCTCAGTCAATTCTGGAGTGTCTTTAGGCTTACATTTTATTACCAAACATGAGTTGCGCAAAAGTAAAGTCGGCGTATTTTGTATGCAATTCTATTTTTTTTCTGAACACTACTGGGTTGTAAAAGAATGCAATCTTTTGGTAAAGTATTCCGTGAATTCTCACCAAAGCATTCAAATTAAAGAGTTAATTCAATTGACTTCACTTTTGGACCCAGACTTAAAAAAATAAATTAAAATGAAGTATTTGGCTGAGAAATCAAATTTAAAGACTTTAAAAAATTAATAGTAAGTTTTAATTCTTTTCGAAATATGAAAATCACTGTACCTTCCTTTGGGCGGGGTTCTGATTCGGAGCAGAAGTTTGCTTAACTTTACTGCATCCTTGTTGATCTGCCTGTGGGGCTAGTCGATGAAAATCATTGCATAAGTTATTTTAATAAACTTCAATCATAAGAGTTGAGTTGATTCATATTGATGAACTGACAAGCTGATGTTAAATCACCATTTCTTATACACATATTTACATATATGTGTGCGAGAAACCCATTAATGTTTATGGCATTTTATTACCCTTATGTTTGACGACTTTCACCTCCCGAAAGAGTTAATATCTGATCATAAAACTCAAGTACAATAATTTGAAAGGCTGATAAAACAGACGAATTCTTCATTGTGATATTATTGATATTAAGGTGTTTTATTGCATTTGATTTAAGGCAAAGGTTTTTTTTTTAAAGAAAGAATAATTGCCCTTAACCGCCAAAGGGTAATAGAGATAGCAATCATTTTTATGGTGGATGTTTTATATCCGATTTTTTTTACATTTTTTTTATTATTTTTATCTTGGCTTCAGATGTTTGATTAGAATAATATCTCTTTTTAGGAATAAAATTAATATAAGTAGAACAATTTTCTAAACCGCCCACTACCACGCCCAATTTTTGTTATTCATGTATTTTTTCTGGTTATATCTGTCCTTTTTGCATTTGGCCATCTGAACTCATGACCTTAATGTGAAGTCAAAATTAGAAAAAAAGCTTAAGTTTGTGCTACAAATTGGGAGTTTATTTTAATACTGAAATACCTTAACCGTTGAATTTTAAACTTATAATCAGTACTTAGAACTTAGAACAAAACAAGTGTCAAAAAGCAAAAATAACCAATAAATTTACGAAGAACTACACATACATTCGATCCGGATGATATTTTTTGAAATGAAAGGAATTTCGATTGTACTTTGTCGAAACCTGGATGATTTGGAGAAATTCGACGAAGCCTCGCTATATCGTTTGGTGGGAACATAGTCCTTATTCCGTCAAATAGTTCCAACAAAAGCCAGTCTACCTTAAAATCCTGAAAAGATGGCAGCAACAATAGTTCTCACGCTAAAGGCCCCGACCCATAGAATCCGTCGACGTCCGTCAACGTCGATCCGTTGTGCGTTGACGTTGAAGTTGACGCATTGCCGGATAGAACAGTCCCATAGAATCCGTCACAACCGTCAGCTGATTGTCAAAGGCGATGATAGTTTCTTTAATTCTCTCTCTGCTTCCACCAATGAAAATGCGTACTCTCAATTTTCTTATGCGTGAACTTCAATATGTGAATGTGTGAACTGAAATACGTGAATGTGTGTACTGACAACGGATCGACGGATTGAAAAAGTAGAAAGTAAACCTACTTTGTCCGTCGAACTTCATCCATCCGTTGGCTATGGGCCGCCTCCCATAAGGTTGTGTGTATTTTATCGAGCTGTCAGTTAACGTCGACGGAACAACGGATCGACGGATTCTATGGGTTGGGCACTTAACTCAGTACTTGTTTTTAAGTCCAATCTCGCTCAAGTTAACAACTCTCCGATGTCCATTTTCATTACCTGTATACAGAATTCCCTGCAGATCGCAAGCCCACTATACTTTTATACCATATTTCTGGCTAGACCTAATAATTGAAAGAAGGGTTAAGCACCTACCCCTTCTTTAATTAAGTCGTACCAAGGAGCTTTTTAAAGTTTCGATTTCTTTATTTTGTGTGTGTCTGACTGCAGTTTAATTAAGTCCTCTGACAAAAAGATATTTAACTACATACCTATTTAAAACTTTTGTATTTTGGTAAAAATAAATTTTTAATCCATGTCATGTAATCATATGTAAGCGCCGTAAGACCCTTTAATAGATAATACATTTCTAGTTCTCCTTGATTAAAAAATATAATAAATAAATAAATAAAAATAGCATTTGTTTCTTCTTGTTTAGAAACACTATACTAGGAAGTAAATACATAAATATGTAAATGTAAATAAGTATATTGTCCAACAAAATATTGAGGAGAGAACAAAATGTCAATACCTAGAGCTCTTATGAATATTTTCCTCTACGACATTTTACAAAACAATGCATTGTTAGGGTGAACGAATAATGTACCTATGTATGTATGTACATATGCACGTATAGTATTTCCCAAAGATTTAAGTTTTTCTCTTATCTGCCTGGCGCGGTTTCCTTTACGATAAATATGTGGAGCAAATGGTACTGCAAAGAACGCAGATAGAAAGTTGTACATGGTAACAAATTTGTGTAAAGGTAAATCTCAGAAAATCTCAGGATGGTTCTCTTCAATTTTCCTTAAAAGGATTTTTTGTTATATCTCTTCGAACAAATTTCGTTTATATGGATATACTCAGATATATCGTATGCACGTGCATGTAAAAAGGATTTGGTAAGTATTCCCTAGATTTTCTATTACTGGGAAATCGACGTAAGGCTATGTATGAGAAAAGATATAACTTACTTCTCGGATGAGGGATGAAGCAATATTGAAATATGCATTGTGAATACGTAAAACGTTGGGGGTTTTAATTCATCGAAGTAATAAATGTGTTACGTGGAATTGAAATAACTGATTTAAATAATACATTTTAAATTCTCTGTGATGGCAACAAATAAAACAATAAGATCGTAGTTAATTTGATTTTAATTTAAAATACAAGTTCACTTCTGGACTTGTTGGAGATTGGTTCAGGAAATACAAGAATTCAAACTCAATTAAATAATCCAAATATATTCGGTTATTTGTTTTATGTTCATCCGAAAAATAATAATTTAGTATTTTAACTACAATATTGAGCAAGTGTACGTTAAGGTAATCTAGTTAAACAACTACATGACAAAAATTTTCCAGTAAAACAATTGTCATTTTTCCAATAAAACGATGTAGTGGCCACAAGCCAAAACCAACCAATGTATGGACATAGAGGCTAAATCAAAATCGCAATATTCCACACATTTCAGCAGGAAATTTCAAACTAGTTGTTCTCAAAACTGGAAAGATTGACTTAATCGCCTATGGTTTGTGGCCACCATAATATTTCTTACTTATTTTGTATTAATATTGAAAAACCAAAAGTTTCTGTTGTAAATTTTATGGTTGTAAACACAAAAATCTAGTTCTAAAAATTACAACTTTATTTATAGATTTCACTAAGAATGTAGACACAAAAGTATTCACAGTGGAATCTAGATCATAATTTGTTAAATACAACCCACTCGCTTACAGAAGCTACAAACAAAGTGACTGATTATTCTAAGTAATTCATTGGCAACACGAAGCACATCGCTAATCACCAAAAGGAATAATATTGTACTGGAACACTATCGACTTGTGGTGGCCCTAGATTTCTCAAGGGTGGCTTAGTGGTTGGACTAAGTGCGTTGGACTAGTCTGCATAGAGTTCCAACCACGAATTCACAAAATACCATCGACGGTTTTTCGCTTTCATTTCTGTTTCATGTAATATTGTATAATATTATACATAAGTCTAAAATAAGTAAAATATTTGAAACTCTATCGAATTGCCTCTTTATACATTCCGTTGGTACGCGTATGTACCTATGTATTTTATAATTTATTTGTATACTCATGAATACACATAGATAATATAAACAATAATAATAGAACGCGGATTATAATCTCTATAGCATAGTAGTATAGTATTTCTATATAGACTTGATATCCTGATGCCTAAAGATACCATTTTATTTGTTAATATATTTATAATTCCAAAAGTACTGCGAAGTACTTAAGCTTAAGCATGAAATCAGCATGAATTTTTAAAGTAATTGTGATTCCATGAAGTGGAATTAATTTTGCCAACTCACTTTTAGTTACTCTACCGACCAGCTTGACAATTTCTCTGGGCTAGTTAAGACAATATTCGACCATGGATGAGCAATAGGAAATCCATTTATTTCGAATCTGCCAGCTAACCCATTCTACTTAGCTGGCTTTTGAAAAAATCGGAAAAACACAAGGAAAAGGAATCACAGACTTAATCGCTTTAAAGTGATTCATTTACACTCGATAGAGTCTCTTCTGGTCTTTTTTTTTTTTCAAATGTGTGGTTTGCTCGCCAATTCTCAGGCCACTTCTCCTACTCTTAATCTATGTATTTGCTAAAATGAGTCAATAAATTTCCGGATTGTAAGTTTCTCATTTAGTTTTCCTTTTCCGTTTGCAGTTGGTTCCAGAGATTCATCCAGCAGCAGTAGCAACAGTGGGAGTGGTAGCAGCAATAGCGGGAGCAATGGTGGCAGTGGAAGTGGTGGTTCCGGTGGCAGCGGTCAAGCCAAGTACCCAGTATTAGTTTTTGTCCATGGTGAATCGTACGAATGGAACAGCGGAAATCCCTATGATGGCTCAGTGCTGGCCAGCTACGGTCAGATTCTCGTTGTCACAATTAATTATCGCCTTGGTGTTCTCGGTGAGTGTGTACTTTGTAATGAAATTTTTTTTTTTTTTTTTTTACAGTTATAAAATGGAAGAACTTCTGCATGTTAGGTATATGTGCTGTGCAGAACCGACTAAGCTTCTTAAGGGAATAACGAATAATGAATCAAATTGGATTGACAAATGAATACAGATAGTACATTTGGTTCATCACAAATCGCAAATTGTTTATTATATCACTTTAATTTTTATTAAACCAATCTACTAAAACGGATAACTTACATACTTACAGTGTAGCGTAAAAAATGCTGGATTTTGTTAAAACTGTGGAATCAAGTCAACAAATTGAAGGCACTATTTACAAGACAAGAATTTTATATTTCGTTCATTAACTTCTGTTTTATAATATTGTTTTGGCATTGGGGAGGATTGGACTTAATTAAATTGCGAAATATTATAGTTTTTGGAATACTTTTTCACTCTATTTTGAAAGCTTTTTTACCCGAGCATCCATTTTGAAATGACTAAAAGATTAAAATTGTATCCAAGTCTGGTGAATGCCTAAACCACAAGCCACTCTTTACTTTGTTTTGAAGAATTAAGAGTCCAACTTTTTTTCCAACTGATCATCGAGGTTTATATTTGTATGAAAGTTTTAGACACCACAGTATACTCCAGCCCCAACCCCTTAATTTTTTTTTTTTTTTTTTTTGATCCATCTGTGTACCAGACATGTGAATAACTGGCCAATGCCGGTTTTTCCAGTTCCCTGTTTCTATGATCTAGAAATGTAACCTTGAAGTTTTAATGGAAGTTGTATTTGGGTGAGGGTAAACATCTTTGCTTATTTCTAATGCAATATAAGGATCAACTAACTAATAACTAGTTTTATTTTCTGCGATGACCAAAATGGTGAAGTCCTTAGCTCCCCTATAGTTGGTAATGTAAGCTTTTTGACTTAGATAATCTAAAAAGAAGAAGTCTGGAGCCAACAGATCAGGCGGGGTTGCCCCATTGAAAATGACGGTTTTTTAGATGATCCGAGCCAATGTAGTCTGCGTATCTTGGCTTTTTGGACTACATCCACATCCTGGTACAGCTCATAGAGTTCGCGGTTGTATCTTCTCCTCCATTCGCCCTCCTCGCATAAGGGACCTAATATCCGACGAAGTATTTTACGCTCGAAGGTGCCCAATATTTGCTCAGCTTTCTTACTTATCGTCCAGCACTCGGCTCCATACAGCAGGACTGGTAAGATGAGCGTTCTGTAGAGCATTAATTTGGTCCGTAGAGTTAGGAGTTTTGAACCCAGTTGTTTCGCCAAACCGAAGTAGCAGCGGTTTGCTAGGGTTATTGTTCGTCGGATCTCTACAAAGGTGTCATTTGTAGGATTAATACTTGTTCCGAGGTAGGTGAACTCCTTAACTACCTCGAAATTATAGCTATCAACAGTGACGTTCTGTCCAATGTTTTGGACAGATAAATTTTTGTTTGTTGATAACATATACTTTGTCTTGTCCTCATTTACTTCAAGACCAACTCGTTTCGCCTGCTCATCAATGGCCGTAATTGCCTCTACGACGGCTTGCCGGAATCTTCCGATGATATCAATATCGTCTGCGTATCCCAGCAGTTGGACTGATTTGTGAAAGATAGTGCCTTCCGTGTTGACACCTGACCTGCGCACTATCTGCTCCAACACGATATTGAAGAAATCACATGACAGCGCATCTCCTTGCCTGAATCCGGTGCATGTTTGGAAGAGCTCCGAAGAGTTGTTTCCAAATTGCACAGAGCATCGCGTGTTTTCCAGCGTTACGCGACACATCTGGATAAGTTTTGTCGGTATCCCGAATTGGGCCATCGCCTGGTAGAGCTCAAGACGATGAATGCTGTCATAGGCGGCTTTAAAGTCGATGAAAAGGTGGTGGGTTTCGACTTGAAATTCGTTGGTCTTTTCCAGGATTTGTCTGAGTGTGAAAATTTGGTCTATTGTCGATCTGCCGGGTCGGAAGCCACACTGGTACGTGCCGATTAGTGTGCTGCAGAAAGGTTTTAGACGTTCACACAATACGTTGGATAGGATCTTATATGCGACATTTAACAGGGATATGCCTCGGCAGTTCTTACAAGACATAGGATCGCCTTTTTTTGAGAGTTATAATTGAATTAAATTAAAACTTACCACGAAAAGGTAAACTTTCCACGTTCCCACAATGCTCAAATTTGGCCATGACAGCATGAATTGTTGATGTTGTTGGAGCATTTCGAACTCTATAGAATGGCCGGTACGCACATTCAGTGAATAAGTCCATTTTCCAAAAGTACTTGAACAATTTTTGTTCGTCGTGCTATCGTGGAGTACTCCAGAAATATGTAATTCCAAAATATCTATCTTCCGGAGTGTTGATATTTTGTTTTTCCTTTTTTTCGTTTCGACATCCACTATCATTCATGAATGTCACTCCTCAGTTTTGCTTCCACAGCGGAGATAGAAGGTTCTTCAGACGGATTGCATTTAACCGTGTTTCTATCCTCGTTCACTATAATTTCCATGTGCACAGGTCGACGGTCAAATGCAAAGTGAGAAAAGAATGACATTCAACACCATCTACTATCACTCATGAGTGCGGAATTCGAAAATGTTTGAATTCCTTAACGCATGAATGCAACTCTGACACGCAGCCCCATCCACTGGCATTCATGAGTGTGCAAGCACGAAAAATGTCATTCATGAGTGATCGTGGATGCCCAGCCTTGGGAATAAAACTCTGTGCCCACCCTGATGTCTAAACGATGTATAAACGAAACAAATGAAAATATCTGAGATGTCGGACATGCACGAGCACGTGTAAATGCAATTTGGAATACTTTAGGTTAAAATGATCGAACGATGATCTCTATAAAATACTCCACTAAAACCAATAGTCCAATACGTATGCACATATTTGGTTCTTAGAATCCCTTCAATTTATTTTGCACATGTATGTAAGAGTATTTGTAGATTATTCATGGATAGACAAACTCAGTCATTACAATTTAAGTACCTCTTATCATGCATTTAATATAACCAGCAATAAGAACGAACTATTTTCGGTTGTTATTTGATTAGACCCATGAAATTCTATTTTCTAAATTCATTGGTTATATCGTGCGATTCATTGAACCTTTCCGTTTATTTTCAGCAGAATATTGTGCAAATAGCACCCCATTTACCTATTCAAAAAGAATTATCTGCCTATTTACCTGCTTCACCCAAGAGCATGTTCATGCAACAATAGCTAGGAATATTCACTTTGAAACCAGATTTGTTCATCATCCTCCTTCAGGCAAAGCAAAAATCTTTTTCATCACTGACCTATCGAACATTACCACCACCAGTTTATCGTATCCGTGATACATCCTAACGGTTGTATAATGTATGCTAATCATGTGTCTCGTTTTTTTTTTCTCTTCCTCCATTATAGGCTTTCTGAACGCCAACACAGATCGATACTCAAAACTGCCAGCCAACTATGGCCTAATGGACATCATAGCTGCTCTACATTGGCTAAAAGAGAATATTGCTGCATTTGGAGGCGATCCACAGAGTATAACATTAGCCGGACATGGTACAGGAGCCGCCTGTGTCCACTTTTTAATCTCATCCATGGCTGTACCTGAAGGTAAGTGTGTGCTATAGTCATTGAGTTATAGGTACATACATACATATTTAGACAGCCATTCTGCGTATGGCAAAAATAGAAGTTTCCACCAGGTTGAGGGGGTGTTAAATCAGCTTACAGTTTAAACCGCAAAATTTTCCAATGACACGGTCGAGAATGAATCGGAAAGATGGGCAATGTGCATGAAGGTGAATTAATGTGAACGAGTACGAGAAAGCATGTTGATGGCGACTATGCTTGCGATAATGAGGAGGAAGAGAATGAGGAGAAAACAAAGATAAACCGCAAGTGTTGGCAAACTGAAATGAGAGATTTAGTTTAGCGAAAATCATTTTTGGGAAAATTGGGTGAGAACTCGTAGAGCGCGTTGATTTTGTGGCTTCGTATTAAAAGAGGATTCGCTATCGATTCGATGGAAGAGTTATTCACGATGAAGATAATTAAACTGTGGATTGATAAATCCTGAGGGTATCTACGCTTGAAAGTAATTTATTTGAACTTTCGTTGCCGAGATACATACATAAAGAATATGTATCCCACAGGAAATTTCCTTTATTTTGGATATGAAAAAGTTAATTTTCAACTTTGTTTTCATTGTTATCGATTTTGGATTTGCACTTCTTTACAATTATCGACCTATTGGTCCTTGATTACATAACAATCGGTTCAAAATAAGCCAAATCAGTCATTTCCACGCCGTCCACAGGTATTGGAAATCTCTCAGCCCATATTGTTGCGAATTTTTCATACAAATTTTGGTCCACATTTTAACAAGATCAAATAGTCTGGGTCATTTAAAGTGCCATAACATATTCAATTGAGTTGTGCATAAGTTTGAAAAAAAAAAATTGGGTAAGTGCGAGGAGGGCCTCGTGCAATAGTGTTCCGGGCACTTTATATTGGCATTAAATAGAAGACAATTTATTCATATCCTGCATAGGTACACCTGGTACTGGTTTTGATATGAATAATGTAATGTCTTGTACGTAGGTACATATGTCCTAGTAATACTGAACTGAGATTTCAGTCCATGTTAACTTACACTTTCAATATAAAACATGGCGTACCAAGCCTTTGGATAAAAATGAATGTAACGGTACTTTGCTTGTTAAATGGTTTAAGTCAAGCAAAACACTGGCAATACTTGACATGCGAAGGAATACAGCATTTAGAGTTTTAAAAACTAAAAAAAAAAAAAAATTTAAAAAAAAAAAAAAAAATTAAAAGAAAAAATGTTTTTTTAAACTTATTTAGTTTTCAAAAGCAGCATAGAGCTAACATATACGATCCATTCATGCAAATGACTTAGTTTTTGAAAAATCGAAATCGAATGCAGTAGCAGCAAGAGAAGAACTTATAGGGAAGTCCATGCGCTCTTCTAAAATCTGTAACTCGGGAACTACTCAGCGGATTTGGATGAAACTTGAGCAATTCGTAGTATCAAAAAGATCTACTGTAAAATTTTTTTGGATAACGTAAAAACTGGGGGAGATACAGTGGGGTAACTAGATACCCCATTTTTTTAATTTTTCTCAGAAAATATATAAGATACAGAAATTTTCGTACTTATTTCACAATCTACGCAAAATTCTACGTATCTCCAATTTTTTTCATATGCATTCATTCATGCATTCATGGTCTGGCCGCTAGGGGGGGGGGGGGGGGGACAACATTTTTCAAATGTTTGGCGAGCTTTTTTGTTCAACAAATTTTGCCAGAAAAAAATATTTCTTACATATTAGAGCCCTTGCAAAATTCTCTTTAATTTGATATGCCACATGATGGGGAACAAAATAATTTTTTTTTGCCCTTCATACAAGATGCCCAAAAAAGGGCTCCTAAAATGAAATTCATTGCCATCATCTTGTGCAGGCTTCCGCATAATGTATACATAGCGAAAGTTTCAGCTCTCTATGTCTAACGGTTCAAAAGTTACAGGGCTGTGACAGACTGACGGACAGACGGACAGACAGACACCGTATCAAACCCATAAGTGTTCCGTCTTACCTTTTAAGGTCCGGAACACTAAAAACCTGAATTTCATAGAAAAATCATCTTCAGCATTAAAGCTCATTCTTGGGTAAATGGCTTTTTTCAATATTTGTCAAATATAAGTTGTTGGACAGCAACAGATCCACAAGTTCTTCATTAAACTCCACTACATCCACGAAAAGAGATCGTACGAGTATGATTAAGATTTCATGTCGGAGGACTCATTTTCTTCAGAGAAAATGATTGTCATATTAGTAACTTTTGAACCGTTAGACATAGAGAGCTGAAACTTTCGCTATGTATACATTATGTGGAAGCCTGCACAAGATGGCGGCAATGAATTTGATTTTGGGCACCTTGTATGAAGGGCAAAAAAAAAAATTAATATTAAGATTAAAGGCGCTTTTATTATTTATTCGTTTACACAATGTCAATAATTCATTTATATTTATCTGCCGAAACTTAAAAATTGAAGTATATTCCGTCATCTCAATTAGGGGTTGTACATTGCTATCTATCACTATAGAATTACTAATATTATTAACACTTTCGAGAAAATAGGTGATGAATTTATCTGCAATAATATTGTTATCACTTTCTACGTTATCACCGAATTTAATATCACAAATTTCGTCCTTTTTCTGTTTTAAAACTAGTGTTTTTAGAGTTTTCCACATAGTCTTTTGATTGTTGCACGATTCAATTTTTTTTACAGATATACTCTCTTTTAGCCGCGTTTAATTTATTTTTGTATGTATTTCGTATATTTTTATAATTAGCCCAGTCAGCTGGTAAGTTAAATAAACTTGCTCTTTGAAAACTACGTACCTTATTGTATTTTAACACATTTAGTTCTTGCGTAAACCACTGATCATTATTGCGTTGCACAATTTGTCTCCTTTCCGTTAGCTTGTTAACACAATACATTAGACCATCTTGCAAGGCAATCGATAAACTGTTTGAATTATATAGATGATTTAATTGTGAACATTTGTTATTAATTAGGACTCTAAATTCGTTTTTATTATACTTAAATACATTGACAAAACTTCTGTGTTTTATAGTTTCTTTCTTAAGTACAGGAATTTCAACAACAATTGATTCATGATCACTGACTTTTAATTATGGAATTGTATCTACCCGTATAGCTCTTTCAAAAGGACATATTACGAAATCGAGTAACGATCTCGAAGTTTCTTCAATTCTTGTTGGCTTTTCTACTAATTGTTTGCAATGATTGTTTATTAGTATCTCGTTTATCACTTTAGTATAAGTATTGTTAACGGACAACAGATTAATATTAAAGTCCCCAAGAATAACTACGTTAAAGCACGTATGTATGTAACGTTCTATCCAACCATTCTGAAAATAGATTACAAAACTCAACTTTGGAGATGTCAGGAGATCGGTAAAAAATCGCGACTGTGTCAATTAGATTGCAATTACACACAAAAGTTTCCACACATAAGCACCAAATTTTCCTCTCAATGTGAATCTTCACAATCAACTTATAACGTATATCTTTTTTAATATAAAAAATCACACCTCCTGTACGTGTACTGGTACTATCACACCGAATCATTGAGTAATTCAACAGACTTATTTCATTATCACTAACATTTTCAGTTAAATTTATTTATTTATTTTTTTATTTATTTATTTCGTCTTATAAGTATGTACAATCTTATTTTTAGACTACTTCTAATATTTTACAAACATTTTAGATTTTTTTTTTACATAAAAATTATAGAGCATTCATGATAGCTGTTTTACAAATTAATCTAGACATATTGAAATCAATAAAATTTTTATATAAATTGTAATTGACACAAGCCGTAGTTATAGGATCATTTTGTCCGTAATTCGTTCTGTGTCTAGGAGTGAAGAAAAACTGTTCTCTAGGCCGAAGAATGCGAGATGGAGCATATATATAAAACATTGATAGTAATAGCGAACAGTCAATATGAGCGGTTATTATATCATGAGCAAAAAGCACCGAATAGTAAATCCTTCTTTGACAAAGCGGTTTTAGATTAATGAGCGCGCATCTAGCGTCATAAGAAGGCATATCGTTATTCCAATGCAATCTACGTAGAGCAAACTTCGTAAAACGTTTTTGAATTCTCTCAATACGTAATTCATGAGTGCGATAATAAGGGTTCCAAATAATGCAACAATATTCTAATATAGAACGAATTAATGAGTTGTACAAGGACTTAAGTGTGTAAGGATCATCATCAGTTAAATGAGTTTCCGAAAAGGCAAGGATTTCAAAATCATTGTTATTTGCTAAATGTTCGATTTCATTGAAGTTGTTTATCAGGCCTCGGACATTCGAACTCCAGTAAGAAATCTTCTTTGGTTGCTAATATAAAATAAAATTTTTTCCTTCAGCACTTTCATTTTACGTAAAAATACTGGGCAGCTCTTATCACTGGCTTCGTGATCACACACAACCTTCATTCCTAGATTAGTGTTCATCTTACAACAATTAACACATTTCACTTGATCGGTTTTACAGTCACCTCCGCATTTACTACAAGCAACCTTATTTTTACATACACTAGCTTTATGATTAAAGCCCTGACATTTAAAACATCTCCTTAGGTTGAAATACTCTCTTGCAAAACACTTCACGCAACCTACTTTTATTTTATCTAATTTCATTATTTTATTAAAACTATCACTGTCCACTTCTAAAAATGCATTTAAATTTCTCCATTTGTTCTTATTTCTAAACGTATTCACTAACTTCAACTCACAATTGCTCAGTTCAATATTTTGTTTTTTTATTGTGTTCACAATTTCATTTTCGGTTTCATCGTTTTCTAAGTTCATAATACACACTTTTGGTTTTATCATTTTTTGGTTTCAACCTCGTTTTTTAACTTCTCTGATGACATTTGATGGCAATACCACCACTATTTTTATTCACCACATTGTTTATGTTAATGCTGGTAGGGTCGATATTTTGTTTTATCTGTTTTCTCGTTTCATTTGCTTCTTGTTTCTTTTTAGGAAAGACGAGTACCGAAGGCTCAGTTTTCTTTAAAATGTCCGAGTATAGATTCTCGGTTTTTCTCTTTTCTAAGAATTTTGACCCATTATTGTTATTCTTCTTTATTTCCTGCTTAAGGTCATTCACTGATTTCGAAATATGTTTAACACTTTCTTTCAAAGTTTTGTCTCTTTCACTCACTATGATACTACTAGAGATTTCCTTCAGATCCTTTATTGACTCAGACATACATTCCACTCTCTCATTCAATTGACTATTATTATCTCTTTCACACAGTTTTGACATTTCCAATTTGAATTCTTTTTGCAACTCAATTACCATGTTTACATTTTTATTGAGTAGATCAATTATGCAATCATGTTTTGATCGAGTTGCATTTAATAAAACTTCGTACTTTTCCATAATTTTTTTCGGCATAAAGACGCATTCATTACAATAAAAGCCCAAGTTACGGTTTTTTTTTTAAGAAGAGTGACATCATACTCCGATAGTTGCCCCTCACAGCACTTTCTATGGAAAAGTTTTTTGCAAAAACCGCTGCAAGGAACCAGTTGATTGTCATCTCGACTGAAACACCTATCGCATTTTCCACAAAAACCGTCCATCCTCAATAAAAAAAAAAGAAGAAAGACCTCAATTACGGGTATCAGTTTTCCAGTGTACTACGGTATGTGTGACCGTTACCGCTGTTCTTATTGTGCGCCCGTTACTGGTATAACTTTTTTACAATTAGTTTGTGAAACAATATACATATGTATGTAGTTTAACAATCCAAGTGTAACACAAGTTCTCAGCAAACAATCCTAGATACTCTCGTAATTATTACACATCCATAAATTTCAATTTTCAAAGCGAAATCGGGAGCTTATCCGAAACACGTCCGTTCATCTCGAGTTGTCGATAAGTTTAGATCATTACTGATACTAGGATTGGCTCAAATTTCAAGTTTTATCCAAATCCGTCAAGTTGTTACCGAGTTACAGATTTTAGAAGAGCGGATGGCCTTCCCTATATTCTCATCTCTTCTCTTGCTGCTACTTCATTTGATTTCTATTTTTCAAAAACTAAGTCATTTGCACGAATGGATCGTATATTTTAGCTCTATGCTGCTATTGAAAGCTAAATAAGTTTAAAAAAAACTATAATTTTTTTTTAACTTTGGGTTTTTTTTTTTAATTTTTTTTCTTAAATTTTTAAAACTCTAAATGCTGTACTCCTTCGCATGTCAAGTATCGCCAGTGTTTTGCTTTACTTAAACCATTAATTAAGCAAAGTACCGTTATATGCATTTTTATCTAAAAGGTTGGTACGCCTAAACTAACTGAAATATGAAATTTTATCAAAATCGTTGAAACGATTTTGGAAAAAACTCCGTGTTTGTGAAAATGGCACTACGTAAAGGGGCTCCAAGAGTAGGGCTAGAACAAAAATTTTGATGTCCCCTTTAGTGGCCATGCAATAGCTTCCTAACATGAAATTTGAAGTAAATTGATCGGCAGACACACTATAACGAGCTTCTCTATCAACGTAATTTCAGAATTGTTAAATATCTCGAGTTCCAATTTTTGCATGAACACAATACATGTTTTATATCGAAAGTGCAAATTAAAATGGACTGGAATGTCAGCTCAGTATTACTAGGACATACCTACGTACAAGACATTACATTATTCATATCAAAACCAGTATCAGGTGTACCTATGCAGGATATGAATAAATTGCCTTCTATGTAATGACAATATAAAGTGTCCGGAACACTATTGCACGAGGCCCTCCTCGCACTTGCCCAATTTTTTTTTTATGGTGTTTTATTAAGTCCTTGTCATGACGTTCGAGCTAAATCAAATGGGAGCTCACCAAACTCACACAACCTATGGGCCTATGGGCCCAGCCAATTTGTACTTTTAATTTGTTATTGTTAATGGAACAAACAACCTGAAAATAATATTTTGTTCAAAAGGAATGAAAGAGATAACTCTCAAAAATTTATAGTTAGGACTTGGGCACACGCTACTTCACATTTATTCACAAACAAGGGAATTTACGTTCCGCCTGTTTTCGGTAACGATTGGGCGAAGAAGTTCGAGTTGACTATCTAGTTTAGGTAGCCTATGCTAATTTCTATCTGATTTGGGGTTTGGCTTAAGATGCAACGCATTTTCTTTTTTTCATTCGTTGTTTCTGAGAAATATAATACAAGTTGTTAAATTTTTAATTATTTATTTGCTGCCATTATTCGAATCATTAGTTGGTTTTGTTTCTCTTAAATAATTTGTAAAATGTTACGAAAGATGCATACACATGTGTTATGTACACATGAACATCTGTCAATTCGACTGAAACAATAGTTAGTTGGAAATTAGTTACTACATGTACTTACACATATTTGCTTTTTTTCCGAATGATTATTTTCAATATAAATGTCTATTGAAATTTAAGTGATTTCATTTAATCAGCATTACATACATACATTCGAGTATGTTATGTGTAGTTTCTAGTACTTTCCTGTGTCTCGAATGTTCTCGTTATAACTCGTTAATGATTAGCTGTTGAAAATCAATTATATCTTCAAAACTAGGTCAAAAGTTCAACAGGTTGATGTATAGGAGTAAAAAAATCAGATTGCACACTATCATCTTCAATGAATTATTGGAAATCCAATAAAAATCATCTCATCACTCCACTTGTCTCTCAAGTTTTCATGGAAACGCTTCAGATTCTGAAATCTTAACTGTCAATATCATAATATTCACTAGAGCCGATTCATTTCGAATGACATTTGAACTTTGTTTGTTTTTTTAGGCCTCCTTTTCAATCGTGCCATCTTGATGTCTGGTTCCGGACTCACACCCTGGTCACTGGTAGACAATCCATCAAAATACGCAGCAATTGTTGCGCATCATGTTAATTGTTCACCGGAACTGCCACATGCCCACCTCATGAAGTGCCTGCGGGATAAAACGCTCGATCAATTACTGTCGGTGCCAATACGTGAACCAGAATTTGGTTACGCATTTGGACCCAGCATCGATGGTGTAGTCATTGATGGAGGCGATGGAGTAGCTTCGTCCGCAACAATGGGTGGTCGACAGGAGAATATTGGTAATTATAATAATTTTATTTTGATTTCAAATCATGTCACATGGTGTCGAATGGGTGTTGGGTGTTAATTGAACACACCTACACATGTGAATACATTAAGGCAATAATTCAAAATGATAATATATTTCCTATTTAATTTATACAGTTCTAATGAGGAAAACTGCTATTAACAAGTTGTCAAGGTAAGTGGAATATGACAAATTTATGTTTGGTTAAGAATTAGCTAACCGTGTTGATATAATTTATATTATTTAGTTTAATGAATATTTTAGTTGCTTAAAAGAATTGTACTTGGGAAAAAAAGGATTCATATACATAAATTCCGATAATAATATGAACTTTTTAAATTTTGGCAGTCAGAGTCAAATTTGTTCACAGCGACACAATTTGGGTGCGCCATCTTTTATGTCAATATTTGAATATAAAATAACTTTAAGAAATACAACTTTAATTTATTTGGACTAGTTTTTGAAAACGATATCAATCATTTTGCTGCGTTTTCCATCAGTTAGCATCTCAGGTGGTATAGCTACGTTTTCAGCACGAATATCTGCATTCAATTCGTCAAAGAGTCGTGCCAGAGAATATGAAAAGGACCTCGTCGATCAACAAAATGTTGACGTAGTTGAAAAGTTTGGTCAAAGATCGTCTTGGCTGGAGCACTGTTATCCATTCCCTCGATATGCCCGGCTAATGTAGTCTGCGTATCTTGGCTTTTTGGACTATACATATACTGGTACAGCTCATAGAGTTCCCCTCAATTCGCCCTCCTCGCATAAGGCACCTAATATACGACGAAGTATTTTTCGCTCCAAGGTCACTTTGTTAAGTTGGTTATAAGCAAAGTTCCATTATTAACAATTTTGGCCAAAAACGTGGTACGCTATTTTATAGGAATTTACCAAACTAGTATAAATATGAAATTTAAAGAAAATCGTTTGAGTCGTTTTCGAGAAAATTGGCTAAAACGTCTTAATTCATGGAAAAGTACCGTTATATCCACTTTTGGTCAAAATTGTTGAACGTCATTTTATATTTTTTGCGATTTGTAATCTAATGTATAAAATTGAATGAAATCGTTATATCTGGCCAAATTAGCCATAAGTCCCGTTCTAACCAATTTTGGCCAAAATGTGGTACCTTATTTTCTTGCATGTATTTATACTAATCTAAGTGAGGAATTTTAATGAAATCGTTACATCCATTCCCGAGCAAATCAGTTTTTTGCAAAAAATTGTATGAGTTAAGTACTGTTGTTAACGGTTTGGTAAACAATTTTATATCTACTCTGATTGAAATTTATCAATCTTAATCAAATATGAAATTTAATCAAAATCGTTATATCAGTTTTCGAGAAAATCCAATTTTTGTCAAATGGGCCTTAAGTAAAGTACCGTTAATATAAGGGCTAGAACAAAAATTTCAATTTCCCCTCTAGGGATTATTCCAAAGACCCTAGATATAAAATTTGATCAAAATCCGACCACCCGTTTAGACTGTAGCTTCGTGCACAAAAAGACAGACACCCGGCATCGGCAGACCCTCATTTTTGAACTTCTCTATAATGGTAATGTTCGAATTCATCAAAATCTCGAGACCGAAAATCTGCACGAATCCAATACTTGCCCTATGTTATAGGTGCAATTAAAAAGAATCATGAAAATCGATCCAGCGGTTATCGAGTTATAACGTCATCGCGCTTCACCCCTAAGGAATTATATATGTGTGTAGAAGATTTGCAGTGCCCTTGTTTATACCCTATCCTAATTATACCCTATCCTAAGGGTATATTAAGTTTGATACATAGTTTGTAACATAGAGAAATATTGAAGATAGACCACATAAAGTATATATATAAATGATCAGCATCACTAACCGAGTCGATTAAGCCATGTCCGTCCGTCCGTCCGTCTGTCCGTCCGTCCGTCCGTCCGTCTGTGTGTCACCAGTTTTTGGGCCTTAAATTTTGAGCTATGTTGATGAAATTTTGTATACGAGGTCCTTGGAAAAGTAAGCAATACAAGTGTAAAATTTTTTAAAATCCACCCACTGACACGCCCACTTTTTAAAAAAATCACTTTTTTTCTCTATTTTCATATGAAACTCGAAAAAACTTACTTGGGCAAATATGTAGATATCCACTCAGTCTACAAATCGTCTTTACATTGTATATGGCCACGCCCACTTTTTAGGGGCGTTTACTTCAAAAATTAATTTTCGAGTAAAAATATTAGTTTATAGGGCAAAATAGAAAATTTTGTGAATAATTTTTCCACCGCCCACTGAAACCACCAAATAAGATAGGGATAGGGTATCATACGATTCGCTCCAGGCGGATTGTAGCATTTTTCACTGGTTTTGTTTTATTTTTCTGTCGCCTTTTTTTTTGAACTTTCAGTATCCTGTGTTTTTTTACCTACTTATAGGAATGAAACCATTGATTTGTTTTCATTTCGTGATTCATATATGCTTGTTTTCGGTATGCGTGGTACTGTGGAAGGCTCGTTTTTATACCCTATCCTAAGGGTATATTAAGTTTGATACATAGTTTGTAACATAGAGAAATATTGCAGATAGACCCAATAAAGTATATATATAAATGATCAGCATCACTAGCCGAGTCGATTGAGCTATGTCCGTCCGTCCGTCCGTATGTCACCAGTTTTTGGGCCTTAAATTTTGAGCTACGTTGATGAAATTTTTTCTTTGAAAAAGTAAGCAATACAAGTGTAAAGATTTTTAAAATCCGCCCACTTTTCAAAAAAATCACTTTTTTTCACTATTTTCATATGAAACTCGAAAAAAATTCCTTGAGCAAATATGTAGATATCCACTTAATCTACAAATCGTCTATACATTGTATATGGCCAGGCCCACTTTTTAGGGGCGTTTACTTCAAAAATTAATTTTCGAGTAAAAATATTAGTTTATAGGGCAAAATAGAAAATTTTGTGAATACATTTTCACCTGGTTGATGAGCATATTGATTTTTATGTAGAGGGTTCATAATTGGCGCTACAATATGTCTATCAAGTATTTTTTCCATTGATTTTTGAAAGAAAGATTTACAGCTAATAAGGCGATAGAACATCTGCAATTCTGTTGGTCTAAGGCCCGCTTTTGGTATAAATTTTACTATATTTTCCTTCCACCTTTCGATATATAAACCCAAACAAAACATACTTACATATCGTATTTTAAATTCATATTGTTTACATTGAAACTCCAAACTTACAACTAGATATTTCCTCCAATGTATATGCTTGTATTTATTAGTCAGTATGAATAAAATATACGTAATATATGGACAAGTATTGAGGCATAATATCTTATTATATTTACTAGCACGAATTTAAATGTGGTTATGAGAGATTTCTTAGAAAAATGCATTAGGAAGTAAGGTCACGTACACATATAGCGCGGACGTTTTATTTATTCTTACCATATCCAAAGTTTGGGACAGACACATTAATAAAACCAAATGAATTTATAAGCATTGTCGTGATCCACATCATGAAAATAGATCTTTAAGAGAAGAATAAAATTGTTTGTTTGAAGTTAAGAACTTTATGCAATGAAAATAAGGTTATTCGTAGCCAAATACTTAGCAATTTCAGATTCGTATATACTGCAACCGCCACAAAATAGAAATGCGCACCCGTGTATTGGTACATAGTTCTGTGGTACTTAGGGACCGTTCAGATATTGAATCTAAAATAAATCGTTCCGATACTGAGCAATATGTTGGTGAATGTGACCGTTCATATGATGAATCCGGTATAAATCGCGTCGATACTGAGAATTCATTGATTAATGTGCATATGAATGTATATATGTACATATGGAAGTTTTGCATATCCATTGCTCTCTGCACACAGTCTTCTTTTATGTAATGTACTACAAATGGACCAAAGTTCTGGCAATCTTTCACCTAGTCTCAGGCGAAGTGGCCACAGTGTAGTGGTAGTGTCACTGAATGAATGATATATTTGCTGTTTAAATCCCGACCATATCCATTCATTTTGCACAGTAATAAAATTAAATAATCCGCTCAGAAAGCACTTAGTTATATGAACATCAACACAAAAAAAAAAAAAAAGCTGGGTCGTGCACATTGGCACCTTTATGCTGTTAGTTAAAAATGATTGAAGTTAAAAAACAATTACATACATGAAAAATATTTTTTTTATATTCTTCATAAGTTTAAATTTATACTAAATTTTGCTCACATTTTGATTTAGTTAAGAAGCAAGGTACAATTATAAATAAATTATTTTGTTCCCCATCATGTGGCATATCAAATTAAAGAGAATTTTGCAAGTGCTCCATATATGTAAGAAATATTTTTTTCTGACAAAATTTGTTGAACAAAAAAGCCTGCCAAACATTTGAAAAATGTTGTCCCTCCCCCCCCCCCCACTAGCGGCCAGACCATAAATGCTAAAAATATGAAAAAAATTGGAGATACGTGGAATTTTGTGTAGATTATGAAATAAGTACGAAAATTTCTGTATCTTATATATTTTCTGCAAAAAATTAAAAAAATGGGGTATCTAGTTACCCCACTGTATCTCCCCCAGTTTTCATGTTTCCTAAATAATTTTTACAGTAGATCATTATTGATACTAGGATTGGCTCAAATTTGAAGTTTTATCCAAATCCGTCAAGTTGTTACCGAGTTACAGATTTTAGAAGAGCGGATGGCCTTCCCTATATTCTCATCTCTTCTCTTGCTGCTACCTCATTTGATTTTGATTTTTCAAAAACTAAGTCATTTGCACGAATGGATCGTATATAATAGCTCTATGCTGCTATTGAAAGCTAAATAAGTTTAAAAAAAATTATAATTTTTTTTAACTTTGATTTTTTTCTTAAATTTTTAAAACTTTAAATGCTGTACTCCTTCGCATGTCAAGTATCGCCAGTGTTTTGCTTTACTTAAACCATTAAGTAAGCAAAGTACCGTTATATGCATTTTTATCCAAAAGGTTGGTACGCCTAAACTAACTGAAATATGAAATTTTATCAAAATCGTTGAAACCATTTTGGAAAAAACTCCGTGTTTGTGAAAATGGCGCTACGGGAAGGAACTCTAAGAGTAGGGCTTGAACAAAAATTTCAATGTCCCCTTTAGTGGCCATGCAATAGCTTCCTTACATGAAATTTGAAGTAAATTGATTCACTCGTCATACAGACAGAAAAACAGAATCGGCAGACACACTATAACGAGCTTCTCTATCAACGTAATTTCAGAATTGTTTAATATCTCGAGTTCAAATTTTTGCACGAATACAATACATGTTTTATATCGAAAGTGCAAATTAAAATGGACTGGAATGTCAGCTCAGTATTACTAGGACATACCTACGTACAAGACATTACATTATTCATATCAAAACCAGTACCAGGTGTACCTATGCAGGATATGAATAAATTGTCTTCTATTTAATGCCAATATAAAATGCCCGGAACACTATTGCACGAAGCCCTCCTCGCACTTACCCAATTTTTTAAGTTGGTAATAACTAATAAGTAAAGTACCATAAGTAACGCTTTTGGTCAAAATTTGGCATGCCATCTTATAGTACCTTTCCAATCTAGTCGAAATTTGAAATTTAAGCAAAATCGCAGAACCGTTTTCCAGCAAGTAAAGTACTCCCATAAGTAAAGTAGTACTTTACGGCTAAAACAAAACTTTAAATTTCCCATCTAGGCTTTACACTACAGACTTCAGACATGAAGTTTGAGCAAAATCCGTCCACTCGCTTAGACTGTAGCCTCGCTGACAGACAGATGGAATTGCCGGACTCATTTTTTTTTCGACTTCTTAATGAGAAGCAAAACTTATCAAAATCTCGAGTTCGAAATTTTCACGAATCCACAAGTAAAAATAAAGTGAACTACGAACGAATGCAAAAATCACATACAATTTTCACCAGTCAAATTAGAGGAGATTAAATATTGAACCGACCTGATGATATGATAATGCAGACAGAAAGGATGATAATGGAGCGCTGACCCTTCGCAGACTAGTCCACAAAAACGATGCTTTAAAGCGAATGGCTGCTATTGCTCCTACTTGCTTCCAGTAGGTATCTAGTGGTAGCGAATCGAACATAATGTCCATGCCCGCTGTAGGAGTGATTCTCAGAGCTCCACTGATACAAGCGCTGTCGTTCTTTGCACCCAAATTAGTTAGATCTAGTAGATGAGTCTGGTCAGCACAGTCCGCCAGACGATATGTATATAAGTATTGGCTTAACTACAGATAGATAGATCTAATGTATGATATGTGAAGCCAAAGTCTCCATCTCATAAAGATCTGCATAAAGATTTTGGGTTTACAGCTTCCTGTCGATGTTATTGGCAGTAAATGACAGCACTAGAGGGGTATCATTTAAATTTTTCAGGATGAAATTTTGAAATTTTGTACTTCCTTGTAAATGGGACGAGTGGGTACGGTGGAAATAAACCATCAATTTTTTTCACGGCCTCACCTCTTGCGAGCGTCTGATAAATATCCAAGATTATTTACTATCATGAAAAAGCTTAAGAAAATCTCTCTGCCCCTTTGAGCAGAGAGATGTCCCTTCTGTACGTGTAGAAATGTATAACACAAAGAACACGTACAGCTGTGAGAAGCTAGTCATTGGCGCTCTATGAGCTGACTGTGGCCTAAAATTTGTTTATTTTTTTTTAAGTTTTCTGAACCTCTGAGCATACTGCATGAGATGCCAAAGTATGTCGACATGTTTTTCAAAACCATCAAAGGCAAAACCAGTAATGTTGGTATGATCGCAACCAGATAATTAAGTTTTGACTTGCTCTCAATCCAACTTTGGAAACAAATTCTATAAGCTACAGTTGACTGTGGGATAGCCATATATAACGCACAATTTGTTATGTTTCTTTGCAATATATCACGATACAAGCCTTAAACCAAGTTTCACCCTCGCAGACTATATGCAAACTAGTATTTTTAGACAAAAACCGTGCGAAATCTATCTTATATACGATTAAACTGCATTAAGTAGACAAAACGTTTAGCATTCTAAAATTTCAACTAAAGGGCTTTTGCACTTTAAGATAAGTAAACATTTTCTCCATATTATATGTATGCATGATGATCTGTAATCCCAGATAAAGGCTATTCTGTTATCCTTATTATAAAACTTAACGACAAGGATTCTACAATCTTTTCGAATAAACGTATGTATCGATGTCGTATACCTAAGCTTGTACATTAAGGATTGATGGCTTTTAAATTTTATTTGAAAAATCTATAGAGACCTTTATAAATATTTAAAGCCCTTACACAGCAATAATGTGTATGTGTACGTAGTACGTAAATACCAAAGGCAGGAATATTGTGTCGCTCATTAACAATTTGTCAGTATAAAGTGTCATTTCAAATTAGCCGATGACACGAACAGCCTACAACTCTATATGAGTCATTAAAAATTAAAGCCATACCACATACTTCCTGTTCCCATTTGAATGTTTATACGTATAATTTAGTATTTTTATAGTCCTTCTTATGTTCGCAATGTCAACATCATTTAATGTATTCACATTCTGTGCCCCGTTGTAAACAGACCTCCGTAAAAGGATAAATTTCTTTGAAAACCAACTTTTCAAATCATAGAAGCAAGAACTTGGTTCGTCAATCCATAACATCCGGTCCCAGTTGGACCGTTTTAATGGTTTATTGCTAAAATATTCCCTCTCTACCGGTTCTACTCCCAACGTACATTACCCTATCCATTCGTTCATCCGTTTTCTGGAAATAATTAATGAAGTCAATTCATAACAAGGATGTTAGGACTTGGTACTATTCAGATTAAAGAATTTTCAAGAGGGACAGATTCCTGAACCTTAATAGAATATTCATAATGAAATGACGTATTTTATTTCTTGAAATTTAATTTGCTGTGAAGGATTATGTTTAATCGTTTCTAAGAATTTAAATAAAGTGAAAATTTGTCATTTAAAATAAATACGATCTTCGGGCGGCATAAGTAAAACTAATTTGTTTTTCTTTACAAACATCCGAGATAGAATAAGCTTCCAAGAATCTGCTGACCTTCTAACCGACACGTTTATTGTAACTTTAGCATAATGTCATATACTAAAAGTGTAAGTAAAAGTGATTATATTTTGTTTACAAATAAACTTTCAATATTTTCACATAATTAAGACTTAGATATTCATAGAAGAGATGAAACAGCGGTGAGTTGTGGCCTGTTAAAATTCCTATCAGAAGAGTCAGTTATCGTCTATTTAACACATCGATATCGAAGGATACGAAAATGCTGACGAGATTGCTAGGAAAAGTTCTCCGGTGCACATATTGTCAACCCTCCCTTGTGGTTCCTTACGGAAAAGTTTAAAAAATGAAGCCAGCGGTCAATCAAACTGACGCTGGGCTCACCTGGATACATGCGTCACGTCCAGAGCGATATTGACAGCCTTGAACAAGAAGAGATCAGCAACTTTAATTAAACTCAGCCGTTGAAACGGCTTGTTTCTGGCGTAATTACCGAGTATTCTGGCATTGACATTTACGCGGAGCGATTCGGTTTGATATGTAATGACTATTGCAGATGTTGCAGAGATGAAGAAGAAGTCGAATCTATTCGTCATTTCTTGCCCTATTCACCAGAAGAATGTGAACTCTTGGCATTAATTTCTTCTCGAAGCTTGAGGACTCAGGCAACGTTGAGCTGATGAACCTCCTAGATTCCTACCACTATCTGGTTGGATCTAACAATAGATTTTCGTTTCCACAGTTAAATGATTGGGTCTAAGTCTAAGTGAGCAGTGACTTTATTGTCACAAGGCACCCATCTACTTTAACTAACCTAACCTAAGGTCTATTTAGTACCAGGAATTTGTTATCCTTTGTTATATTGGGCCCATCATAGTTCTAAATTGCTGTGTAGTTGCTGGCCATGTAATTACTTTAAATTACACAAATTTGTGCTTGAAGGTCTCAACTACAAATTTGTACTTCGGGCCTTTCCTTCGACAATTAACTGTTAACTGCACAAAACCTTTTTGTACCAATAATAGATTAGAAGTTATAGCGTTTAAAGTGGCTACACCTCCAAATTAGAGGTCACCCACTTTGGGGGGCTATAACTTGAAATGGGGTAAGAATAGACCCTCCCACTGCCACAAATTTTTTTGTTCGGCAGAACTTCAGGAATCTCCCCTTAAAGGATTATACCGCTTAACTTGGACACCCTGCATGTATTTGCATCTATTTTAGAACGAGATATGTACACCAACAAATTTATCCGTATGTATGTATATAAATAAATGATTAGCATCAGTAGCCGAGTCGATTGAGCAATGTCCGTCCGTATGTCACCAGTTTTTTGGCTTTAACTTTTGAGCTAGGTTGATAAAATTTGGTTACAGGGTCCTTACAAAGCAAGAAAAACAAGTTCAATTTTTCTTTTTAAAATCCGCCTACTGACTCGAAAAAATCACTCTTTTCAGTATTCTTATATGAAACTCGGAAAAACTTACTTAAGCAAATATAGATATTCACGTACACTACAAATCTTCCATAAATTCTATATGGCCACGCCCACTTTTTAGGAGCGGTTTAAAAAAAAATGTATGCAAGGCTACATGTGTATGTCCACTCCAGGCGGATTGTAGCATTTCCATATGTTTTTCTTATATATATATGGTGGACCGACAAGTGACCCGAGAGGGTATTAAATGGCTTCTTATCTCCACGTTCACCGTCTTGAAAGTCAATCCATCATAAACACTGCTCTACTGTTGTCTTGAAGTCATGGATCATTTTCTGTTTGTAATATTGCATATTATATTCATTTGATTTCCCGCATCCATAACAAAATCGATCTGATGGTATTTATATTTAATATTATGTTTTAGTTAAGGTAGGAAGTTGCTATTTATTGATGCACCTAACTTTGGACCTCATATGTGCCTTATAACTTGGAAAGAATATTCAGACTGTAAATGAAAATTAGCGAGGTGACTGGAGAACGATTTTGGAAGTATATAAAAGTCTAGCAATTTGTATGCTTTTATCGCACGTACAATATGTACGTATGTTTCTGTAACCGCAAATATTGAAACCCACCCAAGCTTTATACTTCTTGTATTTAGTAGAAGCATGTTGTGTCCTCAGTAGCTTCCTCATTACCACAACTTCTGCAGAGCTATTCCTCTTTTAGACGTAGCTTTTTTATGTAATACCCCAGAGTGTTGTGCCCTTTGATGATACCCACAAGGGCAGAAATGGATTTCTGGTCCTTCCGGGCCATAGTTTTCTTTTAAGGAAGAAAGAAGGAGAAAGTTTTATGTGTTTATTATAAAATTATTATACAAAATAAAATATATTTTGTTATTTATCGGTCAGTAGGCAGATAAGTATGTAGTTTGAAGCTTACCTAACGACCTATTTGTGCGAATACATCTAACGGATAAGTGGTTTAGAAGTTTTGAAAAAAACTTACAGAGATTGAATTTTAAGCGCAATGTGACGTCAAAATTACGAAGGAGCTAGAACTAGATGAAAAGGTCACAATTGGCGTGAAAGTTATTTTCTATTATTTTGTAGGCACTACTCATTATAATCATTAAGAACTATAACACGTCGCGCACAATATTAATTCAACTGAAGTCATTTACCCCATGGAAATTCTGAAATTTATGAACAAATAACCGGAAAACTTTTTTTTACAAATTTGTTATATGAAAATTATCGCCTTTATTAGATTAGTCTCAAAATGATATAAACGCATAGGAAAAAATTCTTTTACTTAGCGCATTCGACATTAGTGAATGATACATAAGCTAAATCTGACTGCAAAAATTTTGAAAGTTCTGCTTATGAATTCCTACTCCTTGGAAATACAAATGATATAAAATATACCTATATATACATATTTGTAATAAATTTGAAGCCAAGAAAACACAGGTGAATCCCCCGCTCACGAAAGTAATAAACATCCTGTTTTTTCCCCAAGAAAATAAATGCAAATTTTAATCTATTAATATTTAATTAGCTTGCCAGCTATTACATATTTTTTTCTTTTTCAATGTTTATTTTGTTTGTACTTAATTAAAAATGAATTCTCCATTATTTTAAATTTATCAGATACGACCTTATGGCGGGAGTAACACGTGCCGAGGCCTTTTTCTCCTTCAACTCTGGTGATGTCCAATACGGAATTGAAGCTGATCGAAGATCTAAGATACTAAAGGCCTATGTTCGAAATACTTACATGTATCATTTGAACGAAATTTTTGCAACTATTGTGAATGAGTATACGGATTGGGAACGTCCAGTACAACATCCAATTAATATCAGGTGAGTAACCAATTAATGTCAACGGTAAACAATTGCAACTTTCTTAACAAATCTTGAACTTCAATGATTTTTATATTTGAAAATCAAAACGTATACACATTTCCATTCTATTAAAAAAAGAGGGATACTTTCTAAAAATTTATCATATCGAATTGGGAAGTTTTTGATTTACATAATTTCTTTGCTTTAATTTCGAAAACAGAGTAGAAAGTTTATATTTTGAATTTTCGTTGACTTATAAATTGCTTTAGCTTGCGAATTATGAGTATTTATTGCTTTTTTTTGTAATTTTATAATGAAGTACTTAAAGTTTAGGGACCTTTAATTTTCTTACTTCCCTTGTAATCGTATTTCTTCGAATTTTATGTGTCTATCATTATTGAGCTTTAACTAGGTACCACAATATATAAGATGTTTAAGAGAAATGATTCAAATCAATCACAATGAGTTTTTTTTTACACCAAAAAAGACACGAACGCCATCAGGGGCAAGATCTAGAGAATACAGGGCGTGTATCTCTTAAGTCGGTATTTGAAAATTGAATAACTTTAATACTTATTAACAGCAATAAATAATGTGTAACTATAATATCTTAGTAAATATTGTGGTCAATGATAGCCACCTAGGCAAGCATTAGGTTTGTAAACCGTTAAATATCATGTGTAATCAGTCTTGGTATTATGGCTATGAAAACACAAAAGAGTAAATCATCTGCTTTCATGAAATCAGATTAAATAATATATTTTAGAAAATCGTAAATTCTCATCGTCATTACGAAATCTATTCTATTTTTTTTGCTATCTGAAGCCTATACGAGTTAGTAGGCGCCACACAATTATGTTCCACATCGAAAGCCAATAATTATTAGCTCACAAAATGTTGCATGAATATTATTTACAAAATTAGGTTATATATTTCATTTAATTTAGATTTTGGCTGCAACCTTTTTCCATCAAAAGCATAGAGGCGAAGTAAGAATTAATTTATCCAACAAAAAGGAAATCATTAACCCACTTGTGCTATTTAAAAGCAATTTAAAATTCGATCGAAATCTGGTGAACGAAAGATAAAAAAATCCAAATTGCCCTCCTTCATAATAATTTGATTAGAATAATGCTCCCTACACAAATCAATTCTGACTCTCATAAATCACCTCGTACACGCACACTTGTAAAACTCCACCAACAGGCCACAGAAAAGGATTTTCCAGAGGTTGTTTTACGCGAGTTTTGAATACTTTATGCAACCCACGTTCTGTGTAGGTTTTATTTCCGCATATTTATATTAACTCTCTCAGTGGCAACGCACAGGCTCTATATTCGTGTGTAAAGGAATACTGCTTATATTAGGTAAATAGTTACGGTGGCGTATACGCAACATAATAAACGAAAAAAGAAAACCTCTTCATGCATCATATTTTCACGAAAGGATGTGGCAAACGGGAAATTTTGGGAAGTTTCATTATATCCCTACATACATTCCATCTGTTTTTATGGCGTCAAATGGCTTCATTTACTTCTATTTCACATTCACACATACTAGCATACAAATTGATTTCGCAAAAATTGAATTTTTAATGCTATAGACCTGGTTATGACAGGTTTTTTCTTTTTTACTCTTTTGCTGTCATCGTTCTACTATACCCTTGTTTTTGACAATTCTAGTCAATTTGTGCTACTCGTTCTGCTATTTGATCAGGCGTCTAGTAAGAAAAAAAGCAGTGAACACATACATAGTAGTTATAGGCAAAAGCTGAACAAAAAAATAAATATAATCTTTTTTTTCGGAATTCTGCCTGTATATCGCTGGAGGAGGTTTTATTAATGAGGACGCATAGATTTCGAAATCACCATGGCGAATAATTGACATTGGAGCACAGATGCTGTTGATAATGTTGTTTTTCTTCTTTTTTGTTTATTGCTTAAATATCGTGGCAACGGGCGATATTATCAATGGAATAGCAGGGCATCTACTTATTATGTACATATGTACATATAGTATAAAATAAAATATGATGTGTTTTCTTTTTGTTTTCTTATTATCAAAATGTATACAGTATATGTGAAGCTGGTTTAAAATTCATCATGCACCATTTGTGTTTGCAACAGAATATTAGATGTCTGTCAAAAGTTGTATGCGCGTGTTTTCACTTTAAAATACATGTGTATATCCTTAAAAGAAATTTTCGCAATCTTAAGAATATGTTTTAGAAAACTGGCGTTGGAAACAAAATAAAGTGCACTGCTGGGTCGTACGTACTTGTACCTTTGAGCTGTTAGTTGGAAATGAATGAATTTAAAAAAAAAATTATATGAACAATTATTTTTCTTTTAAATTCTTCATAAAATTAAATGCCATATTTTTGTATTCATTCAATCTTACTCACGTTTTGATTTTGACCAAAATCCATTGACTATTAACCGAGAAATTGCCATATTTCTAAAACCAGTTGTTAAGTAAAGTACCATTATACGCTTTTTTTAGCCATAATCGTGGTACGCCATTTTATGGCATTTGCTTAGACTAGCGCAAATATAAAATTTAAACAAAATTGTTAGAGCCGTTTTCGCGCAAATTGGCTAAAACCGCTGGACCCTAAGAAAAGTACCGTTATTATCAATTTCAGGCAAAAATTTGGGACGCCATCTTTTAGCATTAGCACATTTGGCCTTAAGTGCCGTTAGAACAAATTTTGGCCAAAATGATGTAAACCATTTTATAGCATGTAAACTCGATTCAGCATAAAGTTTAAAAAAAATCGGTATGGCCGTTTTCCAGCAAATCAGTTTTTTACCAATTTGGCTCTAAGTAAAGTACCGTTATAAACGCTTTTGGCCGAAAATGTAATACGCCATCTTATACCACTTTGCCAAACTAGCCGAAATATGAAAATTTAAAAAAATCTTAGGAACCGTTTTCCAGACAATCTGTTTGTGTCAAATTGGCTTGATGATATTAGGGCTAGAACAAAATTTTAATTTCGCCCCTAGGGATTACCCCACAGACTCTAGATATGAAGTTTGATCAAAATCCGTTTACCCGTTTAAGCTGTAGCCTCGCTGACAGACAGACAAAATTTTCAGACCCACTTTTTTCGACTTATCTATAAAGGTAATTTTAGAATTTATCAAAATCCCGAGATCGAAAATTTTCACGAATTTAAAACTTGCCCTATACTACGTATCGGTGCAAGTAAAAAGAATTACCAGAGTAATTTTATTAGAAATAAATGAATTTTAGCTTAGAAGGTTATATTTCGCTTATTCATAATAAAATCCTATATTAGGGTAACAGCGCAGCTATACGCATTATCTGCCTCGATTGCAATAAAAAGGGCTAGGCCAAATTATGTCAAAATTTTTGTACCAGGTGTCAATTAGACGTGAAGTCGGAACTAAGCTTTTATGTCCGCCTTTAAACTAGACATTGAATAACTTTGACATTTATCAACCAATTGACTTGAGTACTTAGACATATTTTCGAAACCTGAATTCAGTACAACTTTAAATATAAAGCTTTGCAGAAAGACAATGCAGTCAAACTCCATTGCGGTGCATTTTGAAGGATGATTTGCATTTGTTCTAGTATAAACCGCAATTGACTCAAAGAATATTGCCCACAGACCATCCAAGTGGCTTGCAATACGGCCAAACAGGTAGCTGAATCTGATTTTTAGAAGCAATATTCTCATTGACGCAGTGAATATGATGACTTGGATTTATCTACAATAGCACGCACAGCGTTTCCGCTGGGATAATTATTACAACCAACAATTGAAGTGAACGTTTTTAATGTTATGACCACCGACTCAGATCAGTTGATATTTTTCTTTATCATCATATAAATACAGGCCTTGCCTGACGTTTTAACATTGACAGATGAAAAAACAATTAAGCGTTTGTATTAAAATACATTGTTGTGCCTATTGAAATTAATTTGCAAATATAAACGAGAAAAATACAATTTATTAAACTTTTCAAATTCAACTTTATTTCTTCATTATGACATATCTGATTCATTTTCTGATTTCTCTACAAATGCATTTTTTTTTTGTTTATTGTCACTGCCGATAACAAATTATAATAATTGCTATATTTCAATCAGTTTTGTAAACGTAATTACTCTTTGAATATGAAAATATTGCCGAAATCAGGATATATTGCCAATTTGATCTTACTTCCAATTTAATGGCAATAAATTCAAAGTGACGTAACGTTGACATCAATTTATAAAAAAAAGAACTGTGTGACCTTTTGTGGTTATTTAAAATCACAAACCAATATTGCGATACGAATAACGATTTGCAATATGTGCAGAAAGTGCAATATCCCAATTTAATTTCTCTATTGTGTGGATATCAATTTACTAACCAAAGCTATCTTTGTATTGTTTTTATTTATTTTTTTTTCTTTACACAGAGACGAAACCTTGGAAGCACTTAGTGACGCACAGGTTGTAGCACCGGCCGCACAAACTGTCGATTTGCATTCAGCTGACCACAGGAATTCCTATTTGTACGTGTTCGATTATCAAACCAAATATGGAGATTTCCCACAGGTAAGGAATTATGCGGTATACTTGAACAAACCACATGAATGCAGCAAGTGCTGTTCGCTATTGCTGCTCATTTCAAAAGGATGTTGTTCTTGTTCACTAGGTACCTATGCTTGAGCGTATACAATATCTGCACAGTATTGGTTGCTGTCAGGTACCGTTTCGCCACATGACACCCCATAGTCAAGTACTTTGTATGCTGCATCGACAACAATTTCCCAATTACTTGACGCAATCAAAGGAAGGACGAGTGTGTGTATCCTAGAAAGATTTTGTGCACATTTTCTGCAAATATGCCTCTTGATATTGCCAGTGTTACGCATTTGGTTGTATTTTCCTATTGTTTCCCATTACTGTTCGTTGTTGCTTTTTGTATTTGGTGATGCATACTTTTAAAAGCATATCTGCATCTTTGAGATCTTACTGAATGGTATCGTCCTTGTTGTGGGACAACTGAGTATACGACTAGTAAAAGGGTAATATGACGTGATTCATGTGTGCACCACACACTGTTATCATCTCGATGCTGATGCATCTGTAAACAATCCAACATGCAGGAAATAAGTGTAATTGATTGAAGTAGCTATAAGAATAAATACATAACTTAAATATACCAATGAAAATTGTATATACATAAATCTATTCTCTTTGACTTGTTTCAGAGACAGGGATGTATTCACGGAGAGGATTTGCCGTATATTTTTGGAGCACCTCTTGTGGGTGGATTTAATCATTTCAGTAGGAACTATACAAAATCTGAAATTGGACTCTCCGAAATTGTAATGCTTTATTGGTCGAATTTCGTGAGAACCGGGTAAGTTCTGAAGTCTTAATGCCCTTTTCTTTTTTTTTTTCAAAAGTATTGATTGATGAGAAGGTACTCATTCTAATTTGTTTTCAATTCCGATCTTTTTATTGCATGTATACCTCTTGAATAATAGGAATCCCAATGAACAGATGGAAGCAGATCATGGCAGTAGACAGGAAAGGAGTCGATATAAGACTGTTGAATGGACGGCGTATGAAAGTGTTCATAAAAAATATTTAAATTTTGGTGAGTGTGATTTTAAAGTATGTCAGAGTTAATTATAAATCAGTAGATTAGTAATACATCCATTGTTTTCCGTTACATGAAGTCCTGTCTGCTATAGTCACTGTTGTATTATTTAGCATGAAAAGATCTTTGCATTAATATGTGTCTTTCTCGAGTGAGAAGAATGGAAATCCACTGTCTCTTTTTGGAAGTATACAGATTTTTTTATCTTCAAATCAAAAACTAAATATGTCAACTGGAGTAACATTGACTGCGGAGGAGTTAACTTTGTGCGAAATCTAGGCAAATCTCTTTAGTGATGTTAACATCCTCTTGTATTAAATCTGAATTCTACTATTCATGCATGGCAGTAAAAGTTTTAAGCTGATTATAAAAACTTCCTTCCATATTTCAAAAGAAATTAATTCTTTTGCAAGACACCCTTTAAATCTAAATTTAATCAAATTTAGATAAAGTGTGTAATGTGTAAAGCCATCTACAGACGAACAGTCGCTCAAGTGGTTGACGGTCTAGTTGCAAATAACCCGTGTGTAGGCCAGTCTGACGGTGAGTTGACGTTGAGAACGGAAATTTAGCATTGTCCTGACCAAATTTAATAAACATATGTATAGTTTAAATATAAGATTCACGCTATCCTAAATGTTTTTAGTTGTAGTAATAAAGGATTTAGTAGTTGACTTTCGTGACAAGATGTAGGGAGCTAAATTTTAATGTAATGAAAGCCATGTTTAGTGTTTAACATATGAAATTAGAAAACAGAGAGTTGCCTATGTACTAACAAGAACAACACTGAATTAGATGGGAAGCAAACTTAGTTCGAATTGTATAAGCATTATATTATTTTCATGAATTATAAATTCTTACCCTTCAAAATAAATATTGATACCGAAATTTGGTAAGAGTGTGTTTTTCGTGACTTTTTATCGAAGGTACTTACTGGATTATGCCTATATTATCCTCGGACCGCAGAGTATTTTACCGTCCTGGGTTAATGGATTTCAATTCATAGCATACTTATCTATGGAACTGTCATATATTCGAAACTTCTGTCGTTGAACGTTTGTGTCTATACATATGGTGCTGACCCGCTCTCTGGTAGATGTGTTCATTAGAGATACGGTTGGGCCAAAACATCCTTAATATTCTCAGGAATCTGTCAACGAACGTTTGTAGTTTTCTTGTGTTATTAATGGTCACTTTCCATGTTTTGGATCCATATAACAGCGCGGACATATCGTTAGAGAAAAAAAGTCTTCATGTCTGAGCAGATTGCATTCTTACCCCATACCTTGGAGAACATTCTGAACACAGACTTTGCTTTTGAAATTCATTAATTTAGTTTGACATTATTAAACAGCAATTATGTATTCTCTGAATTGACACTTAAGCCACGAAATTCGGAGCCTTAAGTTAAATGGAGTTTATCGTTAAGCCTTCACTGTGAAAACATGATTTGTGTTGAACCTGAGTTTGAACATCAATCGATCAATCGAATGTATCGGAGTTTTTGAAAGAGTAAAGTTTAGGTAAAAGTCTCCTATTACAACATAATTGGTATACTTTAGACTTATAATATAATGTGACTGCTGGAGGGTTAAGTTAAAGAAGTTTATGATAAACATTTCATTTTTACAAAATGCAAATACCTCGGTCTTAAGAGCATTCTTTTCAGCTTACTATAAGTTTGTCTCTTCTAATATCCTTAAAAATGTTCAAATAAAAGTTAAACGAAGATATTTAAATTCATTAAAGCCAAAAACTCATAAACAATTATTTTCTTGCGACTTGCGAACTATGTGCAAACAGTCTGTTTGGTTTTATCAGTTAATTTAATCCATTTATATCCCCAAAAGAAATAACACAAACGACCTCCAAGCCAATTTAAACTCTCATTTTTCGCTGTCACTCACACTCTGTCTCTTCATTTACAGATACAAAACCAAAATTAAAAAACCATTATCGAGCGCACCGATTATCATTCTGGCTGAACTTAATCCCAGATTTACATAAGCCGGGTGGTGATAACGTGCCCGCATCACATCACCAGCTTGACGATGACAATCCCATTGCCACGCAACAAGCCGAACCAACAGTTAAACCATTAAACCCCCCAATGGGTGGCCGAATCCAATCAAACTACACCATATTCACATCCCAAGTGTACTCGCTGCTCAATTTATCATCACCGTCGTCATCGTTGCACCACAATAACAACAACTCCAGCAGTCGTTACAACCAAAAAGTTCCTCACTCACTGGACCCATTGGATTTGATGGACGAAGGTGGTGGTCCCGGTGGTCAACATAGCACAACATCACCCCAAGAGGATGGGTTTGCTGCTTATAGTACAGCACTTAGTGTAACAATAGCGATCGGGTGTAGTCTTCTAATACTAAACGTCCTAATCTTTGCCGGTGTCTACTACCAACGGGACAAAACCCGGCTGAACGAGCCACGAAATCAAACGAAGAAACGCAACGAGAATGGCCAAATGCCGAATAATATTTGCGGTGACTTAGAAACACTGACGATACATACGAAGAGCGATCCGGCTACAATATTGGGCCATCATCATGCAATGCAACACCATCAGCTGCCTCCACCAGAGTTTGCCGATATCCCGCATAGAGCACCACCTCCACCGAAGCATATGAAATCTGTGCCTGACGGTGGTGGAGGAGGGGGCGGGGGTGGAATGATGCCACCACCACATGCCCTACAAGTGATGGGTAATCAATGTGGCACACTAACGAAGAAAAGTTGCATGAAACAGCCGGGTGGTGGTTTAAGCAATCAGAGCAATCAGGCGAACCAAAGTATCATGGATGAACTAAGAGTGTGACATTAATTAACCGTACGTTTTAAATGTGATTTGTAATTGATTATGTGAGTTTCTTCGATTAAACTATCATTTGTACAGTTTTCTATCCGTTGTTAGATAATTATCTTAAAAAACCAAATAATGAAAAAAAGGATAAACTTGGACTGTAAATTGTTATAGCATAAAAGTAGTGAGATGAAAATATTAAAACAAAATGTGGACTTTTTTAAGGGTGAATACTGTTAGTCAAATTACTGTCACTTTATAAACGTACTTTATTACTTCATTAATTTTGTTCGATTATCTGTTAGAAGTATTATTTTGAATTATAGGAACTGTGAACAGAAGATAATGGGTTGTACATAAGGATTTTTATGGAGTAATGTATAGTCAATATTATGAATGTAGAGTAAACATTTTTACTATCTTAAGTTCTTTTAATATTTATAATGTAAAGAAATAATATGAAGATTTTTTAGGACCAATAATTAGTTAAAGAAAAATGGTATACAAGATCCAATTGAATGAAATGCGGGGTAGAAACGTGTTCCATTGTAACATTTTCTACACATTTGAAAATATTATTATTATTTCGAGTGCATTTTGTAATTCTGACAGTCATAGGCTTTCTTGAATCTACTGCATTAAAGAAGAGGTTATCAGTGCATTATTTGGACCTGAAACCTTTAGCTCATTGTACATACATTCCAAAGGCTTAAAGAGAGGGGAATGTCATCTTCATTTCGATCGCAGGCAAGCCATCGCACACAAACCCAGAAGTTCAGTGCTTCATCGTTTACCCTCCTTCGCAACATGTATGTTCCAACTTAGTCGAAACAGCTCTGAATGAAGTGGTAACCAGGATCAAAAGTTCACTCTGCTCCAAAGGATTCACTGGCTTGCTATTGTCTTATCTCCTCTAGCTATTATTGATTTTAGTCATAAAATAGATACTTACAAAATATAGTGAAATCCAATGAAGGCAGTTGCCTGTGGTAACGATTTATTTATACTATCCGGCGAATTTTTTTTTTTTTTCAGAATTTGGAAAAACATGGGAATGTAGGCCTGCAATCATCCACTGGATGTTGACAGTCATCGTCAGACCTTTTCTAACATATGAACATTTGGTCCTAGGGCACGTAGTCGAAAAAGTCATATTTTTTTAAAAAAAATGTGCACAGGCTAGTGTGGTTAGCCCCGACAGGAGCGCTATGCACAACACCTACCGCCGCTCTTGAAACAATACACACACAAATACCTGTGGACCTATGTACAGTACTGTGCAAAACCTAAGCAACCATCTGGAGTCAGCACATAGTAAATCTTTTCAATTTGCTACCCCACCAAATAAAAAGAAATGGATATGTAATGATGTGTAATGGAGTGTATTTTGAAATGCACAACTTTTTATAAAAATAACAATACTTCAAATTTAAAAAAAACGCATAAACCAACAAAGTAGCCAAATTGAGCTGTGCAAAACCTAAGCAACTTTGTAACCCACTGTAAAAAACAAATAGCTAACAGTACTTTTCCAGTCAGGTTACACATGAAATGTTGTAAGCTCTTTGTCTTTGATCTTGAGTGATTGTCTTTGATCAGTTTTATATGTAAACGAATCAGTTCCAAAGAGTTCCATGCTATTTAAACAACCCAACCGGAGGGCAACAGGAGCCATCGTTGTATATAAAGATCTTCCGCCACATTCTGATTTCAGCCTTAAAGCCTTAATCCTCACAGACTGGTCAAAAACAGACAAAGGCTTGGGATCTGGCATATACCATCAAAACCTGAAATGTCCTACCTTAGAATGTGCCAAATCAAAGATAGTAATTGAATTTAAAAAAAAGATAAGCGGACAACAGATGGAGAATGTTAACGTCATATCGTTAGATAACTTTTCTTTGGCAACATAAGTGATCTGTTTAACAAGCCAATAAATTCTATTCCGAATTTCATAATATCATCAATATTGTTTCAGTAAGTCCGTTAGATCAACTACATAACTACATAGACACGAAGTTTTTTCATATTTGTGGATTCTCCTTAATCTAGGTATCTATTGGTCATACCAAAGTTAACCGAACCTAACCTAGCTCATTGTACTCACATAGCATGGATACGCTTCAACCAAGTGCACACTTATTGCACTCAGTTGCATATACTACTATACTTATACTTGTGGCAGTAGCAAAATTAATATAAAGTAAAATTGCAAAACGGTGGCAAAAGTATGTATCATATTTCATGTATACCTACATAGGCCTATTCCATTTTCACTTGAAGACAAATCATTAAAAAAAAAACACTGATTAAATGGGTGCATTCATAAGTAGTACTCGATGTACCGTGTGCTCTGTGTGTTCAGTGTATTATTAACAGTTCAAATATTACACATTTTACTTAAAGCAAGCACTTACAGTGTACAGGTTGCACCACCTTTTAAACCGGTATGTGAACATTAAAAAAACACCTGATTTCCATGTTAGTCCTATTTTTTACTTGCACCTATAATATAGGGCCCTATATATAACAGTACTTTACTTAAGGCCAATTTCATAAAAAGACGATTTACTCGATAACGACTCTAACGATTTTGATTTAATTTCATACTTGAATTAGTCTAGACAAATACTCTAAGGTGGCGAGCCACGTTCTTGGCTAAAAATACGTATAACGGTACTTTTCTTATTAACTGGTTTTAGAAATATGACTATTTCTCGGCTAAAACTCATTGGATTTTCATGAAAATCAAAATGTGGGCAAGATTTAATGTTTAATAAAATGGGGCCTTTAAACTTATGCAAATTTTTTAAAATTATTTTTTCCGAAATATAAATTTTTTTTTTATTAAAAATTTGTTCATTTTTAACTAACAGTACATATGTATGTAGGTGCAAGTACGTACGATCCAGTCGTGCACTTTATTTTAAACACAACACTAGTTGAATACAACGTCACGCTTTCGGGCTTCTCGCGGCGTATAGCGATGATTTCGGCATGAATGTTTACCTTGATCTGGCCAATAGTCTGAGGTTTGCTGGCATATATTTACTTTGCTTTTCAAATAACCCTACAAAAAGAAATCCGGGGGAGTAAAATCTGGAGATCTGGGTGAGAATTTTTGAGGTTATTTCCTTTACATAAACTGCATTTTTGAAACAAGTAATCGCCCAGACCTTTTCCACACATTTGAGGGCAGACATTTTAAGCAATTGATATCTATTGATATCGATATTGTTTCGCCTTCTTTGAACCATAAATAGCCCAATGATAGTTATGGTACAAAACTTTTTGGTTATGCAATGATTTTTCATGGATCTCATGTAGATTCTCTCCTGTGTGTGAAATGGTCCACGTCGGGCATTAAAATTTGACTGTTAAAATCGATTCTTGGTGAAAATTGTGTCTACTCAGCCTTATTGGTTGACAAATGTCAAAGTCATTCAAAATTTACCTACCGACACAAAAGATGGCCCACCATGTACATATCTACACATAAACCTTCTTGCAATAATATACTGTCTTTTTTTTATGCACATAAATAGTGACAAATTTTTCAGCAGTGTAAGCCCAGCAAGAAAATTGCATGATGTGACTACAAGAAATTCTTCCAATTTTTATACCAAAAACTACTATTATGCACTTAACCTCAATATCAGTCCACTTGAAAAGAAATATTAGTTGTTGAAGTAATTACTATAATTATAATTATTAACTAGATCATCCAGCTGAAGTCAAAAGATATTGAGTATAATTGACTACGCTCTAAATTTCTAACCGGCTCTCTTTTAATTTGAAAAATGATCAGAAAATAAGTGGCCAACTAGAAAACCCAATGATATCAATGGAAACTGTCTATTAAATTTGGTAATCCAGTTAAATTATTTAAGGATGCTCCTAGTTGATTTGTACTAGACGAAGAGCTTACTGTCTACAGACAGCCTCAATTATACACTTTGCCGATTAATAATAATATGTATATAATTATCCTGATTTCCGTTTCAATTTACGAGTTTTGAAGGTAAATGCTAAATAGTTGCAATTCATTAACTTAGGGGTACCTACATCAATGTCACTACCAAAAAATTAATATTTAACACTTGACATCAAACAACAACAGTTTGAACTTTTAGTTTAAACACCGTGCAATTTTTTAATCAATTTTTTAAAACATGAAGCTGATGAATTGTGTAACTGTTATTCTCTGTTAAATTTTCGCTATATTTCTTTCGATTTAAGATGTTTTTCTGTACAATATAGGTTTAGTCAATTATTTAGTGCAACAATAATCTTAAAAATGTATCTATTTTGCCCACGCATTTCATTCAAGCTATCTACCAAAACAATAGAACAATTGTGTATAAATTTGTAGAATAATAGATTAAGATGTATGCCCCTAATATACTCCCTAAGACAAATTGTTACATTTAATTCAAAAAATCAAATTACCCCGACCCATTAAATTAATCAAATAAATAACAATAAAATAGAGAATTAAAACCGAATTGGAGATGCGTGTTTATATCCATTTTATATATTTTGTAAAACAAGTAAATAGTTCGATCGTGAAACCAAATTTTTAATATTAAAAAAAGAATAATAAGACCAGAGCAAACTTATACGCACCATTTCGAGATATTTAGGAAAAATATATTTTTAAAATACATTACACATCTTGCAAATGAAAGTCAAATTTGACTTTCAAAATTGTCAAGTTCACGGAATCATGTTTTACAGACATTTGTTTTTTTTGTAAAAGAGGTTACTTTTTATTACTTTCTCCAATATAATATGAACATTCTTTAAATTCTAAAACAATTCAATTATACAATTGAATATATAACGTGAATAAAGTGTAAATCTTCCAAAGACTGAATTTGCGAGAGCTAAGCAAATGTAAAAGTTAAAATGAAAACAATTATTAGAACATTATACATATACGAAAAAAAGAACATGTTTTCAGAAAAGAAAAACTTATAACTTAATAAGTTTATTATTGAATCCTTACCCTTGAATTTAAAGAAAAATGTTTGAGTTTATGTCAATGAATATATCCTTAAATAAATATATAAAATGTAACAACAAACTAACTTTTGTAAATATCTTGCTCACCGTAACAAAAAATTAGAATTAAAACCAGTTAGTTATGATTGTATAAGATTATATATAATAAATATTATAAGATCAGTTAGATATAAAAATAAATAAATTAGTCAAACTAATCATTATTATTTAAGATACGAACAAACCGAAAAGTTAATGATAAATTTGAATAAAAAACACGAAATTTAAAAATATTGTTAATGTGTTAACAAAATAAGAATGAAAAACAAACAAGAAACAAATATGAAAATCGTGGAAAAACGTAAAATAAAAAAATATTTAAAAATAATTTATCACTGTTTGTATGTGAATTATGTAAGATACTGTGAAGTAACTCTGATTTTTGGAAAAGTACATCATCTGTAGTGTTGAAGAAATATGTTAAATGCTAGAGAGGTAAGTTTTGAAAACAGCTTTTTGTGTGCTTAAGTTGAAGCTAAGGTAAGTTCTTAGAATAAGTTCGTTGCATGTAAAGGCTTAAAGGTTGAATGTTCTCTATTGAGATAATAAATTACAGTCGGGTCTGGATATAGTGAACTATTTTATGCACGGCCTGTTCACAGTATCAAGCTTGTTCACTATAACAAGGTTGACTTCTTTTTTAAATCATTTTATTTACTCAAAGGAAAATATAGCACGCTTTCGCACACAAACTGTCACACGACACAAACGCATTCGACAAAAATAACAAAGAAACATCAAGTAACAACCGTCTTTGAATCAAAGAATTATCCCCTAAAAGTACAATTTACGGGGAATACACTCTTTATTTGTGATTCTCTTATGTGTTTTTTTGTTGTTCTATCCTTGAATGAAGTTGCTGCAAAAATTGTGTTTACTATTTAGAAGTTTTTGATTGTTCACTATATCCAGACACAGCTGTATTATTATTTTTTTAATACAAACCAGTTGTGAAGTTATTCACCGTTTTGATCAAACCCTAATCATTATTCAAGTTTGTTTCATAAGGATGAGGCAAAGGAAATCAAAATTTAAAAGCGAAAAAATGTGAAGACGACAAACTATGAGTGAGATAATGTTTTTTTTTTATTTATTAAGAACGTTTATTTATGCGAAAATGTATGGATAAAAACACAACATTATTAATAATTATTAATATAATACATCCGCCGCGCATTTGGGACGTCCAATTTTATATAACCGTGGGGCATAAATCAGACTTAATTTAGCAATGACATTGATAATGTTGACTTTCAGGGTGAATATGGTTTGTTGTTTATCATACCCCTGTGACTTAAGAAAGCCCCACAAAAAGAAGTCTAATGATGCCAAGATCGCAAGATCTTGGGGGCTTTTACACGAACGAAATTGAAATCGTCGCTGAATATGATTTTTCGATCGAAACGCCATTGTCATTAACTTTAAGTTCCTGGGTCAGTTGAATCTTGTACGGGTGTTTTGATCTGCGAAAGGCCGAGTTCTTGTGCGCGGCATGCAATTGACTGTTAGTTTAGCAAAACAGATTTAATAAAGCAGACTTAATTGAAAAGATTTAGCAATACGGCTGTAATCATATTTTAAAGCTCGGAAATACCTATTGGAAAACCATTAATTTACGAATTTAGTTAATTAGTGATGGTTTAGTTCGCCATGTATAAATAATAAAAGAAGCAATTTCTTCATCGTTTATCAATTGAGAGATATTAAACCATTCTGAAATGACGTTGATAGAGAAGCTCGTTATAGTGTGTCTGCCGATTCTGTTTGTCTGTCTGTATGGCGAGTGAATCAATTTACTTCAAACTTTATACTAGGGAGCTATTGCATGGCCCCTAAAGGGGATATTGAAAATTTTGTTCCAGCCCTCTTAGAGTTCCTTCACGTAGCGCAATTTTCACAAACACGAAGTTTTCTCCAAAATGGTTTCAACGATTTTGATAAAATTTCATATTTCAGTTAGCTTAGGCGTACTTTGCTAGTTAAATGGTTTAAGTAAGTAAAGTAAAACACTGACAATACTTGACATGCGAAGGAAAACAGCATTTGGAGTTTTAAAAATTTAAGAAAAAAATATTTTTGAAAAAAAAAAAAAAAAAAACTTAAAATAATTTTAAATTTTTAAACTTATTTAGTTTTCAAAAGCAGCATAGAGGTAACATATACGATCCGTTCGTGCAAATGACTTAGTTTTTGAAAAATCGAAATGGAATGCAGTAGCAGCAAGAGAAGAGCTTATAGGAAAGTCCATGCGCTCTTCTAAAATCTGTAACTCGGGAACTACTTAGCGGATTTGGATGAAACTTGGAACTTCAGCAAATCGTAGTATCAAAATGATCTACTGTAAAAATTTGGATAACATAAAAACTGGGGGAGATACAGTGATACAGATACATTTTTTTCATATTTTTACCATTTATGGTCTGGCCGCTATGGGGGGGGGGGGGGGACAACATTTTTCAAATGTTTGGCAAATTTTTTTTTTTTCAAATTTTGTCTTACATATATTGAGCCCTTGCAAAATTCTCTTTAATTTGATATGCCACATGATGGGGAACTAAATAATTTTTTTTTGCCCTTCATACAAGGTCCCAAAATGAAATTCATTGCCGCCATCTTGTGCAGGCTTCCACATAATGTATACATAGCGAAAGTTTCAGCTCTCTATGTCTAACGGTTCAAAAGTTACAGGGCTGTTACAGACTGACGGACAGACAGACACCGTATCAAACCCATAAGTGTTCCGTCTTACCTTTTAAGGTCCGGAACACTAAAAACCGAGGTTGGTTTTTTATATGAAATCTTTTCATTTTCATTTCATTTATTAGTTTGATACTATAAAATTTGTATCTTTTAATTAAGTATCTAAATTAAATTTAAAATGCCATCTGAACAACTAATTCAAAATAAATGGTTAAAAGTGATTAATACAATACAAAATCAGAAACGAAGCAAAGGAAGAAAATAAATATAAATTGATAATTAAAAATGAAAATAATGCCTAATAATAAAAAGTAAAACAAAATGTCAATCTTGGTTCGACACAAGTGAAAATAATCTCCTCTGAAAAATGCCCGATGAACTAGTTCTTTACAAAATGGAAGGTCATTCCACAAACGGATTGCATTAACAAAGTACGAGCGTTCCGCAATAGTGTGCGAAATGGGTGGCATAATTAGTTTTAAGTCTATTGGAGACCGAGCAACATACCTATTCAATTTGCATCGCAAATGACGGTGTAAGCCTAGTTTAAGCCTTAATCCATCCGTTCTACTTAAACTCTCGATCCAGTCAGCATTAAAATACACCATTTTCCTTAAACGTCGGTTTAAACTTGATAAAAACGGAGACTAAACACGCGTAGATGTAGACATCAAAAATCAAAATCTTGTCCGAATACCCAAATGATATTTGTAACTTCTCTGTTTTGAAAATGCAGCTAATTTTTAATTTTTATTTCTCACGCTCAAAATATAAATATGAATATGTAGGTATATTATATTTGACAAATTAAACTTCAGTTCAGACTTTCTAATTTATATCAATATATGTATAATAGACGGAAAAGGTAAACATATTTTTTTTTCTAAAGAACGAGAATCGAATTAAATCCAGGGAATTCTTAATATCCTTAGGTGGCACATTCGTTACCTTTGAACCCCAAAAAATGAAATTTAAAAACAAAAAAGCTCAAATTGAAATATCCGTCTTTCCTTTAAAGGTCCGGAACTATGAAAATCATTTCGATCAATGATCAACAACCTGTTTACAGAAAAAGCTGAGGAATTAGATCACTGCAAGGAAAATATAGAAGAAGAACGTCAATTTGCTTCGAAAATACTCGAACCATTCTCTTACAATCATTTTAAATTGTTTTAATTGTGTTATGTCGCTTAGTGAAAGCGTCATTAGGCCATATTTTAAGATATGGTATTATGCCACGCCACTGCGAGACAATTATGCTAGTGATAGTGCTATCAACCATTAAATTAAAAAAAAGCTCTCAAGAATTAAATTGGTTGGAGCTCGTAGTAGACGGAAACCGACGAGCTAGTAAGCTCAGGTGCCATCATATTTGGTATACCTGACTCTGCTGACGGAAATCTAAATACCATCTTTCAAAAAATCTGCTCTACCGTAAATATTCAGCCTCGTTTCTCCTTTCCTAATCAAGCGCACAGAAGTCTAACTTTTTCATCTCTCATTTATAGTGGAAATATTAGTGGCAATATTGACACGGAAACAGCCAAAAGCAACTTCAACAGCAGAGGCAAATATTACTGCAAGAACAACAGCACACAATGTGTTTTTCAATGCAACAGAACACATTGCGAGACAGTAACTTCAAAAACAACTTCAACAGCAGTGTAACCATTATCTTCTCTCAAAATTATTTCAATGTGGAATATTTATATTCCACTCCAGTATTTTCATATTCCACTTCCTTCTTACTAACGTATGTCCTTTATCCCCTTGTGGGTCCTATAGCCTCTACGATGCTATGCGTTTCTGGAAATGTGCGGTTTCTGGAAATGTGCCTCAGCTTTCCCCAACTCTTTCCCAGTTGCCGTGCTTTCTAATCCACTGTTCTGAGCCACGTACTCCTAGGAGCGTCGCATATCCTGCCATCCTGGGTAAGCGGGTTCCATTGCATCGTTAACTATGGACCTGCCACCTTCGTCGTCGTATGGTTGTGCCTATTGGTTCATGGCCTGATAAAGCTGTTCGTTGGAGATACGGTTTGGGCAGACAATAACAATATTGGTGAAAGTATGCAGCCTTGCTGAAACCCACTTTGGAATTCGAATTCCTCGGACAGCCTTCCTCTGTGCAAAACGTGACACGTGGACCCAGCATATGTACCCTTAATAATTGCTATTAACTTATCCTGCGAAAGGCACGCCAAATAAATTCCCGATTAACACTATCAAACGCCTTTTTAAAATCGATGAACAGCAGGTGAATGATGATCTGCAAGGAGTTGATGTGGTCGACATAGGATGATCCAGATCGGATCTGTCCGCAGAGGAGCTCTTGGTCTATGAATAACATATCATCCAAGTTTTTTTGAAGACGTTGAACTAAAAGTTTTACCAGCTCAAAAATAGAAGATGTACATACATATGTTTCGAATAACGTAAATACTTATTTTCTAAAGTAAGCTCTATTATTATATAACTTATATTCTGGATAGATACTAATATGTTATCGGGAATAATTATTTCGTTCACGAAATTGGTAAAACCACTAATACATACATTTTTGAAACGTTTGAATTATTGCTTTCTAATAAAAAGTTTATTCTACTGAATTCTTCCAAAACATATTTTAGAAATATGATGTACCTATAGGTATATAAGTTTTTTTCGTCATTTAAATCGCAAACAATTGAGCTGTCTTGTAAAAGATTTCGTCAGTTTGGGCAATTTGAAAATGCGTTTTTAGCTCTATCCATTGCACTTTGCCATTTTTTAATGGCAGATTATTTTGTACGTATGCTCATCCATCTTGTATTACAGGCATTAACGAGTTTATTTGCATCGAGACCATTATTTATTAATTTGTACAGTTTGTTATAGGCATTCTTTCTTCCAGAAGAGTGACTAAACCAATTAAAATTTTCTCAGGTAGTTTCAGAGTGTGACACACATATGGTATTAAAATGAGACTAGGACAATCTAATAAGAAATTTTTATAAACCCCGTTATTTATGTCAACCTTACACCCAAAAAAAAAAGATGCTGTAAGAATAGAGTAAAATGCTGTAGATTCTACTGCATTCATTGTCAGAATCGACCCGACAATTTTCGTTGTAAATTTTACAGAGGGGTGGTTGTAAATTTAACAATCTAGTTGTGTAGATTTCACAGCACTTTGCCGTCGAACAGCTGTAGAACAGCTGTAGAAACAGCAACAATTTGCATGTAAAAAAAAAATCGCTTTCATAGCACCACATAAGCTTAAAGTTCTAATTTATTGGTATGGTGCGAGAAATGGGGTGGAAATAGCTTTTACAATCCAATTAGATGGTTCTTGTCCAAGAAATACTTAGTGTGTATTTAAACCGAATTATATAATTTAATTTACTTACAAAATGTGAAAAATGTTTGGATCTGGCTGGGGTTGAACTTGGAACCTCTTACTCGGCGACTGTATACACTACCACAACGCCATGGCCTCTGAAAATTATCATGCGTATATTCTCAAATGGTATCTACTTTTTACGTTTTCGTAATAGATGCTGAATCTACAACTTGTTGTAATTTCTACAGCTCCTGCTATAGTTACTACAGTAAATAGCTGTAGATTCTACAGCATTTTGATGTTGATTTTACAAATTCATATCTGTAGATTTAACAGCCGAAATTGACAACGCGCTGTTGATTTTACAATTGGGGGTTGTAGTTGATTTAACAATTTTGCTGTAGAAATGACTGCATTCGCTGTAAAATCTACAAAAAATTGTTAATTTAACCAGATTCGCTGTTAAATACACAAATCTACAAGGAATTGTTAAATCTACTGCCTTCAATTGTAAAATCTACAGCGCTTTTGTTTTGGGTGTATGATAGCATTATCAGTCGCCAAACTCTTTAATTGTTTCAAAAGCAAATAATATTCTATCAAGTGCTGAAAGTACTTAACTAATGTTAATGCTTGGACTGTCACTACAAATGTTCCTTACACAACCCATGATCAAGAACTGATCAGCTGTACTTTTTAAAACCTTTATTTCGATTAACTTGTAAGTCCTTTCATTTAGATGTGTGTTTTTGTGTTTAAATGTTTCTTTTAAGATAACTCCTTCTAGGTTACTCCAAAATTAGAAATTTGACAACGTCCTTCGTGTGAGTTATCTTGCACAGTTAGTCAATTTTTGGACAAAATATTCTGCAGGTAGTTCTTTTTAACTAATTTCCCAAAATTAACTCTGCAACGAAATGTCGACATAAATATCTACATATATACACATAAATGTTTATTATGTACTTCTGCTATGCTTTTGCTTCGTGGACATCTAATTCCGAAATGGATTCAGAATTCGAATTAGAACTGTGTGATGTTGATGCTTATGTGAATGCATTCCTTTCCGGTTAAACCATTCAGACTATCATTCTTTTAATGACTTGTATTACTTATGTGCTCACCGCCCCATTTTTAAAACGGCAAGTTTTTTATTATCGGTGTCGACCAAAAGCAATATATTTATTTTAAACGGTTCTTTTACCCCTGTTTACAATTTGGTAGCATTAAAAAAACATTAAAATCAAAGTTATAACCATGTATATGGTTTTTTTGACATTTGAGACATTTGACAAAAGAAGAAGTGCAAGTGTGGTGTTCACGATGTCGCATAGTGAAAAGTAAGTTTCTTCTTAATTTATTATTAGTATGACTACATAAAGCAGTTTGTTTTATTGATTGATGTACATATTTGCAACGAGTTTTTTGCAATATATTGATTGTTTCTGTTGAGATATAGATTTTTAGGGGCATTATTTATAGCGCCCCATTATTTGGGGCGCTGAGCACGAACTTGCACGTTGACTTCAATGTGCATATCATATGTTTTACATATTTTTTACACCGATCTTAGTATCTATAACTCACGTTTTTGAAATTATGTGTTATATTTACAATTGAATTTGAAATAATTTCTAATTTGGGTTGTCTTTGGCTGACATTACAGACATATTAGAGACAGAAGATGACATTATTGAAGGTACTATCTATACATGACCGCCCAATAACCATATGTTAAGTGATTGTGATAGCGAAGATTAAGATGTGCTTCTGCGGGATTTGAGTTATTTGATTGGCAATCAACTTCGAGCTGAGACACAACTTACGTGCGTGCGGAAATCGGGATCAGCGTTGCAATCAGAAAAAATTAGCCACGAGGATTCAAGCGACAATGATAACGTGCCTTTGTCAGAGATCGCATCCAGTTCAACGGGTAAAAAGCAAACAAGAAAAAAGAAGGCCATAGAAAAAAGAAAATGGAAAGAAATTGATTTACCGGAACATCAAAGAAGGGAATGAAATCGTCCTGAGTTTTTGGATGCTAATAGGTCGCCTGTTAAGTGGTTTGAATAATTTTACCATGAGGACATAATAGATTTCTTTGTAGAAAATTCAAAAAGATATGCGGTTTTTGAAGGCAAGCAGTTTGACGTAACAAAAGAGGAAATTCGCCTTGTATTAGCAATATTTTTCCTAATTGGGTATAACGTTCAAGTCAGGAATCGCATGTATTGGGATATCGGAGCCGCCACCTATCACCCTGGCGTAGCTAACACAATGTCCTGATCGCGATTTACACAAATACTTCGATTTATGCATGTTTCTGATAATGAGGCTCTACACCCAAAAAAAAACCCTGTAAATTTTACAATTGAAGGCAGTAGATTTAACAATTCCTTGTAGATTTGTGTATTTAACAGCGAATCTGGTTAAATTAACAAATTTTTGTAGATTTTACAGTGAATGCATTCATTTTTACAACAAAGTTGTTAAATCAACTACAATCCCCAATTGTAAAATCAACAGCGCGTTGTCAATTTCGGCTGTTAAATCTACAGATATGTATTTGTAAAATCTACATCAAAATGTTGTAGAATCTACAGCTATTTACTGTAGTAACTACAGGAGCTGTAGAAATTACAACAAGTTGTAGATTCGGCAATATTACGAAAACGTAAAAATTAGATACCATTTGAGAATATTCGCATGATAATTTTCAAAGGCCACGGCGTTGTGGTAGTGTATGCAGTCGCCGAGTGAGAGGTTTCACGTTCAACCCCAGCCAGATCCAAACATTTTTCACATTTTGTAAGTAATTTAAATTATATAATTCGGTTTAAGCACACACTAAGTATTTCTTGAAAAAGAACCATTTAATTGGATTGTAAAAGCTATTTCCACCCATTTCTCGCACCATACCAATGAATTAGATCTTTAAGCTTTTTTTTTACATGCAAATTGTTGTTGTTTCTACAGCTGTTCGACGGCAAAGTGCTGTGAAATCTACAATTTTAGCTGTTATTTTCACAACTAGATTGTTAAATTTACAACCACCCCTCTGTAAAATTTACAACGAAAATTGTCGGGTCGATTCTGACAATGAATGCAGTAGAATCTACAGCGTTTTACTCTATTTTTACAGCACCTTTTTTTTGGGTGTAGACATCCAGGATAAGTTTACAAAAGTGAAACCTCTATGGGAAAAACTAAATGAAAAATGGGTGAAGTATTGGCCGCAGTACAACAAAGTTAGCATTGATGAATCAATGATTCCGTATTATGGGCACCACAGTACAAAACAGCACATTCATAGTAAACCAATGCGTTGGTTAGCACTGGCAACACTAATCCTGATCTAGGTGTTGGAGGATCTGTTGTTACGAACTTGGTTGCCAAATTACCTACAGGTTTGTCAGTTCATGTTTACATTAACAATTTTTTTTACATCTATTAGATTGCTCACAGCTTTGAAGGAATCTGGCCATCCGGGCACAGGCACAATACGAGCAAATCATGTAGAAAATGCACCTGTGAAGGCACTAATAGAAATAAAGAAAAATGAGCGTGACTCTAGTTCGGCATAATGATATTAACGTTGTTACCGAAGCATCAACCTGCGAAGGGGTCACACCAAAAGGGCCCGTACAGCGTTGGTCAAGTAGCGAAAACAAGTATAAATAAAAAAAATGGTATTGGCAACTTATGGTTTGGCTCTTAAACGTTTCTATGAATAACGCTTTCCAGTTGTATGGGCTGTCACCAGCTGACCAAGAGAGAGAGGTACGCGTCGGCTCGCTCTATAGGCCGTCCACTTAATCCAATCCCATGGAAAAGGAGGGTGCCAGATGATGTAAGTCTAGATGGTTCTGGCCATATAATTATTTCCAGTTCAAATCAGATACCTTGTGGGCAATGCCATCAAAATACTACAAAGAAAAGCCTAAAATGTGATGTCGGCTGCCACGTTAATTGCTTTGAACCTTTTCACTCGTAAATCCTAAAGAAAATGTTCATTGTATGTGTATACAGTGAGAGTCAAAAATTAGTATACAGCGAATACTTACTATTGCAGACGTGCCATAGAGCTATGTAACAACAATTAAGGAACAAGTTTTAAAAACACAAACAAAGCTTATAACTCTGTTTTTTTATTAATTAATATAAGAAAGTTAAAAAATATAGGAACTCAGAAGTTATTCGCGATAGATGAAAAAATCATCTGAAAATTGCAGTCAAAAATTAGTATACACTTTAAAAATAAACACTTTTTATCTAACATAGGCTTAAGAAGCTAAGTGTAATTGTTGTTAATAATGCCGTTGGAAGGGCTTGTTTGGACGTTATGGTCCGTTTTCTGATATTCTTGTTCAAAACATCCCATATATGTTCAATGAATTGAATAAATAAATGTTATTTTGAATATAGTACTCCAAAGTAGTTGTTTTGTGGAAACTACCCTCTAATATGGACGGAATTGAAAATTTTTGGAATATACATATTTTGTGCGTGGATAGCGGTGCTCAGCGCCGTGCCGTGGCTCAGTGGTTAGTGCGTTGGACTACTGCGGAAGTTCAAATCCAAAAAAATACTATCAAAAGTTTTTTCATGGCCCCACCTCTTCCAAGTGTCTGACAAACATTCAAGAGTATAATTGTCATGAGAAAGCTTCTCAAAACCCCTCTGCCCTTCGGATATGGCATAAAACTGTAGGTCCCTTCTGTACATGCAGAAATGTATACCACGCACAACATGTACAGTTGTGAGAAGCTAGGTCTTGGCCCTCTATATTTATTTATTTTTTTAATAATTCTTAAAACAAATTATTACTATTGACATGGGCGGTAGAGGAAAGTGATGGTGGAACTTATGTTGGCTCAACTTTATTTGAACTACTGCAAGTGGATCTATTTAATATTCTTCCATTGCAAGGAATATTTGACTTGAATCAATTTAATTGGTAACGAAGCTTGCGCACTTTAAACTTAGACCACGTAAACACAGACCCTCCTGCCAAAGAATCGGTAGTAATATGAATTTTTGTTCCAAATTCAGTAAGGTAATACTCTTGTCGATTTCCTTTGGAATCTGTCGAGAATTTTCGTACATTTCTTATGACGGATTCTGTAGTAGGGGTGGGAAATTTAAGTGAGCAGACAGAAAATTTCAGTACACGACTTCTAAAGGCAAGGCAATAGCCGCGTTGCCTACGCCTGGAATTCTCTAGCTGCTAAATTGGTAAAACATGCTAGAAGATGAAACGTGCAGCTAGAGTTAGAAAGTACTAAATATATACCCCACATGCCCTATTTATATGAGCAGATTGTGAGATTGGATTGGGAATTAATTGGGTTTCAATTTGGGTTCGATCGAGTTCGAAATGAATTGAAATCTTGTAATATACGGCATGTGCAGAGGTGCTTTTGCCAAACAATTAACCCTTATTAGCTAAAATAAAATTATGACCTTACAGTATATCTCATTCGTGTGGAAATACAACTTCTTTTTGTTTTCTGAAGCCACAACGATTAATTTTGCTCTCTTCATTCTTTGCCTGCCAAACTCGATCTTTCTATCCTTCTATCCTTGAATTTCATGAAAAGTTTAACCCGATCCCAGATCCATTCTTAATCAGCTCGATCCAATTAAGTTCGAAATCAATTCCCTCATATAAACGCGGATATATAGACTGTTTTATTTTTCCATTAAATAAAAAACATACAACATACATAAATAAAAAAAATCTTTTTGACAACAAAAGGCGAAAATGCAGACAGCTGTTGTCTGTTTTGATTTCTTAAGTTGATTTACTACATTTTATGCAAGTACTAATTGGGTTTACTACTTTGCAGCAAAGGTCTTCGTCGCTAGGATCTGTTATAATCTAGTCAATTTATGGTCCTAGAGGCCGCTAGATTCTCTAGAACAAAATCTGTCAAAAGTATACTGGCAGCTAGATTAGCGAGGTGTTGGCAACTCGGCCAATGCATTGAATGTGCATTTAGAATTCTATACCAAAAATAGCAATTTCTAAAAAAAAAAAAACAAATATTTAGACTGCAATTAATTTAATCAATTAATAAATTAATTTAATTAATTTGAACAATGGAAACCAGAATTAAATTTGAAACTCAACTTAACAATAACATTTTTCTCTCATTTCACTCTTCAAATAAGTAAACTTTAAACAAAAAATTAAAGCAAAAAAAGCAAATGTTGTTTCATATCTAAGAAACAAATCAAAACATATCTCTCTCCAATACTAATCTAATCTACTCGAACCTCGGACTATCGCAAAAGAGAAACTGAACCTGGTAAAACATTATTTACTGTTAGACATTATCCCTAAATCACACTCCCCGTTAAGTTCAACGATCAACGATATAACTTCACGGGATACAAATAAGTTGTTATGAAAAAAAAAAAATATATATGTATATCCCACCCTGTTACGACATAATCAAAGTAGCAATTCACACAAAATTGTGAACTAAATAGAAAGTATTTTTTCATCCCGTTTAAAAATCTAACATCATAAATAATACTATTAATCCATCAAAGTGTTGTCAAGGACTTAAGTGGATTTTTTCAGAATGGGATGTTTATTTTTTGTCTGTGCGTCAGTGCGGGTATGCTAATACGAGTTTTCATACCCACACTGACCCCACTTCAAATAATATGAAATCCTTTTATTTTCTCAACTTCACCCAATTTTCCCGTTCAATTTCAATCCGCATTAAAAATTATTGACATCCTGATATAGAAAGTGGTAAAGGGGAAGCGAATCAAAATGGATTACCATATCCCTCCTGAATAGAGCAGTCGGGACAAAAGTCAAACAATTTTTTTTTTTTATATCATATTCCTCCCACACCGAGGGCTTAATGCTGGTTGTAGGCATTTGTTAAGGACATTCGACAGATGGATGGGTAATAAGAAAAAAAAAAATTATCAAGGGTTTCAGTCCCATGGTGTGTTCATAAATGGACATCGAAATGGGTTGAAATTTGTGCTTATTTTCATTTCGTTCTTTTTGCGATTCGTATTTATCGAAGGATATTCAAAAATGTTTATCCAGGAGGTGAAAAAAGGAATGCAAAAACAAAAGCAACATAAAAATACAATTTTATTTATACGGAAGAGTGATTAAATTGGATTGAATTGGATATTGATGGGTTCAGTAGTATTGTTTGAAATTCGTCCAATTTGTTCAGAATTCTGATTTGAAATGAGTAATTGGTTTCGATGAAATTGTTTGCTTGTGTAGATGTCACCAATTGCTTACAAATTGTATGCTTTGTTTATTTTCCTCTTTACCTTTACTTTACAAGTGGATTCCTATCCACCCAGATTTTTTTTTCATTTTGAAAAAATCTAATTTTTAGTTTTTAATCGATTTTTCGAGTTCAACCACCAGTTGAACCTACATATCCGAATTACTGAACAACTTTCAACATATGGATATTCCTAGTTCAAAATCTACATTCTTTAGTTTAAACTTTTTTAGAGCTGACTAAACTAACTAAACACTTCGTTTACTTATGTTAGTTCTAGATACAGATTTATGAGGTAGTACATTGACTTTGTTCAGTTTTCAGTATTTTGCAAGTATTTTTATTTTAACTAGTCGACTTAAGTACAGTCCACTATTACCAACTCATCTTTTTGATTATTCAGACAATTCGTGATATTGACCGTACTCTAACGAAATTCTTGTATATCTGGATGACAAGTAAATCCTCAGTCATATAAAAGAATTAGGTACATATTGCAAACAAAATTTGTAATCAAGCCATAACGTACAGTCACAAATGAGGTGAATACATTAAAAGTCTCGTCTTACTCCACATGTTTTTTTTTTACTAACACTTATCCACGTAGTCCTATGGCCGTGATACCCTTCCGCCTTAATTTCCACCCAACGACTTACGGGTACAACAAGCCTATATCCTGAATACTCGTTGAAGGTCACCTTAACCTCCCCTTTACTACCATCTCAAGAAACTACCCTTTAAGACTGTAATTATATCAATATTTGTCTCCCTAGCACCTCCACCCTCAATCCATAATTCCTAATTGATTTTGTTAGAAAGATCGTTTTAAAATAGTTTTTTTAGTTTGTGTGTCATCATAAGCCTAAATGCATCTGTCTTGGATTGACTCCGGCCTCAAAAGAAGAATGTGGCATAATTAACCTCTTTAGAATTAAATCTATATTAATGGTGATTCATTGATGTCATACCCCTTCCAATTGAATGTAACCTGTGTTTTCTCATACACCCTCCTTAGTCACGTCAGTCAGCGTGTTTGTTGATTTTGTCTTAATTCCGATTGATTGACTAATTCGATCAAATTAAGCATTCTATCAAAATGACCTTAAAAGCATTTTGCCAATTAACCGACATTATTTCCATGGAATGATGTATTTTTTCCAATTTCCAATAAGTCTTATTTATATCACCAATTTATTTCGTAAATACCCCCAGGAGTGCGAAAAACTTTGGTCACACACACGCGTCATTTATTATTTTCTTAAGATTAGTTACCACCCCCGAAATATCATAAGATTACCATTAAAACAGCTGGAAACTCCAAGAAGTGAAAATGGTATAAAAAAAAACTTCGTCAGCATGTGCGTACACTAAGGCGACTCTCCATGGAATCTGTCAATCATATCACTGATAAGGACACAGCCTCCTCTATCTTACTCCCATAAGATTATCATATTAACCTTGTCTGCAAAAAATATGTGTTAAAATATAAAAAAGTATGTGTATGTACTTGCTTATTAAATGTTCTATGTGTACAATACATACATACATCTTTATATACATATATACATATGCATTTACGTTTGTACATACTTCTAGGACTGCTTTCAGGTCCCTACCAGAGCTTAAAAGATGGTATAACCGTCTTCCCGAAATCAAAAGATAGCTGCTCTGTGCAGTACAGTCTGCTGATTCCACGCTTCCAGTTAGTTAGGCCCAATGTAGGAGCAGTCGTACCAATATTCTTCCGAATGTGGTTCAAGGCCATAGCCTCTCGATCTGTTCGAAAGAATACAGTCCGCTGGACTTGCCGATATCCAATACAGCAAGCTGTAAAGCATTACATAAAGCCCCTCTAAACTGAACCGTCGTGTTTGACCTTACGCTTTTTGGTAAATTGCTTGCCTCTCCTTGGGATTATTCCCACTTGGCAGCAAATTTCTTTCGATCTTCTTTTGTTGGCGCTGTTGGTGCACTGCTCTTGCCCGTCTTAGTGACTTCGGTGCTTTTTCTCTGGATCCACCTTAGCGGCTCCGATCTTCGGGATGGCTCTTCGCCTGACACCTGCGCCTCGGATTTTGATACCACTAGGATCCGCCTTATCGGTTTCGGCACCAAATGTTTTAAGTAGTGCGCCGTGTGTTAGATTTGGCTGCCTTTTCTTTGTCTCGTCTTTTAAAATGACTTGAGCGGCGCTCGTGAGCCTTTCTTTCTTAATATCGGAGAGTGAGGAAGTTTCCCATTTCGTATGGCTTTTTTGTACAGTCTAAGTTGTACTTTAGGATAAGCGATTGATTTCCTTTCTTTCCTCCTTCGCAATTTAAGTCTCGATTGTCTCCTCTATCTCCCTCGAGATCTCTTCGTCCATCGGGACGGCTTCAGATGCCACCGAAGCGATGGCTTCCACCACCAATCGGGGACTTCAATGCCAAAATCGGTAAGGAAAACATCTTTGGCGGGATAGCCGGTAATCACATCCTCCACGATTCGACAACAGACAACGGTTTCCGACTAATCGACTTTGCCGAAGCTCGTAATGCAGTGATAAGTAGCACTAGGTTTCACAGGCTAAGAATCCACACATCACCCTGGCTTTCCGTTGACGTTCGAACACGCAACCAGATCGACCACGTGCTAATCAACGCAAGGCACGCATCCAACATCTTGGATGTGCGTACCTTTCGAGAGGCAAACGTTGACTCTGACCACTATCTTGTTGCAGCTAAATTCAGAGCCCGACTGTCGTACGAGAAAAAGCTGCGAGCCGTCAAGAAAAGCAAGCTTAACGTTGGACGCCTTAGCCTACAAAGAGCACCTGGCCGAGAAACTCTCTGCGGTGCATTCACCCACCACAAACGCTAACAATCAGTGGAGGGTATACCGCAACATCATCAAAGAGGTAGCCGTGACCACCCTTGGCTACCAACCACCACCAAGGAGGACCCCTTGGTATGATGATGATTGCGTACAGCGAAAGAGGGTGACAGCAGATGCACACAAGAAAGCGCTGCAGCGTAAAACAAGAGCAGCGAGAGAGGAGTATCGGACCAGAAGAAGGGAGGAAAAGAGAATCCTGCGTAAAAATAAAAAGGACCACGCAGTTTCCCAGCTCAAGGACTTCGAGGAGTCTAGCGAGCGCAACAACATCCGGCAATTTTATCGAAAAGTCAAGCAGCTAGCAGCTGGCTACAAACCCGGAACGCAGGCTCTACGAAACAGCGAAGGCAACCTAGTCACCGACGTACAAGGAATTGTTTATGTGCTTAAGCACCACTTCCAGCAGTTCCTTTACGGGCAGCAAATAGAGAGAATGATTGAGCCAATACGAGAACCCACCTCCAGTCAATGAAGAACCAACGCCACCCAGTATTGAACAAGTAAATTTAGCCATCAGAAAATTGAAGAGCAACAAAGCCACTGGCTCTGATAGGCTTCCGGCTGAACTCTTTAAATACGGAGGTGTTGTCTTGGTAGGGTGCATGCATCAAGTCATCAACCAAGTATGAGTAGAGGAACGACGACTGGAGTATCAGCTCAATATGCCCCATCTTCAAAAAAGGCGATCCTATGTCTTGTAAGAACTACCGATGTCGCATATAAGATCCTATCCAACGTATTGTGTGAACGTCTAAAACCTTTCTGCAACACATTAATCGGCACGTATCAGTGTGGCTTCCGGACCGGCAGATCGACAATAGACCAAATTTTCACACGAGGACAAATCCTGGAGAAGATCAACGAATATCAAGTCGAAACCCACCACCTTTTCATCGACTTTAAAGCCGCCTATGACAGCATTCATCGTCCCGAGCTCTACCAGTATCCCAATTCGGGATACCGACAAAACTTATCCAGATGTGTCGCGTAACGCTGGAATACACGCGATGCTCTGTGCTATTTGGAAACAGCCCTTCGGAGCTCTTCCAAACGTGCACCGGATTCAGGCAAGGAGATGCGCTGTCATGTGATTTCTTCAATATCGTGTTGAAGCAGATACTGCGCAGGGCAGGTGTCAACACGGAAGGCACTGTCTTTCACAAATCCGTCCAACTGCTGGGATACTCAGACGATATTGACATCATCGGAAGATCCCGGCAAGGCGTCGTAGAGGCATTTACGGCTATTGATGAGCAGGCGAAACGAGTTGGTCTTGAAATGAATGCGGACAAGACAAAGTATATGTTATCAACAAACAAAAATTTATCTGTCCAAAACATTGGACAGATATTTATTCCTAATTCTTAGGAATAAAGCCAAGTATATGTATGTATATTTTTTAAAATGGAGGAGTTGTATGAGATATGTATTTGGAAAAAAAATGTATGAAAGTATAAAGGTGACACAAATGAGTGAGTTTATTCTAACGAGTTTGGCTGTGTTTTGCTTCTGTACCTAAATCTTTTATACACCTTAAAGTCCGAAAACAACTTGTGTTGTGTTCTAACCAATTTTTTGAATTAAGTATACAATTTTTTTTTTATTCCCACCTCACTTCATCGCATTCAGTTTCTAGCTGTCTGACTCGTTTATCCCGGTGAGTTAAAATATTAGTGGATGTTCTTTGAAGCAATTTTCTGGTGACCTACACTCATCATATTTTACGCCTTTCTTTTTACGTTGGAGCTATTTTATTCTCTTCCATCAATTGGAGTATACTTGGTGTTAATCCGTGTGAGTACAACTTTTAGTGTATGCTCTGCCGCTAAGCAAGGTTGATATTCACCGAACCCATTTTATTCATCTTTTATTCGAACCTAATCGAGTTCATCAACCACATCATCTGCAGACTGCATTGGTTGCTGTACCTGGAAGGTTGATATTCACCACACCTTATATTTTGCCACAAACCACTTTCATTTACCAAATCCCATCCTCTGCGAAAAGAATAGGTTGCTGTACCTGCCCATTTAATATTGTATTATTTTTTAACAATTTTAATCAACAAAATATGGATATTGGCAGCAATGGATGTAAGCAACCCTATAGCGCTAATGACATTTATATTTCCTGTGACGGCTGCCTGAAATTGTTGCATACTAAATGTGTAGCGCTGTCACCTAAAACTGGCGATGACTTACGCAACTCTACACCAAATGGCATCCAATGGTTTCAACATTTTCAACATCTGCGCTATTGAGGCTTCTTGATGAATGCAAAGGACCCTCGAAGCTTATTTTGGCAGAACTAGATCGTTTGCATGCGCATTTTAAGAATATATTAAGATATATTTCCAGCAAAACTTCTGAGTGCATTTGTGTATGCTACCAAAATTTTCGTGGTCTGCGAACTTAAACCTCTTCTACATTTCTTAATTCGCAAAAGCTTCAATATGATATTTTTGCCCTTAATGAAACCAACCTTACGAACGATTTTTTGATGGTGGTCTTGAGAAAGTAGATGATTCATCGGGTTGGGGAGTACTTCTGACAATTCATAACCGCTTTGAATCAACACTTGTAAAAAAAATCACACACCGCTGATTTTAAATAGTTTAGGACTGTTTAGATCATTGTTTATTCTTTTCATTCATTAATTAGGGTAACTGCGGGAGGGATGCCGCGCTTTTTCAAAAATCTATGTAATCTTCTTGTAAAAGTAAAACAAACTTTAATTTTCAAAAAAAAACTTAAATACGGATTTATTTTCTACCATATTTGATTACTTAAATAAGAAAAAAAAACGTTTTTTAACAAAAATTAATAATAAAATAAAATGTATTAAGTGTGCCATCTTTCCCGACATGTGTGGAAGAGATGCCGCATATTAAATTCATTGTGCTGTATGTTTTTTTCGCTCTTTGTCACGTCCACAATCTGTACAAAGGGAAGATTCTGGGGTTTTTTTATGTAGCCATTTCTCACATTTCGTGCATTGGATCCAATCCTCCCGTTTTTTGGTCCAAAAATAATGTTCCCAACATTCAGATTTTCAGCCGGCTCAATCTTTTTTTTGTAAGTCTTTTTTTCTGGTTGGATTTTCGGAGACTTGGCGTTCTTCTTTTTCTCAATTGAACAGGGAGATATTAAGATCTCTGCCTTCTGCCTTTGTTTTGAAAAAAATCAGTGCTGGAATTTTTGGAACTAGTGAAATTTCTTGTAGGAGTTTTGTTGGCGTAGGCTTATTGAAACATGATGAGGTGCGCGTTTCATTTTCAGAGTGATAGACAACTTGATTTAATTTTCTCTTCAGATGCCTTTATCTCTAACACTCTCCTACCAAAGATATTAACACAGTTCAATCCAAGTACGCTTATACTTTTCATTTTCGAAAGGCAGACTTTAGAAAACTCAACCATCTTTTATGCGCTGTTAATTTCAACTGCATTTTTAACACTACACTGAAATTTTCAATTGTTTCTTGCAGTCCATTAGTTTTGTTCCTCAGAAGAGCTTCTCATCCTCTCCACCGTGCTACACTAAAAAGTTACGCTAACTATATGCTCTGGCATACTTTCCTTAATTGTCGATCTGATTTTAACCAGTCCAATTATATTCAAGCTGACATAAATCGACAATCTGACATCGTCTCCGACCCTAAAAGATTTTTTCATTTTACTAACATTAAAAAGGAATCTGATAGCTTTCCTTCAACACTGACTTTCGTCGATACTTCATCGAGCGATCCTCGAATAATTGCTAAATTATTCGCTAATTTTTTCAGTCAGTCGTTTTCCGAAAATATTTCAGATCTCGACCATTCTTACTTCCCACATGAGAGAATGTGCCCGAACGTCTTTAACTCCAGTCGACATTACCGTGGCACACGTGAAGGGAAAGATTGAAAAACTTAAGTGTTCATACCCCACGTTCCCAGAGGGTGTTCCTGCCGTAGTTTTATTGAAATGTGTAGACTATTTGGCTCAGCCCATTACTGCTCTTTTCCAACTTTATATTTCACATATATAGAAAAGGTTGCAGATAAAACTGTACGTGTAAATAAGAAAAGTGCGCAGTTTTGAATCTGACGTGAAGGCGGTACAGTGACAGCGATAAGTGAGCTAGAGAGAATAGATATCTGTGACCTGTGCGAACAAGTCGGCGCATATAGACGGTAGCTCCGTTTTCTGATTCATTTTGTATCTCGGTTTCAATTCATCAGACGACAATGGTTGACCGTCGGCAATGTTCTCGGGAGTGTCATTGTGTCATTCCACGATACTTAGCCTTGTTTGCAAATGGAGTTAAACCGAGTTCGAAGTACCTAAAATTTACATGCCTGAATTTGGTCTCATTAAGTGCGATTCGTCAAACCTTTGTCTATTAATTTACTCTATCCAATGCCTCTTGCAGTTTTTCGATAGACTGTTCGACCGTTTGGCAAGATAGCAGTGTCGGCCAAAGTGGCTAGCTTCGTTCCTTCCACTTGCGGTATATATCTAGTGTATAATGATATAAAGGAGGACCAAGAACACTTCCTTGCGGCAACCCAGCCATTATTTTCTTAAAATAAAAATATTAATTCCCACGTTTGACATGGAAAAGTCTATTCGCAAGGTAGTTTCTTAGCATAATATATATGTATAAGTGTTTTGGGAAAATTTGTCGTAACTTAAATTTTAAGCCTTTATGCCAGACCTTGTCAAAAGCTTGAGAAACGTCAAGAAGTACACTTGACCAAATTTTATTTTCTTCAAGAGTTCATTCGATTACGTCTGTTATTCTATGTATTTGTTTAACTGTAAAGTGCTAACTTCTGCATCCAAATTGATGATCCGAGATGAGATGCTTTCTTTCTATTACTAGCTGTATTCGTCTAAGCAATATTTTTTCGAATACTTTGAATATAATTGGAAGAAGTGAAATTGGTCTATAAGACGATTTTTTATTTGGTGGTTTTCCGGGCTTATGAACCATTATAACTTTCGCAACTTTTCTTTGACCGGCAACATATTCAGGTCCAAGCGCGGCATTTATAATGAACAGAAAATTAATTAAAGCTTTTCTTGGCAGAGCCTTAAGAACCTCTCCCGTGATTAAGTCGTATCCAGGAGCTTTCTTGGACTTGAGTTTCTTTATTTCTTCCTTAAGTTCGGATTTGGTTAGTGTTTTTTATTGCAATATTGTCTATATCCGCCGTATTAACACGAGCCGTACTATCATATCAAATGGCTTAAAAGTATGTATCTTCCAAATAAGTTGCAAACATTTGTGGTTTCTCTTTATCATACCTGGCTCATTCGTCTTGATTTTTTCTGCTTGGTGCGGCTTGTATTATAGGCTTTTTAATACCTTTTATAGGTTTCCAAAACAGATAATTTGAGGTTACATATTTATATGCAATATGTATTTATATGTTTTTACTATTTCTTTAATTCTTGTTCATCGAAACACCTGTCCATTGTAATGGAATGTAAAAAAAGATATTCATAAAGAGACACAACGTTTAAAAGCGCATTGGTGATTTAGAAGGTATCAACGACAGCTGCAGTACAGGAATTGGTAAGTTTAAAAACAGTTGCACATTAATTTTTAAAGAACAGCTATGAACCTAATTGGTAAAGGAGAATTTTTTTTTTTTTTTTTTTTTTTGTATGGGGGTTCGCTGGAAGGGAAAATCATCGAAAGACATTGCAGAGCTAGAACGCGAGGGATGCTTCTGCAATAGTGAGGGACTTTAACCCATCTAAAAAACCTCCCTGTGGGACTAACTTTCGTCATCCCGAATGGCATTGCACCTAGTTGTTCAACTAATCAGCAATTTATTTTTGAAATGTTTGAGAATTTAAAAGAGAAATCCGCCGGTTGTCGGATTTCTGAACTTTTTTGGTAGAAAATATAACCTTATTTCTATTCTTAGCTAATTTTTATAGATCAAGCGGTTTTATCCGCCTTAATCTCCTGATTACATGGTCTGTATTTAATAATTCGGTTATTTCTAAGCTAACGTGGTTGAGAAGCCTACGTCTGTGCATTTGAGCAACTTTTTTAATTTCGTCTTCAACCATTTCGATATTTAGATCTCTATGAAGATCAGCGTTACGTATATACCAAGGTGCATTGACTATGTTCCTTAGTACTTTATTTTGGAAGACCTGAATTTTTTGTAAATTTGTTTGGCATGTGCATGCCCATAACTGGAGACCATAGGTCCATACCGGTTTTAGAATTTGCTTATATAGCAATAACTTATTGTAGTTGGACAGGGAAGAATATCTCCCAATAAGCCAATACATTTTACTGTATCGCATGTTCAACTCATCTTTTTTTTTCTTTACATGCGCTTTCCAACGCAGTTTAGCGTCTAGAGTCATGCCTAGATATTTGGCTGTGTTTGAATATTCCACTACATTGTTGTTAATGTAGACTGGAATATGTGGTAAATGAGAATCAATTCGATTTCAATAGGCTCTTATTAAAGATTGACTGAAAAAAAAGGTTGGCGTATTGAAAGCCCCAGCAACTTATTTTTTCCAATTTATATCATACGCCTCTTTTCAAGTAGCAAGTCAAATCCGAATCATCGCCATATTCGTTGGCGTTCAAAACTCTGGTAGGTTGTATCAAACGGAAATGAAATGTCGTTAATCTTTTTTTAGAAGACTTTTTCCATTATTGTACCCAACTCCGATGCCGTAGCGTCAAGTAACCTTTTTTCATCATTAAGACCGGATCCTCCATACGGCTGGCATAAAGGAAGCATGAAATTTCTTCTTCATAAATCCATTGAATTAAACGAGTCTTGTGTATGAATCCAATTTTTCAATCAAATCCCTGCGCGTACGAAACCCCTTCTCTGTGTTGGCGGCAATATTACGGCGTCGCTTACAATTCAGCGGCACTATTGAAGTGTGTCACGGATGGGGGCAGAGAGTTGGGACAAGAAAATAAATATTCCGCCTTCATTTCGCATACTGAACCCTTGCAGATACACAGCCGCACCAATACATGTAGTTTAAAAGAGGATGCTAAGTAGCCGCCAAGGCACCAGATCCTGAAAGCTACCGTTTTCAGCATTCAATGTGTTTACTATGGTGCAGTAGGTTCTATCAAAAACTACATCCTCTTCGTTGCCCCACATGTGTAGATGAGTATATGTAGGGGAAAAAAAAGTCCTCAAAATGTCTGCGGCGCTTAATTCACTTGACACCCCCTATCGCCGTTACAGTGTTGCTCTCTGTGCATAGTCCTACATCCGCATGGGTCTAGTTCATAAAAATCTTATCAACGGGATAACTATGAGTCCTACGGGTTGTGGATTGAAGTGGAACACTGAAGTTATAGTGATGAGGCGGATGTTGGGGGATTTTGTAATTCTGAGCTCGCGCCCGTTGTTCGTTGAATGAATGAATGCCATCATTAGGAATTCAGAACGCCATGTGTGCTGTAACACAGATGTTGCAAGGAACTGTAAAAAAAAAAAAAAAAAACTGGAAAATGGTAAGGGGTTGTCGGTTGTCGGTTGATCCCGTAATACAATCTGGAAAATGTTTCCCGGATCGGAGGAAAATGCCCAGAAAAAAGCGGCGTATTCACAAAGTACGTGTGTCAGATAAGCTGGCGTTGTCCTCGAAAAGCATACACATACCACTTCTGGGATGCGAATGAATGCCAAGCGACGGAAACGTGGTAGGTTGTGCTTTTTTTTTTGTTTGTTCTACCCGTATGCAGAGACATCCTGGGACCTGACATCACATTTTAAATCCCTGCTGAGATATGAGAGTAAAGTAATGTTGAATTAAATGAGCGCGTACATTTACCCACCCTAAACACATTAAATTAATTATTTTGATTTTTCTCAGCATCAAGGATTTGTGTTGAATGAAGTTTTTCCTTTATTCAAGGAAGGCGTTATTACTCAGCTTGACAATGATTACTTTATTAGACTTTTGTATTATGAATGAAAGGTATAAATTGTGAATGCCGGATAATTAAGTGGCTATTCAGTTAGCTATCAGAAGTAATACCTAATACATAATAACAGCAGTGGTGGTAGGTATTACACGAATAAAACTAAATTAATGAACTTCATAGATTATTAAAAAAATTCATGTATTATGTACGAATTCTTAAAATTAAACTCTGGTTTTATGATCAATTCATTAATCGTGTGAAATCTCATTCATAAAAATATTTGAATGGGAGAGTTGGAGTATGAACCACTGATTCTTATTTTAATGAATTTCTTCATAATTTTATGCACTGTTCATAAAATACCGACTACGATTTTTAAAAATTAAAAACTTGGATTGATGAATATATTATATAAAAGAAAAATATTTCATTGAAGCAAAAAACCAATGAATACCATTTGAGAATATTTGTATGATGGTGTCGTAGGTCTGTATCCAGTCACCGAGTAAGAGGTCCTTTGATCAAGTCCCATCTACATTCCATAACACAGTAACTGCAATATTATAATTTTGTTGTAACGCACTCTAAGCATATTCGATTTGTGATTCTCTGTGTTGATGGGGACAGACGCGTGGAGAATTACCTCCATAACTTTATTACTAATCGTTAATCTTTTGGTGAGAATTAAAAATAAAACTAATTCTTGCCTAAAAAGGGTGATACCACTGTTTTAAATAATTACCGCCCTATTTATTTCTCTTCCATCTTCTTTTTCTAAGATATTTAAACAGGGTGTTAAATCGAGAATCCTGTCCAACCTAGATAAAATTATTATTTTCAAAAATTTACAATTTGGATTCAGAAGCAGTAAATCTACAGAAGATGCTTTGCTAAAATTGTGTGGCGAAATCTATCATGCGCTGAATGAGTCAAAAGTTGTTACTGCGTTATTTATAGACATCACTAAAGCTTTTGACACTCTAAATCATAAACAGTTGCTTGAAAAATTGTATCATGCTGGCTTCAGAGGATCGATTCATTTTTGGTTTTCTTTGTATTTGAAAAATCGAATGCAAAGGGTAAAAATCAATTCTAATTTGAAAAAATTAGAAAAAAAATCTTTGCATGGTCGGATTCCACGATTATCTTATCATGGATAAAAGGGATGCTCTGCAACACTCACCACATTCGTTGCAAACCGGGTTACTGAAATCCGAACTCTTCCGAATCCGAATAATTGGCGGAATATTGCACGAAAGAAAATCCAGCAGATATCGGAACAAGAGGTACATATATCTCCCGAAAGGTTAATTAGTAATGAAATGTGGTGGTACGGACCGTTTCTTCTTAAACATTTTTTCAATTAATAATTCCTTAGAAGAAATCATTTTGGACACGGATGTAGAAATTCAAGGAATAAACAAAAAACATAAAACATTGACCCGATATTGGGTGTCCTCATAGACGTGACATGTTTCGTTTTGCAATGCTTAGCTACCTCTCCCTTATTACCGACAAATGTCCCACTGAAAGCCCACTGTTTAGTTCCAATGATATCTGTTTTGCGCTGTAAGTTGGACGAATCCTAAAATATTGAACTTGGTGTTGGTCATGTCGACATGATAGAGAGAAATCACGAGGTCCGATGGCCTCACATATATTGATGCAGATTTGTTCAATTTTCGTTTAATTTTAATACGTTCATTATGAAACAAAAAAATTATATTTATTGCCCGCAATAAAATATTGCCAAAATCGCTAGGGAACATAAAACGGCAAACAGCATCTGCACCACTTTTTCTGAACATCACTACCTGTTGTCGACATCTATGTTTGAACATAGTGTTAAAAAAATGTGTAAGGAGATTGTACTCGAGCCAAGAATAACACTCGGTGGTGACCGGAAACATTTTCTATTTATTCAAGATCAAGACGAATATGAAAAACATTACAAAGTGAACGAATTGAATCCTGTTGAAAGGAAGATCCAAAAGATTCAGAAACTGCAGCAACGTCACCGCGAGCTGCATGATATTGCTCAGCAAAAGTTTATCGCCACAAGAGTATGAAAACAGACCATTTGAGGTGATCCTTTGGTGATCCAAAAGTTGAAATATTTATATATCAGACTCGGAAACTGAGAGTGGAAGTGAGACTGAATCTGAATTTGACTCCGAGACGGAATCCGAAATGGAATCAGACTCAGGACATGGAACGCAGAATGGATCGGACTACTAGACGGACTCGGCATCGAAAGTAGCCTCCGAGTCAGTCTCATGCTATTCATCTGATATTCCGTTTTAAATTAGTTCAGATGATGATATGTAAAGATATTGATAAAATTACATCAGTAGATACAAACCTTATTTATACATCACCTCGCAATGCATTGTCTTAAACAATATTTTTATTGAAAGGTTTTCGACGCTATCCTAAGGGTATATTAAGTCTTTTTATACCCTATCCTAAGGGTATATTAAGTTCGAGACATAGTTTGTAACATAGAGAAATATTAAAGATAGGCCACATAAAGTATGAAAAATAATAATATATGTAAATTATAAGCAACACTAGCCGAGTCGATTGAGCCATGTCCGTCCGTTGTCCGTAGTCTGTCCGTCCGTCCGTGTGTCATCAGTTTTTGGACCTTAAATTTTAAGATAGGTTGATGAAATTTGATATACGAAGTCCTTTCAAATGATACAATACAAATGTAAGAATTTTTAATATCCGTCCACTGATAGGCCCACTTTTCGAAAAAAAAAAAAAAAAAAAAAACAGTTTCCAATACAGTGCAAATAAAATGGGTCTTTATAACGACTACATTTTTAGTCAAGACAATGACCCCAAGCATACAGGTTGGAATAATAAGGCTGCTTCACAACACACCAAATTGGATTGCAACTCCAATCTTGCAACTACAATCTCCGGATATCAATCCCATTGAAAATGTCTGGAATATATTGGAGCAAAATAGAAAACAACATAATATCCGGAACAAAGCTGATTTGAAGGCAGCGTTAGTAACAGAATGGGACAAAATTACTCCGAACATAACCCAAAATCTTGTTAACTCCATTCCAACAAAATTGGCTCATATTAAAAGAAATAAGGGTGGACCAACAAAGTACTAGCTGGCGTTAAACTAAGTTTCTTTATTTGACATAACTTTTGGACTTAATTTGCGAGGTTTTTGAATACTTTCTTAATTTATTGTTAAATTGTTAAATCATGTGAAATGAGTTGTTTTTTTTAGGGTGTTTATGTACAATAAATGAGCGTGTTCAGGATTCTAGTCACTACGTAGTGAAGTCAGATTTGGTCGATCTGATTGCTTGAGAGCCTGCAAATGCACTGCAAAACTAGTGAACTTTTTGTGAAGTAGCGACTGGATTATTAGTGAAAATTCTTCGACTAACATGTTAGTGGATTTGAGAAATGTCATAAACAACTGACATATTTCTTCTTTTCTATTCTGTGCGGCTAAACTTTGCAGTGAAGTGCGAAAAATTTATTTGTTATATTAAACTTTTTTATTTGGATTAGATTTCAAGAAAGAAGTATGTTTTTTCCGTGTCATATGGGGACTTGGTGTATATCATCGATGAAACCCCTGAAATGCACGCACGAATGACGATTGGTAAGTTATGAATATATTTAATTTGGTTTTAGGATTTTACAATTTAATTTCATTTTCAGATATGGAGTTTGCTACCATTAGGTTGGAACAAAGGATTGCAGACGGCACAGCGATTCCCATAGTTCCTGGTGAAGTTCCAACAGCAGGAATGGCAAGCACAAATACGGATCAAGCCGCAACTTCTAGCGCACTTGCAGACGTTGCAGATGTTGGAGAAGGTAATTTTTTTCAATTGTTTTTTAAATATCTCGGGTTTTAATGAATCGATTTTAGTGGAATTTGTTTTATTCACTCTTCCAGCATATGAAGAGAAAAAAAATCCTAAAGAAAAAAAAACTGTCCGACCAATTGAAAAATTGTGGTATCTACCAGTTGATGTGCTATCTAATTTTACTTTTCTCGGGTTTTTTTTTTCAATTGTTTATATCTTATATAAATATCTCGGGTTTTAATATATTTTTTGTTTTCAGACACAACATGGGACCATAAAATAGTCCTACTTTTCTTGGAGGAGTGTCGGGAAAAGAGGGTTGAACTGAGAAACCCCAAAATAAAGCGGCGGGCAGTTTTTGCGGGGATAAAGCAAAAATTGAAAGCGAAGGGATACCATTTTGGGGAGAACTCCCTCGTTAAAAAACTGCAGAATCTGAAGACTCACTTCAACAAAGTCTTTGACAATAATAAGAAGACATCAACCGGAAGGGGCCGCATGTCGTGGCCTTACTTCGAATTGATGTCTTCAATTTATGAAGACGAAGTGAGGGTTCAAGATTGCCCTACTGTGGATTCCTTTGCCGAATCCCCCGGATTGTCGCAACCATTTTCTGGGTATACCTCCTCATCAAGCACGGCCTCGACACCTCCTCCAAGCAACATGTCTGCAACTTGGACGCCTTCGAGCAGCATGGCAGGTACTTCAACACCTCCTTCCGCCACCAGCAGCCCACTAACATTAAAAAGGAATAGCAAGCTAGACAGATCTCGGCATGACCTGTTGGAAGTTGAGGGAAAACGTCTCAAGGCTGCCGAAGACCTTATCCAAGAAATCCGCGATCTCAAGGCTCTCAAGCTGAGAGAAATCGAGATCGCAGAAAGAAAGTTGAGACTGGAGGAAGCCCGATCAACTAAGGGATAAGTATTTTTAAGTTTGTAGTTTGTAGTATTTAGTATGTAGTATGTAAGTAGTTCAATAATAAGAATGTTTTTTATGTATATGATAATTTTATTTATTTATTTTAGTATGTAGTTGATAGTATGTAAGTAATAATAATAATTAATAATAATTTAATTTATTTATTTTATTAGTATTTAAATTTAAAAACTATTTTTAATTAAAATTAATTTTAATAATTAAATTTTAAGAGAAAAAAAAAAAACAAAAAGTATATAAATACTTAAATAAAAAAATTTAAAAAAATATATAAATGTTGTCTTTCATTTAAAAGGCTTGAAGAAGTTGGTTCCTCTTTCTCGCACCAGGATTTCTTAGGTCCATGACATCATTAGTTGTTGGCAGGATGGTATCGTCGGAATTTTCGTCTTCATCGACAAATTCCGCCATATTGCCTTCTCCGAACAAATGGATGTGGTTGTGCACAATTACGCTGGCTACAATAATTTTGCTTGCCATGATAGGATCTGCTGCATCCACATACTTTAGTCTGCGAAATCTACCCTTTAGAAATCCAAAGGACCGTTCTATAGTAGAACGCGCACTACTTAGACGCGTATTGAAATGCTTTTGCTGTTCCGTTCTGGCATCGTGCAGTTGTCCTGGGGCTCCAACATATACAGATGCATCGATGATCGCACACACCTGAAATACAATCATGCATTATGTTTTGTACAATATGTAATCTAATAAATATATATACCTTGCAATATAACAGAATGTGTGTTCTTTCTGTTATAATAGTCGATGGGATTATGTTTAGGTTGCTTAATCTGAATGTGACAACCATCAATCGCACCTACCATTCCGGGAATGTAACCTCCAGATTTTTCCTTGAAAATCTAAAAGAAAATTCTATTATTATCTATGCGGACTGTGTTTCCCACTTTTTCCATTAGATTCTGTAAAATTTATTGTGTTTAAATTGTTTAAACAATGACATTGCCCGCGTGGTTAAACTAACATAATTAGTAGCGTTGCGTGCAGTCGTAGACCAAAGTCTATAGAACATATAGCTAAAATACATCAATTGCGAGAAAGGACGCACTGTTCAATTACATATGATCTACGATCACACGCCACCACCACACAAAATAATAATAGTTATAACAATTATATAAACTTGATACTAACCGCAAAACATATCCGGCTCATCCTGAAATGCACCCGAAACTCTTCCAAAGAGTACATAGGAATCACTTCCTCGTAATACTTTCGGTTTCTTGTCGGCTCATCAGTCAAACCAATTTCTAAATTGGGCAAAGCAATAGGGCTCAACAAATCGTTGACCAATGTGCACAAAAATTTACTTACACAACAGATCAATATCTATATCACCCATATTAGTCCTTTTTTATTTGTATTTTTATAATTTAATGTAAAACAAATTCAACACTACTGAATCAAATCACAAAAAAAAACTCAAGTGAAGTTAGAAGGTGGAATTCCAATTGTGACATATGTATATGACATCCGCCTCAGCTCACCACCTTTTCTAGTGCGGGCAGATAAAAAATTAAATGGCAAATTGAATTTTTTTTAATGTAATAAAAAGCGCCAAATTTATTTTGGATACCTTGAAATAGAAAGTATTACGAATATTTCATATATTATTATATATTTTATTTAAATATTGTTCCATATAATTAGAAAAAGTGAACAATTGTTCCATCATGGATCCACCAAAGAGATATTGTGTACATAAGGAACACTCTTATGCTAAGATGGACCTGGACATGGAAATGGATTTAACCAATGAGCCGGTATGTTCTTATTTCAATATTATTCATATTTTAATAAAACAAAATACTTTAAATATTTGCGTATTAATAATATTCTTATTGGATACATTCTTGTGCACGATTTCAACAAAAAAAAGAATTGACGCCAAACCATAAAGTTTATAAAATCCAATAAGAAATGGTATTAACATTTTTGATAAACCGTAGTTAAAATTAAAAAAAAAAAAACATTTTTTTATACTCATCAAATGTGCAATTTCTTATTACGATAACCCTCTGTTTAGTTTTACTAATAACTGCTTTATTTTGTTATGTAGACGCGTCAAGACGATCAGAAGGAAAATTCATGATTTATATTATATTTATATTTACTTCATTGTTTTATGAAATACATTATGAAATATCGCACAAAGAGCACTAGAAATTGCCTTTTAGAAAATTATATTGTGTTTAGTGAGCGGAAGACCGCTGCTTGGAGCGACATTGTGAGATTTTATGATGTCGACTCTAAAAATCTGTATAAATTAGCCCTGAAACTGACTGAGGCGAATATTCGACCAAACAACTTTCGGAGAATGAAAGTACTGAACAACACGGTTTTCGCACGCACTCTTAACGTACAAGAAGGTTGGTCATGGCTCCGAAACAGTAGATGCCACCGCGGAATTTAAAAATATCATTTTCACAAAGTAAAATACAGGAAGAGTTTTTGGGTAAGGCGAGACAATTTTTGTTATCAATGAAAATTGTTAATCCTAAGGGTAAAGATGTAACCAGCATATTTTATTTTATAAAAGGCTGGTTGCTTAACATATCTTGCCTATTTTCGCCGTTTCACTAGGCATTTGAACCAGGATTGTATAGAGCAATTTTTCGGCGAGATAAGAAGCTCTGGGGGAAATAACGGACATCTAACTTATCTGCAATTCGCTGCTGCAATTGAGGAATTAAAAAGCCACGATTTGGTGAAAAACACCGAGTGGCTGCAATTGGTACAGGAAAATTTGACGAGTAATATCGGTATAAGTCTTCCCAATGACATTAGTGCTGTTGATGTGATGAAAGAAAACAGTTTCACATATGTCTACGGGTGGCTCTACCGAAAGTGTTATGAAAGTCATACTTGTACCTCGCCCTTACCAACTTTAGCCACATGCGAACCATATGAGGGCTTATATTTCTCATTTCTCAAGCAATACAACAATTGAAATTTGTAAACACCACCGAGAGATTTTGTCGCTTACATTCGGAATCTCGAAGAAGCATTTTGCAAGACGTTTTCTCAAAATTTCAGCATGAGAGGTGTTGCACAACACCTATACGAAGTGTTTAAGTCCATTCCTTCCTAAGTCTGTTGTGAAAACTTAGAAAAGGATTTTATTTTGAAGTTTTTTATTAATTTCCAGAACAAAATTCTCACAGTTTCGCACCTGTAAATATTTTCGTAAATAAATAAAAGTTCAGAAAACCTCCTATTTTTTTTTCAAAACATACAGGAGGTACCACGATCTATATTAAAAATAATTGGAAAGCTAGAAAAATATTAGAAAAATCAGTTGATTATAAAAGATGGATTCTAGAATGCAAATGCGAACGAAACAATATGGAAGTAGTAATAGCGGCTATATATAAATCCCCGAAAAGCTCCGATAGAGAATTTTGCGATTTTCTAGAGGAAAACATTGAGAAACTAATTGAAGAACCAAAAAATATAATAATTGCTGGAGATTTAAACATTGACTGGAGCGAAAACCAACTTTATAAAAGAGAAATTAAGAGGATACTTGACGATAACTGTCTATCTCAAAAACTGACGGAATTTTCAAGAAACACGGCAACTTCGAATAGCATAATTGACTATGTAGTTTCAAATATGCACAAAAACCTCCGAGAACAAAAAATGTAAGGAAGACATAAAAAAGTACGTTCAAAACCGTTTTCGAGCTAAACTAGGCATATATGTGTATAAACCTCGACAAGGCACTGGTAACAATAATGAAGGCAATACTGCTCGCAGTTTTTCCAAAACTATCAATGTTCTGCAAGTTTGCTTACCAAATTCCATCACAGTATGGTCACTGGTCCAATTCGGAATTTAACTTCAAATGGCTAAAATTCACCGTCCGTAAGCAAATTATTCACTACTGCTTCATTTACAGAAGCCCTAGTGCGGACAGCAACTCAACCTTTAATGAGTTTGATGCGCTGTCCGATTCCATCACGCGAATTGTCTCCTTATATCCTCATACTGAAATTGTCATTGCGGGCGATTTCAATATACACAATTCGGATTGGCTTCGTCACTCTGGCCAGACAACACCCGAAGGAAGGTATGTTCGCTGAGATTAACAACTTGACTCAGCTTGTAAATGAGCCAACACGTATTCCGGACATTGTAAGTCACTCCGCCAACACTCTGGACTTGTTTCTTACTTCACACCCTGATAAATACACAATTGATCTATTAGCGCCCTTAGGCTGGTCTGACCATCACATCATATCAGCTAAATTCTCGTACTCTGACCACTCAGTTAAAGAGCAAACTCCCAAAAGAAAAGTATGGCGCTACGAGAAAGCCGACTGGGACGGCCTTAATAACTTCTTTAGGAGTTGTAACTGGTCACTATGCTTCCTCTATAGTGATGTGGATGCCGCCGCTGATATGGTCACCGACACGATTCTCTTAGGTATGAATGACTTTATAAGAGCATCAAACCTAAAACAAACTCATGGTTCGACCAGAGCTGTAAAGAGGCTATCAGGTTGAAAGAAGTAAGTTTTCGGGCTTATAAAGCCAATAAATCTGAGGAAAACCGAAAAAAGTTTAAACAAGTAAGAAAAGACTGCAATGCCCATATTCTACAAATTGAGGCAAAAAATTCTACAGTGTCCCAAAGGTAGTAAGAATTTTTGGTCATTCGTCAAAAACACTAAAAACTCTGCCTCATCTGCCATCCCTACACTCATTTACAATGACACTCCAGTTGTCAGCTGCTTAGACAAAGCCAATCTGCTTGCTGCTCACTTCGCAGCGAACTCCAGCCTGCAAGGTAGTGCTTTGTCTGTCCATGTGCTCGAGAGCGTCGAATTTTCTATGGGACGAATCCACTTTCGCACTCGCACAGTCGCAGGAGTCCTCAAAGGTTTAAACTTACACAAATCCGCTGGTCCAGGCGGTATTCCCCCTATAGTTCTGAAGAGGTGTTCTTCCACGCTGGCAAAACTCCTGCGTAAGTTTTTCTGTCTGTCCTACTACTCTGGCCTCTTTCCGAGTAGATAGAAAACAGCATTTGTCCAGCCTGTCCCTAAAAAAGGCGAATCTTCCTCTCCATCCAACTACCGACCCATTGCACTTACGTCCCTTCTTTCTAAGGTCATGGAAACGCTGATGAATCGTCAGCTTATGAAATATCTCGATTCACGAAAACTCCTTAATGACCGACAGTATGGTTTTCGTAGCAACAGGTCCACTAGTGACTTGATGGCATATCTCACCGAAAAAAGGAACCAATGTCTCCACCACTTTGGCGAAACAAAGATAGTTGCGCTTGATATTTCAAAAGCATTTGACAGAGTTTGGCATCAGGCTCTTTTGTCGAAAATGCGTACATATGGTATGGACGAGTCTCTTCTTCAATGGATTAGAAATTACCTTTCGGGGCGTTCAATACAAGTTGTATTGGATGGCTTCAAATCTGCTATTCACCACATAAATGCTGGCGTCCCCCAGGGCTCAGTTCTGTCTCCGACTCTCTTTCTTATTTTTATAAATGACCTTTTGTCTTCTACCTCTAATCCAATTCATTCCTTTGCTGATGACAGTACCCTCAGTTTTTCATATTCGTTCCCCAACTCACGTCCCTGCTCTTCGGCTGTAGAAGAGGAACGGCAACGTATGCTAAACTCATTAAATTCCGATCTTGACAGCATAATACATCCAAAACACAATGCTGTCTCCTGTCACTCAAGCGTAATCAAACCTCCCAACCATTATCCATGAATGGTACTTGCATCGCGGAAACCGAAAGACTTGCCATCCTCGGTATGTGTATCAATAACCATCTCCGATGGAACGATCACATATTCGAGGTCGCCAAAAATGCAGCAAAATGTCTAGGATTCCTTAAACGGTGCAAGAAATACTTTGCTTCAATCTATAAGGCGTACATCCGCCCAAAACTGGAGTACAACGCCCACATCTGGTCAGGTGCACCCAAGACCGTTTTGCACTTACTAGATAGGATCCAGAAGCGTGCGTTAAAGCTTATAGGTGACAGTAACATTGTGAACTCCATAGCTTAACTCGAAGATCGAAGAAATGTCTCATGTCTCTCACTATTTTATCGCTTTTACAACAAAAAATGCTCCAGCGAAATAGCCAACTGCATTCCTCCCCTTCAAAATTTCACCCGCAATACGCGTCACGCCTCGAATGCACATCAGTTCACCCTCGGTACAGAGATTCATTCATTAGCCGAACAACACGTATGTGGAATGAACTTCCAGGCTCTGTGTTTCCTCACCGTTATGGCCTTCAAGCATTTAAAGCCAACGTGCACAGGTCCCTCCTCTGTTCCTCTTCTCCCTTTTCCTAAACGTCCGCGCCCTGAATCATCAGTATAAGGGTATTCATATCCCCTTTGGTGCGCGCAAATTATAAAAAAAAAAAAAAAGTATAACAATCCTGGACGAGGAACTTATTAAAATGTTTTACGTTATTCTGCAAACGCTAGCATCAGGGATGTCTGTTAATGCTAAGAAGTTTGGCGAGTATAGCTTGATAACTGCCCAGCTTTATGTGAAAAAATATAAAAGGTATTACAAGCCATCTTCAGCGCATAAAATATTAATGCATGGTGAAACTATCATCCAGTATTTCGCAGTATTACCTATTGGCCAATTATCGGAAGATGCCCAGGAGTCGCGTAATAAGAATTATAAAAAAAATAGATTGCCGCATTCTAGAAAGTGTTAAAGAGTAGCAACCAACGAGAATGTTTTTCGTCGCTTATTATTGACAAAAAAATTTTATCTAGAGAGCTTTTAGAACAAGCCATACAGCTCTTGGAAGACTATTAATTTAAAAAAAAAAACAATAAAATATAATAAATATTTATATTTTTTTTTGTTTCTATAACACTCTGATTTAGTACCTATTGTGAAGAAATTAGTTAAATTTTTTGTTATAGTTTGGTTGAACCAAATTTTTTTCATGAATTATAATATTTTTTTCATTTGAAATTTTTTTAAAAATCGATAAAAATAATCACACTTTTAAGACTTATATTATTTAATACGCAATATATTCAAGACATTGTGTGCAAAATTTCACTGAATTATTCCAAAAGACAAAAAAGTTACAGATTTTTGAGACGCGAGACCTCATATGGGCCCATATGTAGTGCGACGTCCGGGGTTATTGCTAAAAATTGACGGCGATACATATTACACCAAGGTCAACATAACCATCTGCAGCAGGAACGAGCACGCCTAGGCTGACCAGGCGTCCTCTTTTTAGAGGACATGTTCTCATTTTGTCCAAAAAGAAAATGTCCTATATGTTTTTAGAAATCCATGCAATTTTTCCTCAGTTAAATAAATTTTCAACACAAAAAACCACAAGAAATTTTTTTTTATTTTTAATGCAGACATTTTGTGCATCTTTCTGGTGAGAACATGACAGCTTGAAAGCTCAATTCAATTTAAATCAGAGTCAATAATTTTATTTTTGTTTTTAGTTATTTTACTTGAATTTGTTAAAATTGAGTTTTTTTTTTTGTTTTGATGAACTAAAATAAGATATTTATATTTTTTTATTTTGGTTGCCTTTTTTATCTTAAATTTTTCATTTGGGATTTTTGAAGGCGTCCCCTTTTTCGTGAGCATATATCTGGTCACCCTAAGCACGCCTGATCTGATTATTCAATTACATTAATTCAAAAAGAAATAATTCAGACTTGCCCAAAGTTATGGTATTTGAAAAACGTAAGTTCAAATGATTTAAAAGAAACTTTTGACTTATGTATTTGCCAATTTGTTAAGTCGGTTTATACATAATGGGTCTGAATTCCATTCAACGATCAACTATTACGCTAACATTGCCGAAGTTTTGGATATTCATAGTCGTATTGCAGTTCTCGAATGATGATATTATAAATTGAATAACGCCCCGAGACCCTATAGTGTTCCATTCCAGCTGTTATCTTAAAAAAGTGTTTATCTGCCGTCTATTATCCTATTAAAATTATTTTCAACCAGTCGCTTGCAACTGGAGTGTCTACATTAATGGCAATACTCTGATATTACACCAATATATCTAGTCTAGCCATAAAAACCGAAACAAATTTAAAATGCAATAAAATAAAAATGAATGAATATTTTTTTTCCTTTTTTTTGTGTGTCAAATATGTCAATTTTTATTCAAACTGGTCGCCTATGGCATTAACACAAGCCTTTCGACAGTCTGGCCAAAGATCAATAGCAGTGCGAACCCTTCCCATTGGTAAATTTTGCACTGCTTTCACAAGGGATGACTTCAGCGGCTCAATTGTGGTGTGTTTTGTGGAACGGGCCATACTCTTCAGAGCCCACTACAATTCATTGTCCAGGCGATTTAAAACTGGGTTAAATGAGGTCCAATCTTCATCTTTAATAAAATCTGGTACATTTTCTGCTAACCATGAGTGGTCTTGGCCTTGTGATCAGGAGCAGAATCCTATTGGGATAACCATGGCTTATTTTCAAAAAGAGAATGGTTGAGTGGTCTCACAATGGTCTCCGAAACAGTATTTTGATACACTTTAGCCGAAGTTTTAAAGCCTTTTTCGCAATAATGCAGCTCAGTAGCCCCATCACAAGAGACGCCCTACTGCCGGAACGTGACCTCTCTGAACTCTGGGAATCATTTGGAAAGCCATAATTTTTTTTTTTTTTAAATTCTCTTAAACAGTAAAAATCTTTTCATCTGTAAACAAAATTCTTCGATACTTTTTCTTCGCGTACCGGGAAATCGGATTTTTCATATTTTCGCTCTCTATTTCTTTTTAATGACACGGTAAGCAGATGTCCAGTAGATCTGTGATAGGCTCTAAGTCCAAGATCGTCTTTAATGATCCTTGAAATGGTTCTGGAAGCAATACCCATCTTATGGGACAGCAATTTGTGTTTCCCAAGTGGATTCCGGCAAATTCCCGCACTGACCGCTTGACCACATTTTTCGTACGAGCCGAACGCGGGTGACCCGATCTTTTCCAATCATTAATTCCTCCGGTTTCAACGAATCTTTTAATGGTTCGATGAACAAAAACTGGACTAATTTGTAGCGGCAATAACGTTTTTAAAATTGACTTCGCGTCAAGTCCACATTTATGCAATACAATTACCGCGGTCCTGTTTTCCTTTTTTTCTTCCCACTCCATGATCACTTTTTGAAAATTAAGGACAAACTAAATAATTTTTAGAAGCCTAAAAGCCATTTCAAAAATTATTGTATAAGGGTACTTGCTCGCCCAACAGAATAATAACGGGTGTATCAGTATTTATTAGACTTCTGCAATGAATGATTGCATTCAGTTTCAAGACATTCAGTGTCGTATCTTATCGTATCTTATTCACTGTACTCGCATCTTGAAAAATAAATTGAATGAATCAATAGATATTTGATTACCGATTGAGTATTGCACCCATTTATAATAAAACACAAAACAAATAGGTACATTTCACTGAATACACTGAGTTGCTCACTCACTTCACATTCAGTACTATGAATTGATATAACCTAATAAATTGATATAAAACCAGTGAAAAAATGCTACAATCCGCTTGGAGCGGATCGTGTGATACCCTATCCCTATCTTATTTGGTCGTATCAGTGGGCGGTGGAAAATGTATTCACACAAAATGTTCTATTTTGCCCTATAAACTAATATTTTTACTCGAAAACTAATTTTTGAAGTAAACGCCCCTAAAAAGTGGGCGTGGCCATATACAATGTATAGACGATTTGTAGATTAAGTGGATATCTACATATTTGCTCAAGGAAGTTTTTTCGAGTTTCATATGAAAATAGTGATTTTTTGAAAAGTGGGCGTGGCAGTGGGCGGATTTAAAAAATTTTTACACTTGTATTGCTTACTTTTCCAAGGACCTCGTATACAAAATTTCATCAACCTAGCTCAAAATTTAAAGCCCAAAAACTGGTGACAGACAGACGGACGGACGGACATGGCTCAATCGACTTGGCTACTGATGCTGATCATTTATATATATACTTTATGTGGTCTATCTTCAATATTTCTCTATGTTACAAACTATGTATCAAACTTAATATACCCTTAGGATAGGGTATAATTAGGATAGGGTATAAAAAAACATTCGTTGAAAACACACTAAAATCACAAAAAACAAAAAATTGTAAGGCAGGGGGGTCTATTCTCACCGCAATTCAATTTATAGCCCACTATAGTTGGCGTCCTCTAATTTGGAGGTGTAGCCACTTTAAACGCTATAACTTCTAAACTATTATAGGTACAAAAAATGTTTTACATTTTGGAAAGACAATTTAGTAGCACATACCATCTGTGCAGCTACAAAAAAGTTATGGCTTCTTAATCTCAAAATTATGAAAATGTGTTGTTCCTTTTTTTACTTAAATGTATTTTTCTCCAAATTTTTACTTATTTAATTTTTATCCCTGAAGTATTTCCTAAAAATTATGTCATGGTCGCCCACTTTGGGGGGCTATAACTTGAAATGGGCTGAGAATAGAACCCCCTTCCCATAAAATTGTTTGTTCGGCGGAACTGCAGCAATCTCCCCTTAAAGGATTATACTGCTTAACTGGAACACCCTGTATAAAAAGACGGCATTCTGTCTAGATAATAATTATTAATTAGTGTGCGATGTTCATCGAAAAATATCAGATATGGCTCAATCAACTCGGCTAATGCTTAAGGGAACTCTGGTTAGTACTTCCCTGTTACAGACTATCTGGAAAACATGCTATACCCTATAGGGTAAAAAAGATCCCAGTTCTTAACTTGAAGTACATACATATACACAAAAACTCTAGCAGCTATTACGGAAGCTGTAATAGACGTTTCTTCCTCCATTAAAAAATTATAATAATAGATTTATTATTTTATATTACAGGAAAAAAATATACCACAAGAGTGCAGAGGAAAAAAACATCAACACTGACATCCGATGAGATTGTAAAATGCATTTTATTTTCTGCTTTTTCCCGAAAGGAAACGGAAAGAAACTACTTCACAACCTCTATTGGCCTGCCGGGCAAATGAGAAGCGAATATTCATTTTAGCTTAAATACTTGAGACTGTCGTGCCAACTGTGGAAGAAAAAGAACAGCTTTAGTGCAGCGAAGGACATTGGGTTGGAAAGGTATTGTAGCAATGTCTCTCTGCTACTCTCTACGTCTTGGTGCTTTTTTAAAAGACCTAAGGAAAAAATTCTTTCTTTTCCGTTCACATGCAATGGCAGATTTTATTTTTTTCATTTTTATCTCTCAAAAGGACACAATTTCCGCTTTGATATAGTTTTTTTTTTTTTTGCTACTCTTGTGTTTGTATTTTATGTTGCCTGGGCCTGTTTCTGTTATCGCCGCAGCATGCCAATGGATTTGGAGCAGGTTTGTTTGTCCCATTTTTAGTAGTTGTCTTCAACATTTGTTTTGTTCGCATGCTGACAAGAAGAAAAGTATTCAGTACAACGCCAAAGTCCCAGATATTTCCTATTGGTACATATGCACATATATGTACATATATAGTAGAACCGTCATTTTAAGTACGTATATTGGTATAAATTGCCTTCAGTTCACTTCGCACGTCTGTCTTTTTCTCATGAAATGTGTAATATTTTATTTAGAATATGCAGTTCGGTGTTGGTTTCAGAATTCAGAAACATTGAAGAAAAGTGTTAAACAAATCTAGGTTGAAAAAAAAGTCGATTTTAACAGTAGAAAATCTATCGCCACTAGCGGAGTAAATGGTTGTGAAACAACATTGTGGTTACTAATATACAACCATAACTAAAGGTCCAGTGCATATCGAATGCAATTTACGATATAGAATAGAAAAAATATTTTGGGTTTTAAGTGCCTTTTGTTTATTAAAGGAACAAACAACATTCCCGGTGAAATAAGTGTTATTTCGTTAAATAAAGAAAAATACATACATATATTTATTACCTTCCAAGAAAATCCACTTCGATTCCGAAATGTCAACTAGATTCCTATATTCATACAGATTTATGGCCTCAAGCTTGGATACAGTAGCTGTAAATTTATTTAGAGATATTTTTTTCATAATGTACGTTCAGAGTATCAGAATGACGAAGATTTTAATTTAATGATTTCAAAAGCTTTTTTCATTGAATGAAGTTAGCCTTCCTCCTTTTTCAGTAGGCAGGCTAAGGTTGTGAAAAAAACTGTGTCGGATAACACAAGTCCAAAGATCTTCAGAGATTGTTTGGTTGAAAAGAAACACTTTTATTGAAAGATGTGTGTCATAAGATCAAAGATCCGTACCTTATATCCTCATTCAGTCAATAACTCAGCTATAAGATTTATAAGAAATGGTAACGTGAATACTTATGCATGGTTCATTAAGTCAACTTATTTCTTATTGTTAGCAAAATAAACGAAAAAAAAAACAATAAATTAAAATCATAAAAAATTTAAAATTATTAGAAAAAAAAAATATTATTTTATTCTATTAATGATAAGTTATAAAAAAATTATTTTATTTTTATTTTATAAGCCATTGATGACAAGAAGTGTTTCAGTTAAATCTTCCAGACACAACATAATTTAATTATAACCAAGGCTGAGCTGTTGTGATCATTTGCTTTCTAATCGCGCGCGAATTGAATTTTATATGGGAAAAGGTTTATCTGCCTTAGAATTCTTTGCAAAGACCGTATATACATCACGAACGGCTAACAATGTCGTCTGGTAGTAGTTTCGAGGTTTTTCTTAGTACATGTTTGCGCCTGAGGAATATTTACATCAATTCTAACTGCATTAGGTCTTCCAGCACACGGAAGATCACAGACAACCCCTTGTTGCTGAAAACGCTGGACCAATCGGTAAATTGTTGGAGCACTGGGCACATTTCGAATATGAAGGAAATCTTAATATGATCTTTGTGATACATTTTGTTTTCAGAATCATTATAAAAGTACAATCTTAATAAAGTGAGATATAAATGCTTGCTCTAGACTCTCTAGAGCATCTACAATTTTTCGAGGTGGACGTGTTAAATGATCAACTTCATATTCTTTAAAATCTGTAAATATGGAGGAAACACTAAGTTGTTGACTTAATTCCAATTCAAAACTATTGTTTTTAAAAGCATCTAATTTTTTTAAGTGTAACCTACAAAATAATAAGATGCATTTTCACTACCGGAATCAACAGTTTTATAATCAGATTCGGTTCTGAAAGCGAAAGTCAATTTGTTTTTTATTTTTGATTGTTCTTACAGAATTATAAAATCAGGAAGCTCTAAATCAGTAACTTATTACTTCCTCCTCGGTTACGTAAACAGCAAATGTGTTTTTAAGGCGATCTTGATTAAGGTTACGAGTTAACATCAACTGAATACCATATGCCTTTAAGTTGTTTATAATACTAGTGATGGCATTTATATTCTGCTGGTGTCCTCTTAAAAATAACATCTTCCTGGTTACATTGGCAAACTTATCCAAAAATGTAATGCTCCGTAAAAAATATTTGTGTCGCTTAAGAAATTAATTTGATCCTCACTTGCAAAAAATTGCCTTCTGGACTTCTGAGGTCTTTAAATTTAGATGAATTAAAAGTGTCATATAACCTGTCTAATTTTTTGGTCATTTCGGCAGAATTTATAGCGGTTGAGGAGACATTACCTACACTAGCAAGAGCATAAATACATCATACCTCACACGCATCGTCTGAAAATTATCTAGGAAAATATGTTCGTCGGTTAATTTAGGAGCCAATCTGAATGAACAACTTTTGTCCCACAAGTAGAAATTAACCACATCGTCCTAGTTTACTTTTTTGTTATGTGCAACAATATCGCAATATTTTTGTATTTTCTACAGGATATAAAAGACTATTAAAAGGAATACCAACAAGCCTACTAAGACCAATGGAATTTCCACCCTGGTTTGAGATTACAAGCCTTGGTTTCATGTCTACTTCGGTAAATTTTTTAACACATGTAAACAAAACTTCTTTCAATTTTTTTACTATACGAGCGGATTTAATAGGATAACACCCAAGTAACTGCTTATACCGGTGAGTAATACCTCTACCTATGTATGTATATCTTCTATCCCCTTGTGGGTCTATACAACACCTACTCGCCATCGTGTGCGGTTTCCGGAAATGTGGAAATACAAACCAAAATCAATTATTTAAGAACTTGCAAAAAATAAATAATTAAATAATTTAATAAATAAATAAATAAATCTATAAATAAATAAGTACCTCCTTACTTAAAGGGCTCCCGACCCTTGTAAAGTCCCTGCCTGAGACATCGTTGCCTTCCATCCTCTGCGGTCCCGGGCACGTTGCTTCCAGTTGTGAGAACCAAGTTTTCTGGCATCCGCGACAGCTTGGTCTTTGTACCGGAGGTTCGGTCTTCTCCGTCTCGATCCTAGGGGCTGGGATTCGAAGATTCTCTTGGCTGAAGGATTGTTGTCCATTCGCTCGATGTGGCCGAGTCAATGTAGACTACATCCACATCCTGGCACAGCTCATAGAGTTTGTGGTTGTATCTTCTCCTCCAATCGCCCTCCTCGAATATGGGACCTTATATCCGACGAAGTATTTTTCGCACTAAGGTGCCCAATATTTTCTCACCCTCTCTTACCTATCGCCCAGCACTCGGCTCCATACAGCAGGACTGATCTTTCTATATAGCATCAATTTGGTCCGTCGAGTTAGGAGTTTTGAACCCAGTTGTTTCGCCAAACCGAAGTAGCAGCGGTTTGCTAGGGTTATTCTTCGTCGGATCTCTACAAAGGTGTCATTTGTAGGACTGATATTTGTTCCGAGGTAGGTGAACTCCTTTACTACCCCGAGATTATACTTATCAACAGTGACGTTCTGCCCAATGTTTTGGACAGATAAATTTTTGTTTGTTGATAACATATACTTTGTCTTGTCCTCATTCACTTCAAGACCAACTCGTTTCGCCTGCTCATGAATACCCGTAAATGCCCCTACGACGGCTTGCCGGGATCTTCCGATGATGTTAATATCGTCTGCGTATCCCAGCAGTTGGACGGATTTGTGAAAGATAGTGCCTTCCGTGTTGACACCTGCCCTGCGCACTATCTGCTCCAACACGATATTGAAGAAATCACATGACAGCGCATCTCCTTGCCTGAATCCGGTGCACGTTTGGAAGAGCTCCGAAGAGTTGTTTCAACCTTCGGATGAGCTCCAGGAAGATCCTTTTGTCGTTTTCTGGCGCTTTGGTATATTGCCTAAATGAGCCTGCTCTTTCCAACGCCTGCGCCTTCTCACACAAATTCACACAATATGATATTTTCCTTAACGTTGTGTAGAAAGTGCTATAGGTGTATTCTTTTCTTGAGATTCAGAATTCGTATACTAGCCAACAAATTCTCCTATGTAGTTAAAGCAGGAGTTTTAATGGATCTGACCTCATCCGCGGAGTTATCTACAAGAATGTTCTAAACAGGATTAACATCGGGTATAGCAAACACGGCGAACTCATTATCTAAGTTCTCATTTTGCTGGGTTTGGTGCTGATCTTAATTTTTCTGAGCCACTATCTCAGAATATCTGGCAACATTCTTCATTCATTCTCTCAGAACTTGATAACACTGTCATCATGTTGAACTAAGTTGTTAACATGATCTGTCACGCGTTATGGTGTTGCCATCCAGCTTTCTTGTATAGACATGTAAGCAGAATCGAGTTTCTTATATTAAGAAGTTCATGCATCATGCCACTATTTTGCTGGATGATATCCCTTGACATCTTCGCTATTGGCCGTAATTTTTGGTGGGAAAAGAAAATTCTTCCATAGATCCTTTTCCTGGAGTAATTGAAACTTGATCCATCGGTGTATTCTCCACTGAAGAATTGTTCAAAAGAGTCTGTTGAAACCCTGGATTCAAATTTTCAGGCGCCAGCAAATTTTCTTTGGCAATACGTAATATTGTTCCTTCATCATAGGACGAACTTCTTTAGCTGCAACAAATGGAATGTTCTCTACGTTTTCCGCTTCAGGCAATCAATTTTGGACCAACGTGGTATTCTACTCCAAATAGGGAGGAGTCGATAATAAATATCGAACCGCTGTCAAGATTTTTTTTGGGCGAATGGTTTCACTTACATAGCTATGGGTATTCGCTAGTCTTCTCTTGAGGTGAACTTGGAAGACGTATGTCTGCTCAAGCGTGCATTGAAGCTAAAAGACCATATATTCGACGTTAAGTGGTATATTTACCATTGCACCTTTTAATCCAAGTCGCTCTAGGCTGTGACAGGCCATATTTGCATTCATTCTTTCATTCTTTATCTGCAAAGTCTATGAAAAACTACCTTTTAATCAAAGACTTATTGAAATTCTTGATCTGACTTAAACCATAAACCTTCGCTGCATGTGCACACATTTTGTATTCAAGCAATGTTCTTTGCCGTTGAATGTTTGTTGCTTGAACTAAGTATTCAGCATACTTTTCGGATGACGTATTACAGTTAGGTTCTTGGTTCTTTTGGGATTAGCGCAAGCTCGTGCTTTAACTGTTGGTGGTATCAATACGATGTATGCGCACTCTGACTGCGGTATATAATCGCAGCTCTTCTTGGTGAAATCGCTCTCTTAAAGGAATTTTTCTTCTTCTCTGAGAGTTGATCAATTGCTCTACATAGCGAAAGTTGTGGTTAGCTCTAAGCAAAGAGTGAGCTAGAATGTTCCGTTCTTGTTCATCTTTACTATGTAATGGGTCCTGCCGTCTTCCTTGGTGTTGTTCTTGATGTCGTATTGGATCCTGGCGTCTTAAATGATGCTGGTCAGTGTTCCTATCTTGTTCTTCTCAACGATGAAGCTGCATATTAAAAACATATGTACTATATATGTATAATAATATAAATACATATGTTTGTTTATAGTGTTTTTTCGTAAAAATATGATAATTACAGTATCGTTTATAACGTCCAAATTCTTCGACCTCGATTTTTCACTGCAGCAATGTGCATATGCACATGTACATATATACATATTTATATAATAAGAGATTTGTCATTATAAGGAGCGTGTGTTCCTTCAAGTGAATAATATCGAACTATAAAAATGTTCACACTATTGAAGATAGATTCTGTATAGTCATTGTTTTTTTCTATTCAAGGAACAAATAAAAGAATATTTATTTTTAAAGAAAAAAAAGTGCGGAAAAAAATAAGTAAGTAATAATAATAATAATTTTTTTTTTTCAATTTATTATTAGCTTAATACAAGCAACACAGAACTTAGGACTATGTATATTACCGAATTTGACTGCAAAGTTAAAATACTACACATTTAGAAAGAGGAGGAAAGGGAATTTCTAAGTGTTTTTACGCCGACTTTCTTTCTTGAACGTCTTCTTTATTCTGATCGTTTTTTCTTTGTTCGAATTCATGTTCGTTAAGTTCACATTGATTGTCAAAAGAGCGTGATGTTAACTAAATAAACAAAAGTAAACATAAACACTACCAGTGCTTCCCAAAAGTACAGTGGGATACAAAATTTACATCTAAATATAAAATAATAATAATTGCCACATTTTGTTCATGTAAAATGCCATAACGCTACGTTTTCACAACTCGAATACAAATTTTGTTTAGATCCACATACAACTCACCTTAAAAAAAACCAGTGAAAAATGCTACAATCCTCCTGGAGCGAATCGTATGATACCCTATCCCTATCTTATTTAGTCGTGTCAGTGGGCGGTGGAAAATGTATTCACAAAATTTTCTATTTTGCCTTATAAACTAATATTTTTACTCGAAAATTAATTTTTGAAGTAAACGCCCCTAAAAAGTGGACGTGGCCATATACAATGTATAGAAGATTTGTAGATTAAGTGGATATCTACATATTTGCCCAAGTAAGTTTTTTCGAGTTTCATATGAAAATAGCACCCAGATACAGATGTGCACCAGCTCACTTAGGCCTAAAAGGCCCATTGTAGTACCACCGGATCTATAAGAAACCCCAACTAAATACTATAACTGCGACACTACAGTGAGAGACAGAGGACCAGTATAGATAGGCTACCAGACAATTACACAGTTAATTACACCTAGAGGAGGTTCTTCCGCTGAATCAGGAGAACCAACCAGAGCTTTTGATAAATCGTAGAAGATGCCTGATGGGTACACCAGTCAGGTCACAGAGGTCGTCAAAGATGAAGGACGCCAGGTGGAGGTTTCTTCTTGACGCTAAGGCAGGGCAGCTGCAGAGAAGATGAGGAATCGTTTCCTCTTCCTCCTCGTCCCTGCAACTCCGAAAGAAGTCGTCGTTAAATAGTTCAGAGATCTCCATCAGAGATGAACGGCAATCTTTTACGACCGATGATGTGGTTGTGGGTGATTCCAGCGATTTAATGGCTGCCTGACTGTCCGTGAAAATGCTAATATCCAAGGCAGATAGTGCATTACACTTCAGCTATGACAGGGCTTCTTTAATTGCCATAATTTCCGCCTGAAAAACGCTACAGTGATCGGGGAGGCGGAAGGAGATGCTTGACTTAAGCATAGAGGAGTATACACCGCCACCAACTCCGTCTGAGGTCTTGGATCCATCAGTGTAGATGTCGATCCTTCCAACATCCACCTGCTCCACATCAGACCATGTTTCATGAGCTGGTATTGATGTACGGAAGTTACGACCAAAGCTGAGTTTAGCACGGGTGTAGTCGGTGGTTACATCAATGAAGTTAGATTCATTAAGAACAGAGTAGTGGCCGTAATTGAGAGACAGCCATTGGGAAGAGGCCGACAAACGGGTTGTGGTTGAGACCGCTATTTGTTGGCTGACGATGTCTATTGGCAGTAGGTGGTACCTAGAGCTGCGGAAGGTGCAGTTCTAAGGGCTCTACATATGCAAATACATGCAGCTCTTTGAACTTTACCCAGGAGAGAGAGGTTAACAGTCTTTAGAAGAGCTGTCCAGAGAAAGGCACGCTATAAAGAAGTATAGGTCTCCCTTGGTAGCGGAGAGAGGCACCAGGGATTCATCGTTAATAACGATGATAACTCCCCTGGTGTCATTAAGAGCTTCCTCGACCCTCGCAACCTTCCAGTTGTGAGTAGGAAGCGTTGAGTTACATACCCGGATCAGATCCAGGATGTCCTTTGGATCCTCTGGTTCAGCTGGGACGCGAATACGGCATCTCGGTCGACTAGGAATTTGATCCTTTTCGACCACCTCGATGCGAGCACCCGACCACAGACGGCTGACGTCCATGTTGCTGACCAGGATTTTGTAGAAGTCCTTAGACCTCTGGTCGACGCAGGTGATCAACTTTACGTGCCCTTGGTACCATACTGCGTCCCTACAAATCGGCAAGGGGCCAGGGTGGTCCCTCAGCGATTTGACAAAGACTTCGACTTCGACCTTCCTCCATCTTTCAGCGGTTATCCCACCTTCAGGGTCACTTCTGTCAATCACTGCTACTTCCAGGTGTTCTTGGTTAAAGGGCTTCAGCGTTCCTAATTCAGGGGCTGTTTTAAGCTTTTAAGGGCTGTTATGAGGCCACTCCGCCGAGCGTTGCCGCTGAGGCGTCCCCAGACTGCTTTTTGAGCGCGTCCAGCCTGCTTGTAATCCATACAAGCTGCTTGTCCGACCTGGCGAATTCAGGATGGACTCGATTCTCATTTGTTGGCGCGAGAATTCTCGTCTCATCCAGTAGGTAATTTTAGCGGGTTTTACAGTTCGACTTGCCGGAGCTTGCCGAGCTGCCACTGCCGAAGTTGAAGGTCCTGGCCCTGGGGTTGGAGAGGTGGTGTTTAACCGCTTGCCAGAGGCCGGACGGTTCACCACGGAGGTGGAAGGCTTAGAAGATTTGAATGCGCCTTCAGGGTTCGAAGCGGGAGCGTCTTTCCCCTTGCTGAATGCAGCACAGTTGGTCGACCCGGAAAGACTCAGTAGGGGATGTTTCCCTACGGTAGAGCTGAGTGGAACGACAAGACGCTTGCTCGAGGCCATACGTCTCATCGGTCCCTCAGAAGGAGACTTATATTGGGGGTTTACCCCTCGTACTGCAGTAGGTAAGGAAACCGACTTTGGTGCGAGGCCGGACGAATCAGGCTTCAAATTCGCTGAAACTGGAACCCCGTTCCCGATAGGTTTAGTCACCAGAGCATCGGTAGCTTCAGTTCCACCAGCCGCACTGCAGCCAGGCTTAAGAGCCAGAGCCTTCACGGTGTTAGCTTCACATCCTCTACTTTCGCCAGGTTTAGACACCAGAGCATCGGTAGGTTTGTTCCTGTTAGTTAGTTCATTGCTAGATTTGTTAGCATTGTTGTTGTTTTTGTTTTTTGTTTTTTCATAATGTGGGTCCCACGAGTGGCGGAGAAATAATGGGGTGAACCTGCACAGAGATCCTCAGTATGCAGGCACGGCTGCTTAATCCGGAGGGCGCCAGGTATTTGGATGCTCCGTTCGGAACTGGGCATTTGGGTTGGGCCGTCAGCCAGGCTGATCGTCGGCACGGGTCGCATGACACAACTTGAATCCGGCCCAGGAATTGGAAAGAGAGGAAAAAAGGGATGGGGTGGGACAAGGTAGGGATGACTATATTTTAGCTTAAATTTTAAGCTAGCTGGATCAAATTTTGTATACGAGGTCCTTGAAAAAGTAAGCAATACAAGTGTATAAATTTTTAAAATCCGCCCACTGACAAGCCCACTTTTCGGAAAAAACCTTTTTTTAGTACTTTTATATGAAACTCAAAAAAAACTTTCTTATCAAATATGTAGATATTCACTTACTCTACAAATCTTCCATAGGTATATTGTATATGGTCCCGCGCACGTCTTATTGCCCGCTTTCTAAAATAATCGTTTTTCGTAGATTTTAATCAAATAATATCAATCCTTAGAAGCAAACTTGAGTATATGTTAAAATATTTGAAAAATCCGCCCAATACCACGCCCAATTTTTGAAATAAAATTCTTTTGGAGTAATTTTATACACAAAATTATATATAAATTCAGGCAATTTTTTGTGGAAAAGGCTACATACATTTGTATATAGGAAAGGGATAGGGTATCACAAGATTCGTTCTAGGCGGAGTGTAACATTTTCAAATGTTTTTCATATAGTTTTTATTTAACACACTTGAACTAAAAGTCTTCCCTACTTTTTTTTTGTTCTATTATTTGCTAGGAACCCACAATAGTTGCAAGTAGAAGAAAAATGTATTTCTTTAAAGTTAAAGGAAATGTTATGGACACTGTTTCTTTCACAACGTAAATTACTAAATGTAAAATAAATTTATTTCTTACATAGTACTTACCTTAAATAAACGAAGCCCAATTGTATCATTTTGACAGAACTTCTAGATACGGTGTGTTCCAAAGAACACAGTTTTCTTCAACGAGTATCCGAGAATAATAGCAATTTTATTAGAGTTCATGTACAAATCATCTACCTTAGGAAGTTCGTTCCTACCAAAGGACTTCGTTCCCTTGCTTTTGACGACGTAAAAATGATAAAGGCAGAATTGTGTAGCACGGGACGGTTAGCACAGCTTCACATTGATTGAATCTTTTTTCCTTAACGTCAAATCAATCAGTAAATGGACAAAATATCACAGGGAGCAAGGAAAAACAAAAAAAAAAAAAAAATACACGTCTTAGTATTTTGCGCACAGCAAAAGGTAAGATGACATCCTTCTTGCCGAGATAACAATTGAATTTGGTCAGCAAGAAAAGTGATGCTTGCTAGTATAGTGTTTGCTCTTTATTTAATGGTCAAACGACATCCACGTTACTTTGAGGATAAGCATCAGTGTATTTGTTTTTTTCTGGATAAACTGAGTTGATCGAAAAACTAAGATACATGAAAAGTGTGAGTTTATACGCCTTTGAAAGGTGAAGAAAGGATGGGTTTGACCCGAAGATTGCATTTTCGTCCTATTTCCAGTCCGTTGGCTAGGTTCAATTTAGTTTCTGTAAGCAAAAAAAAAAAATACTCCGCAGTAGACTATAACACCATTACTGGTTCTGAGAAGGAAAAAAAAGCGTGTAAATAAAGAAATTTGTTTGCCTTTAACCCAATTCAATGCTATGGGGTGGCTGTTGTTTGGTTATTACGACGGCCTCATGGATAATTTATCAATTGCCCTCATGAAGTTAACCGCAAACTTCATCTCCATCTGACGTCGGGGTTGCGGTGTGGTCATGTTCTTTGTCGAGATTATAATATCGGTATTCAGTTAGGTCACATTGTCTGGCAATTAACTATTGATGTGGAACTGCAATATGTTACTTGTCTATCATGGTGTAGGGTTTTTGAAAGTACGGTAGTACTTAAGGTATGTGCATATTTCATCAACTTACAAAAAAAAAAAATATGCAAAAAGTCACTTTAAGAAATAGCTAAGCTGTAATCGTATGCGAACGGGCATGGTTTGGTTTCTCAAACTAAGAAAGCATAACCAAAACTCTTATTATTATTCTTAATCCTTCATTTTCGATCGAATTTTAAGAGGTTGAGTGCCACCATACAATCCGAAAAGAGTTCCCACAGGCAACCTCATTATCAATCATTCATCATTTTTTGTATTAACATTTACTTTTTAGGTATTATAATCGGAAATTGATTTTAGAAATTTGTATTTGCTCCTTAATACCTAAATTTAACCATTATTATTTTGCGGTGACACATTGGTCTCGCGCGGCCCCCAGTTAGAGTAATGAAGTAAATCTTGAAGGGCCTCATGGGTCCAATATTCGAACGGTGGAAAGTAACTTCAGTTCGTGTGTGGACCAAGTGAAGTGAACCAGCTAGAGCATAGACTAGAAGACGAAGATGTGTCGTTTGCATTTTCCGGTCGAATTTGTGGACGAGTTCTTACGTCATCAAGTGCTTTAACAATTTGAATGCCAGATTCTTCCGCACCCTTTGCTCTTCTAAAAATACCAGGTCTGCCATGTCTGTTTAATAGCAGTTTAAGTAAACAAAAACCATTGCAAAATTATGCATTAAATCATAACTATTCACAATATAATGAAAATCCTTTAATACTTTTTTTTATTATTTTGAACATAACCTTTCATTTTTTACGCCTGCATACCTTTTTCAAATTTTGTTGTTCTTTTATTCGGTCTTTGTTTCATGTCTACCTTTCAAAGTGCTTTAGCTTCTTTGTTGACACGACGCACAGTTGGCAGAAACAACAAAGAGTTGTCAATATATTTTTTTTTTTTTTCAAAAATGCCTTAAGTCTGTTTTTATCACAAAAGACATGTTCTTGCATTGTTTAGCAATACCCTTAAACCAAAGCAAAGACTTGCGTACAATTCCGCCTGTCAAAAGGTCAGTTAATTAAAGCAACTTGTTTAAGTTTACAGTAGTGTGCACGAAAAAGGTTGGCGTTTAATAACTTCCTAATTCAATATAATTTTATTATTAATTTTTTCGCTGTGAATGTAATTTCATGAAGTATATACTTTCTAAAACTGTGTTGAAATCATGTGTCTAGTATTAACTTAACAAAACATATGAAAATGCTACAATCCTTGTGCAGCAATCGCTCGCAATCCTTTTTCTAAGTGTTTTTTTCAAATGTCTTAAAATTATTCCAAAACCTGAGTTTGCTCAAAAACTGGTGATAGTGGGCGGATTATGAACATTTTTCAACAAATATTAAATATTGCTCCTAAGAACTGATATTATTCTAATGAAAACGCCAAAAAGCTGTTTTTTTTTTAGAAAACCCCAGTTAAAAAGTAGGCGTGGCCTACATATTTGGTTAAGTTAGTTTTTCCGAGTTTCATACAAGAAAAAGGTGGGTGGTAAGTGGGTAAATTTTGAAAATTTATGCACTTGTTCTGTCCCGATATTCAAAGGCTTCGCCTACAAAATTCATTGTCTTAGCTCAAAATTTAAGACCCAAAAACTGGTAACAGATGGACGGCTATTGATACTGATCATTTATTATGTACATATATACTTTATTGGGTCTGTCTGCAATATTTCTCTTGCCCGTTTTCACAGTGCTAGCTTAAGCCTCAGCTGGAGCTTAAGCTACGGTTTAACTCATCTTGGTGTTTCAAAGTGTCAGCTTAAGGGGTAAACCCTGCCCAGTATTGATAAAACTTAAGTGGCTTAACTATTGGCTTAACTACTGTCAGAGCAAAATTCATCTTTCGATGTTACCAGCATTAGCACATTACCTTTGTTTAATGTAACTACTTTATTTATGAACATGAACCTAATTATGCAAAATACTACTGTTTTCCAACATTGTTACATCACTTGAAACTTTTATTTCTGGTCCACCGCCCGTGGCATACCTACAATGCTCGCTTTTCCCCGCATTTTAAATTATCGTATTTTTTTAAAAAACACCTGAGCCTCGAAATATATCTCCGCAGCCGGCATTGAATTCAATTTCAATTTTTTTTTCCACGCCATTTTTCTATTTGACATCTCCGATCAGTTCACAGTAGTTAATTACCCACAAACTATTCACAATCACTTCTTATATTTGGCTTAGCTAAGCCACAATTTTTAAGTGACTGTGAAACCCGAAAATCTTAAGCGAAAACTTAAACCCTACGTTTTACTTAGCTAAGCTGCGGCTTAAGCTTCCACTGTGAAACCGGGCATCTATGTTATAAACTATGTCTCAAACTTAATATACCTTTAGGATAGGGTATAAAAACCACAATGTTCGATCAAATAAATGAAGCACTATTCAGTGTCTGACTGACCTGCAAAGTATTCACACTAAACTAACAAATGGAAAATTATTTTTATCATAGAATATACTTTTCTACGCCAGACTTGTTATCTTGAAATTCGAGATGATGATGAACTTATACTTATATTACTTACCTACATTACACACACGAGTACTTACCCCTTCAGTGGGTTCGTAATCTCTAAATTAAATCCTAAATTCTAAACTAAGTTATTTACCTCGACTCCAAATCTGGCTCCAGGAGCTCTGCGAGGCCAATGTGTGTCTCTTGAGCTGGCGTCTTCGTCGGTGATAAAAGTAGGTGAATACTATCTCAGCCATGCGAGCGAACAGTAAATAGTTAAATGTGTAATGTTTATATTCAAGGACGTGGCAAACGTTTAAAATGCCCTGATGCTCTGTCATTTATTTTCACTGAAAGCTTTTGTATTTTCTCTAAGACCAAATACCCAAAGTTATATTGCTCAGTGGTTTATGTTCTATGGGAGATACGTCAGAAATCCATAACTTTTGAAATAATCGGTTTTGCTAAATAAAACTCAGTGTTTCGTAAACAAGATATATATTCTACTAGAAAATGGTGCAATAAGCTATACATGCACAGTTAAAAAAAATGGAAATTCTACTAAAATAGTGTAATGAAAATGTATTTCGAAAAACAATTGTAAATAAATTAAAAACTCGAGTTCAAGTTTTAGAACTATTATAAAGCAAAAAGTTAATGTTGTGCTTCAAAGTATTAATTTTCTTCACAAAGTATTTCTAAATGTGCGTTAAAAAATGTTACATATTAAAAGGATGTCTGGTTATGTTTTTTTAAGTAACTCTGCATAAAAATATGTAGCTATCGGGAAGTAAAGCTAGAACATCCTTGGATAAACTAGTTTTCTTTTTTAGTTGTAGTTTTCTTAAGCCCGTTATGTAGGGGTCAGAACTTAAAAGCAACTGATTCAATAAGTCTTCGTTTGCTGTTTTTCTTAAAATCTTTCGCGGGTGATTTAATCTAAAGGACTTTATATCTTTTTTTTTTTGCCTCTGCCGCCTCTTCAGATAATTCTCCTATAGGCAAAAGAACGTTCTCCATAACATCTGACCCGTGGATGAGTATCTTATGAGCAGATATCGGAAGGTAATACCAAGGATATGTGGCCATCAATCTTCTACCTGTTTCTAACGCATAATCTCTAAATTTACCTATATCAATAGTATATCCCGAAGACATAGCTTTTAGTATAGTAGCACATCTATCGATGAGATCCTTTTCGATACCAGTTCCTTCTGCAGAAACTTTCAAAAAATGTTCTTGCAGTATTCCCATCGTTAGATATGCCACTACAGCCCGTACTTGGCTGATCTACATTCATTCCCAGTTTTGTTCTGAATGGGATTTGGACATGCTTCTTAGTTTCCAATAGAATTTCTTACTCTTCCTTAGTTTTTACTTGCCTTTTTTTGACGGCTTGTCGGTATGAAATATGAATGAAATATTCCAAATGTAACATCTAGAAGAGCTAGTATTACTGAAAGCTGAACAGACCTTTCTGTCAATCATTGTTAATTGTAAAGAGTGACAAACTATGGATGCTATTTTATCTTTGTAGTATATCTCTTCCTCAAATTGGTTTCTTTTTTAAATTAAAACCTTATTGGCCTGCAGTACCTGGTTGAGGAAGAACGTGGATTTCTCCAAATAATTAGGTGATATAATGAATTAACTAGTCCTAAGGGTACGTAAGAAGTTACAAATAGATTTGAATCTTTGCTTTCAGATCTAGAGATTTATTGTTTGCGTTCATTATGTTCGCTACTACCGTCAAATTCCCATTTTCCAATTAAAACTAGGCTGTCTAAAGAAGTTCAAGATACTTCGTTAAATACTTCCTTTTGTGATTCTACTAATCTAAAAGCAGTGTGATCGAAAAGACTCTGAAGCTCAATTTCACCTTTATTATAATTTAACTTTAATATCTTTTGGATAGCACTCTTTCTTAGCCAGCAAAATCTTACTGTAGGATGGAAAAGCAGCGGCAGATAGCTTAGTAGTAACGAAGTCTTTTGATAGTAAATATTGGCGTTTCGCAGCTTGGCCTTCGTAATGAGTGACAAGACTTCTTTCGTGTCAAACAGACTAAAATCCGTGTTGCAAGTTGAAATATTTTGACGCATTTATTGTCCAATTGACTCGTCGAACTTATGTGTACATACGTCTCAGCTATTCTTCTTTATTTTGCTCTGGCGCAACAATTGGAAAAGATTTTTCGCAGCCGACCACGCTTTACTAGTTTCATAGAATTATCCGCCGAATAAGATATTCACTCTACATAACATAACCATTCGGAGTACTTTATGAGGAAATATATTTTGTTGTGCCGACATTCGGAATATTCACGGTATCTAGTAAGCTATTAAATACTTGTACAGATTTTTCGATTAAACTGCCATTCTTTGTCACCGAGATATCATAAACATTTTTTCTACACAAAGAGCAGATGAACTATGTGCCTAAAGAAAGTTTGAAATTGGTAACAATACAAAATAATAAAAACAAAACATAATAACGGGTGATTCATTTAGACTTGTTTTTTACAGGTCACGCGTAACTGACTTCATGGTATCATGTTATTCTTATTCATTTTTGTTGGCAAATCATAATTTAATCTATAAATTTGCGATTAATTATTATTATTATTATAAGTTTATTAACAACGAATTAAATTAAGTTATTTAATTAAGATCAGCTAGGACCTTCAGCTAGAATTTGCGATTAAAGAATCGTGGCGTTTACTGTCGCTAGTGCGCGTATTGCCATTTCCTACTGCGACTCCGATTTTTTAATCGCGGCGACAGAAAGTCGCCTAGCCTCAGTAATCATATTTAACAAACTATTTAATTTATACTGTAGGTATTGCACTACTAAAAACTGATATCTCCGTATGAAACGCGACGAAAATCTGTTTTTTACGAAAGGCACTCCCAAAATGTGTAACCATATACATATAGTTGATTTGTAGAGTAAGTAAATAACTACATATCTATTGAAGTAACTATATGTATATTCCTAAAATGTAGGGATCGCTGTTTTATTTTTGTTGACAACATCGTGTATTATCTGTAATAATGAACACACAATGGGTGGGGAGGTTAACTTACATACAAAGGCAGGCAAAATTATTTCTCTAAATTATTCTCCTTGGCAAATAATTAAGTACCCTCTAGCGCTACGAAATGAAAACAAAATTGCTAAGCAGAGCTACATAGTTAATTAAAGAGAAACTCTGCTTACCGTGGATTAACCATCCAAATCCTCGCAGTCATCTCTACTGTTTTACAAAAGTCAGCCACCTACAAACTTTAATTAGAGAACCTCTCGATAATCCACAAATGGATGTCATAAAATGTCTGCAGACACTTTCCCCGAAATTTGGCCTATTTAATTAGGCAGATATACATATCCCAATTTCAACCCCTAATTTCCTAATAGTTGAAGGCTAAGAGCACAAACCACTTACAAAGTTTTCCCGATTTTATGAAATTGCAATTTCCAAGACGTGACCCAATGAGAATACAAACTGCCAGTATCTAAGAACTTATTCAATGCCTTGGCTCTATTTATTTAATTAGGGCTATCACCTTCGTTTTCACGCTGTACAAATTCCAATCAGTAGGTCACATGATAAGACAAATAAAAAATTATCAACGTCAGGTCCTCAATTAAGGATAAGAAAATCATTATGTTGCCAACAAGATTCAGCAAAATAAAACCCTCATAAATAGTATACCCGTCGTCGTGTTTACAAAGTTATTCTGAGAAGTATTCTTAAAATGCGGATAATTAAATATAAACTCTCTTTTACACAAGAGTCTAGCCAAAATAAACTAGGGCGTGATTTGTTGGATGTATTTGTTTCTCCATGTTTACCAAATCAAGCAGAGTGGTGATGAAAAAAAAAAAACATTAAACTTTTGTGGCAGCCAACGGCGGTGTTGCCTGAAACGTACAGAAATGAGTAAAACAAATATGTAATTACACAATAGGGAGGGGAAATATCTGAAATAAAATTAATTACTAGGCTACCAGAATATCAAGTTCTTTTATTTTTATCGCATGTACATTCATACATACATACAAACATATGAAAACAGTAGACGGAACGACCTATTAAAGGTGATGTGCTTAATGGGTAAAAGTTGGACAGGCAGGAACTCCTTTTAGACCTAATAAATAGCTAAACTAAGGTTTTTTTTCGATTTCGTTTGCCTTGTATAGGAAGATAAGTTATTGGAAAAGTTTGCTGTGGCGGTTTCTTGAAGAAGTTTTTGGTTTCAATCGGATATTTGGAAAATAAGTTATTCGGAAGTATCCATGGACAGCTTAGAAAAAAAACACCTACATATGTATATAAGAAAAAGATTGCGTAGGATGTAAAAAAGCTTGAATTAGATACTTTACTAGTTTTCATAATAGGAAATAACCTTAATTGGAAATTATGATTGGCACTAGCTTTATTTCAAGGCGAGTAATCTATTGGTTCTTTATCTTCATAATGCTTGCAAAAATAACGTTTTTCGCTTTTTTTTTGTCATTTTGTTTTTTGAAAACTTCTTCAGCGGAATTTTGTTCGCGCGCCACTGCATAAGTCGGTCGCATCTTTCCAGCCAATTTTTTTTTAGTTCAGGAGTTAAAAGATGACCCGTAAACCAACACAGGCAGCCTAGACATGGATCTCGTTAATGTATTAGATAGATAGATAGATAGATTTATTCGTTATAAAAATTTCTTACATAGGTTATTGCCCAATTTACAGTAATGTACAGAGATTTGATATTTTTATTCAATCTTTCTACTGAAACATTATCTTTAATATATTTAATTTTCTTTTATTATACAATTTTTATTTTAAAGGAAAACAACGATAAAAACCTTTATTTAAAGAGAGAAAAAAAAATAGTAAGATAAATTTAAATAAAAAAATAAATATACATACATAGGCATATGAAAAATGAATAACATGATATGGATAATTACATAAATAATATCTTAAGTATTTAAAAAAAAAAATAACAAGTACATTTAACAAGTAGAAATAAATAAAACATATAATTAAATAATGATAAATAACAGTCAACGAATAATGAATAATAAATAAATATATGTATAAATAAATACACTAATAAATAAAAAAAAATAAATAAATATATAATAAATAATAAAATTTTAAATAATAAATAATAATTAATAAATGACAAAAAAAATAAATAAATAAACAAATAAATAACAAATAAATAAATAAATAAATTAATAAATAAATAAATAAGTAATTAATAATGAGTTAAAACTAATAATAGTAAATGACAGTTTTGTACTAAAGTTACATGATTAACTGGTTAATCAATGGATTATCCGACATATCACAATTGTTAAAAAAAATGTCTTTTAATTTGCTCAGTCTATCAGAAACCAATTCAACATCCGCCTGAAAATGCAAGTTTATTGTGGAGTGATAGCGAGAAAGATTAAGCATCATTTTGAGCAACTTGTTTTGTGTAATTTGTAACTGTTTTTTGTGACACATTGCACAATGATTCCATACCTGGCATCCATAAAGCAGTATGGCTTGAAATATTACTTTGTAAATATAAAGCATCTTACTCGTAGTTGCGATTTGGATTTTTTTATTTGTTCTCGCAAAGTGTTTCTTAAAAGTTAGCAGTTTGTCTAAGTATATGCCTAGATATTTGACACATGACTGCCAAATAATGGTCTCTCCCCTAATATTAAATGGATTACTGGGTTAATAGCAAGCTTTTATTTTCCTGGTGAAGAAAATGGCTTGTATTTTACTGGTTTTTACTTTAATTTTCCACTTGTTGTAGTAATCTAGTAATATCTCGATGGCATTTTGCAGATTTGTCTCAATTGTGAGACCAAATGCATGCGACGGGAATAAACCGGTATCATCAGCAAAAATTGCTGATTCACAGAAGGGAAGCTAAGGAAAGTCAGACGTAAATATGTTATATAAAATTGGGAAATATTTTAGATCGGAACGATATTTATTGATGCACACGAAAAATCGTCTACTTGACAAAAAACTTTGGACAATTTTAACTAAATACGATGAAAAATCAAAAGACAACATTTTGTGAACAAGGCCATCATGCCACACGGAATCAAAGGCCTTTTCAATATCAAGGAGTACTAAACCAGTTGACTTGCCTTGTGACCTTTCGTTTTTAACGTATTTTTTAATTCTGTAAAGTTGGTGAATAGCACTATGATGACTTTTAAATCCGAATTGTTCATTGAAATATCTGCTTTTCCTCAATTACTTTTAATAACTTCTTCTTCAAGATTCGTTCAAAAATTTTACTAAGACCGCTGAGAAGACTTATCGGTCTGTAGCTACTAGGTTCTTCTAAGCCGTGCAAGGGCTTAGGAATTGGTATTACTTTTGCAATCTTCCAGCGATCGGGGAAGTACTGTAGTTTAAGGCAAGAATTTATTATATGAGCTAGAAATTGCTTACCGTGGTAAATTTTTAAGGTAAAGATTTTTAATGCCGTCTAAGCCTTCTGTTTTCTTTACTTTTAAACTTTTGATCGTATCTTCTATTTCTTGTTCAGAGATATATTCCGTTATGGAAGTAGTAGGCTTATCGTGGTCAAAACTAGAGGATGAATTGCTCACTAGAGAATTAGTAGCCGCATCACCTAGGTTTTGAGAAATTTCGTAATTTTTCACAAATGATAAGGCAAATGCGTTAGCCTTTTCGATATCGGTGTGAAAAACCTTGTCAGATACACGAAGGTTAGGGATTTGTCTGTTTTTATTTTTTACAACTCTGACAATATTCCAGAAGTTAATGTATTAAATTCCTTGGAAGCACGGCCTTTACTACCCCACCCGTACGGACGACGAGCCGGGCGACCACTTCTTGGCCTGTCCTCTGCTCCAGACAATTCGGCGAAGCGAGCAATAGGCCGATAAACGAATATTCTCGATATTTCGAGTGGTTTTAGAAACAATCGATTATGCATAGGAGCCGTGCCTTGTCCGAGACTTGGAGTGGAGCGTCTATAAACTGCAATAGACCAAATGGGGTTATCTTCCTTTTGTTGATAAAGAGAACAAATTCCGATCCTTTAAATAGTCGCTCAGTAGAGGTTGTAGAATGTATGATGTACGTATGTATTTCTCAGCGAACAGTTGTCTCTTTTACTATGTGTGTGCCGTGGCTCAGTGGTTTGTGCGTTGGACTATTTTCGACCGTTCAAGGTTCAAACCCCAGATAATTGGTACTATAATAATACAGTTCAAACTCGAATATTTATTAACTCGATTGAAATTAGTTGGCAATAGTGGCAAGACTGAAATTTAGATGCAATTTTTATTTGATAACTCGAACTCGAACTACTTCGAATGTCTTGATAAGTCCAATTTCTTGATAACTCGAAGAGATCATTTGGCGTCACCTTCGATAAGTCGAATTCTGAAAGGGATTTCCCAAATTCTTTGTGTTTTTACAAAGACCGGTGGATATTTAGGGGTTGCACAATTCGGTCTCTTTTTTCTCAACTTGATAGAATTTCGCATACTGACGTCCAAAGTGACCAAAGTGTGCAACCTCTAAATATTGCTCGATCTTCTTGAAATTTGAAATGTATATCTTTTACATTACTTAGAACCGGAGCGGAAGCAAAGTCTGCAAAAATTTCACATTTCATTTTTTGCCTTATAAAATGAAATGTACGTAGAAAATCGCGATTTTGCTATATGCGATTAAGAATTGTCATATTTCTTGTTAGTAGGAGTTTGAACACAAGTTTATATGTCTGAAAGTGTACCTTTAAAACATTATCTTTTGACGAAAAATTATCGAAAAAGAAAGCTTTTTTATTTTACTTAATAACTCGAAGTCTTGATAAGTCGAACTTTTTTGGTGGCAAGTGATGGTTCGAGTTATTGAAATTCGACTGTAATACATTTTTTTCAAGGGGAGGATAATTCTTGTAGATAAAACTTATTGATTGTCGTAGTAAAGTAGAAAAGGGCAAAACAAAGTCTGCTGGGCCAGCTAGTAATATATAATAATCACAGACTTTCAAAAACCACTAGATACACCATATCTTTCCCATCCCTTCTTTTATCTGTCAATTTACCTAACGTCCATGCCCTATTAATCAGTAAAAGGGTATTCATATCCCCTTTGGTACGTGCAGATTAAAAAATATATGGTTACTTACACACATGCAGAAATGTATACCTACTTTTTGTCGTCGTGAATAGTATAGTATAATTGGCTTAATATTATCACTACATTCTCTCTTTCGTAATTCAATATTGTTCGGCGCTGGTGATAAGACTAAGTTTGACATTGATAAAAGGACAGTTCACGTAAGGAGTTGACTAAGTTAGATATAATGGCAAACTTATTCGTTCGCTAGAACACCGAATGTTTAATCTGAACAGCATAATCAGCTCTCCATCCTTTATTTATGTGCATATATGTATGTATATGTGCATACGTCCATACGTGCTTAATTACTTGCCATGCTTTAAAGGTAATATTGAAATTTTCCTGAAAAAAGCTGCTCCAATGTTGATTCAGTTAAAGTGACAATACCAGATGTCATCTAACCAAATGATTAAGCCAAATCCATAAAACATGGTAAGCTCAAGTGTGGGACAGAAGACCTAAGCCCAATAAATGACGGATAACAAAAGCAAACGAGAAGAACAAACTTATACAGAAAAGACCAAAATAAATCAACTTTTTCCTCTTTCACCGGATATAAGAACACATTTTCAATCTCTATACACACGTACATATGTATTTCTTTGGGTGGTACATGAGAATGAGGCTAAAAAACTTTTCTCAAAATTTGCAAATCCTCGTTCTTAACATCATCTGGTAAAACAGTACGAAGTTCTCTCTGAAACAAGAAACCAAATTAACCGCACACAAGCAATATCACCAGGAGCGAGAGATACTCCAAAGCATTGAAGCAAACACTTTCAAGGCCTCATTGTTCCATTCAAAGTTTTGTCAAGAAAAACCACTGGCGAAGAGCATAGATAGTTTTAAGTAAGTTTAGGAAAATTTTGATGCGTACTCTGAGGTTTGCGCCGAAGGACACAACTCGTTTTGTTTTTATCTGTCTTTTCATGTATGTAGATGCATTTGAACATCTTTTATGAAGGCATTGGAAAGGAGGCCTTAAAATGTAACTACAGGGTGTTTCAAATGGCATAGTCCAAGAGAAGAAATTAAAAATAATGTATTTACGTAAGGTTACCCGAACTTAAGAGTCTGCCGACTCTATCTGTCTGTATGTACACACAGCCTAAACGGCAGCACTTATTTGCTTCAGACCTCTTATCTGAGCTCTGTTTTTGTACGGTCACGATTTCAGGAGAAGTCGAAATTTTTATTGTAGCCCTGCTATTAATAGTATGTACTTTACTTAGGTCCATTTCACAAAAGCCAAATTTCTCAAAAACGATTGAAACGATTTTGATTAAATTTTGTATTTCGAATGAATGTTCTGCTAATGCGAAATGTGGACAAAATTTTATGTATTAAGTAATGAAAATTGTAATAATCTCGATAAAAAAGTACTTAATTGGCTATAACGTGTAAGAGCCAACCATTAGCTTATAGTGTTGTGCAAGATATACATATCTGCACCTACAGATTTATCCGAAAAGAAACTGTTCTACGCCACGAACTATTAAGCCCGCCGCGTATTCTGCCATCCTGGGTAAGCGGGTTCCTTTTCATACTTACTTACTACTGATAGTTGGAACGGAACTGTCGTAGCTTGATGTTTAAGCTAATTGCATTACTTCGCCAAACTGTGGATGGCATCCAAAAGGCAAATTTTGATATGTCTATTCGGCTGGCTATATCCAGTTCTGTTCTGACATCGGTTAAGACAATACTCCCAAGGTATTGGCAACGCTCTAATATCTCAGCCGTGGATTTAAGCTTTAAGAGTAGTATTTTAACGAAATCGTTCGAGCGGTTTTCGCGCAAATTGGCCTTTTTAAAAAAAAAAATTATAAGTAAAGTACTGTTGTTAACAATTTTGGTAAAAAAATTGTATGTCATCTGTTTGGAATTTTTCAACTGAATAATGATTAATATTTAAATTGAATATGAAATCAAATCAAAATCGTTAGATCCGTTTTCGAGAAAATCTAATTTTTGTGAAATTGACCATAAGTAAGGCACCGTTAATAATAGGGTTAAAACAAAAATTTCAATTTCACCTCTATGGATTATCACACAGACCATAGATGTGATAGAGCACGTTAATCTTTTGGAAAAAAACACTTTTTCTTTTAAGGACAAATCTTTGTAAACTAGTGTCATTAATTATAATGCACATTCACACTTCTATGGACTTATCCCCATTTTTATTTGAATATATTCTTCTAAAAGTATAAAAGTATAGAGCAATTTAGAGCATACATACATACTCGTATGTAAAATAAATCTGAAGTGAAAGGTGTTTATTGTAAAACAGGCGATAGGATGATGTGAAATCCGGAACTGGATATCTATAGACACAGAGATAAGAAAAGCAATTAGGAAATTTCCAATTGTTAGAATCTTAAAGTAAGATAATGTCTACTGTATCTGTACACCACAATCGGACGTTCTAGTCCGTAGGAGAGCACGCAAGGGTAAAATGGAGAAAACGTCGACTTGCGGTAATGTTTCCGCACTATTCAACGTAAGGGAAAAAGGAAAAACAGGACAGAAAACGTAAAGAAACTTTGAATTAGTTTATGTTGTCAGTGCATTGGACGTAGGCAAATTTGTATGGTAGAGAAAGTTAACGAACGAGTGCACACAAGAAAATTTAGACAAAAGTGTATTACCGAATGCCAAGTGCAAGGGATGTTCGGAAAATTTATTTATAGTGTAAAATTTAGTTGCGGTCAATTTACAAATGAGTCAGCATGAATCGAAACTTATGTACTATAGTGTGACAGAAGGATTGTAGTAAAAATTACATAAAATTCATGGCAAATGTAAAATTCGTTTGGAATGGATTCATAGTCGTCAAAAGTTTTCAGAAAAAGAATACGGCAGGTAATCGTCACTAAATGATGACAATATATTGTTATAATCTAAATGTCGCAGACAGGTAAATTTTCACAAAAAGGCCAAAATTACTTTTTTTTTTCGATATATTTTTGCATGAGAATATCAAAAATTGAAAGTTTTAATAAAAAGCACCATTTTCAAGTAAATTTACATGGAAATTCGATAAAAACTGAACAAAATTAAAAAAAATATTGTTTTGAAATTTTTCTCAAAAACTGAAACACATTACATATGCCATAGGGTTTTAATACGATATTGAAATAAAAAAAAAGTGAAGATAAAATAAACATAAATAAACATGTGTATGTACATATACACATTCAATGACTTGTTAAAATGAACCGAAGTCTACTTGATCAACCTCTGGTTCTATTAAAAACTGAAGTACTTACTTCACTGAAGTACAAATTTCTTGTTTTAGGGTTTAGTTTTCTTAAGCCATATATAAATGAGTCAGAAGAAACTAAAAAATTGTGTAATATTTTGCCTCCTCAAAAATTTTCCTGAAAAACTTTCTTGGGCTTCTTCGCCGAGCTGCCCAATAGAAAGAATACCTTCAGATATAATTTCAATGCTGTGTACCAAAATTTCATATTCAGTTGTGGGCCTATCATACCATGAATACAGTTGGCCAAACAAATTTGCGGTACCAATACAACAATATTCTATAAATCGTCAGATTTTTTTTGAATATACTCTGGATATTGTTATTAAAACAACCCGAAATTAGCATGTGATGTTTTCATCTCTGCTGGTTAGATCGGAAGAAGTAGGTAACAGAATCAAGGGTAAATCGACGGGCGGTCTTGCCATCGTTCATACATAACGCGGTTTTGAAAACTGATAGTCCCATTCGGCTTCTAAATGATTATTGAATCCTTTTCTTATTTTCTTCGACTTTTCCTTTATTTTCCCCATCACGAGCTTGCCATTTTCCTATATAGGAGACAAAAAGTAAACATTAAAAAAATCATATCCACGCATACATAGAAAATCAGCTACAATTTTCTTTGTTTACTCTGAAATTTCGATATTGTTTTCGGGTTTGACCTTTTCTATGAACAACTTATTTTTTTCAATGTCACGTACAGCTTCTAAAAAATTTACAAAGTTGATTTCTTGAAAGAAATATAAAACTTGATCGTGATTCTGTGTCAAAAGTAGCCCTAATTAAACAAAAAACTAAATTTTTTGAGCGTGCTTAACACATTTTAGAGCCAATATTCCAAAAAGTCGCAAAAGGTCGCAATGTTTTATGATTTTTTTTTTATTGCGAAGATATTCATCTTTCTTTTGAAGCAGTTTGAATCAACTTAACTTTTACATTACCAAAGAAAAAAAAATCGTTTTGTTTTGACTGCTCAAATACATTATCTTAAATAGCTTAAAAATTTACTCCGCGCTTAAAATATTGTGAAAAAGGGCTATCAATCTTTTTTAACATACTATAAGGAACAGAATCACAAACCGAACTTGCTACTGCACTCAAATTAAAAGTTTGCACTTCAGAAGCATCTACTTATTAAATAGTTACAATCTGCATTGCATGAACAATCATATTCAAAGCTCATGTTATTTGTAAGCAACTTTGCATCGAAAAAAAAAAACAACAAACCGAATTTTTTTTTATAGTTTTGGCCATGAATTTGGGGAAATTTACCTGTGTGTGTCGTGTGAAAATTGTAATAGTTTGTATGTGGTCCTTGCTTCTGTGTTCTTTTATTTAGCTTATTCTTTGAAATGTTTTTTCCCTGCAGTTTTGCAGCTCATGAAGTCAGAGCTTTTTTGCACAGGAAGATTTTTCGGAGCTGAATCTAATGGTAAACTCAACTTATTTTTGAAAAGTGCTCTTAATACATTTGTGCACTAGGCCATAGATACGAGTATATCCGAGCTGTGGTTTCAACAAGACGGTACTACATGCCATGTACATAAGTGACGCAACGGTCGAAGTTGTGAAGGAAAAATTAAGCGACATCGTACGTCATTGATTAACTGCCGATCATGGCATTTGATACCACTCGTTTATTTTCTTTGCGGCTGCGTCATTCCTTAGCCTAGTTAACAAGCCAACATCCTAAATTTCAATTTTGCTGAATTTGTGTTACCCAAATCTAATGAATTTTAAGAATTATTGAAATATGTACATGAAGTCGGTTTTATTTGTCAGGCTGCGGTTGATACACAGACCCTGGACCCTGGGGGTCCAATTTTAACACACTCTTTGCTGTATATAAGGCTGTAATTCGGCGATAATACGTCGACTGCTTCCAAGTTGTGAACTAGCAACATCGTTCTGGCGATTTGACGCAATTAAATTATTTTTTCTGGGGACATAAAAAGTCGCATGCCTACGCCGATAAACCAGAAATATTGACCGCGTGCCCCATGCAAGGAATTCGCAGCCGCTAGACCGCTAAAATTAGAAGATTAAAGGCTCAGTTAGAGCTAAAAAATAGTTATTCGTAATAGTCGTACAATTTTACGGGCCACATACAAATATCAGGAATCTGTTAAAATCGAATCTATTTTCTCATCTAGCGGTTGCTAGATTCTTTAGCGAAAAATCTATCATCCCACTGCAAAAATATTCTACCAGCTAGATTAGAATACAGCCCACTCCTTTTAGCAGAGCAGTGACCAGTTATAGTAGAAAGTCAATCAGTGAGAGCATTTCTTGGCGTTCCCATTGATTGAGTTTTATCTTCATCTGGTTAAGGGATAAGCAACAGAACGCTTATTGTCCCTGGAACAGAGATTGGGCTCCTAATCTGGCAAGTTTACCAGAGTATTCATTACTGTGAATTCTCAGGGACCCAAACAAGAGTAACTGTATTGTGTACAGAGGTACTTGTAGCCAGTTACAAACTAGCCTGGACTCAAAGTTAACGGGCATAAAGATTTAAGAGCTGCTTTTGTTCAACCCAAAATTCTACCACCTTCAAATCCAAATCTAACACTTTTTCAGTTAGAAAATAAATCGAGTTATGTGTCGTACCTATGCAAATTGCTTCCTCCCAGACCCAAGACTCATAAGTATGCAAAAATAAAATACAACACATCGCCGCAACTTTATACTGTCAAGTGAGTCACCCAAAACTGCACGTGGCCCGAAGTTGACTGTCTAATTTAGTTCTTAGATGTTCCGAGCGAAAGCACTTTACACATATGTAGGTATGCAAAGAATAATATAACATGCTATGTATAATGCAGACCTCCATTTGAATAATATTCCTAGGTGACACGTTAAATTTTGCGACTTTTGAGTTCAAACGGAGAGTTTTATCTTCTTACTTGTTTTATCGGTCTGTCAGCTATATATGATAATTCCTTGCTTATGATACACGGCATTTATGGTAAGTTTCAAAATCTACCACTTTCTACCACTCTTTGGTTTCTCAACATACCACTTTTTGCCTACTAGCAAGTCCCACTGCTATAGGGCATTATCGGTGAGACGATAACTACGATAAGTCCAATGGATTATTTTCGGTTGTAGTCACAATTTCTTACCAAAAAACCTGGGCCACGCCCAAAAGATTTTAGTTGCCTTCCCTATGATTTCATCTATATGGCGTTTCCTTTTTAACTTGTGCAACAGGGTATTTTGTTGCTATCTATCTGCACTTTGCGTAAAGGTAGCGTGCGCAGGCTTAAGTTTCCTTTTTTTGGTTTTTAGCTTAAAATGACATTTGAAACAAAGTTATTATATATGCATATATGTAGATACGACTAATATGAACACCTACTTTAGAAGCTTGCCTATTACCTGCAATAATAGCGAATTTATGTCCCATTAAGGAACTTCAGTACAACAGTACAATTTTTTTCTCTCCACCATCTTATAACCACTTACTTACCGTTAAAACTCCTACTGACAGTACATGTTTCAAAAGCCTTATAGCAACAGAATTAATTTAGTTCTATTCTAAAGAAACCAAACAAATACAAAACTCGGAATTAATAATTCACTCTGAAGTCATTTTTTTTTTTTTTTTAAATTAATTTAGAACGTGCCAATTGTCATTAAAAAACAAAAATAAATGTCCGCCCAGTCTACTTAGTACATAAATACTCTGGATAACCGCTGAAGAATATTTCGCATTCTTGAAACAGAACTCTGGACAATATAATTTACAACAAATAAAATGAATACCAAAAGAGGAATTTTAAGTATTCGCAGGATATTTCGCTTTTTAATTCAAAATAAAAATAATGATAAATTGTTTGGAATTTAATGTCCAGTTTAGCATAGGGACAGTGTGTCCTTCATGTTGCAGGAAAAAACAGCATAACAAACTCATGTTTGCAATTTAAAATTCAATTTCAATTAAGGAGATGAGAGTATGGCACAGCAGAAGAATGACTGAAGTGGAACGGCACATTTACCACCTATTGGACAGCCACCCAGTTGTTGTGCGCATCTCTCAAACTCACATAGGGTGCAAAAGTATGATATGGGGATGAAATAATAATGGAGAGGCAAGGCACACAAACAATCCAAAAAAAAAAAAAAAAAAATAACAACAACAATGGCAACGGAAAATTATCAAAATTAAATTTTTCTCTTGTACATTTCCTGCGAAATTGAAAAAGTTTTATGAGCTTTTCGTTGTGAAAATACCTTGTTAAATAAGTTACACTTTTCGACAATAACGCTGTGACGACTGTGAAGAATCCAGCGACGACGATCGTCCTGATGACGATAATAATGACGACGATTATGGTGATGAGATAGCCGTGCACATAAGTGAATTGGAGTTGTTTTGTTTTAGTTTGGCTATATCACTTGTGTTGGCCAATTCGTCTGAAGCTTGCCAAATTGAATGGTTGAGATAAGAAAGTGTAAGATAGCCATGCCTACAAATTTCATTGTGAAATTTGAATTACTTTATGGAATGTCAGTACTTTCATATACATGCCTATGTATATAAATATTTCAGTTTATGCAAATTCCGCACCTGATGATTGAGACAATACGCCCCTTTAAAATGATAAGAGGTAAGAGCGGATAATCGGTAATTATGTAAATTGTTGGAATTTGACTGGAATTCTCTGGTGTGCTTAAGCTTTCAATTTATATTCGCATTTAAAATACTTTGCATTAAAGGCTTATGATAATAATACTTACCAGGCGAGTCTGAATTTTGTTAAATATGTATCTTAATTGTGCTTGATATATGAGCCGTTAACTATCTTCTCAATAGTTATGTGAAGTTTTTTTTTTACTGGTCCGAACTCCTTTGTATAGCAACTCATGTCGCTCATCAGAAACATGTTTTAGTAGTTCAGGATGCCTTCCTGTTACTTACAGTGCAGCTGGATTCAACCGCGTTTGTGATAGCGGTACTAATGCCCTCTACCTCGTGTTCTAGCTCTAGATAGTGTGATGGAGCTCTCCTGTAATCAAATTCATACCTAGGGTTTCACAAAACATTTTCCAAATGGTTGGGGAGTTCCCTACGTCATAGATATCAAGGGAAGAGGAAAAAATAAATTCTTGTAACACACCTTTGATATTGGTATCGGTGCTCCCTTATATAGTGTTTTGAGCATTCACATCCCAACCAATCAGCTTATTTCAGTGCTCCACTAAGCGCTGCAGTTCGTAGGAGACAACTGGCTCGTTCCCAGCACAGTACGTAAAAGCGATGATGATGGTGCGGTGGATTCCCTCGATGTGATCTGTAAGGGCATCAAGTCTCGCGTTGCATAATCTGAAAATAGGAGAAAGTTATTTTTGGTATTTATAAGGATACCTGGCCTTAGATTGGTCACCCTTAAATCCGAAATTACCTTTCTATCCTTACACGAAAGTCCTTCGAATATACCTCGCAGGATCCAGGACTCATGTATTAGTTCTATGCCCATGTTTTGTTTGATAAACATCCCAAATGCCCCAATGGCATAATGGATGTTTACCTAGGAAATTTTGATGTTATTAAGCATTCATGGTTTTAAGGGGCTGATGCTCCCTCCTCTTGCAGTAGGCCATCCTCTTCCTTCAGACCAAGCCATCATTTTGCGTTCCTAGGAGTGCCAGGGAGGTTTATATTTCTTGATCTATGCTGCTCGCCAGGAAGATCGTTAGGGCAGTGAGGCCCACACCCTTCAAATTTCTTAATTTGGATAGTACAGTACTGTCTTCAGCCACTCCGCAGTTTGCGAAGTCTCCCAGTCGACAAATAGCATTCCCTTCTTGAAATTAATGCCCTGGAACTTGAACTTGTGCTTCCATCGCAGGGCCATTCAATTTCAATCTGCTACGATTGCGTTTTTTAGCGCACCTAGCTCCACAGCATTGAGCATTTCCTGTGAGTAGTCCGCAGGAAGTACTGGCACCGGCTCACCCTTGGCAGCCACTGTCTGACTTTCGCTAGCCGGAGCTGCACCTGCACCCAAAGCATAGCTTCTCCCATCGGAGAAGAGCGTGGGCCCTGCTTGGGGTTTCTTGGCACTCTCCTCAGTCCTCAAGTTTTTCTACACATTGCATGTAGGAGGTGTTATTGCATTGCTGCCCCTCTTCGCTATTGGCATAGCTTCGGAGTCGGACTTAACCCAATGCTCCATCTTCCATCGGTGCTACTTATCACCGTTTACTAACAGGTGCAAAATCGATTAGTAGGAAACCGTGTCTGCTGTCCTGTCGTGGAGGCTGTGCTTACCGACTAACCCCCCAACATGTTTTTCTTATTGTTTTTCGCGATGAAGTCCTAGAGTACAATTTTAATCAGACTTTGGTGAAGGTATGTAGGTTTCATCTTCCTTCCTCCATATCAAAGTCTTGAGCGATTTCGCTGAATCTAATCTCGAACTTTTATTATTTTTAGTAGCCGAGCCGATTGAGTTATGTCCACTCGTTTGCCGGCTTGTGCGTTTATCAGCACTTTAGGGCCTTTTATTCACGAGATCATCGGATATATGTACAGTAGGTACAAGTATTTCCAAATCCACCCACACACATGCCTACTTTTCAAAGAGAATGACGGGGTATTAAATTATTAAATATTTGCCGTTTGTTAATAAACACATGAACATATATATTTATGTACACACATAGGTATAATGTCGATTTAAGTGAGATTCGCGGAATGTGAAAGAAAGGAATTCTGTGCATAACACCTTTTTCGGCGAATTCGTTTGGTGAAAAGTTTTTCAACCTTTTTTGGTTACAACATTTTCCGGTGAAAAGCATGTTAAATTGTATTTCATTTGGTATGTAACATGATAGGAAGTAAAATAATTTTTTTTTTGTCCTTCAAACAAGGTACTATTTTTTCCTTCACATTTTCTCAGAAATTTAAATTAAAAAATCGTGTTAAAAACATTATTTGTTATGGAATTTGTTTTTAAGATTATCAGGAAACTATTTCTGGGTTTCACAATGGAAAGAAAAATAATTTAATAAAATAATTTAGGTTTCCCAGAAAGTAGTTGATTTATTTATTGAATTAAAAAGTAAGTTTAATCAAACTCTTCGAAAAGAAAAAAACAAACAAATCGTTCGTACCCACAGCCGTTTATAAGATTGAGTGGAAGAAAGAAGTCTGCAATTTTAGCGGAAGTACACCGGTATCAATAAAGTTGTCGACTTCCTCGACTTCCTGTTCGGCAATGTAAAGTTTAGCGCGGTATTATAATTGTTGAAGGCTTTTGTTTTAGCTGAGTTTGTTTTGAACCTTATTCTGTTTGATTCAGCTGGAAGATGGTGGGCGCTCAAACCATATGTGTAAGGTGCTTAAGGTTAGTTGTCATAGTCCAATGAATTTCATAGTTGCCTTCCACCATTGTTGTACGGTGGAATCACCAAGCAGTAAGAATTCATGATGTACTCCACTTTGGAAGCTACACCATATCATTGTGAAGGCGGTTATACTTATTATTTTCTTATGTAGACTTCATAGTACTTTCCTGCGCAAGGCTAACGGGAATGCATTTAAAAATAAGCTGTCGAAACACTTTTTCAAATAGGTAAAAAGTAGAGGTAGTGGAAACTCATATAAATGTGTTTGATACAGGGAGTTCTAGCGTAAAAGCCTGCCTATTTGATGTAAAAAGTTTAAATGTTCTTTGACTCTTCCCACAATTTATTTGCTTTCGTTGAAATTCGCTACCAGCTAAGAAATGCCAGCCCTCTCAGACCAGTCATAGGTCCATTGTAATACCACGAACATCGGTTCATAGACGCAACACCACTCGTTTGAACCATATTGCGTAAGAGGCTTTTTATGTCTCCATTATTTAGATCATCTAAGTCACAATAGGAGCCTTCTACTCTTAGGAGTAGCTTTCTTCTACGGAAGAGGGCTGGACAGACATAAAGAAGGTAAGGAAAAGTCTTCTCCTCTCCCTCATTCCTGCAATTTCTGCAGAAATCTTTTGCGAAAAGGCCTAGTCTTGTTGCATGCTTTTCTATTAGACAGTGCCAAATCATGACACCTATTGTGCTTCCAATATGCAGACTATTGAGAGAAATCAAAGTTTTAGAGCATTGCAAATCCAAATTGGCCCGAATCAGTTCTGTGGCTAAGCATGTTTTTCATCTTTTCAATCTGACATTTGTACTCTCGATTGCATCCAGTTTGAATTTTTGCTTACACGTAACGATTATTATACCTAAGGCATCTTTGTTTGGAATATTGGATAAAGTTGTTCCTATTCTCTCTCTAAGCATCGGGAGCTCTTAAGGAAAGTTAAGTTCTATTTGTCTGCCACAGCCTAAAGCAGAATTTCGACCTTGTTATCTGAGCTCTTTCGGTTACAATACGAGGCAAAATTGGAACTTGAAGCTTATTCACACCTTCAAATATTCCTAAAGAATGCTTTGGATAGGCACAAATCGATATGTAGTTTTCAGGTACACGAATTCTGTTAAAGAGCATTTGAAACTTACTTAATGTCTATGCAAGTAAACAAAACTTACTTTAAAGCTATAAACCTATCATCCAGCTAAGGACACGCAAATTTATTCGATGTCCACAAAGCTTTAACAGAGGAAGTAAATTATTCCTCACAATTATTTCAATAGATGTCCTTCACAATTCCGGTTCTATTCAAGTGTATACTACAATGAAATGTTCCACCCCTATTACTCACATAACGTATACTCATGATCATGACAATCTCTCGGAGTTGGTCGCAAGGAAAAAAAAAACGTCAAACCTATTCCACAGCGACAAGTATAAGTGGATGTAATGTATCTCATTGCTGACGTGATGAAAATACCAAGTGACATTCGGTGAGTTCGAAAAATTTAACAATCAAGCTTCGGATTACACCTGCTTAACCACCACCCCTCTGTCTACCTCTTTATTTCAAGTCTGTTGGCACTTGCTCTTGTCTTTATTGCTCTCTTCCATATCCTTTAAGATAAACCCAAGTCTTGAGTGCAAATAATCACTAGAAAAAAAAAAAAAAAAAAAACAAGTTAACGCAGTATACATAGATGAACATTTAGGTGTACAAGTGGAGGTAAACATTATACCTTCTCCGCGCAAACCCTCTTATCATCATCACCTCAAATTGATGATGGGGGAGAACAAGACAAGCAGCTGAAGCATTGAAGCTGGCAGCACAAAAATAATGGCACACAATTTTTACCATTCGCATTAGGATCAAGCAAAAATGAATAAGTGAACGCACCCAAGGGGCCTTCCTACCAAAGTCATGAGCCCAATGTAGCAACGATGAGATCCTGGGCTCCTCTTTGTTGAACCGCCAACACAATTGTCATGTTTATCACTCGCTTGGGTCAAGTATATTCACGTTGGCGTTGTAGCGGTGACAAAAATACAAATTCATAACATGGCTGCGAGCAAAATTGGTGACACGTTTTGAAAAATTGCCCAATCTTCACCGGTACGATGGCGATAAGAATGAAAGCGGATCTACCTTGAATCTGTTAGAACTGGGCGTAGGTGAGGATGGAGTCGCTATACAACGAACGTAATTATCTGAACGATGAATGGTAAATTGTCATTCTGAACCTGATTTTGTAAATGAAGAAAGTTTATTTCAAACAACCCTGTTATATTTTTTGTGTCCTTTTCTTTGTTAGGATGGTGGCTTCTGAAAAACATCGAATGAAAAATTACCTTTGAATGATAGCACGCAATGCCCCCCGTACTAATTCATCAGCACGAGAAAAGATTTTCCTAACCCTCGACTTCAAGGACGAGAAAGTAGAGAAAAAAAAGGATGGGTCTTCCTAATTATGAAGTGATGATATTTCAATAGAGAGCCAGATGAGATGTAATTTATCCTTACGAGTGTACATCGCCATGTATAGCAGAAAGGAGAAGTGTTCGAAGGACGAGTTCATTAACGTTAATGGACTTATTGAGACAGAATATATCATTGTATCTATATTAGTGTGTACGAGTACGTGCCTTTGTATAAATGGCATTTGAAGAATCCAATTGGGACTATGGAGAGGAGGAGATGCTAAATGTATTGGTAAGAGAAAATCTATGCCACATCGTATGTCTATGAAGTTTCAATTTCCGTTTGGTATTCTGAGGAGTTGAGACAGACATTTGTGCTTAGAGAAAATAATTATCAAAGCAAATGAATAACATCGCAATATCTAATTGGTAAGCATTGAACGCCGCTACCAGGGGATGCCTAAGTGACAATGGTGTCAGAATTTCACTAATTAGTTACTGAGACAAATTTGCGCTGGACTTATGTTGAATTAACGCTTTACAGTTTAGAATTATTTTCTGAAAGGTCGACTGGGCACCAAAATTCGGATACTAACCCTCTAGCATGACAATTTTTTGGTTGACTCACACTTAAATTTCGATTTTCACTGAAAATGTGTATGTATATACCATCTTTTTGGGAAAGCTTCCAAGGTGAATGGGAGAACATTCCAGGGGACATGTTAAAAAAGCTGATTTCCAGCATGCCCAAGCGACTTGCGCTAGTAGTTCAAAATAAAGGAGAAGCCACTAGGTATTAAGTTCTTTACATTTCTAAAACGAAATTTATAAGATTTTATATGTTTTCTTACTTTATTTGGATTTGCACTTTATTTTGTCTGTAATTTTTTTTTTTTAAATTGCAGTATCTTTTAGTTGTGTAGTTCAATTTTGTAAAAAAAAAGGGTCCAACTATTACAAATATATTATAAATAGATCCAAAATGGACCCTAAAATAAGAGTAAACTTATAAACATACCTCAGTGATTAGAGATAAAGAAAACAAAGAAAGTATGGCAAAACAACGAAAAAATAACAATATATTAAGCAATAATCAAACGAAGTGCCGCCCGCCAAAAGGCAGTCAGTCTGTCCTTCTAGAGGGTTAAGTTTAAGCCAGGTCCTTGGATTAGAAAGCAATACAAGTGTATAAAATTTTAAAATTTACTTCAAGTTTTTTACACTTAGGCTCGTTTCACACTATCCGGTTTTAGCCGTACGGCAGAAACCGTACGGCAAAAATCCGAATGCTGTTGTCCATTCACACTATACGGTTTATGCACGGCTTTTTTCCATCGCAAGCTCAGTTTCTGATTAAGTACTGTGTAACTACACTGGCTTGAAGACAACTGATCGTACGATTTAAAGCCGGCAAATGTGAAAGCGCGCATTTGGTTATGTACACCACTGCGTTATCGGTAGCCGTACGGTCGCCGTTAGTTGCAGTGGCAGTGGACGGCTGCTACACGGCATCGTGACGGCATTTTGCCGTAACCGTGTAATGTGAAAGGGGCCATGCTTTTCTTCAGGCCACTAGAATAATTTCGCCGTACGGTTTTTTTCCGTACGGCTAAAACCGGATAGTGTGAAACGAGCCTTATGGGTTTGATACGGTGTCTGTCTGTCCGTCAGTTTGTCACAGCCCTGTAACTTTTGAACCGTTAGACATGGAGAGCTGTGTACATTATGTACATTGTGTTGTGTGCACAAGATGGCGGCAATGAATTTCATTTTGAGAGCCCTTTATTGGGCACCTTGTATGAAGGGCAAACAAAAATTATTTTGTTCCCCATCATGTGGTATATCAAATTAAAGAGAATTTTGCAAGGGCTCCATATATGTAAGAAATATTTTTTTAATTTTTTCTGGCAAAATTTGTTGAACACAAAAGCTTGCCAAACATTTGAAAATATTTTTACTTGCACCTATAATATAGGGCAAGTATTGGATTCGTGCAAAAATTCGAACTCGAGATAACAATGAATTCTGACATTACGATGATAGAGAAGCTCGAAAAAGTGGGTCTGCCGATTCTGTCTGTCTGTCTGTCTGTCTGTCTGTCTGTCTGTCTGTCTGTCTGTCTGTCCGTCACTCTGTATGTATGTACGCTCGACTACAGCCCAAACGGGTGGACCGATTTCCTTCAAACTTCATATCTGGGGTCTGTTGTGTATTCTCCAGAGGGGAAATTGGAATTTTAGTTCTAGCCCTATTATTAACGGTACTTTACTTAAGGCCAATTTTACAAAAATATGATTTTCTCGAAAACGGCTCTAACGATTTTGATTAAATTTCATATTCGAGTTAGTCTGGGCAAATGCTATAAGATGGCGTACCACGTTTTTGGCTAAAAATACGTATAACGGTACTTTTCTTATAAACTGGTTTTAGAAATATGGCTATTTCTCGACTAAAACTCAATGGATTTCCATCAAAATTGAAATGTGGGCAAGTTTAAATGTTTAATAATATATGCCATTTAAACTTATACAAAATTAAAAAAAAAAAAAATTTCAAAAATCTATTGTAATTTTTTTTTTTTTTAATTTATTTCCAACTACCAGCGTATATGTATGTAGGTGCAAGTACGTACGACCCAGTCGTGCACATTTTTTTCTTATATTTTTAAAACTCTAAATGCTGTATTCCTTTGCATGTCAAGTATTGCCAGTGTTTTGCTTTACTTAAACCATTTAATAAAAAGTACCGTTACATGTATTTTTATCCAAAAGCTTGGTACGACTAAACTAACTGAAATATGATGTTTTATCAAAATCGTTGAAACCATTTTGGAGAAAACTCCGTTTTTGTGTTTTGTTTTCAGAATTGTTTAATATCTCGAGTTCCACTCTTTTCACGAATTCAATATATATATATAAAACAAAAAAGTGCAAGTCAAAATGGACTGGTATCTCAGCATAGTATTATTAGGAAATACCTAGGTAGTAGGCATTACATCGTTCATATCAAAACCAGTATTAGTTGTGCCTATGCAGAATATGAATAATATTGCCCTCTGTTTAATGACAATATAAAATGTCCAGAACACTATTGCACGAGGACCTCCTCGTGCCCAATTTTTTATTAAATTCCCAGGCTTTTTGTATTCCTGAAAAAAATAAATAAAAGAAAGAAGTGTCATTTGGATCAAGCCCCCTATACACGTGAAACATGTTTTAGAACACGGTTTTAAAATAAATGTTTTCTTTCTGCATACATGTGATACCAAAAGTGAAAACATTAGTCATTTTCTGGTCTTCATAATGCAAACATATCAAAATGCACTGCGATGGTGAAATTGCAGTTTATCTAGTAATTGATACCTACTTATGTTAAAAATGAAAAAAAAAAAAACATTGGGCAAGTTCGAGGAGGGCCTCGTGCAGTAGTGTTCCGATCGTCATATTGTCATTAAATGAGGGCAATATTATTCATATCCTACATGGGAGCACCTAAATTTGGTTTCGATGTACATATGTAACGTACATATGTAAGGAAAATTATATTAGTGAATTAAATTTTTTTTTGTGAAAAATTGGACGCGTTCTGTCTAACAGCCACCATTTCAAAGCAAGAAATATTATTAAAACCAGTGAAAAATGCTACAATCCGCCTGGAGCGAATCGTATGATACCCTATCCCTATCTTATTTGGTCGTGTCAGTGGGCGGTTTAAAATGTATTCACAAAATTTTCTATTTTGCCCTATAAACTAACATTTTTACTCGAAAATTAATTTTTGAAGTAAACGCCCCTAAAAAGTGGGCGTGGCCATATACAATGTATAGACGATTTGTAGATTAAGTAGATATCTACATATTTGCCCAAGTAAGTTCTTCCGAGTTTCATATGAAAATAGTGAAACAAAATGATTTTTTTGAAAAGTGGGCGTGTCAGTGGGCGGATTTTAAAATTTTTTACACTTGTATTGCTTACTTTTCCAAAGACCTCGTATACAAAATTTCATCAACCTAGCTCAAAATTTAAGGCCCAAAAACTGGTGACACACAGACGGACGGACAGACGGACGGACGGACGGACGGACGGACATAGCTCAATCGACTCGGCTATTGATGCTGATCATTTATATATATACTTTATTGGGTCTATCTGTAATATTTCTCTATGTTACAAACTATGTATCAAACTTAATATACCCTTAGGATAGGGTATAAATATCGAAATATATGTTGTTGAAATATAATCTAAGCACTATTGAATCTGCATTTAAAATGATTATGATATTTCACAACATCGTTATACACATGAAACATGTTTTAAAACTACAACAGAAAAACAAATTGTTTTGATTTAAGACTTTTTTTTGACGTTTTTTACGTTTTTGCGCACAGACTTGACTTATGAGTTGTCAGTGTCATCCAATTTGTACTTTAATAGATTGCAGTGTTACCACCCTCTCTGGTTAAGTACTGCTAGGTATTCGCACAGCTGCAGGAATCCTTAGAGTTCCTAACGTACACAAATCCGCTGGTCCAGATGGTAGCACCCCACATTTCTAAAGAGGTGTTATTTCTCGCTGGCAAAACCTAAGCTTTTCTGTCTGTCCTTATGCCGCCTGTCTATAAAAAGGAGAATCTATTTTTCTAAGGTCAGAAATATATTGATTCACGAAAACTTCTCAGTAACTCGCAGTATGACGTAGTAAAAGGGCCACTGACTGGTGAAAAATAATTTTCTTTTATTTATTTAGCTATGTGAATGAATTATAGTTCAGAAATACTGTGGGAAATATGGTATGGATAGATTCGTTATAAGTAGGAAGATGAAATTCATCGTTTTTATTATTTGTGCTACAATCTACGAGGACGTACTTTGTAATCATGCACCCAACTGTCATCGTCCAAATAATGTTTGTATTTATTATCTTTATAAATAGTTGCTTTAGAAGTGAGCGAGTTGAAATAGTCAAGTACGTACATATGTATCTAGGTATTCTATTCAATCATATGCAGTATCTATGTACATATGTAGGTTAAGCTGGAAAAAGCTAGAATAGGTTAGGTTAGCGTGGCAGCTAGCGCCCAGATACAGATGGGCACCAGCTCACTTAGGACTAAAAGGCCCATTGTGATACCACCGGATCTGCAATACCCACAGCCAATTACTATAAACCACGACACTACAATTAGCGACAGAGGACCAGTACAAATAGATTACCAGACACAATTACACTTAGAAGAGGTTCTGCCAATGAAGCAGGAGAACCAACCGGAGCTTTTAATAAAGCGCTTGATGGGTACACCAGTCAGGTCACAGAGGTCGTCAAAGAAGAACGATTCCAGGTGGAGGTTTCTTCTTGACGCTAACGCAGGGCAGTTGCAGAGAAGATGATAAGATGGAAAAAGCTAATGGATCCCTGAACTAAAATTAATGAAACAAGCCTTATTGTGTTAAGAAATTTAGGGTATCCAGATCGTCATCATGGCTTCAGTGTACAGGCAATTCATTGGATAGTGGAAAAGTTTGAGCTTAAGTATACCCTTTTGGATCATCAAACAGACAGAGATTGAACATATATTTATGTCGATTCGACGTCTTCCAGCTGAATTGGGCCAGAAACTCAACCCAGCTTATTTATTTATTTCGGTTGAATCTGGAAACCCGGACGACTATAGACAACTGCATGAGTTCGCTAATTAGGCGCTGGAAATACTGGTCGGAAATCGGGATTTTGGCCAAAAGATAATCTTCTCGGACGAGGCCCATTTTTGGCTCAGCAGCTATGTCAACAACCAAATTTAGCTTTATTGCAGCAAACACAATCGAAAGGTGTTTAACAAAGTTTCAACGCATCCAAAACATGGCCACATCATCGGGCCTTATTTCTTTTGAAATGTAAAAGGATACATCGTTACTGTCAATGGTCTCAGGCAGAGAGCAGCTTTCTGTGGCCAGAACTCAACAATATCGATTTATCCGAGCTCTGCTGCTATATGTCATATAACCGACGCATTGCTTGAAGTTGCGTTGGAGAAATTTGGCGACTGTGTCATCTCACGTCGAGCCTTCATGAATTGGCTACCGCAATCATGCGCCTTGACATGGACGACACTCGATTATTTTCCCTAGTGCTACATCATTCTATACCACAGTGGACGAGCGCGAGGCAAACTTTCAATATACTTTTACCAGACAAACACCGAACATATTGGACCGACTCTTTGAAGCATTCCCAGCGAAGCCTTAGCGACTATTGATGATGTACTATTTCACACATGAAGCCTTGAATGTTTTATTTATTTCATTCTTATCTGATCAACTTTTACTCTTGTATGTTTGTCAGAAGCTCGCAAAAAGAAGGCACTTTTGGGATTCGAACCTGGAGCCCCATGCACAGTAGTCCAACGCATTTCTCATTGAGTCACGGCAGATGGCATCCACAGCTTAAAATTGAAACAAGTAAGGAAAATATAATTGTAAAATTCATCGCATGTATAAAATGCTAATGCTACTTCAAGTATCTAACGAAGTGTGCCTTCTTCAAAGATATAACCTAATGCTTATTACGCATTTTTGCTTTTATGAACCGCAATTAATGTATACCATTACTGGAAGCAATGTAACCTAATAACCCATTTTTAGTCTCTTTTTTCAGAAAATACCAATCATAAAGGACACATAAAAAAGACCCATAGAAACGCATACATTTTTTTTTTTTCACAGAAAAGTTTCGTTCCATGGTCGTTTAATGTCAACCAGATGGCCAACAACCATGTATCCTACCCGGTTGGACATCCTTCAGAGTACATCAGGGATATATAAACATCTGGTGCAACTTGTATATAATTCGATATCGTTTGCACACTTTGCAAATGGAAATCACGTGCCTGGAGCAATTTGAGCTCTTCCTGCCTCTAGATCCATGTGTTGAGCTGAGATTAATTTAACTTTTGACATGTGCATGACAAATTTATAAACACGGCCACCCAACAAGCATTCGCACACCACATTTAACATAGCGATGACGACGACACGCCGCGTGACGGCTGAGGCAGCATTGCATCATATCCTAGCACTCGATTTTGCCAATTGTTAGCAGCTAGGCGAACATTATTCTTCTCCAGTGGGCATAAGTCGGATGGGACTCCATCTGGGGCTGAAGTCACACGCACTTATACATTTTGACATGGTGCTTTGAGTGGCAGATTATTATTTCGTGATTGTTGTCCTGGACACGAAAGCGACTTTGGCGACATCATGATGGATCTACGATGGCAAACACAGTGGGGGGGTATTTGTCAGTCACTTGGCTGAAGTTGACGGACGTGAAATACAGTGACGTGCATAGTCAATTATTTCTGGTAGTCAATGAGTGGATGACAATGTCAAAAGGAGTCTGAAAGTTAAATTGATGATCTTGGTAAAAAATAATTTGATATGCCCTTTAAAGAAACTAAAAATGCAATAAATCAATGATTTCAAGCGATGTGGTTCCGTTTGGGTTATTATTCCCCGAAGTAACATAGTTTTAAACACCATCACATAAATTGACTTTATAACACACACTCTAAGCTTATTGGGTAGATGAAGGTCTTTGAGTCATTATCGATATTATTGTCTCCCACAGTTTAAACCTGAGACTTCATGTTATGTCTAAAGAATCTGTCTAAACTACCACTGAAAATTTGTTATTCCAGATCGCAGTTTTTGGAAAATAGTACATCAAAACCCTCAAACAAAATTAATTACAACTTTCCATTTTACCGCAACAATCTACTTCTATTTTTCAAGATGGTAATCTTTTAAGTTTCTGAAGTCTTCTTACTTTCCAACGTGGGTCTCTGGACATAATGTCCAATAATTTTCCCTGAACCTGTTTGAGTTTTACTAACCAGATAAGTGATGAGCTTAGCGACTGGGAACAAAAATAAGTAGCTGAAGGCATCCCAAGATTACTTATTACGAAAGAATAAATTAAAAGAACAAAAACACAGGGTACTGAGTAGCGAGTTGCCTCTCATTACCGCATTCCTCAGTCCGCCGCAGTTTCTTGATATGGTAACGCAGAATGTTATGCCCCGTGAAGATCCCCACGAGAATAGAAAGGGATCTTCTCTCCTTGCGTATAAGCCTCTCGCTCCTTTGCTTTGTTGAAGGAATCATAGTTATCTTGTAGTGTTACAATTTTCCACAGAGTTTCACTTTAAGCTCGCCTATGTTGTGGCTAACTTCCCTGCTTTAAGTCTAAGAACGCAGAGCAGATCTCTGTTTTTATAGACAGATCAGTTATCAAGGAACTCAGCAGAGCAAAATTTTGTGTTGTGATTCAAAAGCTTTAAGCCCTTTCCGAGAGCGCTCCCCAAGCTTTGATTTAATTGCTGTAGCAGTAAGTGTCTTCATAGCCGCCTGGCTGTCGATAAAGATGGCAATACTTTGCAGTTGTATTGTTCTTATGGTAGACTCACGGGCGGCTGTTGTCACTGCCAGAACCTCTGCTTGGAAAACAGTGTTGTGGTCTACAAGTCGTATGGAAATAGATATTCCCAGCGATTCAGAGAAGATTACAGACTAGGGTGGGTCATATTTTTGAATTTTAAAATTCGCAAATCTAATAGTTTTCAAAAGTTGCAATGATGTGTAAAATGAACTACTACATTCATAGTTTTCATTTAAAGGGACCTCTCCATTCTCGGTTTTAAACAATGTTTTTATACCCTATCCCAAGGGTATATTAAGTTTGATACATAGTTTGTAACATAAAGAAATATTGAAGATAGACCACATAAAGTAGGTATATATATAAATGATCAGCATCACTAGCCGAGTCGATTGAGCTATGTCCGTCCGTCCGTCCGTCTGTCCGTCCGTATGTCACCAGTTTTTGGGTCTTAAATTTTGAGCTAGGTTGATGAAATTTTGTATACGAGGTCTTTGGAAAAGTAAGCAATACAAGTGTAAAAAATTTTAAAATCCGCCCACTGCCACGAACACTTTTCAAAAAATCACTTTTTTTCACTATTTTCATATGAAACTCGAAAAAACTTACGTGGGCAAATATGTAGATATCCACTTAATCTACAAATCGTCTATACATTGTATATGGCCACGCCCAATTCTTTTATTTTCGAGTGAAAATATTAGTTTATAAGGCAAAATAGAAAATTTTATGAATACACTTTCCACCGCCCACTGACACGACCAAATAAGATAGGGATAGGGTATCATACGATTCGCTCCAGGCGGATTGTAGCATTTTTCACTGGTTTTTATTTAATTCGAACCTCAAAGACGCGTGATTTATTAACATATATGGATATACATATGTAGTTAAACTTTTGTCAATTAATCTAAGAATTGTTAATTGAATAACTTTTTTGAATAGATTACGCGGATAACTTTTCAGCACGTTACAAAAATGCTCTTAAATGTAAGGTGTTTAATACATAACATAAAAAATAAATAAATACATATCAGGCCATAAGCAGCCCATAGAGGGCCACAAGGCCTAGCTTTCTCACAACTGTACATGTTGTGCGTGGTTGGTATACATTTGTGCATATACCCAGAAGGAACTTACAGTTGCATCCGAAGGGCAGAGGGGTTTTGAGAAGCTTTCTCATGACAGTAATACTCTTAAATGTTTATCAGACACTCGGAAGAGGTGGGGCTGTGAAAAAAACTTTTGATGGTATTCTTCTGGATTCGAACTTGGAACCCCTTGCGCAGTAGTCCAACGCACTAACCACTCCGGCACGGCACCCCGACATAACATCTAATTACATATTCATATGTATGTGTGTCGACAGAATGTTCCTGAGATGATACAGTACAGTTTTTAATCTTAAATATTAGCCAAAGATCAGTTTGTGCCACATATGGATATGGCACATTATGCGTCTAACTTGCCCGCAAAAAATTGTGTAAAACTTAAATATTTGAAGTTTTTTTAGTAATAATACAATTTTGTCTGTTTTTTTTACTTTTTTTTTTTAAAATATATCAAATTTTTTAAGTGTTTCTCTTTTTATTGAATGATCTCATATCATTGGGACTATGAAGTAGTTCAGAGTAATCGAAATAATCTTAGTTCTAAGTTTAATGTAATAATCAATGGTTTTAACCTTTAACCGCGAATGATGTCAAATTTGCATGGCAAGTGTTGTACTTAATTTTCGTTCGTAATTCACAGTATTTTTTTCGCATCCGTGTGGAAATACACAAAGCACTTTCCAAGCGAAATTTATTACTTTGTGACTATAAAATGATATGTCTGGTACTGGAACCTCTGTCTCAATAACCGAATACCACCCTACACCTTGGCATCAATGTTTTGAATTTAATTTTGAAATTTTTCTCTTCCTTCCAAAGTTTATATTTAACAAAATCAAATTTGGAAAATGTAAATAAATTTATAATGAGAAAATATACATACATATGTACATAACAAAATCCAAAATTCAAGAAACACTTCATAATCAAAGCTAGTCAGTCAGGTGCGAGATAGAAATATGTATATATGCATCTAGTTCTGAACAAAACTCATTTGAAACAAATAACACATGAATAGTTGATACCGGTGATGATGTGGAAGTTTTAAAAATGCTCTGCTGCTGCAAGTGCTGCCAATGTTAGAACTATTGCTTACATCGTTGCACTGAAGATGAAACTAGCGAGATTGGTGGACTATACCTAATACATGTAGATGTACACATCTGTATTACTGTTGTGCAGAATTCTCCCTTATATGTGCAAATTCATGAAATTTTAAGATACATCTAGTCCTTCTATGAATAGATTGGGCAAAGGGATCCATGGGAACTGAAGAAATCGTACCCTCTGGCGTTATGACGTTAGTAGTCCGCCCTAAATTATCCTTGCAAAGCATTATGTATTCTGAATTGCATCTGTATGAAATACTAGACGCCTCATGCATTTTGCACTGTAATACGTCATCTAAGATATATCTGGCTTCTAACAGGAACGCAAAGATATAAAACTCTATAGATCTCTCTCTATACATTTTAAAAATTCAATTGAATTGTAGAAGAGTGCTTAAAGCTGCCAGAATATCTGAGATTGGTGGCTCTGAAAATTCATACTCCCATCGTTCAACAACAAAATGTACAAAATGTATATCACAGATACAATGCGAGTATAATAAATGATCAGAGAAAAGAGATAACAATCACGGGGATGAAATTTCGTATCTTGATTTCCAAAAAAACGGCAAAATCATTGGGAGTGTGTGTGGGGGGTGAATGAATATATATACCTACATACAAACATATATAGCTGAGTTGTTGGCTGGGTGATATTCCAGAGCAGGGCTGCACTTAATGACGGCCGGATGATATTGATTGATTGGCTAATGAAGCATTTTCCGAGCGAGAATATGGTATCTCTGCGGGTATGAGGTAAAATGTGTTCCGTCATTTGAAAGGTTTTCTGAAGGACATACATACATACATATGATGAAGAATACGAACACAGCATTGTAAACCAAGCGAAATGAACAATTTTGTTGAATCTATCTAAATTAAGCGAATGGAAATAAAATTTATTAATGGACTTTGTTTATTTTCCTTTATATCGTTTCGATTTGTACGGGTGCGAGAAAGTCCTTGCTGTATCAAATATAGCGTAATGAAAAATATTTCACAGGATTCATTTCACTTCTTTAATGAAATCAATAACGAACCTTTTTTATGTACGAGTTCGTATGTAAGGTGCATTCAATTTTTATTTTTCATTGCGATTGAAAAACTCATTTGGTAAATTGCTTTATGGATACGTGTAAACTTGTCATATGAAAGCTTTACAAATTCCTGTTTTTGAGACATAATTTTCAGTCAAGGAAAAAAACTGCACGACTGAAGCGTAAGTACTTCCAGCTGTATGTTTCTCATTTCAGATTTAAAAACATTAATGTACATAATGTAAAATTATATAATTTTTACTTGCACCTTTACATAATTGGGCAACGAGGTTTTGACATATTCTGACATTACGATGGTAGACAAGTTCGAAAAGTCTACTGTTTCTGTCTAGGTATCCGTCACTTGGTCTGACAAAGAGGAAACTATCATTTCCGGACAATTTAGGACCAATCACCCAGTGTTATACCCCGTATGGTATCTATAGACATTCTTGTAAATGAAGTGCTAAGGGCTTACATCAGGCTAATGGCCGAAGGACAACATATCAGAATCAACAGCAGGGTAAAGGATGACAAAAGGAATATCTACAGTAATTTGGAAAGTCAGGTGGTACAACACGACCAATGGTCGTAGACTCACATGTTGGTTCGCAGCATTGAGACTACGAACAAAATAAGGACGCACTGTGACTTTCGAAAATATCTCCGCAGATTTGGACACAACAGTTCCTCTTGCCCGGAATGCCCAGAAGAGGAGCAAGACCCGTAGCACGTAATATTCCAGTGGAGACACTTCGCAAGGAGAATGTGAATCTGCAAGCCGGGGGTTGATCAACTGTCTAACGACGTCGACCTGCTACAACTTTTGCGCACTTAACGCCACTTTTTGCTAATTTTCCGTAAAGCCATAGTTTAAACTCGTGAAAATAAAAAATCCCATAAAAAAAGTACTTTCAGTTTTTCCCAATATTTTCTTTCTCCATGACAGCCCAGGAAACTTTTCTAATTTTTCTTTCCGTTAGAACTTCGTTCGAACTGTTACGAACATTTTGAAAAAAAAAATAATATGAAAATGCTACAATCCACCTGGAGCGGATCGTGTGATACCCTATCCCTTGCCTATATACATCTCCTACTTCTATCATTATAATAGCTTGAAAAAGTTTGTTTTTGTAATTTTTTTCTGAATTTACTGCATAACCTGAATTCTCTCAAAAAATGGGCGTGGCAGTGGGCGCTTGTTGTAATTTTTTCAACATACACTTTATATTGTTCTCAAGAAGTCATATTATTCTAATGAAAACATCGAAAAATTGTTTTCTAGTAAAAACGCTTCTTAAAAGTGGGCGTGGCCATATATAATGTATTGAAGATTTGTAGAGTAAGTAAATATCTACATATATATTTGCTTAAGTAAGTTTTCTCGAATTTCATATAAAAATACTGGAAAAATAGATTTTTTCGAAAAGTAGGCGTGTCAGTGGGCGGATTTCAAAAATGTTTACTCTTGTATTGCTTACTTTTCCAAGGGCCTTAAATTTTGAGCTAGATCGATGAAATTTTGTATACTAGGTCCTTGCAGAAGTAAGCAATATAAGTGTAAAAATTTTTAAAATCCGCCCACTGACACGCCCACCTTTCAAAATAATAACCTTTTTTCACTATTTTTATATGAAACTCGAACAAACTTACTTGAACAAATATGTAGATATCTACTTAGTCTACAAATCGTCTATACATTGTATATGGCCACGCCCACTTTTTAGGGGGGTTTACTTCAAAAACTAATTTTCGAGTAAAAATATTAATTTATAGGGCAAAATAGAATAATTGCCGCCATCATGTGCGAGATCATACATAATGTATACATAGCGAAAATTTCAGCTCTTTATGTCTAACGGTTCAAAAGTTACAGGGCTGTGACAGACTGACGGACAGACAGACACCGTATCAAACCCATAAGTGTTCCGTCTTACCTTTTAAGGGCCGGAACACTAAAAATAGTTTTTTATCCCTATACAAAAGTTATAAACATTGTGCCTACATACTTACCTTTAAATATACATTTGTCTATCACATAACTAATAACAAAATAATAAACGTGTTTTAAATATATTTTTGACTATTATTTAAATTTTTCAAGAATATTTTTTAATAACAAAAAAATTGTTGCTCTTCTTTTCTAATTCTTCCGTCTTATCCATGCGCTACAAAGCTTCTGAATAGAACTACTTATTTCTTGTCATTCCTAGCCCCTTCCATCTTCTGCAGCATTTGATCTTCGGCGGACTGTGTTTTTTTTTCGTTTTTTTTTTTTTGTACAGGTGTTTTCCGGAAATTAGTAACAAATGTAAAACAATATGAAATGGGAAAATGTGATTGTCTTATAGCTCGAAAGTTTTGCCTACGTTTGGGTGGTATTCTTCCACTAGAGATAGGAGCAACTTTGTTGTTGCTTCTTGCCAAACGTCTTTGCAACCTATTTTTTCAGCCGAAATTTCGTCCTGGGACAGTTCTTCATTTTGATCTCTCTGTCCCTTCGCGAAAATTTCATCAGGCGCCTCCGAAATAAGTACATTAGGGATGAAATCGTATTCATACCCTTCCGACTGCTGGGAATCCAGAACCTGCTTTGTTATTTCCTCTCTATAGTTTTCGTCTGCAAAATGTGTATATATATTTATTTTCTGTTAATTATATACTCATGATACTCGCCAGTTTGCCGTCTGTGGAATGGGTTGGGAGAGCACTCAATTTCAACTTTATTATTTTGCTCCATTCTTTTAAACTAAATTTAAATTTATTCCAGGCAACAAAATTCGATTTGACAGATTTAATAGATTTGACAGTTTTCACAAAGCAGCCCACAGAAATTTCTTGCACTAAAATTCGTAGCATGGGGAAATTTCTTATTTTCTCGTGAAACTACGAAAATTCGACGAACGCGAACAGCTTTTCGTAAAAATTCGCTGTTTTAGGAGGGTACGTGAATGGACCTAATGTTGTCCAAATTTCAATATTAAGCAAAATCCATTGAGTATTTACCATATTTTCAAAACCAGCTAATAAGCAAAATACCGTTATGCATATTTTTAACCAAAAACGTAAACCATCTGATAGAGATCATCGCCTGATGAGAAACTTAGTTGCATCTTCAATCATCTCTGCCGCTCAATTAACTGCAATCTGCCTCTATTAAGTAAAATCTTTCGCGTCAAAAAGCGCAGTACTACAAATCATCGTAATAATTCGAGAAACATTGCACCGCATAACGCCAACAATGTGCCCCTGGAATCCCTGGAATATCTGAATGAGAGCTAAACCAAGCAATCTCCTTATCGAGAGATCTACATCAGATTGGTATGATTGGTAAAAGTAGTAATAATTGTACTCTAGATTTAAATGTTCTGAATGATTTCTTCCTGTCGAATGAAGTTGAACCCGACAGAGTTGACCACAATACGATCACTCCTACTACTCTTGAACACCAATCCGATTTTGAAGTTTGTTATGAGGTCGAGATCGTAAACATTGTACGGTCATTGAGATCAAATGCTATCGGAGAAGATGGTGTCACTTAACACACATTATCAATACATGTATAATGACTGCAATCTTTTCTTTGGGCTGGAAACGTGCAAAGATTATTCCTGTCCAAAAAAGCCTAATGCTGCATTCTGCCATGTTTGTCAAGGGTTCTTGGAAGAGTACAGTCGAAGCAAATTCAAGATCACCTATCTATAAATGCCTTGCTGAACCCACTTCAGAACAGGCCATAGTTGCGCGTCTGCTATGGTTAATATATTGGATGATATAAGGACTGAGTTTGATAAAGAATTTGTGACCTTGCTTTGCCTTCTGGGCTTCACAAGGGCCTTTGACAAGGTCAATCATTCCATTCTTTGTTGGAAACTGCGGTATTATTTTGCTTTTAGTCACAAAGCAACAAGGCACATAGGAAGTTTTTTAAGTGACAGGTTGCAAAGGGTAGCTGTAGGCGATGCGTTCACTGAACTTAAGTTTCTGGTGCAAGGTTCAATTCGGGGCCCATTGTATTTTGCTTGTACATCAATGATTTGCAATCATGTGTCTAATCAGTCTACGCTGATGATGTTCAACTTTATTCCTCGCAATCGATTCATAAGATGGATGAACTTGATTCAAAGTTAAAACAAGATCTATCTGCAATTAATGAATGGGCAATAAATAATGAACTGGTCTTAAAATCAACAAAATGCCAAGCCATACCTATGTCTTACAGATATCTCGAACTAGCTTCTGTGCCAGATATCTTTCTATCAGGCACTAAAATGAAACTAGTTGACACTGTCTCGGCTTTGTCATTAATCGAAATCTGTCTTGTAACAATCATATCAACGCCGTTATTGATTCACAAGATTCACTCCGACTGAGATGCCTATAATATCATACGCTGAAGTAGTATATAACAGCCTTGATTCGCTTTCTTTTAATAAACTTCAAGTAGATTTTAATGATGCTGTCAGGTATGTTCATCAGTTACGTAGGTATGATCGAATTTAATCGATCGAGGAATAAAGTTGAACCTTTTCATTTATTTCTAAGGATTTCTAATCTTAATCTTAATTTCACTATTTTCCCTTTCTTCCTTCTTTCTTTTACCTTCTTCTTTCTTATTTATAAACTATTTTGGTCACTTATGAATTATATAACTTTATATTTGTATTTATATAAAATTAATTTCAATATTTTTATAGCTTTATTATCAAAGACATAAGTAATAGATACGCAACTTAGAAATCTTATCCTGGCTAAAAAGTGAGTAAACAAATGCATCTGGCAGAGGGTTGGCCCCCACTGAGATGTCTCGGACTCACATATTCGTGATCAGGGAGTAATTTGCTTCATCCTGAGACTAGTTTCAAGAGGTTATATCAATTATCTCAGCTTTCCAAAAAATTGCACTATTGACACAGTATTACTCACCTCGGCCGCCAATACTACAGACTGCAAGACTTTTATTTTTGAAATAAGAACTTTATAACACTTGTAGGGGTACCCATCTCTTGTGATTATCAATCAGACCCAAAAAGACAGAACAAACCTTCTTTGTCACAAATTCAATGATTCCCCTATTGTAGGTATGGAATCTCTAAACAAGACATTGGAACACGCATGCAAAGGTATGCCCGTACTTTTACTCATAGAGTTTGGTAGTTTCTAAATATTGCAATTTTGGCTCACATACATTTTTTATTTTTTTTTTAAAAAGGGTTATTATTATTAAAAATTATGAAAGATTGACAGCTAGGAAAAAACGTGTAAAACTAGCTTAAATAACTTATCTATCTTATCATAACTTACTGGCCCTATGCGAGCGCTCTAAGCTAAACTTAATGCTTATTCTATGTCTTTCGACCTAATCTAACTAATCTAATTATTAAATGAATATAAACTATCTTATTGAAAAAACTATGAAACATTTATTAGAAAAACTTAGTAACAGGACATTTTTTTATTTATGAAAAACTATATACTACCTTAAACCTAAATAGACTTACATACTAACATATGCATATGCACATTAAATTTTGCTTATGGAAACCAAAAGTGGTTGTATCACATGACTAATATTGTCTTTTACAATATTAATGCGGAACTATAAGGAAGTTAAAAAACAATGCAAAACTATTGCACGAGGCCCTCCTTGCACTTGACAATTTTTTTGCGAAATTGTGAACTTTTTTCCCACTGCTGGCAGTAATTATAACAATGCACTAAAAAGACTCTTTCACTAAATCACCGACAACTTATTCAATACAAAACTTTCTTCGTAAAATCATTAAATCAGTACTTATTAAAGAAATTAAGACTGAATTGAACGAAACGAGATTATAGCTTTGCACAACAAAAAAAAACCCGAATGAAGTAATCTACTAATTAAGAAGTTTTTAAGGCAAAGATTGCAGTTCTTTTGAAGGAAATTTCCTTACGGTTCAATTTACACAAGTTTGCCTGCAATCGACGTTACCAAGAACCATTAACAGTCATGCTACTGGTATATTCAGAGTATAAAAGTAAGTTAGAAATTGAGTCATTAGGACGAACAACGTTTGCATTCAAATCCTCCTTTTCGTGGTCGCTATATTCTCGAATTGTTTATTATTGAGGAACTGGATAGAATACGCTATAAACATTGTGTGTTTTCGTAAGTTTATAAAAGTAGCCATGCTATGAACTTTTACGTAATTAATTTAAGACATTAACAGTTTGATAGTGTTATTTTTCGAAAAATCCCCACTATGATGTAGTTTTCGGGATTTATATTTGTTCCGACGTACAAGCTCAAGTTCTATTTATTAACAGTGACACTCTATTTTATGTTATATATATATATAATACTTTTTGTCCTTCTTCATTTCAAGACCAATTCTTGGATTTATAAAAATATTTGTAGTCTACGTTATTGATGAGGACAAATTTTTGCAGGAGAAAAATCTAAACATATTTCACGAGAAATGTCTAGAGGGAGTGAGTGAGAATATTTGCACGGGGCTTACCACGATATGTGGGTGCCGTGGCTCAGTGGTTAGTGCGTTGGACTACTGCGCAAGCGGTTCCAAGTTCGAGTCCAGGAAATTACCACCAAAGTTTTTTCACAGCCCCACCTCTTGCGAGCGTCTGACAAACATTCAAGAGTATTTATTGTCATGAGAAAGCTTCTCAAAACCCTCCCCTGCCCTTCGGATACGGCATAAAACTGTAGGTCCCTTCTGTACGTACAGAAATGTATACCACGCACAATACGTACAGCTGTGAGAAGCTAGGCCTTGGCCCTCTATGGGCTGCTTACGGCCTAATATTTTTACCACGATATCTCGAAAAATGTAACATAGAAAACAAAAATCTTGAAATAATAAATCTAGAAGACGAAAAATCTCGAAAGCAAAATCACGAATAACAAAGATCTAGAAAAAATAAATTTCGAATTGCAATGGGACAAAATGTGTAGGAGGAAATGCTGCCCTCCTGCAACCCCGCTGCTTTGGAGTAGTTGCGAGGCTGTGTGTGTGTGTAAAGTTTTTTTTGCTAATTTTTCGCGAGAAAATTTATATTCCTGGTACAAATCTCGCAAACAAATTTGCTTTTCGAGATTTTTGCTATATATGATCTTTCGAGATTTTTATACTATCTGGATTTTGTCCGTTGGAAATTTTTGTTTTTGAGATTTATAAAATGTATTTTCGAGATTTTTTCGTTCTAGATTTTAGTCGTTCTAGCTAACGTTATGATCATACACGCAACAAGCAACAGACCCCAGACATGAAGTTTGAAGCAAATCGGTACAGCGTTTGGGCTGCAGTCTTGTGTACATGCACGTACATTAATTCCTTGCTGGAATCAATATGGATCTTAATTTAACTGACCATTGTATGACAGGAATCTGTTTTGAAAACACGAAATGTAGTAGGGTATATGATTCATCTTATAATAAAATTAATTTACTTACTTACTTACTTAAAGGGCTCCCGACCCTTGTAGAGTCCCTGCCTGAGACATCGCTGCCTTCCATCCTCTGCGGTCCCGAGCACGCTGCTTCCAGTTGTGAAGACCAAGTTTTCTGGCATCCGCGACAGCTTGGTCTTTGTACCGGAGGTTCGGTCTTCTTCGCCGTCTCGAACCTGGGGGCTGGGATTCGAAGATCCTCTTGGCTGGAGCATTGTTGTCCATTCGCTCGATGTGGCCGAGCCAATGTAGTCTGCGTATCTTGGCTTTTTGGACTACATCCACATCCTGGTACAGCTCATAGAGTTCGCGGTTGTATCTTCTCCTCCATTCGCCCTCCTCGCATAAGGGACCTAATATCCGACGAAGTATTTTACGCTCGAAGGTGCCCAATATTTGCTCAGCTTTCTTACTTATCGTCCAGCACTCGAATAAAATTAATTTACTTGTATTAAAAAATAAGCTTTTGCATGAAGGTTGGGATAGTGTCTATGTGTCACAAAATGCTTCTATAGCATATGAAATTTTTCTTAAAATTTTAAAAAGATACATTGGTTCTTCTACCTCTACCTTATCACGTAAAAAATTGGAATATCGTCTTAAACCCTGGATTACTTGCTTCCTTATCAAAATTATATTAATAATATTAAACAAATTGAGAAAAAAATATTGGAAACATCCAATGAATAACAGTTTAAAAAGTCGTTTCAGAATTTTTTGTAAAAAAGTGAATAAGAAAGTGATTAATGCGCGGGATATGTATTATCATTCCAAAATAGTAAAGGCAAATGGTAATCTTAAGAAGGCGTGGCAAGTCGTTAACAGTTTTATTAGTCGAAAAGTTACTATTAACACTGATCCTATCGTACTGAATAGCGGTGGTACTGACATTTTGAAACCTTTGGAAATAGCCAACGAGCTTAGCAATTACTTTTCCTCCATCGGAAAATCCTCTTTTTCAGATAACTACCAAACTTCATGTTATTGTTGCACTAAGCCTGTTACTATTGTTGGAAATAGTTTCGCTTTTGAGCCTATCACAGGATTTGAATTGCTAAAAACTATTATTTCTCTGCCTAACTGTAATTCGTGTGGTAGTGATGAGATCTCGAATTTGGTTCTAAAGAATATTGGTCTCAATTTAGTAGATATTTTGTCTTACCTTTTTAATTTCAGCATTTTATCTTCAACTTTTCTCACTGATCTGAAATGCTCCATAGTAATTCCATTACTTAAAAAGGGTAATAAATCAGCAAAATCCAATTATAGACCAATTTCGTTGTTGTCTACTATTTCCAAAGTTTTTTGAAAAAGTTGTTAAAACGAGAATCTTAGCCTATCTTAATAATTTAGATTTTTTTAGTCCCCTACAGTTTGATTTTCGTACAGGTCGTTCTACTGAGGATGCTCTTAATTTCTAACACAAACCATTACGTTTTTTTACTAAGATGATGGTTTGCAGAACACGGGGTTATTGTTAGTAGCAAAACTAAACTGATGTCCTTCAATCTAACTGAACAGGAGTTCCCCAACTCAGAAATAGTTTTTCATTCATATGATTGTGCTAGTCATAAGCTGTCGAACAACATCTGCAGCTTCCAAAATGTTCCTTCTTTCAATAGAAATGCAGATTGCAGTCCTAACTGCTTCAAAATTGAAAGCGTTGACAGTTTTAAGTACCTTGGTGTTACTATTGACCAACATTTGAACTGATCCGCGCACATCTCTCTTTTGAAAAAATATCTTCTTTACTCTACTCGTTGTTGTTTTCGTCTAAAAAAGTACTGCTGTTCTGACACAATGAAAATGGTCTATTACGGCTTATTCCATTCAAAATTGCAATATGGACTCTGCAGTTTACAATTATTCAATTATGCAATTAACAGTTATTCAAAAATCTGCTATACGCAAAGTCTGTAGCTCTCGTCGTTTAGCTCACACTATGGACCTGTTTAGGTCCTTGAAAATTCTTCCTTTGCGTCATTCATATTATTTCAAAGTTGTTAAGGTCTTTTTTATGAGAAGCGGGTATCTGAAAAGTCCGATCTCTGACTTTCGCTGCTTACGAAACTATTCGAACTTCGTTGTGAATTTACCTTCGTTTCGCACTACTAGTTACAGAAACTTCTACTCCATTGTTTCCCGCAAACTTTTTAACTCCTTGCCATTTGAAATTTCCGCATGTTTATAAAACTAACGAAAATTTGGCTCCTTGCTTTCAACCATGATGAAATCAAAAGGCTGTTACGCTATACTGCATAGTAATAATCTATATATATAAAAATGAAAATCTGTCTGTGTACAGAAATAGTTTGTAAGACTACTCCTCTCACACGGCGTACCCGATCTTCATGAAACTTTCAGGGCTTATTCGTGTCGGCCAGGAGAAAGTTTTAGAGAGTATAAATTTTTGGAAAAATGGGCGGGGTTACGCCCCCTTTTGAAAAATATTTTTATCTCGGCAACCTACGTAGATTGACATAATTACATATTTGCTTTAATCTTTATCTAAATCTACATGGAGGCAAAACAACGTTTGCCCGGGTCAGCTAGTAATTTATATATACTTATATAGAAGAATTTCTTATTCGCTAAATTTAATTCATTAGCTGTAGTAGATACTGTTTGAATTTGTTCTCTGTTATTTATATTTATTTTACTTTTTTGTCACTTGTTGCTATCATAATTGATTTTTAAAAATGTGTTTTTGCCAATTTAATACCGCCATTGTCAAGTGATTACCTGAAATGTATTAAAAGTACAATAATCTGTATGCTCATAACTCACCCTCATTTCTTGAATGCCAAGGTAAGTTTGTCGTCGAACTGAATCCCCATCATCCAATCTGTCTGCTAAGACTTATCTAAATCATCACATTGTTAATGAAGAAGAACTCCTCTCTCGTGCTCATACAAGTGTAAATTTCAGCCGGCAAACTGGATGAACACTTTATAAGAGTGCGACGCGTCTCGACTGTTATCAAAAACATTATCATTTTACTCAACAATAGAAAAAAACATCGTATTATTAGGGATGAGTGCACGCACAAAATCTTATAATCGTGTGAACTTAACGATGACAACCGTTCAAGGAATTCAATACCAAGGAGAGCATTGAATACATATCACGCTTTATGCAATCCTTTAACTTCCCTTTGTTGTTTTCTCATCGTTAAAGCTCGGGAACGTCGTAGCATCCTTCGCATAATGGGAACACCATTGATCCTAAAAGTGCCGCATGTTTACTTATGGAAATTAAGTTTTCTTTTTCTTTTTCATTTTTATATGATGTTGCAAAATTTCCAATCCGGCCAAAAAAATGTGCACGACTGGGTCGTACGTACTTGCACCTATGTGCTGTTAGTTAAAACTGAACAAGTTTTTTTATAAAAAAAAATATTAGATTTAAAAAAAATATTTTTAAAAATTTTGTATAAATTTAAATGCCACTTTTTATTAAATATTACATTTTGCCCAAACTTCGATTTTCATGGAAATCCATTCAGTTTTAGCCGAGAAATAGCCATATTTCTAAAATCAGTTAATAAGAAAAGTACCGTTATACGCATTTTTAGCCAAAAACGTGGTACGCCATCTTATAGCATTTACCCAGACTAACTCGAATATGAAATTTAATCAAAATCGTTAGAGCCGTTTTCGAGAAAATCGTCTTTTTGTGAAATTGGCCTTAAGTAAAGTACCGTTAATAACAGGGCTAGAACAAAAATTCCGATTTCGCCTCGAATTGCGACCCTACAGAGCTCAGATATGAAGTTTGAAGCAAATCGGTCCAGCCGTTTAGGCTGCAGTCCAGCGTACATACACACAGACAGACAGACAGACAGACAGACAGACCGACAGACAGAGAGACAGACAGACAGACAGACAGAATTGGCAGACCCACTTTTTCGAGCTTCTCTATCATCGTAATGTCAGAATTCATTGTTATCTCGAGGTCGAATTTTTTCACGAATCCAATGCTTGCCCTATATTATAGGTGCAAGTAAAAATGAGGGGGTGATAATGATGATAATAGAAGCAAGAAGTTTAGGCTCTTACCTTTGGCATCTTTATGTACCTAGCTCATTGTTTTTTCAAAAGGGTTTTTTTTTTTCCAGGAAATCGCTTGTGCAAACAAATTTATGCGAAAAAATTGGTGTGTGCACAGGTGTTGTTTTATATATTATTTAACAATTTCATGTAATAGTGTAATTTTGTACGCATGATCAAGTTTCTCAAACACTTAAAACTCTGTCTTTTATTTACATAACTGTGTATGTCATGATATCTTATATTTCAACTTTTACCAATGTTATTATTAGCCCTATTAAGAAAAAAGACACATATATTTTTTCAAAATGTGTAACTACCCTATTGTTGAAATACGTATGTATGTACATAATTTAAAAGTAATTTACAATGGCTTCGTTGTTACCCAAAAGTTTTGAAGCACTATCTGTAGACTAACAATTTGAGCTCTATCCCAAAAGTACTTAAAAAATGTGCATAAAACTTTTCAAGTTCCTTTTCAACTCTCAAGAAGATATGAGTGTACAGATAGAGTAAAATAAAAAGATGAACCTAACAAGAAACCAGAAAATACATGTTAAACCTGATGGAAGAAAGTATGGAAGCATGCATTTTCAAAAAAAAAACGTATGTATACTCTTCTGCTTGGGGAAATTCACTGCATATCCTTATCTTAGAATTCAGCAATTTAAAAAAAAATAAGCTAGGATGTTTCCACTCGTTAACAATTTATTCGTACAGCAGCAGTTTTATTGGACTATTAATTTGTACATGTGTATATTCTTAAGTGCTCGATCGAGTTAAGATCCATGGTTGGGATGGGATATCCATTTCATGGCATTCATTTATTTTTTTATAAGTGAAAAATTTTTTTATAATTCTGCCACTGACAGATCTACTTTTTGAAAAAATTCCAATTTTTGCAGTTTTCATATCAATATCGAAAAAATACCCATGCTATAAATCTCCTATACAATATGCATTGCGTGACGTTTAAAATCGGGAAGTGAAAAATTAAAAAATTACCGACCGAAATATAACCTCTGAAGGATTTAATTTGAATGCATTATATATACATATTTATATTTATACATATTTATATTTATATATATGTGTATATATATATATATATGTATAGATATATTATCTTGAAAACTATATAATATCGTAAGTTCAACGTCTTGTCGAATAAATAAAAAAACTTTAGTTTTGATGCTACACATGAGGCTTTGCACATTCTTGTCAGTGGAAGTTTTGTCAACTTTTTACTTGCACCTATAATAGAGCAAGTATTGGATTCGTGAAAAAATTCGACCTCGAGATAACAATGAATTCTGACATTACGATGATAGAGAAGCTCGAAAAAGTGGGTCTGCCGATTCTGTCTAACTGTGTGTATGAACGCTGGACTGCAGCCTAAACGACTGGACCAATTTGCTTCAAACTTCATATCTGAGCTATGTAGGGTCGCAATTCGAGGCGAAATCGAAATTTTTGTTCTAGCTCTGTTAAAAACGGTACTTTACTTAAGGTCAATTTCACAAAAAGGCGATTTGCTCAAAAACGGCTCTAACGATATTGATTAAATTTCATATTCGAGTTAGCCTAGATAAATGCTATAAGATATATATATATATCTATATATCTTTTATTTTTACAGGTAAATTTTTGAATTGTGAAGTGTGGCATTCCTTCTCAATGGGATAGGTTCAGTGAGCAATTTACTTTTTTACGCTGTTCGGTGAAGTAAATCATTCCTTGAAAACGAAGATTTAAACGTCGTGGTGACTTATTATAACAATATTTTGTGAAATCGAATGTCATATTTCAAATATGCATTTTCCCCTTTTCAGATCAAAAAGCGCCAAAATTGGCCCCGCAATCCGGGAACACTGGTCGAGACCAAGAAGTGTGGTAGACAATGCTTTTGGAATTCTGGCTCAAACTTGGAGGATACTTTTAAAGCGTTTAGAAGTACAAAAGGACTCAGCCAACAATATAGTTCTTGCGTATATTACACAATTTTGTGCGGTTAGATAAACCTCGAAACCAAGAAAAACGTTTCTCAATGTGCTCCAGAACGTTCTACAGGTGCAACTTCAAGAGGATATGACATTTGAGAGCAATTTGCAGAATGGTGCCTGTCCGAAGGAGATCTAGAATTTCAGTATAGGATGATTTAAATTTAAATATACATATGGATATTTAAAGAAAAGCTGTATGAACAAAAAATAAAATATTTAATATCAATTCGTTCTAAATCACATATGTAGATACTTAAAATTAAATAAATACTTATTTGATTAATAATAAGTTGATTTTACCAGTTAAGAGAAAAAATCACAAGACAAAATTATTTTTTATTATACACAGCCTTATAGATATTTTCAATTATCACCTCATACTTAAAAACTTATTAGGAAAAAATAACATGCCTAAGAATTAAGAAAAATACGTTATCATCCTCAAATTCAATTTTGTGAAAAACTTGAAGACTCCGCATCTTCAATTTTGATTGCTTCTTGCGCCTCCAAGCTTTTGCACGACATGACAAAGAGTGGAACATTTTTTTCAGCGGTGGCACTCAGGAGGCATATTTATATCTGCTAGAGCTGCCAAATATGTATCTGTGTCCGGTCCAGTGTTACCTCTGAAAATTTCGGAAATGGTCCTAAAAAGGATCCCTGCCGAAAGAAAAGGGGCCCGTATAAAATTTAGCGAAACAATTAATATTTGCCTTATTTATTTTCAACTTTTTTTTTTACTTTCCTTAAACAATAATTATTCAAATAAATAAAAAACAAGAAATATAAAGTTGTGATATCAATTTAGTCAAAGCGGTTTTAACGACCATCAAGGGACCGAAGAATTTGTTCGTCATAAGTGTTTTTGACTGTATTTACATTCAATTCTTTGGAATCGAATTACTATACTTAGTATTCTGTATGTATGCGAAACGAAAAGCACTTCTAACGTGAATGTATGCATCTGTTCAAAGGGCAAGTAAATGTACATTTTTTTGGCGTTGGAACAAATACATCAATACAAATCGGTTCAATAAGAAATGAATGTGTCAATTCTGCGAAAAGGGTCCAAAAAGGGTTGTATATTTGACAAAGGGTAGAATTTCGATAATTATCGAAAAGGGGGGTCCAAGCATCAAAAAAGGGTCTTGCCCTTACAGGGCCCGAAAGGTAACGCTTTGTAGTTAAAATTACCCCTAGTTCTAGAAGTTACATTGTCTTTATCATAAAAGGCTTACAAAACTTTCCTCCGAACTTCTATGAAAGGAATAAGAAAGCTCATAACCTCAAAATAAATCCACTGTTTTTTGCTATTAGATGCTCCAGTTGGTGCATTTTTTTTCCTTCTTTTAGTATTTGGACAATGTATCTTTCAAGTTCTCCCAGCGTTCCTTACAAATTTTAACTGAAATGTTGATACCTAACTATTAATGTATTATATAATGTATATTATGTATATATAATATGTAAAGTGCTGGATTCGCCTCAACTTCAAGTATTAATTTCTCGTCAAATACATAAACATAAAAGATGCATATATACCTATACGTAACTTTAATGTTTGTTTTGCATTCTTACCTTCTTATTAGCAAACTCAAACATTATTATAATTTTGAATTATTTTCAGCTCTGACCAACCACCAAGAACAAAACAAAACGATTATTATGAGGTTAAATTAGCGCCAATGTTTTGGTCACGTGAATGTGGATTGCATTCCACACACATGTATAGAATGTCAATAAAATTTGACAGTTCGCAAAAAGTATTAGTTTATTCGCGGAAAAATCAGCGAATTGTTAATTTCTTCGCAGAAATTATAATTTAACTTTTTTTCGATAAAACGATATATAAATTAAGCACACTTCTTTGGGAATAGTAAAATTGTCAATTGGCCTTTAAATTAGCATATTTAAAACGGTTTGTTCGCGGTTCGCCAATTCGCTGGTCGCTGAGCTGTGAATGTATCTTAACTCATCCTCAATATGTGCAGCTGTTATTTTTCTATAAAAATATACATATACATACTTATAGCAGCGATCAAGTCCCTCGAAAAAAACAAAGAGGCATGCCTGCCGAACTCTTTCAAGCAAAAAACAAATCTAGAATGGTAGTAGCAAACGTGGCACAAAACAGTCGAGGAGGAATCAAGCTCTTTAGGAATGATTTGAGCGCTCCGAACAAGATGCCAGGCAAGCGTGTGCATAGGAATGATTGAAAGTATATACATACATACATATGTATGTACACAATATATTTCTCTGAAGAGAATAGAAACAGTTTTTTCTCAATGAAAGAAAAGTCAAAAGTCAAAACACCACTTTATTTTTGTCTGTTTTTTACTGAGCGATCATTCTGTAATACCAATGCAATTTAAACTACATATACCGTATTCAATCTTGTTCTTCTAAGCCTACATATGTATATGACTTAAGTTCACAGTCGACTGTTCTGCGCTGGTGAAAGTATTTGGTTATTTTTTAGATCTACTTTGTTCCATCATTGAACTGGTGAATCATCTTTTTTTGCAAATCCACTTGGGTTTAAATGAGTATACATATACACAAGATATACATATGAAACTGCCACTGATCACTGATTGATCGATAGAATACTCTCTAAATAATATTTGTTTATTTATTTGTAATGTGAAATTATAGTGTACATACTGCGATATCCGTGAGCTACAGGTAAAGTCTATCTGGGACTAGTTAAGATATAAAAATGGATTAAATTGGAGTTGAAAATAAGTTGTAAAAAATTGAAAAAGAAACCATGAGTGGGAAATACAAGGCCCAGAAAATAAGTTTTTATGCATATCAGTGAATCATATCCTCCATCTGCTACATACGTACATAAGTACCTACTTCGAAGAAAGGTAAATCACCACACCCTGAAAAAAAAAAAAAAAACTCTTTTAAAACTAACCCTTGCATAAATCCTCCCCTGTCATCACACCCTTATTACAGCACAAAGGAAACATTATTCTAAATCCCTAAGCACACATTCAACGACAACGGCAAATGTCCTGTCCCATTAACAAAATGCTAATGGCTCTGACTTTCAGCCCTCAAAAAAAAAGGAGAGAAAAAAAAGCACGCACTTAACCGGGCACAGTACCACTTGTGCCATAGTAATAAGTTTCATAAATTTTGCTGCTCACAAAGCTCTTCTCTAATATTTCAAAATGATGGTGGAGGGCTGTCCAAAGCACACGCCACCATACCCGAGTACAATTTGTTTAAAATTTAATTAACATGACTTACCTGAACGCTCTACTTGCAATTATTAACACAAAAAGCTATCCACCATCGGCGGAACGTTTGTAGGAGGGTGGTTGGGCTCTTCTCTCGCAGAAATCCCAGTGCACAATGTTTTCATAAAAGGTGAACAACTGTTTCGGGAGTAGAAATGATTTCGTTAGTTTATTTTCTCTCTTTGTAGTCACCGTTTTTTTTTTTGTTTTCTTTTTCTTGCTGTTTTCCCGCAGGTACCACATTCACATAGTACATCCAGAGGGACCTTCTAATTCGTGGCAAGTCTATTTTTGTGGACAGCAATACCACTTTCAGGGCTAAGCTAAATAGGGGTTGTGAAACATTGACTTCGTAGAAAATGTTCTTGGGGGCAAATTACTTTCGAACAGGGAATTACGCGATTAATTTATTGCATTCGAAAGGGGTTCTAATAGGTTTTTAATTACGGTTGACTTTAGCCTTCAATATGTATTTTTATATTCAACCAGAATAAACCTTGGCTACAGGAGTATTTGAAAGGCAAGCCTATATAAGTAAAGTAGCAATCGAGGTGGAGAAGATTGAAGTGTTGAACTTTAGTTATAAATTTTTTCACAATGCCCTTGAGACTAATTCGATTTGGAAATAATTTTCTGCCGCTCTTGAAAGTTTGTCCTTAGAGCTGGGACGAGGAGTGGTTTATTGAAAATTTACCTTTTGACTTGTTACATTTGATTACGATTAAAGCGAAGTAAAGTTTGGGCACTTTTGATCTATGTAACTTACTGAAAAAGAATGGAATAAGGGTGAAGATTATGTATGTACTTAATTAATAAATGAACAAAGAAAAGAAGAAAAAACAGATTTCTGATTTGAATCAAATTTACAAAAAATTATCTAGGAAGTCCTAGTTCGAAGTAATCACAATGCCATACTTACTTTTTCCATTTGTGCGAAAGCACTGACATATGTATGTAGACTAACACAAACGACTAACAGATAACAATTGAGCGTCCCAAATATCTGACATTTTCGCAGACATCTACGAAAAGTTGTGGCTAGGCAAAGGCCTAGCTGCTTACAACTATACGTGTTGTGTATAGTATAGATTACTGCACGTACAGAAGGGACCTACAGCTTAATGACGTATCCGAAGGGCAGGGCAGGCTCGAGAAGCTTTATCATAACAGTTATACTCTTGAATATTTGTCAGACACTCGAAAGAGGTGGGGCCATGAAAAAGTATTTTATTGTATTTTTCTGGATTCGAAGTTGGAACCCCTTGCGCAGTAGTCCAACGCACTAACCACTGAGCCACGGCACCCACATGGAGGTGTGTGCTTAGTAGTAATTTGATTTAAGAATATGATTGAATCCAGTTTTCATTTTCATCCTTGACCAGACCTTCAAGGGTCTGCAATCTGTTTCTTTTGCATCGCGATTTTGTTCCAAAAAATATTGGTAACGTCATTTCGCTCTACGTGTTCTGCCTTGAATGATTTTGAGATTGAAAAATGTTGTTTAAGGTGGTGGATCTTATCACTGCGGCCACAGTTGTGCTTATTGTCAGTTTCAACTATGTATACCAAAGGTTCATTCAAGATCCCACTAATGCTAATGGATCAATTTATTTGCTTTCCTACTCACAGGATTTTTGTTCCCATTTGTTTGTGCCTAGTCTTTGACTCCTTATTGATCCACTATAATTGATAATCATTGAGCTAGAAATGCTCCAGCTGCTTCCAATGTTTTAGACCTGCATTCATCTTGTGGAAGTCATAAAATTGAGACTGAAAGTCCTATTAATCAGAGTTCGCGTTGTTTCAACCACACATGTATCTAACTTTTCGGATCAGCCTTTGTGTTTATACACCATGTCACAAAAGTCTACATACGAAGCGAAATTACTCGATTTTTTCATAGTGTTAGTTTAAGAGTTAAACTGGAAGTTTTGCTTATGCAGGATATCCTATATGATATTCATTAACAACTAAATACAGTAACATGTGATGTGAATCGATGTGAATTGGAATCGATTTGACCCCGTCTTCTTGTGAGATTTTCTTAAGTTAGAGATCTATGCCAATAAACCATAATCATAATCACCACTGCTCTGTAGGTCAACATAATCAATGCCATTCAGTCTAATTTATGCCCCAGAGTTATGGGAAATTGGGCGTGTACATACATATGTACACAATAGCATATATGTATGAGTCTTCTAAAAAAAAAAATAAAGTGCACGACTCGTACGTATGTACTTGTCAGTTAAAAATGAACAAATTTTTTATAAAAAAAAAAAACAATATTGATACCTAAATATTTCGGGAAAAATATTTTTTTAAATTTTGCATAAATTTAAATGCCACATTTTATTAAACATTCAATCTTGCCCACATTTCTATTTTCATAAAAATCCATTGAGTTTAACCGGGAAATAGTCATATTTCTAAAACCAGTTAATAAGAAAAGTACCGTTATATACGTATTTTTAGCCAAAAACGTGGTAAGCCATCTTCTAGCATTTATCTAGACTAATTCAAATAAGAACTTTAATCAAAATCGTTAGAGCTGTTTTCGAGTAAACCGTCTTTATGTGAAGTTGGCCCTAAGTAAAGTACCGTTAATAATAGGACTAGAACGAAAATTCCAATTTCGCCTCGAATTGCAACCCTACAGAGCTTAGATATAAGGTTTGAAGCAAATCAGTCCAGCCGTTTAGGCTGCAGTCCAGCGTACATACACACAGCCAGACAGACAGAATCGGCCGACCCACTTTTTCGAGCTTCTGTATCATCGTAATGTCAGAATTCATTGTTACCTCGAGTTCGAATTTTTCACGAATCCAATACTTGCCCTATATTATATGTGCATGTAAAAATTAATCACATCTCACTCACAGTTTGTCCTTCTTTAATTGGAAGATAAAAAACGCTTAATAGAAAACATACATATGTATATGTATGTATGCATGTAGATGCTAAGACCCGTCAAGTTCTGCTCAATGTTCTCTGTGGTGAACCTCATACTGCTGTAGATATATTGCTTACGCCTGTTCATAAAACAATTTAGTTTAAAATGTTTAATTATTAAAAATTATTTTAATAATCCAATATTTATAAAATTTAAAGCGACATACTCATAACCTTTGAACAAAGCAATTAACACATTATTTACTTTATGTATAAAAGTACACAGCAAATTTATTTAACGTTGTTCTTTAGAATTCAATTAACTCGGGAGGCGTAATGTCATAATATCAATCAGATTTTGAAAGCGATTACGAACATTCTGGGGGTGGCATAATATTATGATTTTAATTTAAGCCATTGTGTTTATTTAATAAACCTGGCAGCTAAAGCGTTTCTGTATTTTGATTGATTATGACAAATCACGCCTTAATAATCACTGGAGCGATAAATTTTCTTCCCGTAATCATTATTATTTTAATACTATTTTTACCTCTGTACCATTTGTGTGGATATTTAACTTTTCCTATGTTTGTCTGAAGACAGTCTTCTATGAAAAGTCATGTTCATGAAAGTTTGTGCAAATTTGTCTAGAGTGGATGAAATAATACGTTATCCCTTTCCTATAAATCGGTAATATATTTACTTTAAAGTTTTTTTTTTTTTTCAATTTCCTATAAAATTACCCAAAACCAAATTTTGTTCATTAAGTCGGTGTCTCAGTGGGCGGATGTACTGTATTTTAATTCTAAGAAGTGGGTTCTGGGTCTTGTTCAATACTGGCCGTTTAGGCAGCTATGTTTTCTACATTTCTCTACTTTTGCTTCGTGCGACGATTTGTCTAAACACTGAAACCATGAAGACGGCCGCCCTAATGACAAAGTTCACTTTGAGTTTTTATAACTGAGCCGTATTAACCACTGTCAATATTGATATGTAGTAATTGACCACAAAATTGTCTTGAAACTTTTACAAGAATCTCAATACAAGAAGAGTTTGATCTATAGGTATCTATAGGATCCGTAATCTCGAGCATGGAATTGAAACGCAATGAAATTGCGGCGTTTGTGAGACGTATGATCAAAAATGAGTTACTTTAGACAATTAGAAGCGTTGATGGCGTAGCCAAAAATTGTGGGCCGTCACAAAAATTTGTAGAACATACATGTAAAATCACAGAAAGTGAAGCTATATGTGCGGTGGGACTAAACGACATTCATTCGCCGAGGTAAAACAAAGTCATTAAGATACAACAGACCGAAATGACCACTGGAAAAGGTGTTATTTTTCATTCCGACAACAGCCTTCTTCCATTCTATCGGAAGTTTGGGTATGAATTTTTAATGCACCAATTGATACATGACATATACGACAAAATTTTTTAATAACATAACCAACTTTTTTCTCTGTAATATTTATGACTATATTTCTTTATATGTAGTTTGTGAGTGATGTCTTTCTAAAATTAACGCTTATTTCATGTACATATGTGTATGTGTGTACTTATACAATAGTTGGTAGACACGTCATTGATTTTTGTTGACCACCTCAAATGATGCACCGAACATACCGTCTCGCTGAGAGAAGACAATAGATTCATACAAAACAAAACACCAAAACACCCGAAATAGAGTGGACAACCCTAACTAAGCTCTGAAATGTTTTCTAAAGTATTTAATTTAATTACCACTTCAAACAAAAATAAAAGTTGTTTCATTTCACTCAGAATTACACAGAAAAATTTCTCCGATCAAAACCGACTCTTGTCTAAGTTTTTAACAGCAATTTCTAAGCATTTAAACCCCCTATTTTAAATTTACCATTCCATTTGCATAGTAAATCGATTTCCAATGATTTGCGCTATAAAAATGCAAAAAAAATAACTTCTCAAATGCAAATTTAATAAGGACTCACTGAACTGGGGGTATATTTACTAGACCTGAGTGTATGCCAATAAAATACTCGGATCCGATGGATGTGGTTAAATGTGGTTGTCAGAGAAAGTTTTACTTTGTCCGCCACTATAGTTGACCTATCTAATTAAAACTTCAAATGAAAACGTCAACTTTCTTTTTGATACGTTAATGTACGTATGTGTATACGAAATTTTTACAGAAAATTCAGTCCTAATCTTATTTGCACTTTTATAACTCAGCTCTTTAAGTGAAAGGTGCAGTACCTATATGCTGGTCACATTGTCTTTTTGTTTGTTTTGGTATTTTTTTTTGCTTCATTATAATCACATACTTATTTGAGTTTCATTGAATTTAAAAGTCCATCTAACTCCTTCATCTCTCATTGACAAAGCTGCATAAAGTACGTCCCCAAACTTCAAAGGAATCGGTGACAGAATACAGCCCTATCGCATTCCACTTTCTTAGATATAGCAGGTATCCTCCACTTTTTAAACTTCGTTGGGTTACCTTGAGCTTTACGATCATTCCCTTCTCCACTCATCAGGAAAGTTTTCCAGTTCTCAAACTTTCTCCACAAGTGGGTCAGCAGATGTTGTCAGTAAAATGATCATCTAAAATAAGAAGCAAGCCTTCTAACCCTCAACTACAGTACTTTTTTTTTTTTTCCAAAAGTCTTTAGTAATAAAACAGACTTGCACACATTTAAAGAAAACCTGGACTTAAGTGCTCCAAAAACAAATATAACATTATAATAACATTCTTGTTTGCTGAAACTGATTAAAAAGAAGAAAGCAAAGACAAAGGTAAGGGATGATAAGAGCGCCAATGGATAAACAATAATTAAGCAAAAAAAATACTATATCAAAGTTTAAAAAAATGGTTTTATTAACCTGACACTAAGTCCCAAAATTAAATAGGAAACAAAATTCAGGAATCAAATATTTCATTACCCGTCGTGAAGAAAAAGACAGACTCACCGATGTTGCGTTAGGACGGGGTGTTAATGATGACGACAGCTCATAATAACTAATAAATAAATGTGCGGTTATACCCTTAGAAGAAAAAATTAACCCAATATTGAAGTGCCGAAACTTCTCCGATTTGGCTTTACAAAAATGTGAAGAACATCCTGAATTTCATCGAAAAATTATCTTTAGCGATGAAGCTCATTTTTGGGAGCCTTTTGCTCGAAGTCGGTATTCTAAGACCTGTACCATTGCTTTGTTTTAATCCGTAATGTTCTTATACGGTTTTCCTTTATTAAGCAGTTTGTTTTTCCCTTTAGCGGCCAGTACTAGACAATCTCGCAGTGGCTGACAGATAAATTTTATTTCGTCCTTACTACTACTAACTGCCAGCTGCGATTAGTTCCAGTGCTATCCTCGTGTCAAGTGGGACAAGGTTGAGTATTGTTTCCAATCAGACAGCCTGCTTGTTGAATCTTTGTAGAACTTTCAAGGTAATATTTCTTCTCCAGTGCCTTCCGCACTTAATACTTAAACCTAAAAAGCAATACCAATAAAAACTCAAGTTTTTTGAGTAAAAGTTGGTTGTAAATAAAGTATCGTTATTACCAACCTTGGGCCAAAAACGTGGTATGACATCTGATAGGACTTAACAAAATTATTCCAAATATAAAAATTGCATTTTGCTATGTTGGCTATAATTAAGGTTCCGTTATCAGATCCTAATGCGCACACAGTGAGACAAAATCGGAAGACCTACTTTTACAAGTTTCTCTATTATCGTAATGTCAGAATTGATTAATATCTCGAGTTCGAATTTTTGTAATATGTACTTCTCTATATTATTGTAAGGAAAAATATGCATATATACATACATACATATGTACAAATAAGTAACGTACAAACTCGATTTGCGCAACTAATAGAAAGTACTGACACACCCTTATCCAGTTCGGATAAAATTTCAATAACAAGGCAAAATCAGAACATTCAAGTAAAACATATGAAAATGCTACAATCCGTCTAGAGCGGATCGTATGATACCCTATCCCTATCCTGTATACAAACGTTTTTTTTAATATTGTGGTAGAAGGCGGATTTTATTTTTTTTTTTAATATATACTGCATTTTGTTCCTTCGAAGTGGTTTCGTCAAAAACATTTTTTTTTTTATAAAAAAACGCCCCTAAAATGCAGGCGTGGCCGAATATAATGTACAGAAGATTTGTAAAGTAAAAGTATATCTACATATTTGCTTAAGTAAGTTTTTTCGAGTTTCATATGAAAATACTAAGAAAAGTCAATTTTTTTAAAAAGGTGGCGAATTTTAAAAAAATGACAAGTGACTCACTTTAGCCTTGCCAAAATCGAGGATTTCTGCATATCGAAGGTGGTGTCAATCGAGTGCCCCGAAGAAGGGCACGAAAATATTATCAAATTATTTGAGGTTTTTTTCCGTTTTTGGACAATCATATAATCATGTGTGTCATTGGGCTGGAATAAAATGTAAAATTAAATAAGGCTTTTAATTTTAAGTTACATTTAATTTTGGTTTAGTAATTTAGTTATAAGAATACGAAGGATATATAAACTTTACACGGGGAAGTGTTCAAATAAGCATCGTGAATACAAATTTTCAATTAATTTCATACTTAATTTTGGAATAAATTTCATTTATTATCCTAATGCATTATAATTTGTTGATATAAGTCAATAATCAAACCGCACCACAGAGCTACTAACACAAAATCCCCACTTTGTTCACTGCACTATGATGAATAGACAAGTTTATCCCTAGCGATTCCATTTCAAATTTCACAGAATTAAATTTGCATAATTTATACCAACATATATATACATACATAGCTAGTCTTAGCAAAAGCCAAATTTTTAACTAATTTATTTCTATATATTAAATTAAAAACAGAAAACTTTGTTAGCATTGTGCGATTAGGTCCACATCGCCTGAAACCACCTGAATGCGTTATTGGGTGTGTTGATGAGAATTGAAATTATTTACATAAAGGCAGTATGCTATGCTAGAATTTATATTACAAATAGTGCATGGAATGTGTCATTAGAGAAATCAATTTATCAAATTCAAGCAGCAAGGGCATTAAAACAGTTGAAAACAAAGCGCATCAGAATTTGTTACAATATCATGCTTATCGCTCTCAGTTGAATACGTACAACATAATCTACTCTAACGCTTTCGGCGGAAAAATTAATTTTAATTTTTGAATCAACATGATACCTGTGTTAGACACTTGTACTGACATTATTTTTTTGTTTAAGTCAATACAATACTTGAATGTTGAAAGGTGTCAAAATACCCTATTTGTTATCTATTTGTTATCCATGTGGCACTTACTGGTGGTTCCTGATTTTTTTTAGCCAGAGTGTTTTGGTACGAGATACAAACATATATATACAACTAGCTGACCCGGCAAACGTTGTTTTGCCATGTAAATAATTTCTAGAGAATTTCTAGTGTAGAAAAAAATAACTAACTTATTGGAAGTGTATAAGGATGTGGAGCGCTGTGAACGATGAGGGAATATAAAAATATCAAAACACCAAACATTAATTTTTTCAATGTATTAAAAGTAATACTTATTTATATCATTAATTCATTACATAATATTAATCTGTTAATGCTACAGACAAAAAAAAAAACAAAACTAAACTCTTTCATTAATCCAGGCAAGTACCTAGTTCCAAGAGAAAGAGGTTATCCCCGCCATCTTACATAGTGTCAGCTCAATAAACCTATGCCTGGTTAAGTGCACTCCAGGGTTCGGGCTTCAATAATAAAATTTAGCAGTAGATTCTTACAAAAAGTGCAGCAGATCTGTATTTTCCGAAGCAGATTTGTTTTTGTTGCAAAAAATACAATAATAATGAGGTTTAGATTTATACACATATATTTTTTACGATAAAATAAGGTTAAAACAAAGTACGAAATTATTTTTTTTATAAAATGTTTAATAACTGATTAATTTTCAGTTAAATTCAGTTCTTAAATGAAATTTTCCATCAATTTTCGTTTTTTCTAGATTGTGTTACGTTTTTCATCTAGAAAACATCAAATTTTCAACCGGTTTCACATTCAAAAATCGCAGTAGATCAAGTCAAGCGCAGTGGCGCAGCAGATTTTAAATATTTTTCAAAATCGCAGTAGATCTACTGCAATTGCAGCAAATTCCGAACACTGAATGTTATCGAGCGGGATGAAAAATGATAAAATTATGAAAATGACTATTAAAAAGCAGGGGTTGGTGAAAGAAAAGTGAAAATTTAGGGTTGTATGTATTTTTTAATGCCACATAATAAAAAAATTAAAAAAAAAAAATTATCAAAATAAATAAAAAAAAAAAGGTGGACACCCCTTATCATTTAGAGGTTTGAAAAATAGATAGTAGCCGATTCTCAGACTTACTGAATATGCATAAAAAATTTCATAAGAATCGGTCAAGCCGTTTCGGAGGAGTATGGGAACGAACATTGTGACACGAGATTTTTATATATTAGATATACGCTTAACCTGATGCAGATTGATTCATTTAGATTTAGGTACAGTCATACCCCGGTTAAAGTAGTTAATGCGTTCCTGGCAGACACGACGTTAAGCGAAACAACGTTGTTTTAAGTCTGATTTACCCTTTATTTTAGTTTTACTGCTTGATTTTAATTTTTATTTTTATTTTTAAACGACGTTGAATATACTCAACGTTAAGCGAGGTATGGTAACAATTCGTTGCCGACGTTATAGCGAAACAAAGTTGCGCGGGGCAACGTTAACTGGAGTATACCGTACTTTTTTTGACAAATGATGCATGAATTATATAAATCTGACGTGGTATTTTTGTTCAGTATTATTTGACATTTCATCAAGAAAAAACACGGCGCAGTGTTTGCAAAGTATTCAGCTATATTACTCTACATATGTACATATAATAAACGGCAATACACGGACTTTGGGTTACTTACGAGTAGAAGAGAGAAAAAAAGTTTAGGCATATATGAAACTCAGGTGGTGTTAAGGTGCGTCCAGACCGAGCGAAACATTTATTAAATATAATTCAGCCTTATTTTGAGATTCGAATTCATTCGAAAGTGAGTCGAATTCGCATAGATTGTATTTTGACTTTCGAATGAATAGAAAGAATAGAAAGTTCATCCAAGCTTTCGAAAGTTCATGGGTTATGCGTATTTTGAGATTCTATTCATTCGAAACAAATGTCATTTTTCATTCGCACACATTTTCCTGGCGCATAGATTCACAAACACGTAAATATAGAAGATATTTTGTATATTCTGTAGAAAATTGAATGAAGTAATTTTAATTCACATTTGCCTATCCTGTCGGTATAGGTCACGTTCCAATTAGAAAAACTGGTGGCCGGCAATTCGTATAAATAAAATAGTCCCACTCAAGCTCTCTGTAAACAAAAATCCAAAGAGTGAATGCACAAAATAATGTTTCAACTTTATTTTTTTTACTCTTATTTTAATGTTTTTATGATTTTCTATTGATTTGCACTGTCCACAAAAGAAAGCAGCATTTTATTTTATCTAAAAAACAACTCTAATTACTAAAAACAAATCACCAAGCAAATGTTTATTTTACTACTGACAGCACTCAAAATAAAGGTAGAGTGACCAGACTCGTGCCGACTATATGGTGGGAGAGACTTGTAATTAAATATGCATGGATGTTATTTTATTTTGCTTTGTTTTCGTGCTCGATATTATTAAAGGTATACAAAACATGTCTCATGAAATGTATTACTTAAATTTCGTCTTTAAACGCGTCAAAGTGTAACTAATAAAAATATTTCAATAAGAAAGAGAAGAGTTCTAACCCAAAAAAAAGCAAGGTATGGTCAACCTGTATTGAAAGAAATGTCAAACAGCTGACTTTGAGGGTTAAATTTATTTCAGTTCATTTTGCGTTATCATTCGAAAATGAACCTTTTTCATTCGAATCTCAAAATACACAAAAATCTTTCGAATGAATAGAGACATTCGAAAGAATTGACTATTCATTCGAATCTCAAAATAAGCATGATTGTAGTAGTTTGTAGAATTCACCCCTCGTGCACTAAGGAAGACATTATGAACGACCTTAAAGACAAAGGCTTAAACTTTCTTGATGCCGTCAATATTATCAAAAAGGAAAAGCAACAGTCTGAGGGCGATTAGGATAAATTAGTTAAGCGTGGACTTCCACTATTTATGCCAAGTTTTGATAAAGACGAAAAAAAGGATTTAATATATGGTATTAAGACTATTCTTAACATCGTGGTCAAAATCGAACCTATGCGTAAGAACTCCAGATCGATCCCGACTTACTGCCAGAAAGAACCGCGTTGCGTGAAATGCGCATCGGAAGAGTGTCAAACAAATAAGCAAACGCCAGCAACTAGTATAAACTGCCAAGGAAAGCATCCAAAGAATTACCGGGGTTGCGAAGTAGCGAAAGAGCTCCAAAAAAGGCGCGCTACACTTAAAAACTGCACGCGAAATACGAAGCAAAGTATATCCAAAACTGCTACCAAAAAAGCAGCGAAAAATAGAAAATCTGCCAATACAATGAAAGGGACAGTATACAAGACCCTGTATCCCACGTGCTTTCCATAATTCTGGTAAAGCTTGAAGAGCAATGCAAAACTAATAAATTAGTTTTCGAAGGAATAGTTGCTCTTGAAAACAGCATACAAAAGACGCGTAATCAAAACGGAATATGAACGCCCACGGGCTCATACAAAGACTCGACGAGTTAGAAATATTTATACGAGAAAAAGATGTTGATATTTGCCTGGTCTGTGAAACCCATCTGACAAAACTATCGTGCGTCAAGATAAGAGGATATAACGTTTACCACGCTTTCCACCCATCGGAAAGGGCCAAAGGCGGATCATCTTTGTTTATAAAATAATTTATCGAACACTCAGCAGAAGTAAAAATTGGATTAGAATGAATGCAAGTAAGCACGGTTTGCGTTAGAAATAGACATTTTACATTCACTGTTTCATCTATATATTGCCCACTGCGTTGTATGGTTGAAGAAAGCGATTTCACAAATTTTATTATTGGTGGCGACTTCAATACGAAACATCCTTTCTGGGGTTCAAGGCAAGCCTCTCAGAAAGGTAGGGTGCTTTATAAAGCGGGTATGCAAAACGGTTGCAATTTTCACTCGACGGGTAAACCAACATATTGGCCGACTGACAGAAATAAGATACTCGATCTGAACGATTTCTTTGTTGTCAAAGGAATATCAGGCAACTTTATAAAAGTTGTGTAATGGCTAGGGTAATGGCTCTTTACTGGAATGAATTCGCGATGGTCATTATCATTCACGTAGAGGTACCTTTGGACAATGCAACAATTGACTGCAAGTGCAACTCGGCTAGGCGCAATGGTGTGTGGTGGTACTATTGAAAAGGCCAACGCTAATGAATACAACATTTGTATTGCAGGCAGAGTCTGTCCAATATGTATTGTGTTATGGAAATAGGGGTGGCCACAGGAGGTTGATGATAGACTCTCTTTTTGTATTCAGGACTGCCTACTACAAGTGTCTGAGCCAGGAATGGAGTGTAGTTTTTTTTTTCACCGATGGTTCCAAAACCGATCAAGGATCAGGGGCTGGTTTATTTGTGGAGGACGATAACACAAGACTGCATTTATTCTGCATATTTTTTCCCCATGAGTAGTGTCGGTATTATTTCTGAGTATTATATATAATTTTTGTATCCGTTCGTAATCCAAATTTTTGGATTTTTTGTTTCCGAGATTAGATATCATAATTGTTGTAAAAGTGATCTAAAGTAGACTACTGTTAATCACAGAGCTAGAATACACCCAAAAAGCTAAAACAAAAAAATGCTTTTTCGAATGTGTTGTTTCCCGAACAAAAATGAAGCGGTCGACTGGATTCCCTTGGTGGTCCTAGCGTTTTACAATGATTACGCGTCAACATGTACAATTTGTGCGACTGAGCGCTCCCTTCATTACTGTTCAACTTTTCCGAAAGTGTGGCTCATTCACAATATTAATTTTTTTGTTCGTGTCTGTTTTTTTTTTTAAATGTTCATTATATGTAAGTATTTCCACCAAACCACTATCGTATACTTACATAATATGGAAGTCATGCATGATCAAATATTTAACTGCTGTTTTATATTGTACCTTTTATTCATGAACTTACATCATAAAACTAACTGAATGTGGACAGCAATTGCTTTTAATTAAAACATGTCCTGGGTATCGTTGAGGCAATTCATTCAACTACTGGTTTTGTCTTTTGTATAACCTCATCATTTTCACATTCAGTGGTTGCAGCCTTGCATTATATTTCAAAATAAAATATTCAAATTGTGTACATGGAATGAAATTATTAATATTTAGAAGAGGGTTATTTGTAGTAAACTCACAGTTCAATGACCAGCTGGACATTGTTTGTAAGGCTTATAATTTATTAACTGCTCAATGGGTTGGATACCCGTTAACAGTTTATAATTAATTATTGCTTTGTGCCCACTCTTTTCCGCACATTAAAATGGCGTTCCTACGTATGTATATAATTGACAATTGCTTTTGCTAAAGTTGCAGTAATATGCTTGTATCTAGATATCTGAACTTCATATAACTGTCACTGTGTGACCACGTTGTGTAGCCATATGTTAAACAGCAACAAAGTAATTATATAATACATGATTTAATTTTGAAATGCGTGCATTAATTTTATAATTTGTTCCAATGAAGTAATGACAAAAAAATCGAGATAAAGTCGATTGGCGATACTTTAAATTGTGTTGACCTTATCAACTTACCAACTGAAAAAGTCAAACTTATTTAAAATGAACTATAATCGAGTAATGTAATGTGTACAAATCAAGTTACAGACACGAATTATAACATTAGCGTATCTGATCAGTAAAAACTTCATCTAGTTAAATTGAACTAGAAGGCATCTGGTTAAATAATTCAAGTGGAATTTAAACTCAAATAACTTATATTCATCTCACTGCATGCCTATGTGCCTATTCATTTTCCTATAAATTTCCATTTGAAATTACTCTAATTAAACCATTTAACAAGCAAAGTACCGTTACATACATTTTTAGATAAAAACTTGGTACGCCTAAACTAACTGAAATATCAAATTTTATCGAAATCGTTGAATTTTCGAGAACAACCCCCGCTTTTGTGTGAAAATGGCCATACGTCAGGTAACACAAATAATAGGGCTAGAACAACAATTTCAATGTCAGCTTTAGGGGCCATGGAATAGCTCCTTGTTTAGTCATACAGACAGACAAAAAGAATCGAGGTACACACTATGAGGAGCTTCTCAGAATTGTTAACACATATCTCGAGTTCCAATTTTTTTACGAATTCAATATATACTTCCACAAAAGTGAAAGTAAAACTGGACAGAAATCTCAGCACAGTATTACTAGGACATACGCTGTTTTGGTTTTACTATTTGATAGAGTTAATTAGAATTTTAACTTTCACTAAATACATTACAATATTCATATATCATATGGATACCAGTATTAGATATGGATATGGAGGATATGAATAATATTGCAAATATAAATCGCCCGAAGCACTATTGCGCGAGGCCCTCTTCGGACTTGCCCAATTTTTCATTTTGTTATTGTTCTATTTACCCTCGAATTCTGTGAGCTATATTATCTTAATTGTATGCATATATTGCGAATGAATTTAATGAACGAAGCATGCATTCATGTGGGGTGGGCTTTTTCATTTTTTTAAAATCTATGATTTCATTTCATAGTAAAAAATGTAGATTCAAACTCATTTTCTGTTGTTACTGCTTTAACTTTTATGGTCTTAGTAACTAAAAATATTTAGATAGCACATTTAAAATTTCCAAAAAACTCAAAGCAAAATTTGCTAATTGAGTTCGAACAAATGTTTTTGTCCACCGAAAAATATTCTTTTTCCACAATCGCATAATAAATTGCGTTAAAATGCTAACAATGTTTTAAAATTCATCTCAATATAAAAACTCAAAACAAATGAAACATGTTATATCCCCTCTATATCCTCATATCCGTAGCGAATTGTAATGTCATTATCCGAGCAGGAAACTTTTTTGTAAGTTCATAGAGTTCAACCCATAACTTCGTAATCTTCAAAAGTAATTCTCTGCGAAAATAATGAAAAAAATCATCTTCAATTAGTGTAGTACACGTTTTATTGTCCTCGAGGTTACTAGCGGGCATTTTAAAACTTTGTTCGTTATTCACAGTTCTAAACCCCTGGAGTGTCGGCCGAAGCACCAAAGCAATGGGTACCTGTTAAACTTTTTCAAGTCTGCGCGGAAATCACAATGTTACTTTGTATTTAATTTATTCATTTCGGTAAATCTCAGAACCTCTTTGGTCGTACCCTAGACATCGTAACTTATTTGTAGGTACGTTATCTGCGTCTCTGAACCTAAAAATATTATTGGACAAGGAAAGAAAAAAAAAATTAAATCTTTTGAAAAAGTTGATAACATCACAGTTTAAAATCTCCATGGTCACTGTTGCCCTTAAGATAGGGTAGGTATAATTTATTGGAAACGGAAAGTATTTGAGGGGGAACAAAAGATATCCACCGACGCCACGTTGCATCAGAGTATTAGGCCAGAAAATTTAAATTTCAAATTACATTCGAAATTGCCTTTGGTGTACTGCGGATAAGCAAAAGGAATTCAGTTAACATCCTCCTACGCCTTTCTTTTACTTAAGATGATAGATTTTATTTAAAAATTAAGTAAACGAACTTAAATCTTGGTTATAGATATCAAATCCAAAGAGCAAAAGGTGCGTAACATAAGATTAAAAAGGAGATGAAGAAAAAAATCGTTTACCAGTCAAAGAGTGTAATATTCATAGGTAGATATAAACTAAGTATAAGTACCTACAACTAAAATCAAAACTCTGTTAGATGGTATTCTATTAACCGGAAGTTTTTTGAGTAATAGTATTAACTATTTACATCTATGAGCTGTCAACCGGCATTGACCATGTCATCCAGAATGACAGAATGCCAGAGAAATTATGCATTATTGACGTGTTATATTTCTAAATGGATGTTTATTCGAATTTCATACATGAAAACACGTCCCACATAGGAGTATTTGCATGAAAAACCTGGTTAAAATTAATCTTAGAAGCAATGTACTTTATTTTTTGGATGTAGATATTTTTTCTTAATTTGAGAATGTTTTATTGTTATTAATTGGGATTCTTTTTTTATTATTATAATTTATGGTGAAATCAGTCACTGAATTGTGTCCATGACACTTCACCAAAAATATCTTAATTATCTTCATTATCATCTTCATTGTAAAGATATCTAATACTATCGTCAGTGGCATGTGTGGTGGAAGAAGTACATTTAAGGTTTCTTTCGAAAATTCTTTTCTGTTTCCAGTGTTAACTCTCTGAGGCAACTAATGGGTAAATCAGAACTCCATAACAATCTATTAAGGACATCCATGTTGAAGATTTTATTTTTTTGGTTAATTTTTTATTAACTAATAAGCAGGGATGGGATTTTGTTGACCTAAAAAACAAAAAAAGGCAAAATAAAACATCCAAAGAGGCAAAAAAAAGCAGGCAACAACCGCCTGCGATTGTCCCTTAACAGCGCTTTATAAGAGCTGAGTAATTTATTTGTTCCACTATCTCAAGTCCCTTATTTGCAGAGAAAACGGATTTGAACTTCTCTAAAACATCTTTTGCGATTGTCCCTTTTGCTGTTTCCAAGTCGCCAAAAACTGCAAAACTTCTCCGATCGTGTTTCCTTAATGTTAATGTTACATAATGTAATGTTACATACATAATTAATTCAAAATGTTGGTCTATGCATACAAAAAAGGATCCGATGTATGCATTTAAGAAAATTGAGTAAATATACTTTTTGTTTGTATATTTGAGTCTTCTATATGTATAACTTTGAAAAAGACTAAAAAGAGCGAAAATATGAGAAAAGGCAAAAATGCAATAACGGGAGAAAAGGCAAAATAAAATACATATATTTGGCACCAGTAGCCAGCGTTACCTTTCGGACCCTTTAGGGAAAAAACATACCCTTTTTTGATGGTACGGACCCTTCGACACCCCTTTTCCAAAATCATTGAAATTTGACTCTTTTTGAAACATTCGACCCTTTTTGGACCATTTTTGCTAATTGGTACAGAATTGACACATTCACTTCTTATTTATCTGATTTGTATTGATGTACATACATATGTATTTATTTATTTCAAGACCAAATAATGTACATTTCCTCGCCCTTTCAACAGATGCATACGTTCACGTAGTAACTGCTATTCGTTGCGCATACTTCATTCGGGACGCTATCGCTTTGCATCTGTTTTTTGTTGTCCTTGTGTGTGGTGGTTGTAATTTTTTTTCCATGCGATCTGCATTAAGGGAGCTTTCCAGTGTGAAATTTTCAAAAAATCGATTTTTTTTTTTTTTTTGCTTTATCGAATAGTATACACTCTTCCGAATATTCCCTGAAATTTTCATGCCGAAATTCAAATTATTTCGGTTACTGTACAGCATTTCTTGGAAGAAGGAAACGGAGCGCTACACCTAAAATTTCCTCACTTGAAACTTTGAACGCGTTTTTCTCGAAACAGCATTTTTCAAAACGGTGTCCAACCTGGAGGGCAGAGTTTTAAAGCTATCGAGTTGAATTTTTTACACAATATTCTTAACGTCATTGTTTATCGGGCTATGGAAGCTTTTTTTTGTTTTTTGACATCTTCCTATTTTTTGGTACAAAAAACTGCCAAAAAAAAATGCCAAAATCGATACTTTTTGTTCAAACCGGCGCCATTTTTGCAAAAAAAAAAAAAAAAAAAAAAAGCCTCCATAGCCCGAAAGCCAATTATATACCGATCAATAATCTTTTTGTGTTTTTTGTTTCCGATCAAAATTGTGACCCCCAACGTGGACACCACATCCAAGTGCATTTTCTGCAACAATTGTTACATCATTTTTATAGATATTAATTAATAAATAAATCGATCTTTAAAAAATTGTTTTGTATTCTTCAATACCCAATTAATATACAAAAAAAAAACCAGACCGATTAGATTATTTTTTCTTTAAAAAAAAAAATCGCCAAAAACAGCGATTTTTCGGGCTGTCACACTGGAAAGCTCCCTTAAGTGTTTTAGAAGATGAGGAACTAAACGAGTGGTTTCCTAACCCAAGTTCAATACAGAAATTTGGGACTTCGATGCCAAAGAAATGAAAAGCAAAGTGAACAAAATTCGATCCATGCTTAAAAGATTAAATACAAAATAAAACATGCTTATTTCTGGCTTCTGGTGCTTCTTCAGAAAGTTGACCAGTAGGAAGCAGAGAGTTTTCAGACTATGTAGATGGATTAATATCTTATTATCACAGTAAAGCGTCGATTACCCGAACTAATTGGGGCCAAGGATAAATCGGATAATAAAATTTGATCAAAAAATTCGGAGAATCGAACATAAGCGATCCGAATAATAATCAGCCGTGTAACTGAAACAAAGAAAAATATATACATAAATTCAAAGGATTTCATGTTCACAGATTATATTTTTTATTATTTCTCATTTCGCATCTGAATCAATCAAGAGTATTTCTACATTCGTTCTGAATTCGAATTTATCGGATCTTACATACATATGTATATCTTTCTTATACTCCGTTCTAATTGGCCGTTTTCTTAAAGATAGTTTATAAGCAAGGTGTAGAAGATCCTCAACAAGTACGATACTGACTGATTAAAATTGATGCTCAATAAAAAAATTTTGTGTTGACGAAGTTTTGGTCTCAACAATATTTTGTTACCATTAACCATAGTGAAAAGTATTGTATATTTTACTTCGATATTGAAAATTTGAGTTTTGAAATTTTGATATAAAAAAATATAATTTGAAAACGTATGGCGTATGAGTGCTTTTTATACGAAATTTAAAACCTTATTCGCACACAGTTTTTGAAATTTCAATTTATAGCAGCCACTTCTTTTTGCATTGGTTAAAAGAACATTCAAAGAAACTTAAGAATAATTTAAATAAAAAATAGCAGCTTAATTCTTCCAAAATTCAACTGAAGTCATAATACAAAGCTGAAGTCGAATTTTCCATTTGAAAATTTTAAGTTTACTATCACAACCCAAATGGCAAAAAAAGCAAAGAATGCAACAACGAACTTTGAACTTATTTTGTCACGACACATGTTTAAAAAAAAAAATTGGGCAAATGCCAGGAGGGCCTCGTGCAATAGTGTTCCGGACATTTTATATTATCATTAAATAGAAGGCAATTTATCCTTATCCTGCATAAGTACACCCAACACTGGTTGTGATATGGACAATGTAATGTCGAATCAACTCTATCAAGTCGTAAAGTCGTAGTTTACTCCAAAATGGTTTCTACGATTTTGATAAATTTCATATTTCAGTTAGTTTAGGCGTAACAAGCTTTTGGATAAAAATGCATGTAACAGTACTTTGCTTGTTAAATGGTTTAAGTAAAGTAAAACACTAGCAATACTTGACATGCAAATTAAAAATTAAAAAAATAACAAAATTAAAAAAAATTATAGTTTTTTAAACTTATTTAGTTTTCAATAGCAGCATAGAGCTAACATATACGATCCATTTTTGCAAATTACTTTGTTTTTGAAAAATCAAAATCGAATGAGGTAGCACCAAGAGAAGAGATGAGAATATAGGGAATTATGGTCTGGCCACAAGGGGGGGCAAACTTTTTTGTTCAACCAATTTTGTTAGAAATATATTTCTTACATATATGGAGCCCTTGCAAAATACTCTTCAATTTGATATGCCACATGATGGGAAACAAAATAATTGTTTTTTGCCCTTCACACAAAGTGCCCAAAATAGGGCCCCCAAAATGTAATTCATTGTCACCATCTTGTGCGGGCTTCCACATAATGTATACATAGCGTTCCTTTAAGGTCCGGAACACTAAAAAAAGAAGTAATAACTACGTACAACTTATTGACCCATGTATATATACTGTCCTCTATACGAGTACATAACTTTTCCAAATTTTTCTTCTCAGAAAAACGACTTATGACCAAAAGAACTACTTCAAGCGAAAATAAATTCTTGGGGAGTTTAATTCATCTCTTATGTGGGCAAAATGTTTCCATGTTAATTTAAATTCAAGTTCAATTCCTTAAGAATTAAATTAAGCTTTTAATTAAATCAGTACAATTAACATACCAGTTTCACTGAACCCATATTTTAGAATTCCACCATCAAATTTTTAGTGGTATAACTAGTTTCAAATTATACGATATGTACTTACAACACACTTCACGTGGGTGTAATCATGGTTTTCATGATTTTATTGATCTTCGTTACAGAATAATTCACGCAAATAAAATTACTTGAAAGGGTAATCCTTTTTGTAAAGCATGTATTATTATAATTCGTTAATATTGCCTAAATAATTGATAATACGTCTTATTTCATCTTAGATTTATGATAAAACCGGAGATGTAAAACATGCGTCCAACAGCATTATTTTGTGAATTTTTTTTTTTTTTTTTTTGAATATCCATTAGGATTTAGGAAACCTCAAGCTTTCATTTGAAATGCGTATCTCATAAATTATCCAAGCATTGATTGGTCCATAAGCAAGGTACTAGTGAATAACCAGATATACTGACTCGTGCGAATCCTTTAAGTCTGTGTGTATCCATTTCGATTCAAATCAGAGGACAAATCTTGGCGATAGAAATGTCATTAATCTTATTCCCTTAGTGCATACAAGGAGTACAACGGCCCGAAGTGTAGATTCTGGTTAGCATTATCGAATGATGTATGCAAGTGAGTATGGAACTGAATAGATGGTGAAAATTCGGGTTGACAATAATGATAAGAGGACTTGTGAATGGATTTCGATTGTCCTAATTTATGGGTCAATTATTGTTGTCACATTATTGTGATAAACTAAGTGTGCCTTCCGTATGGGTTGTATGTTCTCTGATTTGTTGCTAACCATGTTTGATGTGTTTGTTTCAATGAACACTTGTGATAATTACTACGCGTGTATGCATGTGATATACCTTTGAACAAGTAGATCAGTTGTAAGATTCGGAATAATTATTAACGGAGATCCATGTTTCCAACTTTATTAATTTTAATGAAGTCCTCTGGGTACCTTGTTAAGTGTCGAACTATAACTCATACAGATACTAAATGCAAAACGTGTTGTTAAGTTCAATATGTTATTATTTATTTCCGAAAAGATCACTTGTGAAATTAGCTGGAACTCATGAATGTGAGGTACACAATGTATGCATGTTGCTATAAAGCATCATTATCAGCATTTGTGAGAATTTGCTACATGCTCCTTTGTATAATTAAAAGGAGTCCATATTTAAAATTAATATTATTTTTAATGAGGGATTAGACTGGTCTGCAAACTAGTACATACTCGTATATCACGCGTTCGAAATATCGCTCAGCGGTCCATCTGCATATGTACAGTAAGGGAAAAAAAGTTACCATCTTCACCATTCATTTAGAATATTGATTGGGAGAGTTTTTACCATCATATTTTTAATGCAATATAATAATATGTTAGTGTAATTTAAATATAACTATCTTATAAGGCAAACACTTTTATCAAATTTGATGGGATTTTGAATAAATACTTTATTTTTGCTTAAGACTTTACATGAGTAGTGTCATAGAGCACCACCGTGGGCCTTGATTATAACTTGCAACCTCCGAGGCATAGAACAAATTAGGCATAGAAATCAATTGTGATAGGAAGCAACCCATCTATGGAAGGCACTAAGTGATCTCTTATACATTTCATTTATTTATTTGCCTTGGCCGAAGAGAGAAATGTAGCCCCAAATCATAAGACTTAAAGGAAATTCTTTGTTAAGACGCTCTTTCTCTTTAAGTATTCTCCCCGCTTTCGCCGTACGTACTGGATACCGTCAGATTGAATTAATTCTGCTTTTATCAATTAAGATAACAGTTTTCCAATCATTTTCGGTCCAGCTTTGATATGTTCTGGCCAATAGCAACCTTGCTGCTTTCATTCTCAACGTCAAGGATTTTTTTCAGGGTCTCCTGGCTAACAATCCGAATAAATTTAACCTTCTGCTGATCTTACAGTTGCTAGCTGTTTTAAAATCCCAAACCACAAGTATATCACTTGTACCATATGTCTCAAGTACAAAAGCAGCTTGAAATATGGCAATATAACAATAGTTCAAAGGAGACATCCATCGCGCCCCGTCCAGTTTTGTTGGCACTACGTATTTTGTAGCCCTAATTGAAACTTTCTCACATCTCACTATAGCGGTTATTGCCAGCATTGCCTCAATGATCGTCTATGAAACATGTATGAGCAAATCAAATGGTGTCTATATTTCATTTCACCTGTATGCATGTTTTCAAAACTATTCATTACACACTGGAGTGTTACTTACTCAGGACTCGATGAACACAAAAAAAATCAGTTAATTTTCTCCGTGTATTTTCATTTTGTATAAAATTAATATCAATTATAGTCACAAAAAGAATAGTTCAAAATTATGTTAACACGTTACAAAGTGTTTGGATAATTATAGTCGACATAAACTCACTTTATCATTATTACCTCGTATTTATTGACGTTAAAGACACCCGAACTTCTTACTTAATATTTAACATGGAGTTAGACATGTCATGTCATTTCATTTAAAAAAAAAAGTGCACGACTGGGTCGTACTGACTTGCATCTACATATATCTACAAGTTTTATGTGCCGTTGAGATACATATAACGAACTACAAAACCAAATCTATATATAATGTACATTTTCTGAGTCAGATTTTGTTAAGTTGGCTATAATCAAAGTACCATTATTAAGCATTTTAGCCAAAAATTTGGTACGCTATTTTATAGAGCTTTACTTAACTTGTTAAAATATGAAATTTAAAGAAAATCCTTGTACCCGTTTTCGAGCAATTTGTTTAAAACCTTAAATCCTTAAAAAAATAACCATTATTACCACTTTTGGCCAAAATTTGTTTAAGCCATCTTATAGCATTTGCGATTTTAAATCTAATGTGAAAACTTTAATAAAATCGTTTGATCCATTTGCAAGAAAAGCGTATTTTAACCAAATTGGCCATAACGACCGTTCTAACCAATTTTCGCCAAAATGTAATACCTCATCTTTTGGCATGTGTTTGTACTAGTCTCAGTGTGGAATTTAAGTAAAATCGTAATAAATAAATAGGATTTTTGCAAAACAAATTAAAGTAAAGTACTGTTGTTAACAATTTTGGTAAGACATTTTATATGTCATCTGATTGGAATTTCTTTGTCTTAAACTAATATTAAATTTAGTCAAAATCGTTAGATTTCTAAAGATTTCTGAGAAAATCTAATTTTTGTGAAGTTGACCTTAAGTAAAGTACCGTTAATAATAGGGATAAAACAAAAATTTAAATTTTTTTTTGATTTTCCAAGATATGAAGTTTGATCAAAATCCGTCCACCCGCTTAGGCTGTAGATTCGACAGACAGACAGACGGCATCGGCAGACCTACTTTTTTGGACTTCTCTATAATAGTATTGTCCAAATTCATCAAAATCTCGAGAACATTTATTAGACACTGACCATACTCAATGGATAGTTAAAGTTAGCTATAAAAGGTACAAAGTTAAGTTCTTAAGGTTTAGTGGATAACAATTTTCCACCACCTTGATTATTTTATAAAAAAAAAAAAAATAACACAAGCGCTACTAGTCAAAACATTAACATCACTCGTACTGGATCACCACTGACCACCACTTCAAATGTCAAAAGCAGTTAATTTGTGAGAATATAATGCGAAACCAATTTGCTCTGTGCATTACTTGCATAAGTCTCTTGACTTCAACAGTGCCATCGACCATTGATTTCAGTCGGCATTTATGTTAAAACTAGAATACTCATTCGTGGTGCTGGAGCTCCCTCTTGCTGTATATCTGGTCCCAACCTGACCCCGACTTCGATTAGGTCAACTCAACATACATATATCTAGATATGTATATACATTCATACACACTGAAAAGGGAAGCGCCATTGGTGAATAATTTATTTTATTGTCACATGGGAAATTCCAAACTCAAATCAATTTATATCGCTTTTTATTCTATTTTACTCGAATCGAACTTTAGGGTTCGCTAGAGCCCAGATTCATGCTATCCATTGTCATCTCGTTCTACTGTCCCTTTTCGGTAGCGCACATTGAGTCATCCTGCACGAGTTGTCGTTGAGGAGAGTAAAATTTGTTGGTCAGGACACCAGAGAAGTGTTCAAAATTTGAACGGAATAAATTTTCGAGTAACGCATGCTTCTTCTTTTTTGCCATGAATTTCAAAGTTTAGTTTTTTTCGGATTTCTTTCGTGATGGATTTGGGAACAATGCAAAGAAAAGTTTTTTCCATGAATGGTATTTTATAGAATTTTGCCTCCTGCGCCAAGTGTTTGTAGTATTTTGTTATTTCTTTCTTCTTTAACTGTGGATGGTTGAAACTTCTGAATAGGGATGACATAAAAATACCGAAAAGAAATTTAATTTTGGAGGGCCTTGATTTTCTTTTGAGAATAATAGTATTTGGCATAAGAAGAATTTTGGTTTATTTAAATTTTTATTTTAATTTTAGAAAGCTTTACGCTTTTTTTTAGAATTTACAATTCGTTTCAACTATTTATAGCTAATAAGTTCAAGTAAAAGTCTACGATAACTGTGAAAATATGTTTTATTATATTGTGTAAATGAATTCTATGTTCTCAAGTATCTTCTAAAAAATGTTCATACATATGAAATTTTTTTTACCAAAAAAGAAAAGTACGGAACGGTTATGGGTTTGATACACCGTTGAAACGACGTCTGCCTGTCAAAGCCCTGTAACTTTTGAACGGTTCCCGGCCCCTTTTTTAGACAAAGATGTTCTTTAAATATTCGATTGGGTCAGAAAATTCTTAAGAAGTTAAATAGAGACCTAATAATGAAGGTTCGATTGCATTGCTGCATTTACCATTAATTATTATTTCTCAAGACTGTATGTAGACTTTTGTGGCTGACTTGCTCTGCTCTGTATGTCACAGTAGTCAAAAAGAAAGGAATCTCCGTTACCGACAATAACAATTTCTTAAATTTCTACTAAATAAAAACAAAACTACTTTTTAATGTGTATAGATACATATGTATGTACGTACCAAACTCTACGATAGGATAAAATGAATAATGTAATTTATCTTCATACCCTTTGGGTCGGTGTAATAAAACGCGAATGTTCTTTCTGGTTGGGGGACATAAAAACATTTTCATACAGTACATAAGAAGCACAACAAGTAACTCACTATAACCAATATGCTGTGGGATTTCAAGATAACAAATCAATAACAGCAACACATACATATGGCGTACATCCATTCTACCATTGTACACAAGTGTTACCCATAGGAAATTTCTGGTCGAGATTTTATAGCTTCTCCTTGTCCAGTTTCGAAAGGAGTACTTAAATCTGAATATGTTTTCTGAGAGTTTAAGTTATTTAATTTATTTTTGTTTGTTCTGATCTATTGTTTGTGAGCATTAAAGGACATCATGGGGGTCGAGTTAGCATTGTTTTTCCTGAGCTATTGATCAACTGGCATGTAACCGCTACAGAAGCGAATAAACGTGAAAATTCACTGGCCACACAATGAAATTGCAAAATGATTACGAAACTAAAAGTGGTCGTAAAACAAATAGATTGGATAAAAAAGTTCGGGTAAAATTATATTTTAACATGCACAGAACAGCGTATAGATATTCTTCGACCTAAATAAGCACACAAAATAAAGTGCTTTTTATACTCTATCCCAAAGGTATATTAAATTTGACACATAGCTTGTAACATTGAGAAATATTGCAAGCAGACCCAATAAAATATATACATATATAAATGATCGGTGTCAATGGCCGATTCGATTGAGCCATGTTCGTCCTTTCGCCCGTCTGTCTGTCACCAGTTTTTGGGCCTTAAATTTTGAGCTAAAACAATGAAATTTTGTATAGGATTTTTTTTTCTTTTAGAACAAGTGTAACAATTTTCAAAATCCGCCTACTTTTCGAAAAATGCACTTTTTCCCGTAATTTTACATGAAACTTGACTAAACTTATAAAAGCAATTATGTAGTGAGTGAATTACTTACTCTACATATCTCCACGACCAATTTTAAGGTGCGTTTTCTTAAAAAAACTGTTTTTCGGAGGATTCATTAGAACAATATAACTTTTCATGAACAACATTTAATATATGTATGCTGAACAATTTCCAAAATTCGCCCACTACAACTTTTTCGGAAAATTCAAGCTTAAAGTAATTTCATAAGAAATTTGAAAAAAAAAATTCAAGCAAGTATCATGATATATTGCTCGAATAAAAGAGCTTTAAATAAAAGGGATAGGGTAAAACATAATCCGCTCCAGACGGATTGTAGCATTTTTATATGTTTTATCATTGGTATGGTTGTTGCTAATAGCATTGCATTTTTCGCATTTTCTAACAGTAGACTAAACTTTATTATGATTTACTAAATTATAGAGTATTGAAAAATCGGCGGTGAAAAATATAAAAAGAAAGCAAGGGCAAGTTTATAGCCTTTTCTGTGGTAAGATCTTAGAGTTTAGACTTACATACATGTATTGGGATACAAATTTGGTCACGATTAGGACACATGTGCGGTACTATGAAATAAATTGCCTTTTGTCGTTTTAATGTTAGCACTCTAGACCTTACAGTTCCAGAGTCTTCTCTTGTTATGCAAATGTTCTCTTTCTTAGAATAGGTCATTATGGAAAGCAAAAGTCTGTTTTTATACCCTATCCTAAGGGTATATTAAGTTTGATACATAGTTTGTAACATAGAGAAATATTACAGATGGACCCAATAAAGTATATATATAAATGATCAGCATCACTAGCCGAGTCGATTGAGCTATGTCCGTCCGTCCGTCCGTCTGTGTGTCACCAGTTTTTGGGCCTTAAATTTTGAGCTAGGTTGATGAAATTTTGTATACGAGGTCTTTGGAAAAGTAAGCAATACAAGTGTAAAAAAATCACTTTTTTTTCACTATTTTCATATGAAACTCGAAAATATAGATATCCACTTAATCTACAAATCGTCTATACATTGTATATAGCCACGCCCACTTTTTAGGGGCGTTTGCTTCAAAAATTAATTTTCGAGTAAAAATATTAGTTTATAGGGCAAAATAGAAAATTTTGTGAATACATTTTCCACCGCCCACTGACACGACCAAATAAGATAGGGATAGGGTATCATACGATTCGCTCCAGGCGGATTGTAGCATTTTTCACTGGTTTCTTATAATATTATATATGTACATATATGTTACTTATATGAACATATTTCTTAGACCTTAATACCGATAATAAAGAGGCATGTGTCACCCGGATCAATTATACATACTGTCTATTGGCTTGGTGAGCATGGTTTGATTCAAACAAAGGTGAACCATAGCGATCCTACAAATCCTTTTGTGGCTCCAGATGGAACACATACCCAACGCATTGAGTCTCAATTGCGCGTTATAAGCTAGAGTTTTATAATGACAATTAGTCTATGAATTATGGTTGTTGAATATAAGTGGAGAAGAGATGTTACGAAAAAGCATTTAGTCATTTGAGGAATTTCTAGAAGCAGGGTTGCAGGGCAACAGCATTCCTCCCCTTAATATTTCACTTCTTATGGGATTTACTTGTAAACACATCGAGTAGTAATGATATTATTGTCTGTTGCGTATTTTTAGGAAATTACGAATTATTCTGTCAAATTTGAAAATTATAGGTTCTGTTTTGATAATTTTGTTAAAAAATAGTTTTCTTGGGGAGAGTACGATAACTTAGGCACCAAAAATTGGTAACGGTTTTCTATAGAGGGGCCAAAAACAAGCATTTTTTACTATCGTACGGGAGATCTATCTATCTCGCCCCGTTTATGAGGTAGGGTCAATTTAGATTACAATTTTTTTACTTAAAATGTAATAAAAAACATAGTTATTACAAAACAGTGGCAACATTTCCAAAAAAGTACTATACCGAAAGCCAGAAACCTGTTCTTTAATAATAATAATTAAATAACTTGTGTCAATAGTTTTTGAAAAATGTTCATGCAAACTCGAAATTTTGATAAAAAAAATTAAAAAAAAAGTTTAGGCCAATTTTTTTCAAAATTGTGAAATATAGTGCTATATTGGCTTTTTGTGGTCAATGATTATATCAATTCTTAATCGAACACAAAAAACCGAATGGTTTTACGTCTTTTTAAGAAAATTTAAAATTACTGCTAGATTAAAAAAGTTGCTGCCCCCCTGCAACCCCTGCTTGGAATCACTGTACGATTTGGAGGGGGTGCTAGGCTTTTCTATATAAAGTTCGGAACAAAGCCCTTTTTCACAATAGTATTCGTCCCATACATTTGCTATTTAGACTTTATTTCCACTTCGATTTGAACTTTATTGCAATTCTGAAAAAAATTTAACCTTTTTGCATTAGACTTTATTACATGGCACCAATTTATATGTCCAAAACAGAACGTAAATGTTGATAACAAGAATTTCGAGGTAGTTAAGGAGTTCACCTACCTCGGAACAAATATTAATCCTACAAATGACACCTTTGTAGTGATCCGACGAAAAATAACCCTAGCAAACCGCTGCTACTTCGGTTTGGCAAAACAACTGGGTTCAAAACTCCTAACTCGACGGACCAAATTAATACTCTATAGAACGTTCATCTGACCAATCCTGCTGTATGGGGTAAGAAAGCTGAGCAAATATTGGGCACCTTCAAGCGAAAAATACTTCGTCGGATATTAGGTCCTTTATGCAAGGAGGGCGAATGGAGAAGAAGATACAACCGCGAACTCTATGAGCTGCACCAGGATGTGGATATAGTCCAAAAAGCCAAGATACGCAGACTACATTGGCTCGGCCACATCGAGCGAATGGACAACAATGCTCCAGCCAAGAGGTTCTTCGAATCCCAGCCCCCAGGTTCGAGACGGCGAAGAAGACCGAACCTCCGGTACAAAGACCAAGCTGTCGCGGGTGCCAGAACACTTAGTTTACACAACTGGAAGCAGCGTGCTCGGGACCGCAGAGGATAGAAGGCAACGATGTTTCAGGCAGGGACCATACAAGGGTCGGGAGCCCTTTAAGTAAGTAAGTAAGGTCAGAAAGCGGGGTTCACATTATACGATTTGTTGAAGCGATTTGCGTGACAAGTGTACTTAAAGGATCAAATCGTAAATTTATAAGTGCGTTACGACAAGTCCGGAGACTTATCGTAAAGTGTAAACACAAGTCGTACAACTTCAAAGCACTTTTCAATTCTAATTTAAGTTGTGCGAACTTCTACGGCAAGACTATAGAAAGATAACATCGAACAAGGAAAAATAATTTTGGCTCGATTTCTTTGAAGTTTACAGGCGATTTACAGGAGTTCCAAAAAGCGAATAAGTGTTAAAAAAAGCGTACCAAGTGTTGTTGTTTTTAGGTTCACAATTCGAACGCTAAACGAGATCTGGTGGTGAAGCAAATAGTACAATGTGAATCCCGCTATTTATCATCTAAGTCAAAACTTACTCGTATATGTCAATGTATGTCCTCACCTCATGCTCAATAAAGAATTCACTACAATCTTTGAATTAGTTTTACCACAGAATTAAATAAGTAAATATTAATTCGACAATTATTTAGAGAACACCATGTAGACTCAAATTAATAGTGTGGCGTTACTCTGCTTATTATTATTGTTATTAAGTGGACAATGATTAATATTATGGACTTTGACTAGGTACACTGCACGTACGTGAACACAGTATATTAGAGGAAACTAACGACATGGTCGTGTTCTTCTGAAATTAGTTCATGTTCGGTACACGAAGGTGAAGAGTAGTGTTACTTGCAACTAAGGGGAAACATTATTCTAATCTAATCGGCGAAGTGTTGCACGATTTAATCAGAAAATTTATGGGCTTGAAAGAGAACTCACAACCACATAATAAGAGCAATAATCTTGAGTAGGTTCAAAGATTTATATTCAAGAAAATCATTTACATATATTGAAATGGTTTTCCTTTTTAGTGTTCCGGACCTTAAAAGGAAAGACTGTCTGTCCGTCAGTCTGTCACAGCCCTGTAACTTTTGAACCGTTAGAGCTGAAACTTTCGCTGTGTATACATTATGTGGAAGCCTGCACAAGGTGGCGGCAATGAATTTCATTTTGGGAGCCCTTTTTTGGGCACCTTGTATGAAGGGCAAAAAAAAAAATATTTTGTTCCCCATCATGTGGCATATCAATTTAAAGAGAATTTTGCAAGGGCTACAGTGGCAGTGGACGGCTGCTCACCGGCGTTTTGCCGGCACCGATCAGTGGTCGGGTGTGTCAGGTCCCGTTCCCACATGTGGTTCACTATTGGTGTATGTGCAATTAGCCTTAGCCCTATGCTGCAATCCAAAACTAAATAAGCTTAAAAAACTATTTTTTTTTTTAAATATTTTTTTCTTAAATTTTTAAAACTCTAAATGCTGTATTCCTTCGCATGTCAAGTATTGCCAGTGTTTTGCTTTGCTTAAACCATTTGATAAGCAAAGTACCCTTAAGTGCATTTTTATCCCAAAGCTTGGTACGCCTAAACTAACTAAAATATGAAATTTTATCAAAATCGTTGAAACTATTACTGAGAAAACTCCGTGTTTGTGAAAATGACGCTACGTGAAGGAACTCTAAGAGTAGTGATACAACAAAAATTTCAATGTCCCCTTTAGGGGCCATGCAATAGCTCCCTAACATGAAGTTTGAAAGACAAAGAGAATCGGCAGACACACTAAATTAGCTTTTCTATCAACGTAATTTCAGAATTGTTTATTAGGATATACCTACGTACTAGGTATTACATCGTTCATATCAAAACCAGTATTAGGTGTGCCTATGCAGGATATGAATAATATTGCCCTCTGTTTAATGACAATATAAAATGTCCGGAACACTATTGCACGAGGTCCTCCTCGCACTTGCCCAATTTTTTTTTGTTACAATGGAAAGTATATTTGAATTTTCCATTCGCTTGTAAAAAGTTAGCGAAGTGCAAAGCAGGCCTCATCTAGCACTTTCTATAATTTTCAAAATGCATCTGGTCTATGTAGATCTTAGACTACTCTGTGTGTCATTAATATACATAAGCTTGACAAAAGAGATGTTTTAAACACAGGCTTAGGACCACAACTTGGAGCAAATGTCATCGATTTCCAACGGCAAATAAGGATTCCATAACCTACAATACCCCTAAAATTAACAAGGACAAGTGGAGTGAGGCTCCTAGTTTCGAAAGTTTCGCAGCTATTGTTGCTAAAACTGAGATCCAAGGTACGATTAATTTTGTTGTTTACGTGATTCATATGGAGTAGACCGAATGATTAAAGCTCGACCACAATCCCAGATCCAATTACGCACAAAGTGTTAATCATAATTGCTATAAGCGTACTGGCAAAACTCTTGTAAAAACTGTTTGATCGTAAAGATCGATTTACATTAAAAGTACTCGTATGAGGAGAAATTGATATGATCAAATGCCTTATTGTTATCTTAAATTAACTGAAAATAAAAAAGGTAGATACTAACAGCCGCATTTTAACTAAGCCTTGATCAGTTAACCATACTCTAAGAGAAATTTTATTTAATGTAAAAACCACTTAAGTGAAAAATTGTATCACTTTAGCGTTAATATTACGGATTTAGTCGCTACGGTCCTTGTATGTTACTACCATAAAGCGATTTCCTGATTGAGTTTTCGTACCGCCATCAAAAATGTTTGCAAAAAAAAACTGTAAACCGCAAAACCCAAGAATAAAACGAAAAAAAAAACAACGTTTCACCTATCCTGAAACCCATAATCGATTGCGGCTGGCTGACTATGTGATGCTGGGCTTCGCATCCCACAGTATTTTTGGGGAGAAAAAACTTGTATAAAATCTACAAGGTATGAACTAAAAGCTGTGAAAACATGATGAGGGAGGAAAATCCACAAATAAGTGCCGTGCATGGATCCACGTGGGGTGAAGTACGCTCTTGTGTTTTCTCCGCGCTCTACGTTCGTACGAGTATGTATTGTATTTGACGACGGTGTGCTGAAAGATTTACTGATAAATTTGTAATACTATACCCGCAATCCCCTAAATACCTGACACAATAAGAGGAATATCCTACTTTTTTTCGTCTTACATTAAGCTTAGGAAAACACTTTTACAGATTCCGTACCTTTTTACGGGGTTTTAATTGAAAATTAGAAAATTGAAAAGGTTGCACCACGCGTTGGAGGAAAGCATAGTATGTAGTATACTTATGTATGTACGTAACCCTGCGACATTTCAAAGAGTGTGTCGTTTTGGGATAAATATGGTAAGTGGATGAGTTTTGGGAAACCTTTTTTTTTTTTGAGGGAGGTTAATGGAAGGAATGGCGAAACTGGAAAGTTTTTTTCTACCTTCCATGCAATAACAATATTTTATCTAGCGCAGGTTTGGCAAAACCAAGTTGTAGGATAAGAATTTCACAGAAGAAGAAGACACAGGTCTTGAAAGCAAAAATTTCAATTAAATTAATGGTATGATGACAAAGGGTTATGCTTTTGTCGCATATGGTAACAGGTCCGTAAAGCTTTTGCTCCAATCACAATAAATGGGAATGGCTTTTATCTTAAATTGCTCGAATGGTGCCACTGGAAATAGAAATTTAACATCCTGCTGGAGCGAAACATTGCATACCATATCCATCCATTTTTAGCTTGTAGTGTTTCTTTTTTCGAAAAGCGAAATATGGAGGTGTATTTTGAAAATTGTCCAAGTAATATTCTATACAATTGCTAAGAGTATGGGTCAATATTGATTAGTTAGTGCGATTTACTACTGTGTATAGAGTTCTAGGTTCGAATTCCAGAAAAGCCCCACAAAAAACCCTCCGTTTTTCGTGTGCAGCATAAAGCTTTAAAACCCTTCTAAGCATGCGGAAATGCAAACAGCGCACAACACGTAATCCTGTAAGGAACTTAATTTTACCCCTATAGCATGTGTTCAATTGACCTAACCTTCTCGTCTCCACAACTTCTGCAAATCATTAGTCTTTTATTTACGAATCATAGTTTCTATGGTGCAGTGCAATACCCTGTGATTACTTCAGTGAGTATGAAGAAAGAGGAACGATACATTAACCGTGTTTACTTATCACCCAAGATCTATAGAGATCACACGATGAAAATAACACAGTCCACAGCCACGAAAAATTTAGGTTCTGAGTTGTGGTAAAAGCTTCTCTTAGAATGTCACATTTGAAAAGCTGCGTTCGTTTTTTAAGAAAAATATTTTGCGGGATAGTTATTAATCACTTACAAGGTTTCAGACATTCGAATGTAATTACTAATTTTTAATAACTATTTGCTTTATATTAATTTATTTGAACATACAAATTATTGAACAACGTTTGATTTGCAAATAGTATTATACAGTGCGACCTCAATAAAGGCAACTAATATAAATTCAGACAGTTGGGTTAATTGAGGTTGTTGCAATAATCGAGTAAATCTTTTTTTTTTTTTTAAATCTTTTTCCATCACAGAGCACACAGAACACTACGTTCTCTCAGTGTATACTCTCAGTATCGCTTTACACAGCAGATGTTTGCTGCGCGACTAAGGATCATCTACCGATTTTGCATCTCATAGACTACTTTAAATAAAATATATATGTATTAATCAAAAATCAATGCATAAATGCAGTTTTTAAATTCTGATCCAGATAAGCTCAAGTCAATTTTGTTGCAAACCTCATTAAACGTGCAAATGCATCTTGTAACTGGCTCATTACAACCATAATTGGTTCTGTGCCTTCTATAGTAAAGTAAATTTCTCACCCGAAGAGATCTCTGGGGAGCATATATATTCATGAGAAAAACCAACTCTGGTGAATTTATATGATAATTAATTATATCACGGATAAACATGACCGAAGTTGCCTTACGCCTGAAACTTAAGGTTTGCAAGCCAATCATTTTGCATCTTTCGTCATAATTCGGAAGTTCCTCAAACATATTCAATTTACGAATAGCATATCTCGTGAAATTCTTTTGAACTCTTTCAAATCTAAGATCATGAACATCACAAGGGGAATCCCATATGATGGAGGAATATTCTAAATAAGGTCTGACCAATGAGCAGTGAAATGATTTAATACTATTTACATCTCGAAAGTCCCTAGTATTCCGTTTGAGAAATCCTAACATAGAGTTAGATTTGGCAATGGTGTAATCATAATGCAATGAGAAGTTCAGTTTAGAGTCAAATATTACTCCGAGATCTTTAACTTCATCAAGTCGAACAAGCATAAAATCGTTAATAAAATAATCATAAATAAGCGGCATTGAAATACGGTGAGCTGTAAAAATTTTGCATTTAGAAATATTTAACTCTAATGCATTATGTTTATACCACTCCGATAACCGGTATATATCCGACTGAAAACGAATGCAGTCGGTTATATTATTTATACGTGAAAATAACTTCAAATCATCCGCGAATGTTAAAACTTCACAGAAATTGAATATTTCGTGAACATCATTTAAAAACAAAATGAATAACAACGGGCCCAGATGACTACCTTGTGGTACTCCAGAGGTTACTTTTATTACCCGAGATGTAAAACTCTCAACCTTTACCAATTGCTTTCTGTCACTTAAATAATTGGAAAACCACTCCAGCATAGAAAAGTGAAAACCCAATGATTTAAGCTTAGCCAAAAGCAAAGTGTGATGGACTCTATCAAAAGCCTTCGTAAAATCAGTGTAAAGTACATCAACTTGTTAACGATTTTCTAAACTGTCAAATATATAATTAGTTAATAATGCCAAATATTGGGGGCTAAAAGTTGACAAAAAAGTTAAATACATACATTAGTGTCTAAATATAGCGGGGAAATAAATACCCAAATAAAGTGAAAGTAATCAAAGAAGGAAAAGATGCAAATAGTGAATTAAATAAAAATAAACGTTACACCACAGTCACGAATGAAAATATAACCTAGTGAGAAATAGCATGAACTCTCGAAAAAAGATCCTAATAGAGAGCAAGATCTTGTACTGTTGTTGTAATGGATAGAAATCAATGATCCATATGGATCTTGGGTGATAATAAAACAAGTTTATTGTTTTCGATTTATTCAACTTTTGCCATACGGCTCGAAAAATAGTGAATTTTTCAGTTATTTTGTTTTTCTGTTGAAGCCCTTAATAGTGAAAATGAATGATGTAGTTATTCCGTTAAGTAATAACATTAATACATCAGAACACTTTACAAAATACTAGAGTTTCATAAAAATCAGTCATTGTCGATTTTATAATCTAATAATCTTTATTTCGTTGAACAATTTCTTGTATGGGTCTATGCTCTCTGATTTGTGGCGATGTGTCAGGCTTACTATGGCAACCCCGTTAGAGCTTTAAAGAGTGATACACTATCCTATCCTATAAATAGTAATGTCTTCCCTGTACTGACAATTTCTCTGGGACAGAGTATAGGTAGCGTTCCGAATTTGAAGCGAGCTGCTTGGCTTGTCGATAAAATTCCGAATGTTTTTGTGCTCGCGAGACTCCTCTCTATCATTAAGCTGGAATACTATGTGGCCCCTTTTCTTATTACAAAAGATTATCTTTTCTTTCTCTTTTCCGGTATTCCTCCCTCGCTGCTCTTTATTTGCGCTGCAGCTCTTTATTGTTTGCATCTTCTGTCACCGTTTTCCAAGCCAAGGAAACACTTCTGCACTTTGATGATGTTGCGGTATTCGCTCCATTGGTCAGGTGTGCAAAGTGGATTCTTAGCTTAGTAAACCTTGTGCCTAGTGATACTTATCACCGTATTAAGAGCTGCTGCAAAGTCGATTAGTTGGAAACCATTATCTGTTGTCATGTCGTGGAGGATTTTTTTACTGACTAATCCACCAATCGCTGAAGAGATCATAGAATTCAAGCTTGGCAGTGTTTTCAGCGTTTTCAGTAGAGTCCTGTGCACATAGCAGGGTGATAATTCAGAATGTTGCTTTGATGCTAATTACACCCAGATTCTCTCAAGACGAATTCGTATCCTGACATGTGCAGCTCTTTGTGGCAGCTGTAACATATGTTGCAGCTAGGCTCTATTGGCTGCTTATGACCTAGTATTTACTTGTTCTTATACTTTTTTTGTATACCTGATTCCATTCATCGTATCTCCTTAATCGCAGTAATATCTGCTTTGTTCTGCGAGAGAAAAAATACAGTTTGTGAATTGTCCAATGAGGGAACGTTGGTATCACCTGAGTCTCGTGCCTCTCTCATAACTATATGGGTTTTACGTAGTTAGGCAATAACCCCGATAGCACAACTCCAAACCTGGGGGACCAGTTTCATGGGTTTTAGCTCATAGGACCCAGTGCCGGTCCAAATCCGATATCAGTAACTCACTTCGGAGGTACGAGCGTCACAGTCATCCGCTACCATCTCTATTCCATAACGCTGATGAAGTTATGGAAATCCTTACATTGCTTCGAATATATCGAAGTAACTCATGTAAGATGCCACGCCATTGATTCCCTCTAGAGAATTCATTCGAGTTCCATCAACTGAACAACAAATAATGTGCAAGCAGTATTATTGAGAACAAATATATACTCGTATAATATATACATATGTATGTACATATTTGCATTCTGTCGATAAACCTATTGGGTATATGAATTCCGTTTTCGGTAGAGACATACCTTCTAAAGCTCAATTATAATACACACCCTAGCATCAGTATATAACGATGTGATTAAATAATAATTACTAAATCCTTTTGTAAAAAAAAAAAAAAAAAAACAAATCACAGCTTAAGTCACATAACAATGTGTCAAATATCCAAAACAAATCCACCTCCCTTACAGAACTAACTGGTGAAATCAAATTAGCTCTACCCAGTTGTACCCTAATTTTCCAGCTTTTTATTACATCGTCCCTATATTTTTCAACACAAAAGGATATTTTGCGAAACACACCCAGGCACACATATCCATCGGCACCCAGAGTCACTTGAGAACCAATAACAATTACAACATAGCGCTTCCTGTATGAGCATTTCTACAAACATACCCATGAATGTATTCGTATACGACATAACCTTTTTCTAACAGCCTAGCAACACGAACACACGAGTGCACTGTGTATGCTCCCAAAAGGGATAACTGGTATTATTTGAGAATGGCTTGCCATTTCCAGCAAAGCCTTTAGTTATCTTCTTCCCTTGTCATTTTTAGGTCACTGTCATTCCTACGCATTGTGTATCACACAAAAAAAGAACCAAAAGAGGAAAAAATGTGAACATAATCATTATGTCATCGTATAACCGTAGGCCATAGAAATTTCCCTTCCTTTTGGGACCGCTCGATGGGGGTGACCAGTCTCTCTCTACATGAGCAATAGAAACAAGCCAGTAAACATTGGCCATGCACACGCGTATACAGATAGCTCCTCGTTTACAGTAGGATAACCACAGGCTTTAAGGGATATTTACACACTGTGGAACTAGGTCGTGGCAGTCTTGCATCACATTGTCTTCTTTCAAATCCAACGTCCTTGCTGTGTATCCTGTTTCGTAGCGACCGACATTGAAATTGAAAACCCTTTTTAGTTTCGTCTATTTGAAAAGGATGTTTGCTGCAAAAAAAAAAATAAAAAAATAAACTTCAATCCTTCTCCTCACTTTGTATGGAAACACAAATGATGGCATAGTCGTCCGTTTTTATTTTGTCTCTCATGAAAAGGTCCGCTATAAAAAGGAAAATGTATACGGTTGAGGATTTTTCTGCTTTTGACGGAATCGCACGGAGTGAAAGGATGCGAATTATAGGATACAATTTAAGCATCCTTCATTCTAGATAGGGGACTGTGAACAATTTCTAGGCTAACCTACACATGTGGCGATGTCAATGTGAAAGTGCGGCAGGACGGAAAGAAATGGAAGGGAAGAAAAAAAAGATTCTTTCTTTGGTCACTAGTGTGTTATGCGAAGAAGTGATTTCATTCACATGACTGGTGTCTGTTATATGTACGTAGGTAGAACTTTAGCCTACTTTCTCGCTACATAGATTTAAGTTTTTACGCCAAAGGCTTAAAGAGTACCTAAAGTGTTTTTTTTTTACCTAAAGAAGCCATGTCAAATGAAGGACTACAGTTAATAAGCTCTACTTATGTTCTCATATTACAGTATTTTATCATAAAAAAATGTCAAGGAAAAATCAAAGAGAGACATGGGAGAAAGTTGACACCTTTCTATAGATATGCCTATAGGAAGTGTGGTTTTAGGCAACCACCGTGGTGGCACCGAACTGAATTTGCAGCAGAATCAGGGAGGGTAAAGCTGTGTTCAGGTCCAGAATTTAGAGAAGCAATGTTCATCAACTTATATTAAAATCAGTAACATGTTCTATTTACCATAACATTATCAGTAAACAACGGGCTCCACATCAACACTGAGAAGTTCCAAACACTGTAAGGAGCAATGGAATTTTACGAAAACAGTCGTATCTCATTTTTGACAGAATGCATTGCCACGCATACATAGGCTTCTAGGGGCGTACATTCGTTCATATGTATGTCCTAATATCTTGGTTCAGCCAATCCCAAAAAGGGGAAAACACAGTTCCAATCCGGCAAAAGTCCGGTCCATAAGTCTCCTTCCGAACATCAGCAAGGTATTCGAGAAAGTGCTACATAGAGCAATGATAATGTGGGTTGAGGAAAATAAAATTGTTCCAGATAACCAATTCGGTTTTAAGGCGGGGCATGATACAATTCATGCCGCGTCTAAGCTCGTGTCCGATATCCAGTGGAACAAAAGTAAGAAACAATGCACGGGTGCCTGCCTGGTTGACTTGGAGAAGGCCTTCGATACCGTCCGTATAGTTAGAAGGGCTCTTTTACAAGTTGAGCATGTTGGGTATAAGTAAATCACTACTGTACATGTGGCTTAATATGCTCACTGGTAGAAAGTTCGTTGTTAAAAATGGCAACGTAACTTCCACTGGGACGTTCGAAATTAAAAATGGTCTGCAACAGGGGGCGGTTAATTCGCCGATCCTTTTCAATATTTACACGGCTGATCTGATAGGATCTCTTCTAGACGTGATAACGTACGCGGACGATTTGATAGCGTACAGATCAGGACCTAAGATTGACGTCATTGCAACACTCTTGCAGCGTGACTTCGATAAGATTCAGCAATATTGCGACGACTGGAAGCTGAAAATCAACTTCCAGAATTCTGAAACCATTCTTTTCAGAACGCCATTGTCTAGGGCCTCTAGAGATACTAGGAAGAATTGGCGAAAGTTCTCTATTGTTGGAGAGCATGGACGTCCACTTGCATGTCAAAATGTAGTCAGGTACCTGGGGAATTAGCTAGACCAATATCTATATTTTAATAAACATGCAGATATTGCGCTAACCAGAGCCCGAGGCGCTTTCGCTCTTACAAAGAGACTGTTTTATAGCAGCCAACTCGATGCAAGGGTGAAGGTAATCTGCTACATGGCCCTTATTCGGCCCATGATCACATATGGATGTCCTGTGTGGTTCAACATAGGGGCAATCAGGATGGAAAAGATTCGGGTGTTTGAGATGGCCTGCCTTCGGGCTTGCCTTCACTTGTACAGAACACCAGAGTCTCAGTACATAAAATTCTATTCCAACGAGATCCTTTACAACAAAGCGAGTCTGATAAGAGTGGATAATTTCCAAATCAAGATGACTCGAAGGCACATTGCAAGAGCAATAACCTTAATGAATAACCTGATCTCCGGGGCTTTCTACCCCAATAACATGTACCATGAGATCGTGCGCCTTAACGGCTTTGTTCCCCCAGAGGCATTCCTCTATTATGATCAGACAGGTTTGATCCAGGATAGAGCGGCAGTTCCGATAATCTTCCATGTAGCCCGGAAAACTGTGGATAGGCGGCTCAACTATGAGCAAGACGTCGTACGGAGCGCTGAGGAGCGTCTCAGCTTTAGTAGGTCCGTGTCCACCCGAGATATCAAAGACGTCGAGCGACAGCACCAGCAATTCTGGTGGCTTGAGGGAGCTCCTTCGTCGATCCCTATAGATCCGGGATAAACAGTATGCGGCAAGCTGGCCCATTTACGTATATTTTTTTTATACCTTGGCTATGTAAGTCTTAGGTATAGTTTTTATTGTAGTTTAAGAAAAGAAAAAAAAAGGCCGTTGGCACCAAAAAAAAATAATTAAGTTTATTTAAGTATCTTATGGTAGTACGTAAGCTATATTTTAGGTAGTTTGTAGTCTTATTTATATAATTTTAAAATGTTCATTCACTAAGTTTTTTTGTTTCTGAACTTAATTTTCTTAGTTTTCTTGCTCCTTAACGTAATTATTATTATATTATTTATATAAATATTTTAGTTTAGGTCGAAAGAAATAGTATAAAAAAAATAAGTTTTGCTTAGAGCGCTCGTGTAGAGCCAGTAAGTTAGTATAAGATTTATGTGTTCTTTAAGCTAGTTTTAAGCTTTTTTGTCAGGCATGAAGTAGTTTTAATTTTTTAAAATAAAAAGCTTTAAAACTTAAAAAAAAATGTCCTAATATCTTGTTTAAATTCCATACATACAATAAAACGGAAGTATTAAATTTGTGAAAAAGAATGTATCTTGAATCTGTCAGTCAGTCATGACAAAACGAATAAAAACGGAAATTGAAATTCTCGTTTTAGTCCTATTATTAACGGTAGGTACTTTACTTACAGTCATTTTTAGAAAAAAGAGGATTTTTTCGAAAATGGTTCCAACGATTTAGTTCAGTTTAGGCAAATACTTTATTGGCGTACCACGTTTTTGGTACTCTTCATTTTGACGTGACTCTAGATACGAAAGAATATATGACTGGATATTCGGCTTAAAGAATTGGGGTGTATACTTTGTATAGTTCAACATATTAATTCAGAAATTCAAATTAGAAGAGTCTAGCAAAATAAAGCCCTTAATTTACTTATTCAAGCTAATAATTAAATACATATGTACAAATGTATCTCTATCATTTATATCAATTTTGTTTTCATTTATGCTAATGCGTTTGTTTTAAAATTAAAATAACGACTGACAGTAAATCAAAATTTTTGCTTAGGTGAGATATATAATATTGAAAAAAAAAGTTTATTTATTGAAGAAAAGTGCATAAAATTATTTTCTTGGATGGTATTCATATAAACAAATAAACCAAAAATAAGAAAAATAAATAAATAGATAATATTGTTAAAAAAAAAATAACAACGTACCGTATCATCACCGTCTATATAGACAGCCAGGCAACTATTAAGGCTCTCAACTCTGCTGTAACTAGATCGACCTGCAAATCAGTCTTGAACGTGATATTCAGAGTCAATGCGGTGACCCTCAGTTGGGCTGATGAGCCTCGTTAGGTAATGATCGACGCTGCACATTTCCTTTTGTACAAGCCCCAATACAAGTTAGAAGATGATTCTATCGGTCAGCAAGCAGACACTTAGGCATAGGGGACCTGAGTTGTTGGTCCAAGTTTTCAATGACTTTCTTATCACAAGTCACCCTTCTACCTAACCTAACTTACCGGACTCAATAAAACTACCAACTGACGGTACGATATTTGGGCCAAAATTTCCTACAACAGATAATAGGGATCATTTTCTTCTTTTTGGCTGGATATTGAATGCATTTAATGGTTCAATTATTCTCTTTGCATCTCGATCCCATAGTTCATCATCACAAATGTTATCTTCGCCTGAATCTATTTGGACCGAATCCATGGAATATTGAATCTATTCATCGGACAAGTTATGTATGTATATCTTTTCTTATCATATGACTTCCCTCCATTTCTACAAACAATTTAGGCACATAATTTGTTCACAAATAGCCTATCAGGAACAAGGAATAATTACAAGTAAATTTTTAAACACTCAATCGGGCAAGTTGCCCTGAGGATGCCTTCGGATCTTTGTTTCTAAATTACATTGAAATGTTCAATTCACACTAAATGGATATACTAATCTAAAGTATATGATTTCAATTCTTACTGGAAAAATGTTTACTAAAATCCGATACATAGAAATATTTTTTTTTTTTTTTTTTTTTTTAATTTCTAATTTTTTAACAAATGATCAATCATTTTTTGTCTTTATTTACTGACTTGTCACACAAAATGCATCAAAATTTTACTTTCAGAATGGTAAAATTATGGAACTACACATTTTCCAAAAAGCCGTAAATAGCTATTGTCTAATAAGGATTAAGTTAAGTCATAGCAGCCTTACCTGCTAGATATAGTATATTAACCATATTCTATACATTTTGTTTTAAAAATGTTTACGCTTTAATTAATTTTTTATTTCGTTAAGAAGTTGAAATCCTTTGTAGATTAGAGTTTTTTTTTTGCTACTGTTGTCTGTCTTTGTTACCTCAGATCATGTCTATTTCTTAGTTTATTTATTTACATTTATTATGTACTTTGGTGTATTTTCGTGTTTAATTTTAAAAACTGTTTGTAGTATGCATTAAGCTGCAGCCTTTGTTTTACGTTCATCCACTTTAGTGCATCCATCATTGACTGAATCGGCGTAGAATATTAATTTTTTTCATTCATTCAGTTTTAATTTGTTCATTTTAAACCATGTTTTTATGTTTTGAGCTTTCTTTTACATTCATCTGTGCATTTTCTCTCGGCATAAATTAATGTGTTATCTGCTTTCATTGTAATTTTAAACTTTTGAAATACGTTTCATATATAACATAACCATGATTTCACCTGTTATATGTGACTTAACCTTTAATGATAATATCCACACTTTCTCTTTCTTCGTCACCTATGTTTTCTTCAAAAGCATCTACCTTCGTATTTCTTGGTGTGGCAGCACTTTTAGTGGTTGCCATTGCTAAATTTTTTCATGGTTTCATGGCATTTGTTTTTTGTCTCCAGTTTGTTCATCACTCATCAACCATTTTACCTCGGTGCATATATTTTTGTTATTATTTCGCAGTTCGTCACGTCATTATTTTTGTCTTGTTCTCTAAAATTTTCAGTAACACTTCTTAATTTCTTAATGTCCATTTCCATTTCTCAGTCATTCTGCATATCTTTCATCGCTTCAAGTAATTTTTTTTAATCTTCATTTTTCTTAAGAGATTCTTTAAATTATTCATTTTGCAGTTTTAAGTACTGTATGTTTCTATTTTCATTCTCTTGCATATCCATATCAACATTATGCTTATATATATTAAATGCAGTCCTCGCAAATAAATCTTACTATACAAGTTTTAGTGTTCCGGACCTTAAAAGGAAAGACGGAACACTTATGGGTTTCATACGGTGTCTGTCCGTCTGTCCGTCAGTCTGTCACAGCCCTGTAACTTTTGAACCATTAGACTTAGGGAGCTGAAACTTTCGCTATGTATACATTATGTGGGAGCCCGCACAAGAGGGCGGCAATGAATTTCATTTTGGGGGCCCTGTTTTGGGCAACCTTGTATGAAGGGCAAAAAAAAATATTTTGTTTCCCATCATCGAATTAAAGAAAATTTTGCAAGGGCTCCATATATGTAAGAAATATTTTTCTGACAAAATTTGGTGAACAGAAAAGCTTGGCAAACATTTCATATATTTATCTTATGTATATATTTTCTGAGAAAAATTAAAAAAAAAGGGGTAACTACTTACCCCACTGTATCTCTCCCAGTTTTCACTTTATCTAAATAATTTTTACGATAGGTCATTTTGATACTATGATTGGCTCAAATTTTCATCCAAATAAGCTAAGTAGTCCCCGAGTTACAGATTTTAGAAGAGCGCATGGCCTTCCCTTTATTCTCATCTCTTCTCTTGCTGCTACCTCATTCGATTTTCCAAAACCTAAGTCATTTGCACGAATGGATCGTATATGTTAGCTCTATGCTTCTATTAAAAACTAAATAAGTTTAAAAAACTATAATTTTTTTTTCAAAAATATATTTTTCCTTACATTTTTAAACTCTAAATGCTGTATTCCTTCGCATGTCAAGTATTACCAGTGTTTTGCTTTGCTTAAACCATTTAACAAGCAAAGTACTGTTACATGCATTTTTATCCAAATGCTTGGTATGCCTAAACTAACTAAAATATGAAATTTTATCAAAATCGTTGAAACTATTATTGAGAAAACTCCGTGTTTGTGAAAATGGCGCTACGTGAAGAACTCTAAGAGTAGGGCTACAACAAAAATTTCAATGTTCCCTTTAGGTGCCATGCAATAGCTCCCTAACATGAAATTTGAAGTAAATTGATTCACTCTTCATACAGACAGAAAAACAGAATCGGCAGACACACTATAACGAGCTTCTCTATCAGCGTAATTTCAGAACTGTTTAATATCTCGAGTTCCAATTTTTGCACGAATACAATACATGTTTTATATCGAAAGTGTAAATTAAAATGGACGCTCAGTATTACTGGGACATACCTACGTACAAGACATTGCATTATTCATATCCAAACCAGTGTTAGGTGCACTTATGCAGGATATGGATAAATTGCCTTCTATTTAATGATAATATAAAATGTCCGGAACACTATTGCACGAGGCCCTCCTCGCACTTGATTAATTTTTTTTTTGTTAATGCCGCTGCTGTAGATTCCAGAACGGCTAATGCCAGTTTCTCCTATATTGGTGACTAACACTTTGTGCTATCAGGCATATTTATGAATGCCTGAAAACAGCTTTGAAAATATATAATTCAGTACTTTTTTAAATTTTTATTTCAAATGTTTACTTAATGCTTTTTGAGCTCGTTGCGAAAAGACGTCTTAACGTCTTGGCGATCTAACTTAAATCAGTGTGGACTGTGAAGCACTTAAGCAAGTACATACCAATGTAGGTATGTACATATGTATATATATGAGGAACAATTCCATCTACCAACGAGGGCTTCTGCAGTTCAAAAATTCTGAATGGCAGTTCGCTTGATGGATTGAAAGATTTCAGACCTATCACCTTCCCATCGAACACCGCAAAGGAAATCAGCATAAGAATACGGATGCGGTAACGCGACGCATTGTACAAGGGTGGTAGGAAAAGAAAACATCGTGTATGTATATTGGATAAGCATCCTACCACTTTCAAAATTCCAAAACGAATTTTGCACTTTATTGCAATTTCAGATAAAGTCTAAATAGCAACTATATGAGGAGCATGGATATGCTCCCCCCACCCCCCGCAACACCCTTGATTGGGATCGCTATAGGATTTGGAGTCACCCAACAGTGAGAAATTTCCCGTTTTATTCTATTCGTCTTTTTCTTTCAAATAGCTGATCGCAATAATATCCAAGGACTTTATTGCACTTCTGAAAATGCAATAAAGTCCTTACTACACTAAAGTGAATAAATGGCCTAAGCTCAACTAGATTTCGATTCTACTCGAAAAACAGAATAAGCATGAATGTTTCAATCAAATGTTTCCCAAAATTAAATATAGGTACATACATACTTTTCTAGATACAAATATATTACGCCGTAAGCAGCTTCTCACAATTGTACATGTTGTGCGTGGTATATATTTCTGAACGTACGGAAGGGACCTACAGTTTAATGCCGTATGCCGAAGGGCAGAGGTGTCTTTGAGAAGCTTTCTCGCAAGAGGTGAGGCCGTGAAAAAATTTTGTTGGTATTTTTCTGGATTCGAACTTGGAACCCATTGCGCAGTAGTCCCACGCACTAACCACTGAGCTACTGCACCCACATAAACACTCATAAAAAGTCGTTATTAGGTTAACTAGTATTGAGAATTAAGAATAACATCATATTCGTAGTACCAAACACCTCAAAAATTTAGATGGCGCACTTATGGATATACGAGTAAGTAAATATGCACATTTACATATACATATATTATTTTTAAAGCCGCTATTTCTTTTTCAGCTGAAATTCCACATCTGTGTTTCTCCATGAATATATATACAAACAAACGAAGATACGCATCACTTTAAATATTAAATAAAAGGTACAACACGACCAGTATAACTCTCACAATTAAATTGATATTTCTGGGAAATTCACCACATATTCTCGGTTAATATGTTTCCTTGCGACGGCGTATACATTTATAAATCATTAAAACGTTTATTCAATTTACTTCCACACCAAGTAGACTTAAAAACACCAAAAATTCTCCCAGAAACTTAATATTTTGACATTGAAACTTTTCCCTACGACAGAAACGTACGTATCCCGAAAGGCAGCACATTTTTGTCGTAGTAACTTTGCTTTCACTTTGCAAACATGTGACCTGAACCCACGTCCCACATTTGCGTAAATACTCCGAGGGAGTCAGAAAGCAACTTTCCAATTTTACAAAATAAACAAAGCAAATGTAAATATTCTTCTTCGGAGAGAGAAGATGAATTGTGCTGTCTACATTGAAAGGTGGTAAGGGTGAAGAAGGACGTAAGCGACTATCCGCATTTACCACATTCGAAAATTTAATAAGTTCAGAACTGTTTCTTGCTGTATTCTTGCAAGAAACGAGAAGTTAGCAGCTTTATTTATGGCTGTTACTAAAAGTGAAAATTATACAAAATATCTTGGGCTGCGGCCACGATGATTCTGAGCGACGAGACGGGTGGCCATTTACTGAATGTCATTATCAAGTGCAGTTTGTCGTAGTCTTTTAGTCGAAAGTCGCAGTTATATTTATGGAGCTATTATAAGATCGAGCAAGCGAAGATTTGACATGCACATTAATCGAGAAGATACCCAGACCGTTTTTGCCAATACTGTCTTATGACAGTACCATCTTTTGATGGCTTGTTGGAAAAAAATAATGGAAACTAATTGGTTTGCGAAACAGCGTCTGATTTTATTACTAAGATCCGCTTTTTTAGTTTTGCCGAAATAATAATAATAATAATAATTATCTCTAGTTTTAAGAAATCGGCAAGAGTTTTAAAAAATTGAATGTCGTAGCTATCCTCTGCTTTTATCACTGCCTCTTGCTTTAAAATATGGAGTCTTTCTCTTTCTAACTATAAAAATTCATTTGTTTGATGTCCTGCCATAGAACTGGGCGGCTTTGGAGAGCTGAGATAAAACTTTCCGAGCTTATTTTTTTCATGGATTACGTCGCTCTGCAATGAAGTATGTTTTAATTACAGTTATGGACAAAACAATAAGACCACCTAGTATAGTTTTATATTTCATTGAAAACCTCAAATATTTTGTGTATTTTGATTATTCTTTTTTTGATTTTACTTCTTTTTGAATGAAGAACAACAAAATTAATTCATAAAAAATTAAAAAATAATCTGATTTTTACAAAAAAATAACTATTTTTTTCAAATAACATGTATTGAAAGTGGACAAAACAATGAGACCAGTTTGCTTGTGAGTATTTTTTTGGTTGCGAGGAGCTAAATTTGATAAAATTTTTTAAGTTTACTATTGTCAGTATACAAATTTAAGAAAAACTATCAATTAGTTGCATAACATTATTTAGGAAAACAGGCAATGTTTTGAGCTCTAATAAATAAATATATAAGTAAAAAGTCTCCTGTTTAATTACACGCCGGAATACTGTCTTTTTACTGACAGAAATGCGAGTGTGCTATTTACGTGCCTACCACTGCATATGTACTTCATGTGGTCTATGTTTAATGTTAAGAACTATGTATCAACCTTAATATACCCTTAGGATAGGGTATAAAAAGATTACTCGTAAGTTTGCGGCCACGCAGTGAGCGACGAGCCGCTGAGCGTTTGGTGATGGCCACGTAAGCCCTGACCGATTGCGATTTTTTTAAGCAATAGAGCGACGTCGCTCTGCAATGAAGTATGTTTTAATTACAGTTATGGACAAAACATTTTCCTGAAAATAAAAGAAAATCTACGAAAATTTCTAAGACTACACCTGGCCACATAAATAGCACATTATATTGCATTGCGTTAAAATTATGTAATACCTTTCGAGAGTTAATATATTGAGGGAAACCCTTTATTCTATGCTACAGCTGCATATCATATTGACAGTCTCTGCACTAAGCCCGGATAAAGCTTATATGAATAGACGTCTAAGTGTTTTTAATCTTGTTCCACAAATCAGTTGTATTTCTCCGTTTTACAGATTCCATGTGATGTTCCACATCATTCTCCAGGTTCTCGATCGGATTCAGATCGAAAGACTGAGATGGCTTCTTTAAAACGTTGACGTTTTGAAGGCTATGGTAAGTCTTTACAAGGCGAGAAGTGTTTTTAGGACAGTTGTCAGGCATAAAAAAGGGGATTAAGCGCTCTTCATCAATGCATTTATAGACGTGTCACGCCAAAAAAAAAGCATCCCACACCATCACACTTCCTCCATCGCTTTTGGTTGTTTTTTTGTGTGTATATTGGATTAGAATTTTGATAATGTTGACGCCAATAAATACATTTTCTAATCCGAAACTGAAGAACTTAAATTCATCAGTCCACAGTACATTTTTTCCAAAAAGTCATCGATTGGCTAAGGTGTCCTTTTACAATTGACTTCCTCAGCTTCAAATTTTGGCTCGTCTCAACTGTTTTTTTTGCGCGATTCTTCCACTTTTCTTTGCTTCAGGCGCCTTCTTAGAGTCCTATCTGACTCAGAAATGGAATGATGTTAGAAAACACTGCTCTATATAGTCTTAGAGCTCGAAAATGGGTAGGCTGCACTAGCTCTGTAGAGTAGACTCTCCTCCTTATATGAGGTTTTCCCTGGCCTTGGAGCCCTTTTAACATTGCCATTAAGCTCTATATGACTTAAGCTATTATAAATAACCTTTGGGAATCATAATAACTGTTTTAATATTTCAGTAACCATCGAACCGTTTGCCTTCACGTTGCGTAGCCGAGTCGATTGAGCAATGTTCGTCTGTCCGTATATAAAAAAATTTTGGGCCTCAAAATTTTGAGCTAAGTTGATCAAATTTTGTATACTAGGTCCTTGTAAAAGTAAGCAATAACAGTGTTAAAGAAATCTTATTAACAAATTTGGCCAAAAACGTGGTACGCCATTTTATAGAACTGTATAAAATTAATGCAAAAATTAAATTTTAGCGAAATCGTTTGACCTGTTTACGAGAAGAAGGACATATTGTTTAGTTGGCTATAAGCCAAGGACCATTATTAAAAATGTTTGCCAAAAATTTGGTACGCTTTTTATAGCATTTGGGATTTTCAACCTAATGTAAGAATTTTAACAAAATCGTTTGATCAATTTTCATGAAAATCGTCTTTAGCCTTAGCCAAATAAGTACCGTTACAACAATTTTAGGCCAAAATGTGGTGAGTCATCTTATTGCATATGACTGTGCTAGTCTCAGGGTAGAATCTGAACGAAACCGTTTGAGCCGTTTTCGCGTAAATCGGTTTTTTTTTAAAAAGATTTATAAGTAATGTACTGGTGTTAACAATTTTATTAAGAAATTTTGTATGTCATCTGATTGTAATTTTTCAATCGTAATGGATTAGTCAAAATCGTTAGAGCCGTTGGGAATTATACTATCGTTTGGCAAGACTTCACTTCTCTATTTTGCATTTTGAAATTTGCATGAATTTAATTATACATGCTCGTATGTATGTATGTGGAAAACAAATTAATTTGACTAACATCCATTATCAATGGACTTGTTGGATCCTGTGCGGTTATAGAAACTCGAAAGTCCACATATGTATGTACATATATGCATATGTTTGTATGTATGTCAACGAGCCACGGTCCGAGAAGCCTTGAAAGACAATATATGTATGTATCTACGAAAGGAAATGAGTGCTATTTAGTGCGAAATACTTTGAAATTTTTTTTTTGTCAATTATGTATTACCAAAAGCTTAAATGACCCACCCTGTATATATGTATTTACGTCACTTTTCACATTCATCAGCTGTGATTGTACAATGGATTTATGTATAGAAACTCCATCGCTGTGGAATAACTACCCCAATAAAAAATTGTATAAAAACGTGTTTCTTTTTTTTTGTTTTCTACTGTCTGTGTTTTATTACTATTTAGTTTGCAATAGAAATTCGCATGCATGTTCGCGCATGAATTTCGTTCTTTTAAACTCGTACATATCTCTGAATGAGAAACAGGAAGGCACAAGGACTTTGCTACAATCACCCTTAACGTGCAATTCTCCAAATAACAAACCCATTACTACATTGTGTTTTTTTTGCAAGGTCTTCGCCACTGTGTAAGTAAATCTTTTCCGTTTATTATATCGGAATCAGTTGTTGGAATGGCCGTCGACGATGTAACTATAAAATTCAAAACAAAACAAAACCGACACAGGGCTAGAGTAAAAAAATGTCCTTAAATATACACATGTATGTATATAAATGTACACAACAATACATATCGTGTATTGAGAATTTACGATTTCTGCTTAGATAAGCGTGAAACTTGCTAAAGTTACCAGCTCCATATCCGCTACCTCTTTTCCTGCTGCTTCTTCTACTCCTACCATCCAGCATTACGGATGGTGGTGGAAGAAGAGCCAACATTCAGTTCAGTAGCCCGAGCTGCATCAGTAGCAGCAACCGTATAAATCCTTTTGGTAGTATAATTCAGTGAAAGGCTGTAGTTGAAGGATAACATTACGATGAAAAGAGTAAAACCCAGGGGTCGGGGTCTGTCGATAGAAAAAGAAGCGAAAAAGCTGCGGCCAAATGTAAAAACTAACATTCGCATAGTGCAAAAGGAGAATAGAGAAATGAAACACACAAAAGACAAAACTATACAGAGTACGAACTCCAAAAATATCACCAAGGACGAAATAAAGCTGCAAAACTATCCTGAAATTGAAAGGCACTGCAGACTACGTTCGAGGTCCTTTATTTTTCCCTCTGGCAGAGACATACATACATATGCAAAAATTTTAATATTTTTTTTCTCCCTAATTTCTGCATGACGTAGTGGAAGCTGTAAAGGAAGCTGGTGTTGGGTTCATTCCCAGGAAGGCTAATATATTGATCGGAAAATCGTATGGTTATGACATGATTTACATATTACCCTTATTATTATTATTTTTATTCTCCTTTTTCAGTGCACGATGAAGAGGCAATTGCATAGCTATCATATGAGTGAAGTATCAGTATATGCAAAGTTGCTGAAGTGCAGTTGAAACTTTTGGTTTAAATTTCATCGTAAACTGCCGTTCATTAAAAACACTAGCATTCGAAATTTAAAATGTGTATATTCACACCGGTGTGTTTTATGAAGTAGGTTTCAAAGCACTGTTTACTCCTACCCAGGGAGAACTCCACTGCATACAAAAAATATGTGTATGCTTTGTAAACACAACATGTCGATCGTTCAAGTCTGGAAGAGAAGGCTAATAAAGGGGTATATTTTTCCCTGGTTGAATGAAGGTTCATGTAATTTGAAAATAAAAAACAACATTATTTTTGTTGGAGGTTCAATGTGTCATAACAACGATAAAGAGTTTCTGTTTTGTACAGGTACCAATATTCTTGTTATAGGTAATATGGAATACAATATGAGCTATTTTGGTAAACAAAGTTTCTTGAAAAGGACATAGGCATACACACATGTACAGTATAGGTTTCCGATACATATGCTTTTTTATTATCGATTTTGAGAAGGTTTTCGGCAGTTTGAACAATGGTGGGTCTTCGGAGGAATTTAAAGTCAAGGTTGCATACCGCTAATGTTATTGATGTGTTTATCAACGTTGATGGAAGGAAACTTTGTAGCTCACTAGCTTATCACATTATTTGTTCGAGTCAAACAAGATAAACACGGCCAAAATCAAAGGTCCAGCACTTCCAATTCCAGCGGGCAACTTAACAATTTAGGGCAGAAACTGAAACTGTTTGGAATGCAATCAAAAAGCTAGGGAAGTAATTTTATCAAGTTAAGAACCAAGCTGCTAAGTAAGAATCGATCGAAGAACGCAGAGTTGGTGTTTTGGTAAAACTGTACTTCAAAAGAATAGCTTTATATGTATATACGATTTACTATACGAAGGAGAAAAACTGGAAGTTGATTGGACACACTACACGGCGGGAAACTATAAGGCTATCTTAATTTGTAAGGTCAGGAGTAATTGGTCAGGGACTCTTACCTAGTGATGTTTATAAATTTATAAGCAGGAAATTATATTAGGACATAAACAGGTTACATTTCCTGTAGATACCTTGTAATTTAATTGTCTGAAATTTAGTTTCATATTTCAATATTCAGTAAATGTCTCCTTCTTGATATAATGGGCTGGCTTCAACAAGGACAAGAGACGTCCCAAGGAATCTTCAGAAGATAAGTCAAAAATTTAGTTACCACCAACCAAAGGAAAAATATTGGCAGATAGCGGACGAGTTGCAGACCAGCTACGAATGTATTGCGCATTGCGTACCGAAAATGTTTTGCCGTTCAAGCGTCTCCGGTTCAGTAGGTCGGTTTCAATCCGAGATAGGAAGGACGTCGAGCGGCAGCGCTTCTCTAAGGAAGCGAGTTATTCTCCGTATCCTCCAATCCGCTTAAGGCAGGTTGAAAATTTCTCATGAACAATTCTTTTGTTCCAAATATGAGCAAAATCTTTTCCTGATAAATGAAGCAAAAAAAGAGTTATCATAATTTTTTTTAGCATTCTAGGGATAGTTCAGTTTTGCTCTTAGTCCAAAATTAAATTAATAGCAACACAGTATAAGTATACTTACATATACAACCATAAGTATCCCAGTCGTGCATTTAAAGTGTTTACACCCACTCGCATTTTGTTAGCTCTTAATTTCCTAATTAAAATATATAATTTTTTTGTTAAACGACTTCAGTCTCCTACCCTCTTAGCATCTAATTAGGTACTTAATTTTGATTGGAGCTTCTTTTGCATTCACGGTAAGCAAAGGTAAGATTTAGTCTTAGGTTCCGAAAGCCATTGAAGCGATATCAAATTCCAAAACATCAAGGATTATCTAAGCTCTTGGATGTGCTTCATTATATTTTAATAAGTAAATGATACTGTTCATCGTATGCTTATCCACAAGAAAAGAGGTAAAATGCCGTCGGTCTCCAGGCCTACTAATGCTCTCCGGTGTACGAGAGTAGAAATTTACAGTGTAAGGAGTGGAACTTAATTAAGAACTAAGGATAATAAATGCGCGGAGATTAAAAATGGAAAATCTACTTCATAGTTCTTTCCATTACCTCCGTGATGTTGTTATCCCTGTTTTTGTTGCTCGGTGCTGGCGAAAGTACAATCATTTCACGTTTGTATTCTCCTGTCGAGAGCTGTCCTTTCGTAGACTAAGCTGTGATCTGCCTTAATGGGTACGATAATCCTTGAGCGCTATGACGGCAGGCAATGTTCCAGCCTCAAAAGACGTGGCAGAACCAATGGCGGTGAAAATTATTTTGAGTTTTACGCTACAGTACAACAGAGTGGAAAATTCATTTTAAATATGAAACTAAATACTTGATGAACAGCATGGACATATAGAACGGACAAGTTGACCTTGTGTATAACCAGTAGATGAATATTGTATCTCCTAGTGTATTCTGTTAAAACCAGCGACGTGTTATAAATCAGTTGTTATTATAAAAAATTAAAACCAGTGAGTCCTATAAGCATTTGCTATCTAACATTATATATATGGGATGATTTAATTTTAAAGGATGAGTATAGAATACTTTTACATACGTTTGAACCATTGATTTTCTTTATTTTTCCGAACACTTCTGGTAAAAAAAATGGTGATAAAACATTTAGAACAGACCTATTACCGTTTTTCTAATAGCAGGGTGGCTACATGTCCAATTATGCCGAAAAAAACAGCTTCGAAGTCCTTCGTACACGAACAAGTTTTGTTAATTTGGCTTGCAAAACCCATACAGTTGACTGTTGTTTAGTTTCGGGTTCACATGCATAGATTCTAATTCTCGTCCGTCACGATTTTATAGACGTCTTTGGAAGCATTACGATTGATTTGTATCTCCACATTCTGACACCACAAAAAATTCTGAACATCCTTTACTTTGGAATTTGGGAAACCATCGGAACGCGGTGGCTCGAGATGGTGCTTCATTACCAAAACTCGAAACCAGTTGATAGGCACACTGTTGCTGGTTCAATCTACATTGAAAATCCTTAAAACAAGAATGTTTAAAGTGCCTGTACACAACGTAAAAACATTGGTATAACAATACATTACGAATACGATTATCATTAAAAATGTCAAACTTTGGATCCTAAACGACTGGATCAATTTGCTTCAAACTAAATATTTGAGACTGTCAAGAAGCACTCAGCACTTTTTTTTAAATTAAATATGCTCCTACTTGACTAAGATTTATTTTAAAAATTGAACAATAACCCATCTTAAAATTCCTTATACCACGCATGATTGCATAAACAAACAATTTGGACCTGTTTATCTTCCAAGCATGCTAATAATTTCTACGATATACATATGTATGTACGTATGTATATAGTTTGTTTGTAAAAAAGTAGAGCAAGACCAAAAATAGTTTTAATATCTTCTCCAGGTTCTATTTTGAATGTTTTCAACGAGAGAGTATTTCAAAGTGTTTCGATTCAGTTATTGACGTTTACAATGTGTTGAAAAAAAATCCAGAAGAACTACAACGAGTGGGTTACAATTGCATTCCTATTTTTTTTAATTTCGGTAGAATTAAATAATTTGTTTTACTGTTAGCCTCAACTTACTAAAGGTAGACTTAGAATCATAGACAAAATATTGTTGGGATTATTATGAGATATAAATAACATATTCCAGAAAAAAGGAATAGTAATAACTAGTATATTGTTAAGATTGCAAACTAATTAAAATATATAATTATTATCTACATATGTACAATGTACATGCACATGAAAAATCTCGTGCGTAAACTGCAATATTTACATCGCTACGATATCAATTTAAACGAAATTTAGACAAAATTTATTCTATCATATTTTCTTTGGCAATTCTCTACACAAACGTAAAGAAAATTAACCATTTTTAAAAATGATGATATCGGGAGTGGATTCTTTTAAGCAACGTAAAACCAGAAAAAATATGGAACGAAACATGTGAGGCATTCGAGCAGGTGGTCTTCATCCTAACAGGGTTATGCTTAGAGTTGCAAATTATCCTGGTATTTCGGAACTTTTCCCTAGTTTTTACTTATCTCCTGAAAATTCTATTTTACGAACATTTGTGTTCAAAAACGAAGGCTTTGGAAGACAGGACATAACAAGTGTACAAATATTTGAAATTTGCTAACTGACACGTCCACTCCTAATTTCTCAAGTTACTCGAAAAAACTTTCTGAAGCCAATATGAAGATAACCCCACAAATCCGCCATACATTTTGTATGACCACGCACACTTTTTTATACCCTATCCTAAGGGTATATTAAGTTTGATACATAGTTTGTAACATAGAGAAATATTAAAGATAGACCATATAAAGTATATATATGTATAAATGGTCAGCATAAGGAGCCGAGTCGATTGAGCAATGTCCGTATGTCACCAGTTTTTGGGCCTTAAATTTTGAGGTTGATGAAATTTTGTATACCTAGGTCCTTGGAAAAGTGAGCAATACAAGTGTAAACATTTTTTAAATCCGCCCACTGATACGCCTACTTTTAAAAAAAATCGCTTCTACCAGTACTTTTATATGAAACTTAAAAAAATTTACTTAAGTAACAAGGTAGATACATTTCTTCTCTACAAATCTTCCATATATTATATTCGACACGCCTATAATTTAGGGGCGTTTTTGCAAAAAAAAAAAACTGTTTTTGACGTTTTAATTTTAACAACATCACTTCTAAGGAACAAAATACAGTATATATTGACAAAAAATTAAAATCCGCCCACTACTACACCCACTAATTGGGAAAATTCATGTTTTGGAGTAATTTTATAAGAAATAAAAAAAAATTGTATACAGGAAAGGGATAGGGTATCATACGATCCGCTCCAGGCGGAGCTTTGTATTTTATGGAAAATAAATTGGAATTGGTTAGCCGCGAGGGCGTCATACTCCAGCAGCACACCACTAGACCGCATGTCTTTTGGCAGATTCGGAAGAATTTAGTGCAGTTTGGGAAGAATGTTTCACCTCACCCACAGTTTTCACCTGATCTTACACCTTTTGATTGCTATTTATTCAGGTCCATGTAGAACTCACTTAATGAAAACATTTTTGTGTCAATGGAAGCTTGCAAAATAAACTTGAAGAAATTCTTCTTCCAGAAAAAACAAGCGTTCTACAATACACCTTATTATGAAACTATCCGAAAGGTTGCAAAATGAGGTAACAAAAATCATGCACGTTTTTCCAATAATATACATACATTCAAGATTTATAATTGCAAATAAATTAAAGTGCACGGTTAGGTCCTTTCAGCTTTATGCTGGTGCATACAAAGATACATAGTTGAAAGTAAGTTTACATAAAAAATATATATTTTTTTTAATTCTTCATAAGTTTGATTGATATATGTGATACTATGCCTAGCGTAACTCAAGTATGAAATTCGATCAAAATCGTTAGAGCCGTTTTCGTGAAAATCGAGAATAGTTCGTAATTGCCAGGAGAAGGTTTTTACAAAAGAAAATGTTGTGAAAACCCTCTGGAAAATTTGGGAAATTGCAAAATTAATTTTTTTTACGGAATTTTGTACACAATTGTTCCGGAATTTTGCATTTTATCACATGATTGGATGATTTTGGACGATGTAGAGCTGGAAAATTCGTTGAAAAGCTTGGAAAATTTTGGGTAATTGTTTAGCAATACATATTGATTATCGCCGTCAGTAAGGAAAGGGCAGAACAACGTCTGCCGGGGCAGCTAATCTTTAGATAAAAACAGCTTCTACACAGGCTTAATTATGCAAATTTATAATAAGCACTTGGCGGTTATCTTCCCCTGGTTCTTTTCCCTCTTCTTGACCTGACAAGACTACTTTTTTTTGCAAATGGTATGCACTGACGGAGCACTAAATCCGTCAGAAGGACATGATTTTCGTTTGTTTGTGCTGTAACATATTTTATTTATTTTTCGAATAACTTGCATAAAAGAATGCCATGAAGAAGGACTTTTTGGTGACGAACACAGCATTACCTTACGTATTTTAATATACAAAAAAAAAAACAGTTCTATTCGTTCATACCGAAATATAAGAATTTGCTCTATCGTACGATGAATTATGTTTTTCGTGTATGTCTAATAATACACGTTATACACATTATGTCCTGAATAACAAAAAAAAATTATTATTATTATATTGTGTTCTGTTGATTTCCATACAAAATGTATGAAGGTCACTCAGGCCTATGGGAAGGTCTTAAAACACCTATAAGTAAAGTACCGTTATTAACATTTTGTGCCAAAAATATAGCACTTTATAAGACTTTAAAAACGTAATCTAAATATAAAATTCAAACAAAATATATACATGTACATATATGTAAATCCGATTTTGAGCAAATTGTCTATTGAATAACTGTACCGTTATTCTCACTTTTAACCAAAAAATGGGAAGTTATAGATACTTTCAACCTACCGCTAACTTGTAAGAAATGTTAGTCAAACAAACCTAAAAGAGACAGTTTTTTTTTTTTTTATTTGCTTCCTTTACGATTTTCTTTGACTGAAATGACAGGTCACATAGAGCATAGCTCCATATTAAATATTTAATATAAAATTCTGGTGACTTTAACTTTAATAAAAAATTGATACCCATAAAGTTGGGCTTTATATCGATTATAATTATCAAAACACGTGCTAAAATAATTTTAAAGTGTTCTTTTCCTGACTAAATTGTTGCACTTATCAAATTAAATATGAAGTATAACGTTAAAAGAAATTATCTTGAAAGAAATCATGACAATGATGTTATAGAAATCTAAATGTGGTCTAGAATTCGAAGGCTAACAATGTGTGTAGCCACGAGCTTGTTATAATACAATTTAAAATAGGAGATGATGACTCTAACAGCCAAGACTATATAACGATCATGACAACTTATGTATTAGAATTGCTTATTTCTCTCTTTTATGCGTTTTAATATAAAAATTATTGCATTCAATATTAAACAAAAAGCTCAAAACCAATTAATTTATATACAACTCTATGCATATACATACATATATTTTAATAGATGCGAAGTTTAGCATGTACTTGACTCTTGTGCAATTTTTTTTAATTGTTGCAAGTTATGATGAAATGAAATAATAAAGAAATATCATTACAATGTTATATTTTAAAATGTATCATAGTATCAATATTTTTTGCTACAAACCTATTTTGCTATAATAGCAGTTATTGGAGTAAAGTCATATAAATTTATACACGAGTATCGAATATTAATAAAATGCTTGTCGTATCTCGTCTTAATGAAAACTCTTTATTTCCATTACTATAGGGTAGCTATAATATCTGGGGCAACAGCGAACACTAGAGTACTTCTGTATTTGTTCATTCTTATCTCATTCAGAGATAATCTCGCTCTTTTTGTCGATTGATTTGAAGGATGTAGACTATATTTCTTACAGTTAGTTGTGATTTTGAAGAGCTCTAGAATAGATCTTTGTTGTGTGAATATATTTTGAAAAATATTGTTTCTTAATTATGGAGATCGAAGTGGGATATTTAGAATTAATAAGAATGGGCTTCAAGTGAGTGGATATGTATGAAAACTATAATTGTTACAAATTAAGATACTATTTATTAAATTTTGCTCAGACTAAATGGTTCAGTAAATTCAAATTTGTCTGAATAATACACAAAAAAAATACAGTCCCAACATTTATAAGGCAAAAATGATTCCGAAGTTATTTTACTGGGTCGATTCTCATCTGGTTTTGTTTTATCTATAGCCTTATCATGTCTACAAATGTATAAAAATACTCAAATGTTTATTTACGATTAGAGGAATGTACCGGCAGTGGCACAACAAAGCATTTTGTATGCTTCGCAAGGGAAACAAATAAATAAAAAGTTACCCGCTGTTGAGATTTTGAACTCTGGACCTGGGTCTTGGGATCAAATATGCACAGCAATGGCCGATAAAATTTATCTAAAATTGTGAAAGTTCAAATCATTTTGAAGGCATGCGATAGGAACTCTTCATACAAAGTGAGGAAAATAAATTCAATTGATGACTTTCGAGACCAATTACGTACAATTACAGTGCTCGAAATTTTTTAATTTCTTGCTTTTAATTGTCACCGAATAAGGGGCATAATACATGCATGCAGTTATTATGATACAGTCAAATCTCTCTTAATCTGACGGTGACGGTGATCAAGTTTTCAAATTTTCAAATCACAACCGGCCGAACGGAGAACTGTCCTCCCATATTTGAATTTTTCCAAAGTGACTTACCTAGTTCAACATAGAAATTAATATTCACAAATGATAATTAGAAATGTCTTTCAATAGTTAGTGGATATACATATGTAGTTATCTACTAAAAATTTTCTTAGCTTCCTTTCCTTTTTCACATTCCAAAGAATGGACATAATGCTGATAGACGTCTCGACTGATCCGGTGTGTTTTCAGCCTAAACATGCAGATAGACAAACATCGGATGAATCCATTTCAAACCTACATCTTTCATTTTCATTTCGTGTGCAGATTTGAAATTTCGCTTAAAATCCAGTCCAATACTTGTTCATGTGCAAACCAAATTTAGGTGTGGGTGTGTATGAATATACGTAAATATATATGTACACATTTCTATGCATGCTTTCAAGATAATGATTAGTACTTGCAAACCAAATTTAAGTGGGGGTGTATATGAATATATGTACATATATATGTACACAGTCCTATGAATGCTTTCAAGATAATGATTAGTACTTGGAAGGCGTAACTAAAGTAAATAAGTGGAAGGCAATGACTCTACTTGCACTTGAACAATTTTGTTGTCCATAGTTATAATTAGTTATTACTTGCACCTTATAATATTCATAGGTCAGGAATAGTAGTTGTGTAAATTCAAGATATTAATTCTAACATTAAGATGATAGAGAAGCTCGAATAGGTAGGTGTACCGCTTTTATCTGTTCACAGGACTGCGGACTTAACAGCTGGACTGAAATGCTCAAAGTTTGTGATTGACCCTTATTAGATCATAATTAAAATTGCATCAGAAATATTCACCTTTGGCGTGTACCAATGGTCCAAGAAACGAAATGGTTGTTTTCGTTCATATAACCCCCCATAAGGATGGGTTCCAATTAAAGTAAATATGTAATTAATTTAGCAGAAGCTCGAAAGAATTATCTGTGCCGGCATTATGTTCATATGTAAAGCATAATGCTCAAAGCGCATATGTATGCACAATTCTGTATGCAGTGAAATTAGAATACACATGTTTCAATTTGTGAAGCTACCAGTGCAGTGTTGCCATGAAAATATTTGGACAAATCTGCAATGACTTCATAAAGATTTTTTTGAAATTTAATTAATTTTAAGGAACAAAGAAGAACAAATTATATTAGTCTGTTTGCAGACAAAATCGGTCACGCAGATTTTCGGATTTTGAAAGTCTGCAGCCTGGTTGGAAATCTGCAAAATGCAGACAAATCTGCACTTATGGCAACGCTGGAAGCTACATAAAAATGGTGCATGCAATCTTGCCACAACAAAAAAATCACACGACTTAAGCCTTTTGGTTTCACCAGCTTCTTCACCGGCATATGAATAGGCTCGTTGGCTTGCTGAGAGAACTAGATTTGGGAGGCAAAACACTGTTTAATTGTAATCCCTTAAATTATTAGTTACCCATGTCTTAGTGTTACATTAATGCAACTAAAAATACTAAATGTTTTTTTTTTTTATTCAGATTAGCAGGTCACAAAATAGAACAGCGCCGTTTAACAACAAACGAAACTGCAATTGTGAATACAACCGATGGAAAAGTAAGAGGAGTTAAAAGGTCTACAGTTTACAGTGATACATATTACAGTTTTGAAAATATTCCTTTTGCAAAACCACCAATCGGTGAATTGAGATTCAAGGCTCCACAACCATCAGATCCATGGGATGGAGTTAAAGATTGTACTGCAACTGGTAACAAACCGCTTCAAGAACATTTCGTTCTTGGTCGTGTTGAAGGTTCGGAAGATTGCCTTTACCTCAATATATTTGCTAAGAAGGTACAAGGATATCCAGGTCCATTTTCATCTTTAAAACATTACCACAAGGTGTTTCTTTTAGTTAGTTTCCGAGCAACCACTTCCTGTGCTAGTCTATATTTACGGGGGTGGATTTCTAGTTGGTGAAGCTTCTAGAGACATTTATAGTCCCGACTACTTTATGAAGGAAGATGTGATTCTAGTTACTGTTGCATATCGACTTGGGCCATTTGGTAAATACAAAATAAATACAGCCATTGTTTTTCTATTATCCTAATTTGTCTATAGGTTTTCTCAGCCTTCATGATAGTAGCTTGGAAATTCCGGGAAATGCTGGCTTAAAAGATCAAGTACTTGCGTTAAAATGGATCAAAAAGAATATCGAGTACTTTAATGGCGATCCTAATAACATTACCGTCTTTGGTGAAAGTGCTGGCGGGGCTTCCACGCACTTTATGATGATTACTGATCAAACAAAGGGTCTGTTCCACAAGGCAATAATACAATCGGGCAGCGCCTTAGCTTCATGGGCACTTACTCCATACAGTAGTTATCCATATCGCCTTGCCAAAGCCGCTGGATATAAAGGCGAAGAAAATGAAAAGAAAATATATGAGTTCCTCGCCAAGTGCAATGGTAAGAAGCTTATAACCGCTCAAAAAGGATTTCTCACCCCAGAGGAACAGCGCAATCGTATTTTCATTATTTTTGGACCAGTAATTGAACCTTACGTGACGGAACAATGCGTGGTTCCCATACATCCGAGAGAAATGATGAAGACAGCTTGGGGCAACAGTATTCCATTGGTGATAGGAGGATGTTCCTTCGAAGGACTTTTTAACTACGCAGGTACTATCTTCGGAAAATTATACCATCAGAATGCATTTTGCAAATAACTTAAAATATTTAGGTATAAAAAAAGTTCCAGAGCGCCTCAATACGTTAGGTGACTGTGAGTATATAGTTCCACAAGATTTATGTGAGGATCGTAAGAGTGAGTTATGTAAGGAACTTGGTCTAAGGATAAAGCAAGCCCATTTTGGCCAACACGAACCATCAATGGAGCATTTATATTCGTACCTAGATGTAACTTTAATGTCATATCAGTTCCATATATTATTACTTAATTCTTCGCTTTTCAGCTCATGTCTTACAGACTCTTCTGGCATGCAATTCATCGCACTGTTCTCTCTCGTGTAGCTTATGCCAGTGCACCGACATATCTCTATCGATTTGACTTCGATTCACCATTCTTCAATCATTTGAGGGTAATGAAGTGTGGAAAAGATGTTCGTGGCGTGGGGCATGCTGATGACTTGTCGTATCTATTCTATAATATCTTTGCCATTAAACTTCCAAAAGATAGTCCCGAGTACAAAACTATTCATCGAATGATTGGCATTTGGACGCAGTTTGCAGCTTCAGGAGATCCAAACACGGATCGCATTAGGCCAACAGTATGGAAGCCAGCTGAAAAGGGTGATAACCCACGGAAATGTTTAAATATTAGCGATGAAGTGGAATTTATAGATTTACCAGAATCGATTAAATTGGAAGTTTGGGATAGCTTGTATAGCAAAGATTTGTATTAAGCATTTGTAACGACTAAAGTGGCGTTGTAGTGTCGGTTATGTGCAATATTTTATAAATAAAAATAGTATAATTTTATACATAAATATGTATGTAAATAGGTACATGCACCTTAGCGTATGTATTAAGCATAGCGAGGTAAACATTTTTGCAATAAGAGAACAACTTACAGTTAAATGCTATATCAGCATTGCAATACAATCAAAAATTGTTTTTAAAAATACTACGATACAATACAATATAGCTGGTATAATACTTCTTCGTTGAAAAGTCGAAAGGAAATGCTAGCAGGACAATGACCCCAAATGCAATGCGAGTTGCAGTGATAATAAAGCACCACATAGAACAAGCCTTAAAAAATGAGAAAATAAAGGGTTTGTCATGTACAATAATTACTACTCTTGCATGTTTATAGACTCTCTTGAGCCTTAATCAGACGTAGTCAAACCATCTTATGACAGAACTTCATGTAACTATTTGCTACATAGTATTATCTGTGAAAAAATGCTGAAACTTCTGCATAACCTATGTAGGTACATGTTCATAAACCATCCTTTCCTCTGTAGACTTTAAATTCGTCTATGCCAATGGAGTTATTCGTTGGATCCGTAAATTAGCTACCAGGATGATTATTAACGTTCCGTTAAACATGGACAAGAAAGTGTACATTAATTCCTTCAGTGAGATCTTACAATTATGTTCCTGAAAATATAAAGTCGGCTGGTAGATACTTGGCGAGGTATAACGTCTCTTCAAGATAGCGCAGAGGTAGTCACCCGATGTCCTTTGGCTGTAGTTCTTTTATTAATTAATTAAAGTCTTTGGACATGCTTTCGTATTTTGTTTATTCGATGTCTTTATTTTTTTGACATTTAACTAGTCGAGATAATGATATCTACCAAGTGCCTGCCGCCAGAATTGATGACTATTTAGGCTTGATTTTCCATAACTAACACGCATTCTTAACGGATATTTTCTTTAACTCCAAAAAACTCCACAAAAAGAAGTCTGGAATTAATCATTCCATTCCAATCAGGCGATCTTGCCAGCCGATTCGCCAAAACGAGAGATTAGACGACGACCCGGAAATCTAGATCTCGTACAATATGCGCCGTTGCTCCGCCCTGTTGGAACTACATGTTCTCCAGTACTGTAGTTGCTTGATCGGTATTCGGGCGTGCTCTGCGGCATCTTCAGCGACAGCTGCGATATTCTGAGCAGAACGACTTCTCCGGGGATTTTGTCCCATATTCTTCAAGGCGAGCCTAAAAGTATTTGCCCATTTGGTGTGGAGCGACCGGGAAGTATGCATCGAAATTCACGCAGCACCAACACCACCGACGAATAATTACACAATGAAATCGTTACAATTATTTGCCGGTCTTAAGAAGTACATTCAAGTTCTCTTGACTTGTATTTAGTATCTGTTTACTGCACAAATATCAAAGTAGCATCTTCCGAGAGGGTGATGTGATGACTCCTCCATGCTTCGACTAGAAACATTTAATTAAGGTGGATGCCATTAGCAAGAGAAACAGTTAAATTATTATTAAAAACAGCAGATAAGACGCCCAATCTGACGTTTGTGAGTATGCAGACTACATCCGGAAAGTTCTGAAGAATATATTCCGATAAATAAATCTCTGACTAGACAATTTTTGATAGACTAGGCATATAAAAAAGAAAAAACCGGAAAGCAACGCAATAATAAGTTATTGCCTCGCATGGGTTCTTTCACTCCAATACCGACAAATGCAATTTCAAATCGATGACTGATCAAGCGGATTGGTATTTCAAAACTATTTCTTGTACCTATAATGTAGGTTGTGGAATGTGGATTCGTTGTCTAAATTGACATTACCATTTTAGAGTAATGATAAATATGTATGTAGAGTCCGTTTCAAATCACTATATAACTTCTCTCGCAGGTTTTCTCTTTTACAGTCATCCTCTCTTGTGTACAATATCGATTATCAACGAAAGCCCTTTTGTGTGGAAAATAAAGAAGAATGTGAAGAAGTAAATGGGAAAACCCGAACACTAAGGAAAAGAGGTGTGCACGAAACGAGGAAAGTTCAGCCGCTTTGTAAATATCATTCTGCATTGAGCAAATGAAAGCACACATTCCATGCTCTCTCTGCGCAGTTTTCCAATTGCATAGTTATTTGAAACGGACTCTGTAGTAACCTTTACATAAAAACATTCGGAAAATGGTAACAAAAAGGCATGCTAAATATTCTATATAGTAGGTACATTTTGTTTTTCTAATTAGTTTATTTTCTTTCACGAAATGTTGCATTGGATGAATTGGCACTGGCATTGGGACTCTAAAGTACTTTCCGGAAGACAAAACAGACTTAGCTGAATTAAGAAACTTTCCTACGTTTATGAGTAATACACCCAAAAAAAGGTGCTGTAAAAAAAGAGTAAAACGCTGTAGATTCTACTGCATTCATTGTCAGAATCGACCCGACAATTTTCGTTGTAAATTTTACAGAGGGGTGGTTGTAAATTTAACAATCTAATTGTGAAAATAACAGCTAAAATTCTAGATTTCACTGTACTTTGCCGTCGAACAGCTGTAGAACAGCTGTAGAAACAACAACAATTTGCATGTAAAAAAAATCGCTTTCATATCGCACCACTTAAGCTTAAAGTTCTTATTTATTGGTATGGTGCGAGAAATGGGTGGAAATAGCTTTTACAATCCAATTAGATGGTTCTTGTCCAAGAAATACTTAGTGTGTGTTTAAACCGAATTATATAATTTAATTTACTTACAAAATGTGAAAAATGTTTGGATCTGACTGGGGTTGAACGTGGAACCTCTTACTCGGCGACTGCATACTCTACCACAACGCCAAAGCCTCTGAAAATTACCATGCGAATATTTTCAAATGGTATCTACTTTTTACGTTTTCGTAATAGATGCTGAATCTACAACTTGTTGTAATTTCTACAGTTCCTGCTGTAGTTACTACAGTAAATAGCTGTAGATTCTACAACATTTTGATGTAGATTTTACAAATTCATATCTGTAGATTTAACAGCCGAAATTGACAACGCGCTGTTGATTTTACAATTGGGGATTGTAGTTGATTTAACAACTTTGTTGTAAAAATGAATGCATTCGCTGTAAAATCTACAAAAATTTGTTAATTTAACCAGATTCGCTGTTAAATACACAAATCTACAATGAATTGTTAAATCTACTGCCTTCAATTGTAAAATTTACAGTGCTTTTTTTTTGGTGTAGGTATCTAAACAGATTGCAAGAGATGATCCATTCGAAATGTTCTCATACCGAAAGCCACATTCGATACACGAGGACCAGAAGAATTCGGAATTAAAAGAGGAAATTTATACACAATGCTGCAAAACATTGCTCTTCCTTGTTGGGTGCTCTTTTCAACAACATATTTATGCGAACAAGGATTTTCACCTCTCCTCCTCATTTAAAACAAACAGAGGAACAGACTTGATGCTTCAGATGACATAAGAATTGCACTGACGGAAATTGCATCCAGAATCTTAGAATTGGTGAGGAAGATGCACCATCAGAAATCGCATTGAACATCTGGATCTCATACAAATTACTTGTTTTACATTTCTAAATCAGTAGTAAATAAAAATTCATTTTTTCAAAACCAATTAAAGAAAGTACGTATACATGAGTGTAAGGTTATATAAAATCTTCAATTCATAAAATATATTCTTTAGTGAAAACTGGTATTTTTTTTCGATTGAACATGTGGCTTAACTGATCTACACGCGGAATTAAAACGCTTCCTGTGATCTCTCAAAGGAATCACTCTGTAAGCATTTAATATAGGTATGTACATACATAATTTTTATTATATATGTAATGTGCTTATAAACAGCTTTCTCCTGAAATGTAGACTAAATGTTTACACACTGCATCCTATGGAAGCGCTTAGTATTTCTCCCGCTTTGTCGATTTTCTTTAAATTTCATAATTAAGTTAGTTTAGTAAAGTCCTATAAAATGGCGTTCCAAATTTTTGCCAAAATGTTTAATAATGGTACTTTGCTTATAGACAGCTTAAGAAAATATTTTTTTTAGTGTTCCGGACCTTAAAAGGTAAGACGGAACACTTATGGGTTTGATACGGTGTTTGTCTGTCCGTCTGTCCGTCAGTCTGTCACAGCCCTGTAACTTTTGAACCGTTAGACATAGAGAGCTGAAACTTTCACTATGTATACATTATGTGGAAGCTTGCACAAGATGGCGGCAATGAATTTCATTTTGGGAGCCCTTTTTTGGGCACCTTGTATGAAGGGCAAAAAAAAATTATTTTGTTTCCCATCATGTGGCATATCAAATTAAAGAGAATTTTGCAAGGGCTCCACATATGTAAGAAATATTTTTTCCTGGCAAAATTTGTTGAACAAAAAAGCTCGCCAAACATTTGAAAAATTGTGTCCCCCCCCCCCCCATAGCGGCCAGACTATAAATGGTAAAAATATGAAAAAAATTGGAGATACGTAGAATTTTATGTAGATTGTAAAAACAATACGAAAATTCCTGTATTTTATATATTTTCTGAGAAAAATTAAAAAAATGGGGTATCTAGTTACCCCACTGTATCTTCCCCAGTTTTTATGTTATCCAAATAATTTTTACAGTAGATCATTTTGATACTACGATTTGCTCAAGTTTCAAGTTTCATCCAAATCCGCTAAGTAGTTTCCGAGTTACAGATTTTAGAAGAGCGCATGGACTTCCCCATAAGATCTTCTCTTGCTGCTATTGCATTCCATTTCGATTTTTGAAAAAAAATAAGTCATTTGCACGAATGGATCGTATATGTTCGCTCTATGCTACTTTTGAAAACTAAATAAGTTTAAAAAAAATTAAATTTTTTTTATTTTTTTTTTTTTCAAAAATATTTTTTTCTTAAATTTTTAAAACTCTAAATGCTGTATTCCTTCGCATGTCAAGTATTGCCAGTGTTTTGCTTTACTTAAACCATTTAACAAGCAAAGTACGGTTACATGCATTTTTATCCAAAAGCTTGGTACGCCATGTTTTATATTGAAAGTGTAAGTTAAAATGGACTGGAATCTCAGCTCAGTATTACTAGGACATACCTACGTACAAGACAATACATTATTCATATCAAAACCAGTATTAGGTGTACCTATGCAGGATATGAATAAATTGCCTTCTATTTAATGACAATATAAAATGTCCGGAACACTATTGCACGAGGCCCTCCTCGCACTTGCCCAATTTTTTTTTTATTATAGATATTTGAACTACTTTTATGGAGTCCTATAAAATATAATACCATTGTACATATGTGCAAATTTGTACGACCGAGTCGTGCACTTTATTTTGCTTTTATTTGATTTAAGCTGCAAGTAAGTGGAATGACCTTAAATCGCACCCACACTTTATTTTTGCCAACGTTCTAACAAATACTCCATAAATTCTGCAGTCAGTCCAAATATAATTAGAAAAAAACTATGGCTTCCATAAAAGACAACTTTTCTTTAACCCTATACTTAAAATGCAAACTTGTTAGCCGGCAGGCCACACAATCATATAGCTGTCTGCCCAAACGATGTCGAGGCAAGTTTCTTAACTTCTAATTTCAAATAGTGTCCATCAGAACAAATATAGAATAGATTTTTCATTCTTAAATCTTGGTTTTCAATAGTGGAATGGCTTATTATTTAACACAATTTTGTACGAAGTTAAAGAGTCTATGTTAAGAGTACCTGCGAGTATGCATTAACTCTTCATTTTTCATGGTATATGTAAGTACAGAACAACCGAGTTGGAGAAACAAATGAAGTCCACCAACAATTTTATTACTTGTTCTTACCAGGCATCAATTTAAATTGACATGTGTTGCATACCCATTTACGAGTATCTACCAATACAAACAAATCATTTAACATTTCCAGCATTAGATCGTTTGTGTATCGTGCAAATTAATTTAGGGGAATTCAACAAAGTCGTATGCCTAAATTTGTGATAAAAGATACTGTGCATTTGCGTGTTTACTTTTTCGCAGTACTGAGCACGGCGCCGATCTACAATTATTTATTTATTATTATTTTTTTTTTTTATAGAATCATTTTGGTAGTCGTTCTTGATTGTTGTTGCTATGATAACATTATAAGCTTTTATTGTGGTCGCGAGTGTTGATGAAACACAGAAGATTTTCTCATGTCTAGTTTTTCATGGTCAGTAATCAAATCAGTAAGAGTTTGGGCTTCTTGCAGTGCGGGCGTAGTGTGTTATAAAGTAAATCTTTAATTCATCGTGTTGTGTTTTATTCCTTCTCTAGATAGTTAAACATATTTCAGTAAAATGAACACTGACGTTAGCTTTCTCGATTCGTTGCGTTTTAGTTTCAGGTAAGATACATATATGGAAATTAATTTATTCCTACTTATTAAAATTGTTGTGGTTATCATAGCATATTGTGAAACGGGTTTTAATAGTTGTAATGATATTAATATCGGTAGCCTTGGTACAGAGAGAAAGTGTTTTTGATCAAGTGCTACCTGCTTAATCAATGTTGTTGTTAGTAAATCGTTTTGGAAATTTACTTCAAGGCTTCTCGCACAGATAACAGCCGACGCCCGATATTTATTTTTAGATTTAATTATCTGTTTCATTTCTTTGCATTTATATGCATACATACATACATACATATGTACGCATTGGCCACTTAACTCAACAATGTTGATCATCAGTGCTGTATAAATAATACACCCCATTTGTATCGACGTTTGATATTGTATGTATCTACTTACGCATGTACATCTAAGCATGTACGTATGTGTCTTAATTAAACTGAAGAGATGGAGAAGAAGAATAGCAATCGTTATGCAGAATACGTACTCAAAGCAAGTTCGAATGTTTTGTAGACAGCGTTTCTGCTATTTAAAAATTTTTCGCATTTTATTTGTAGTAGCCAATCTTTTGTTAGTCTGCAAAACAATTTACCAAACCACGATATATGTAGGTACATTTCTAATCGATGACATACCTATGCCGAAAAAACGACGCAATTTATAAATAATCGGGGAGCGTGCAGTGAGTCAAAACTTTTCAGAAAAAAGTTTAGAAGTATCTACCGCACACACCCACTTTTCCAAAAACCGATATTGAGAAGCGAAAGGTAAGGCACACGACCTCCCGTTCCAGACGGATTGTAAATGTTCCATATGTATGTTTAAAGCTATGATCCGATAGCCAAGCGACCCTTATGTAGATTACTGTGGTTTTCCTGAAGAAATTGGAAGATTTGAAACTGTGGATTATCTCAACACCAAAAGATAAAAAACAAAAATTAGTTAGTTCATTTATGTATTGATGATGTTCTAGTGCATAAACATACACAACAATGTATAACTTTGGTATTTGCTTCTGTCATCAGATTTTTATTCGCATCTATAACATAGGGCAAGTATTGTTTTTTCGATCTCGAGATTTGAATGAATTTATTCACGGAGAAGTACAAAAAAGTGGGTCTGCCGATGCCGCCTGTCTGTGGATGAAGCAACAGCCTAAACGGGTGGACGGATTTTGATCTGAAATCTTTGTTTTAGCCCTTATATTTACGGTACTTTATCTACTTATGGCTAACAACAAAAAAATTATTTTTCTGAAAACGGCTCTAACGATCTTGTTTAAATTTGGCATACCACATTTTTGGCCAAAATTGATAAAAACTTTATTTTTTTTTATAGCCAACTTAACAAAGTTTTACATATTTAGGTCATTCGTTTTATAGGTCTCCACTGCACACAAAGCGTATAGATATATGTAGGTGCAAGTTTGTACGACCCAGTCGTGCACTTTACTATAGATTGACTAGTTGCATACAAATAATTATCGATCTCTACAGATTAATACATACCTACATATGTAAATGTATAAGTTAATGAAAAAGTTGCAACTTATGATGTAAGATATATGTATGTACGTAATACAACTCATCTCTGACTGATTAGTTACAATGGCATCCTTTGTATTGCCTTTTGCAGTTTCTAGATTCTTTGTACAAAATTCCAACAAAATATATATTTATGTACATGCATACATCTGTATTAGGTACTAAGCTAATCGCAATGTACAAGAGATAAGAGAGATTTTTATTATGTATCTTATAGTGATCTAATCATGTCGTTAAGTGAAGTTTTGTGCTAGACTTGATTTTTGTTGTTGTCAGAAAAATGAATACTCGTATGTAACAAATAAAAATTTCTTCATATCTTCTTAAGTATGCATTGAGCCTCACAATAATTAAATGTATTTTCTTCGGTCCCACGTTGACCTAGGCTTACCAGAGTCGCGAAATAGCCGAATTACATTTCCCAATTCAAAACAGGTAGTGAACTATTACCTTTGTAGTATTATTCCTCGATCGATCACCATTCATCTCGGTGTTGTAAAGTATCCAGAGATTTCCGTCAGTCCATTAGGTACCCTGTGGTAGGAGTCGTAGTACCACCCACTTCATGAAGTTGTCTAACTATCGCCAGTACATATTAGTTCCTCTTTTCTATCCAGTCAATGGACCTAAATGATGGAGGTGTAACTCGACAGCATGTTAAATGATACTTTGGCCCGATTAAAAACCATTGATGGTCCGTAGCGCACAAACTATATATGCTGCCCATAGTTTCTTTTTGGTCTCCTTCGTCCTTAATGCCTGCGCCTGGACTAGTGCTCATTATTGCGCTCAAAACTTCCCTAAGACGGTCTTATCCTCCTGACCCTATCTTTAGATTTGTTATCAAATAACTATTTCTAAGCGATAACATAAAAGTGCAAATCTCAATATGAAGCTTTTTTTCTTGTGCCAATTGCAATCAGTTGTTATTATGGGCTTTTTCAAGCAAAACCTGAATTAATAATAAATGTCAAGATTTTTTTTTTTACCAGTAGGTACTGTGCAATTTGATAATTTGTTTTTGTTTATTATGGTAGATAAGAGTAAACAAATGCCAAAAAAATAAAAATACTTTAGGCAAATAAATACCTATATGTACTTCTAAAAATGAATGTATTTATTTATGCAGTCACCCAAATATCTATACGAACTGGGGTAAACGATAAAAAAAATGTTTCTGCTTCTACGGCCCCGGCTGAAATATTAGTTTATAGGTTATCAAAACAGAAAAAACTGATTGCTGACTGAGTATCGTTGGCAAGTAATAAATATTTTTAAACGCATGTTGGATGTTATAAAAACAATAGAATGTAAGTACACAACACAATATAAAGGACATAGGGTGTTGCTGAAACGTTGCGTGAATACACAGTGTGGTCCAGAAAATAAAAATAAACTATTTTCTGCATTTACCCATCGCACATTGTTTTCATTACCCCAGTATACTCAGATATGTACATATGTACTTCGGCGGTGTAACATCAAATCAAAAACAGTAAGTTTCAAAAGTGTTTGGCAGAATCTTTACCGCCATTCATCTAAAAATGTATTGAAAAACTGGTTAAGTTGGGCAAAGCTATATATAACCCGTGATTGGACTAACATCATATTTGCAAAATAATCACTTTTCTTACCTTATCCTAAAAAAATAAAGTGCAAAATTCCAATTTATCTTTGAATTGCCATCCTACAAAGCTCAGATATGAAGTTTAAAGCAAATCACCACAGCCGTTTAGGCTGCAGTCCAGCGTACACAGACGGAGAGAATCGGCAGACCCACTTTTTCGAGTTTCTCTATCATCGTAATGTCAGAATTCATTGTTATCTCAAGTTCGAATTTTTTCACGAATGCAATACTTGCCCTTTATTGTAGTTGCAAGTAAGATTTTTGGCCCAAATCCATAGAGGGCCAAGATCTAGCTTCTCACAACTGTACGTGTTGTGCGTGGTATACATTTCTATACCTAGAGAAGGAACTTACAATTTTATGCCCTATCCGAAAGGGCAGAGGGGTTTTGAGAAGCTTTTTCATGAAAATAAATACACTTGGATGCTCACAAGAGGTGGGGCCGTAAGAAATCTTTGATGGTGTTTTCCCGGGAAGTTGGAACACCTTGTGCGGTAGTTTAACGCACTAACCACTGAGCCACCCACACAATATAAATGTATATATTTATATTTGTACATATGTATATAGACTATGGTGACTGGGGCCCTCCCAACCAAAAATGTGCAATTTGTTTTGATACCTATGTGCTAGTCTATGGGATCATCAGTGACCCATGAATAGAGTAATAGAAATCAAGACAAAACGTGAAAATCTGGGAAGTAAGTTTTTATACGAGGCGCTTAGAAAATCACCATGCGCCCGAGAATGTATGAGCGTAGGTAACATGCCCTTGGTGGTCAACAGTTAACAGCTGCTGCACTATCTGCACTTTGAAAGGGAACATCTTGTAATCTTTCACCACAAATTTCTGTAAAGACCGCCGATTGAGGCCCAATTACGTGGCGCGTCTTCTGGTCTATACTACTGACTATACTACCCAGCGACATTTGCAGCTACAGCTGCTTTATTATCAGCAGAACGGCTGGCAGCATCTCGTGTTGTTCCGTACTCTTCTAGGTGATCGTCATATTGTTTTCCCAATCGGTGTCAGCCGAACGGGAAACCTGGAGTATAGCGATTCATGTCTTGCTGACGTGTACTTTGTATTACTTCACTTATGTCAGAGTGAAATTGCATAAAATATAGCATTTTCCGGTGATACTTGTGTATCTACTAACATAGAATGTATCGACCAGTTTGACTGCCTCACGCCCAGAAACCATATCACAATAGATTGGATTCCGGTTCATGACGGCTTTGGGGGAAATGAACAGCCAGACACTCCGCCTTGCATTATTCCTTGTTTTAGTTTAGTGTACCATCTAGTGGTCGCCACCTCATGATACAATTTTGGGAAGCATAGGCATCAATAGATCCAGCGGATACAGGGTTTTTTAATAGCCTTACTTAGCTCACAGGACATTGAGCCCCGAACATCTTAGCGTACTAGTGTACTATTAGTATATGGTAGCAAAACATATTCACATATGTACATATGTATTTTCTTTGATACTGCCTGACATCATTTTAACATGGAGCTGACTTCACTTTTTCGAAGAGCTCGTTAAAATTATAAATATTCTGAGAAGGCTGCTACTTCCTAACATCGTTTATATGTATAATATCATTACTATTTCTTTATGTCATAAACTACCGATCAAACTTAATATTTACTTAAAAAAATAAATAAATAGTAGGCCCATAGAGGGTCAAGGCCTGGTTTCTTACAACTGTACATGTTGTGCGTGTTATACATTTCTGCACGTACATAAATATGCCGTATCCGAAGGGCAGAGGGATTTTGAGAAGCTGTCTCATGACAATTATACTCTTGAATGTTTGTCAAACACTCGGAAGAGGTGGGGCCGTGAAATAACTTTTGATGGTATTTTTCTGGATTCGAACTTGGAACCCCTTGCGCAGTAGTCCAACGCACTTACCACTGAGCCACGGCACCCACTAATATTCACTTAGGTAGGACATAATAAAGTAGTAAACATTCGCAGCGAATACTTGGTATTTATAAGTCTAGCAAGTTTCTTTGCAAAATGCCTGAAAATATGCAATCACTTTTATGTAATCACAAATTTACGTAAAATATTGTGGTCCCTTATCAGGCGGATTAATTTGCGCGAGCTGCCAAACGGAAGAAACAAATTTATTGTACTGTTGTTACGATAAGCACTATTCGTTACTTTTTTTTCAGTACTGTATAAAATAATTTTCCTTGAGGAGGTATATATTTTTTTATATATATGTATACTACATATATAATTTTTTTGTAGGATTTACGTGATTTAATATCTGATTAAGATCAAGTGGGTTATCAAGTGGCTTTTTCTACATTTTCAAGAATACATATGTACATATGTTTAAAACTTTTTCTTTACTCTTTCAGAGCATTGGAACATAAAGTCAATCAGTATCGCCTTACTAGTAGTGAAACAGTGATTGCAGAGACGGAATATGGTAAAATTAAAGGCGTTAAGCGGACATCCATATATGACGATCAATATTATAGCTTTGAAAAAGTTCCTTACGCTCAACCACCAATAAATAACTTACGGTTCAAGGCGCCAGAGCCTCCCTTACCCTGGACAGATGTACTAGATTGTACACAGGGGAATCCGAAGCCTCTGCAAATACAGTTTGTATATAATAGACCCGAAGGAACAGAGGATTGCTTATACTTAAATGTGTACACTAATAATGTGAGTAAGAGTAAAATATTGTTCATTTAAGATTATTCGAAGTAAGTTTCTTTAATGTTTATTTTGTTTTATTAAACTCATACATAGGTAATTTAGGTGAAGTTCTTTATTTGTTTATTTAATTTAATTAAAGAAAAGCATATTTTGAAATATAAAGAGAGAACACCATCTTTTATCTCGGTATGTGAATATTGAATAACTTTAGAAAAAACAATCGATTTTACATATATGAGGTACGAGTATTTTTATTTATTTGTTCCTTTACAATTTATTTGGACTAGTCTTTCAATACAACATAAATCCAGTGGCTGCCTCTTAAAACCAGCGCAAAATGTAGTCGCTCTTTGGTCATGCAATGGTGTTTTATGGATCTTGTGTGGTTTCTATGCTCTCCTCTGTCGGCAATATCGCTGAGTCAGTTCATCAAAATGCGCCGCAAGGTGGGACGAATGTACATAAGTCATCGGCAACACTCTCTCTTACCGGTTCAACCAGTTCATTTAAACGTCATGGGCGTGAAGAAAGACATGTTGATCTTTTCCCACTATCCCGTGCTAAACAAAATTCGACACTGAGTTAAGTTGAGTTAACACAACTGAACGATAATTTTCAAAGTACAGTAGAGCGCACTGTGTCAGCACGTTGTTTCGTTTTGAAGTGATTTATAGCGGGGTTCACATTGTACGATTTCCTTGACCGACTTGCTTAACGACAAAATATCGCGTTCGAAAATTAATACATGTTTGACAGACTTCATTTGTGTGAGATACTTCAAAGTGAGAACATGGTAGAGTTTGCTCTTTTTGCAGTGTTGATAATGGATGAAACAATTATAGTCAAATCCTTCTATGTCAAACCTCCTCTAACTGCATGCATAGTCAATTTTTCTTTCCATAACTCACAGACCCAACCCAATTGTCCAATGTATGGACAAAAAATGAAAACCGACATCTCAATATTTCATACATTTTCGCAGAAAATCTAAAATTTAAACCTGTTTTTCTCAAAACTGGAAAACTGGAAAAATCGAATAACCGCCATTCCTTGTGACCACAGAAATGTCAAAGTTAGTCCATGTTTACATACCGACATAAAAGATGGCACACCCTGTACATATGGTTGAAGGCTTTTTAGAATAAGTCACAATTTGGAATTAAAAGATACATATATATTTTAAATTTAAAACAAATAACTTTATCTTACTAACTGAGTCTAACATTGTTATAGCTTGAACCCAAGGAGCCACGTCCGGTGATGATATGGATATATGGGGGTGGATTTGTAATGGGAGAGGCAAACCGTGATTGGTATAGTCCTGATTTACTGATGAAAAAGGACATTGTCTTAGTAACATTTAACTATCGTTTGGGACCATTTGGTAATGAATTTTTATAACACTTTATAACTTTAATTTTAATAAATCAATCTTATTATAGGATTCTTAAGTCTCAAAGATTCATCACTGGACACTCCAGGAAATGCTGGTCTTAAAGATCAAGTATTAGCAATCAAATGGGTTAAAAATAACATCGCGCGTTTTGGTGGAAATCCAGACAATATAACAGTGTTTGGCGAAAGTGCTGGTGCGGCTTCAACGCATTACATGACTCTTACAGAACAAACAAATGGACTTTTCCAACGGGCAATTTTGATGTCCGGTTGTGCTATCACACCTTGGGCATTGACTGAACCCGACAATTATGCATATCGTCTTGCTAAATCAGCTGGTTATTCTGGTGAAGATAATGACAAAGACGTTCTTGAGTTTCTATTGAAAGTGAAAGCTCGTGATCTAGTTTTTGATGATGCGAAGCTTTTAACCCCAGTGGAGCATCGTAATGGTGTTTTGTTTTGTTTTGGACCAACTATTGAACCATATGCTTCGAAGCACTGTGTTATACCTAAGGCGCCAATAGAAATGATGAAGACAGCATGGGGAAATAAGATCCCAATTGTTTTAGGAGCTACTTCGTTGGAGGGATTGATATTTTATCCACGTTTGTTTTTTTTATTTAGTTATATATTAAAAACAGTTTTAAAATTTTCTTCTAATTTTTTCTAGAAATAAAGAAGAACCCTGCAATATTGAACGAACTGCAAACTTGTGCTTATATAGTCCCAAAAGAACTCGTCACTGACAGAGAAAGCACTCAATGTCTAGAACTTGGTCAGAAATTAAAGAGAGCCCATGTTGAAGGCGAATCACCTGATCTAGTCGATTCATTCATCGATGTATGATAATGACTTACACTATATGTATTAACTATTTTTAACGTTTTGATATTTTTTTTTTCTTTTATAGATTGTATCGTACCAGCACTTTTGGCATCCACTAAACCGACTTATAATTGCGCGATTCAGGTATTCTGACCAAAATACCTACCTCTATCGTTTTGACTTTGAGTCTGATAATTTGATCAACCCATATTATTTAATGCGATGGGGAAAAGGTGTAAGAGGTGTAAGTCATGCCGATGAACTATCGTATCTATTCCACACATTGATGGGACGAAAGATGCATAAGAATACCAGAGAATACAAGGCTATTGAGAAAACCACTACTATTTGGACTCAATTTGCCACTAACGGCGATCCAAATTCAGAAATTACAAAGTCGCAACCTTGGAAGCCTTTGGAAGTAGGAGTTGATACGTATAAATGCTTAAATATTTCCGACGAGGTACAGATTATTGATTTACCCGAAATGGATAAGCTTAAAGTGTGGGCTTCACTGTATGCAGATGGAGATCTTTAGATTACTTATTTTATATATATTTTTTTACTTACATGATTCTTTATAATACATAATTAAAAAATAATAATAATATTATCAAAAATGAATGCTATTTCTTACTTTTTTCCTTTTTTTTCGTTGAGGCTATGGTCAGGACTATAATGATCATAATTCTCCCACTTTTCTGTATGTATAGATTGCTCCGCTAGTTTGACCTAAAAAATTATCTGGAGGCCTCCTGGTTTCGGATCACGGAGGTTAATCAAATGCAATTGTTGCTGTACTTGTGTGGTTCAGGAATTTTTAGGACTGTCTCTCTTCCGTGGTTATATAAAAATTTTGATTGTCATTGATTGATAGGAGATTCAATGGGGATGTTTTTCTTAGAGGGAGTAGAGGGAGACTGTCTATGTTTTTTTTTTGACGGAAGGTGGACATTTTTCAAAGACAAATCTGAACCGGTACTCTTTAACAATATGGAATTTCCTTCCACTTTACCATTCCCCCTTCTACCCTTGATCATCAAGGCATTGCTGTAAAACATTTCATCGCGAAGGGCAACATTAGCCTTACATACTCGGGTCGTTCGCATATGCAACCACCTGCACTGCATTTCGTTGTCATTCCTTCATGACGATAGCCACAGTTTCACTAACAGCATCTGTCTGAGGTTCTCACTCATTTTGTTCGCCAGCGGGTAATGGCCTTCATGATATCGTTGGCAGTGGAATATTATATCTTCCAGATTTTCCACTGTTTCTGACCACGTTGGGTAACAAGGGTTGTCTTTATGCCTAAATCAGTGGAGGTATGCTGAAACATCCATGACCAGTAAGCATCTGTGCCATGCCAGGTATGTAGAAACTCAGCTCTCCATGATTCCTATTGATCCAAGGACAAATACATACATATGTATGTATAGCTATTCTTCCAGGTTTGTTCTTTGTGGTATTTGACTATCATTTTGACTCGTTGCTGTTCAGGGTTCGGACTTCAATAATAAAATTTAGCAGTAGATTCTTACAAAAAGTGCAGCAGATTCATATTTTCTGCACCAGATTTGATTTTGTTGCAAAAAATACAACGGTAATGGGGTTTACATTTATACACATATATTTTTTACGATAAAATAAGGTCAAAACAATTTTAAATTGCATAGTTTAAAGTAATTCAAATCACAAATCTTTGTACGAATTTAATTTTTTATAAAATTTTTAGAACTGATTAATTTTCAGTTAAATTCAGTTCTTAAAAGAAATTTTCCATCAATAAATTTATGTTTTTTTAGATTGTGTTACATTTTTCATCTAGAAAACATCAAATTTTCAACGGTTTTCATATTTCAAAAATCGCAGTAGATTGCAAGTCAAGCGCAGTGGCGCAGCAGATTTTAAATATTTTTTAAAATCGCAGTAGATCTACTGCAATTGCAGTAAAGTCCGAACACTTTGCGACTCTTCGGAACGCAATTCCATAAGTAACTCAAGGATGCTTTGATAACTTACGATTTCCTCTTTACTATCAAATAAATACGCGACTATAATAATCGCAACACATTTTTTCTTAAAAAAATTTATATTTTAACACCAGAACGAGCAATATACAGGGTGTCCCAGTTAAGCGGTATAATCCTTTAAGGGGAGATTCCTGAAGTTCTGCCGAACAAAAAAATGTATGGCAGGGGGGGTCTATTCTCACCCCATTTCAAGTTATAGCCCCCCAAAGTGGGTGACCTCTAATTTGGAGGTGTATCCATTTTTAACGCTATAACTTCTAAACTATTATTGGTACAAAAAAGATTTTGTGCATTTTGGAAAGACAATTTAGTAGCGCACACAAGTCCTAAACACTTTAGGTACATCTATGCAACCACAAAAAAGTTATGGCTTCTTAAACTCAAAATTATGAAAATTTGCTGTTCCATTTTTTTACAAAATGCATTTTTCTCAAAATTTTTACTTAATAAATTTTTTATTTTTTTATAAAATTTTTATCCCTGAAAGATTTCCTAAAAATTATGTTAAGCAACTTTTTTACGTACGATCAATAGAAGTTGCAGTAAAAGGCATTTTTTGTCACACAAAAATGGTCAAAAAGCTGTGATAATTCTTTGCTACGCTCTTTTTTCCTATTCGACAATTAACTGTTAACTGCATTGCCCATAGGTATGGTAGTTTATTATTCTCACTTAATTTTGTTTGACCATTTTTGTGTGACAAAAAATGCCTTTTACTGCAACTTCTGTTGATCGTACGTAAAAAAGTTGCTTAACATAATTTTTAGAAAATCTTTCAGGGATAAAAATTTTATAAAAAAATAAAAAATTTATTAAGTAAAAATTTTGAGAAAAATGCATTTTAAGTAAAAAAATGGAACAGCAAATTTTCATAATTTTGAGTTTAAGAAGCCATAACTTTTTTGTGGCTGCATAGATGTACCTAAAGTGTTTAGGACTTGTGTGCGCTACTAAATTGTCTTTCCAAAATGCACAAAATCTTTTTTGTACCAATAATAGTTTAGAAGTTATAGCGTTAAAAATGGATACACCTCCAAATTAGAGGTCACCCACTTTGGGGGGCTATAACTTGAAATGGGGTGAGAATAGACCCCCCCTGCCATACATTTTTTTGTTCGGCAGAACTTCAGGAATCTCCCCTTAAAGGATTATACCGCTTAACTGGGACACCCTGTAGAAATGACATTATAATTATGTCATTTATTGATGATACGTCTACATGCAATTAAATTAAAACTAATCTAATATAAACGCAAATAGCTACATATGTACACAGCGTCACTGTGGCCTGCGTATCGGAGAAGGATCCAGAGTAGTCACCACAGTCATACTTTACATCGCTCCCTTTTGGGTAAGGGCACTAAGGACGACTAGATTTCGACCAAATTAATTTCTTTTATATAGGTATCTATACAATAATCTGATCTTAGCTATAATTTATAAAACCTTAACAGTTTTAGAAGATTTCTACGTCTTTTATTAGCTGATGGGTATAAAGTTAAAGATATGCCTTAGGTAGTGAGAAATTATTGGAAAATATAATTTTGAGAAACTACGGATACAGGTTATGCAGCCCATTTATATGTAGTTAGTTGAATTAGTGAAGATTGTCAGTTCTCTTAAATTCTTCCATAGTTTTTAAAATTCGATCGGTTAGATGGATACACAATAGATTTCCGAATTCGAGACCTTGTCTAGTTGTAAGTAGAGAAATAAATAAATAAATATTAGGCCGTAAGCAGCAAATAGTGAGCCAAGATCTAGTTTTACACAACTGTACATGGTGTGCGTGGCATACATTTCTGCACGTACAGAAGGGCCCTACGGTCTTATACAGATTTGAGAAGCTTTCTCATGACTGTTATACTCTGGAATGTTTGACACTCAGTATGACTGTTTACAGCTGTGAAAATTCCATCAAAGTATTTTTCCGGATTCGAACTTCAAACCTCTTGCGCAGTAGTCCAACGCACTAGCCACTGAGCCATGGCATCCACAGGGTACAGAAATTCAAACATATTAAATTTAACACTCATTTTCCGAACGTGAGGATTGAGAAAGAAAAATCGTTTCTCGTCCTGACTGGAAACTGTGAAACGTATCAGAAACACTTTGAGAAAGCGTACACACTTAAAAAGTTCAAATTTCAAAAAATTTTATTACATCATATGCAAATTTATAAAATTGCCTTAAGATTTTTTTGTGTGCTAGTACTTGTTACACTTGTCCATACTTTGATGAACTGTGAACGATCATTTGATCAGCTTTTAAAAGCGGTATTGTATGTAAATATATTGCATATTTTTAGATGGCTTTTACTAACTGTACAGATCACAAAAAATTGCAAAATAAGACTCGTTATTTAATAGCAATATTAAAAAACTTTTAAAGAAAGTATTATACAACCGATATCCATAGATACATATTTAACAAATTAGTATAATGCTATGTTTAAAGGTGCTTTATTGCCACATCGACCAAATAGACAACAATGTTCAGGTTAAGTCAAATCAAAGTCCAAACTCAAGACGACCTAAAAGACCAAGCGTTGCAAAGACCAATGTGTCACAGATGCGAAGTAGCGTGCCCGCTCAGGAAGTTAGTAGCTACACAATAGTCAGATGTTTTTTAAGTGCATAAGTACTTAGGTATACATTTTACTTGCTCTGTCCACTTTTTGCAGTCAAAATTAAAAAAAAAAATTATATTAAAATATTAAAAGACGAAAGGACACACATACCTATTAGTGGAGGTGGACACAAGTTGGTTTCGTTGGTTTTTCTGAAGTGAAAATCAGAACAGCTGTGCCGGCTAGCCAAGCGCAGCATTCTGGTTATTGGTTCGTTGCAGCCATAGTTGGTGCGATAAAAGCTGAGACGGAAGAGGGGTACAGATCTAAGATTTCGAGAGTTGACATTGAGGGATACGATGTGTATTAGCCGGGTGCCGTGGCTAAAGGGGATGTCGGATGGACGTAAATATTTGTATAATACGTAACCATAATAAAATGACCCCGTATTCAATAATACATAATGTAACGTAATACTCTGCACTAAATTTTATTTCTGTATCATAAGTGTTCTACACATTATTATTACTGAATACGTCATCATTCAAGGAACATTGAACGTTTGTGTGCACTTCAATGTTCTTGTCAAGTAGCCTTGCTACATTGATGGAAACCAAAATTGATTTGGTTTTCGCCAATTTTCATTGAATTTAAATTGACCATGTTTTGGGTGTATCAATTTTACCTGGCAATGTGGTCATTTATGAAATAGTTATCGTAATGGCAAGATATCTAATTTTCGACAATGTACTCGGTAATTTAGAAGCAGATCTCTGGGATTATGGAGGACAACGACCTCGGAGATTTTTTTTAAATAACTTTTGGGTCTCCAAAACTCGTGCTTGTAGTTTAAAAAAAAGCGTTCATTACAATCGCTCAGATTGTTTATTAAACTCTCTTTTCACAGTATTTTTTTTTTAAATCAGAGGTGTAAGCTCACCCAGCAAGTCTGTGGCAACAGGGTCGACTTAAGACGAAAATGAGTTAAGTACACTACAATGTTTCCCAATATTTGAAGCATGCACTGCACAGCAAATTTTTGATTCCAAAACTTGCACATCCAACCAATGTATGGACAAAAATGCAAAAACAAAATTCCAATTTTCCATACAGTTTCACAGAAAATCAAAACTTCAAACTCGCTTTTCTCAGAAATGGAAACATCGACTTGGGCGGTTATTCCTTGTGGCCACAGAATTTATTTCATTCTTGTCATTTCACATATGAAATGACTTAACAGAATTTATCAAAAAAAAAATGCCAATTGTTATTATGTATTTGGTGAATAACACTTGTTAAATAATATTGACCGTGTATTTGGCGCTTCATGTTTGCAATTAAGAACGCTTGACATTGCCGTGTTGCGCTACTACTACGATTACGAACTCAGCCATACTAAGTTTTTTTTAGAGTCGCGAGGAAACAGCTTTTGTTCGTTTATTTATTAAAAACATAATTTACAAGTGAAAATTTGAAAGTGAAAATATTCACTAAGTTATAGTTGTTTATAACTTAATTCACGGAAATATAAAAAATATAATCAACTCAAATGAAAACCATCTGGTGTACTCGTATATTTTATTCCAATGCACATTCTGACAATGCATGTCAGTAGTTCTACAGATTTCAGACCAATTATCATGCAATCTTTCTATCAATTAAATTTTTACAGCAATTTACGAACACGATTTTATTCTTTTATGCATCATCAATAAGCAGCCACAAGTTCACCTCTAATAACTTGTTCTCCCACTGCACGTTTATAACCTTGTCAATGAAATTTTATCGCTCGATTGTCTTAGTCCCGGTCAACAGAAATCCGGTTTAAGAGATGTTTTTACATTTCGAGATTTTGGTTATCTGAATTACATGCCTAGTAGCATTATTAATGGGAAATCCTATTTATTTACACTATGTACGTAAATATTTTATCTATTT